>CM042149.1:40933019-41005519 GCA_023376005.1 Doryteuthis pealeii | reverse complement strand
AACTCAAGGCTTTACAACAAAACAATGCGTTTATCAAACAACAAGAACATATAACATACAAAATACAATACGTGAGATGATATACAAGTATATGTAAGATTTACAAATGTATGCAAGATTAACAAAATGCACGGTATATGGTGTGTAATTATTTGCAAAATTAATGTCTTTGCGAAACTTATCTGTCTCTTGTTGGAAGTGTGATTTTTACGAAAATCTACGGCTCCACCCTTTGGCAGGTTTCAAACAGGTCGTTCTCGAAGTCAGTGACGGGTAGGCTTCAAAAGCATGTCTTATCTCGACCTCTGGTGCTGGGAAAAGGGCGATTCCTAGTTGTTAGTTGCCTTTTACGCGGACAGCGGCCCTGCATTAGCTGTTCCTGTTCTTCTCGTTCCGTGAACGCCTGGAGCTTAAATTTACGTCCTTCCGAGATAGATTCCAGCAGGCAAGAGGGGCTGGATAGCAGTTTTCACTATCAAAATTGGCGGTCCAAACTGAGCCTCGTAACGTGTGCTCTGATTGGTCGCCGGCAAAAGCCCTTAGCCAATCGCATGAGTTTTCTCATCAGTTTATGGCTAAGTCATTAGGCTCTGTCGCTATAGACAAAGGGAGAATTAGAATTGTTTAAGATAGTATTTCTTATAGTACCTGTATTCTGACAACGCAAACTGACACTTTTTTATACAACCACTCCGTACGAGCAGGATGTGGCACATGGTCAAATTTTTAAGCGAAGTTTAATAGGGTAGAATTCAGAGATTTTCCTTCTCCTAGACTGGTTACCTAACAAAAATGAAAGAGCTCAGTCTACTATGCTATTTACCAATAGCTGAAGAGAATAGTTGGATCTATACCTTTCCCCGGGGGTATTAGGGCTATGTGAAATGTAAACAAACTCGTCCAGGATTTGAACTCGGGTTACCTTATTAATTTTAGAATGTTATGAAATTATTCCGACTGCAGTTTTCTTGCCGTAGCAAATTCTTCAGTGAATTATTGCTTATTCCAACTTGCTATTTATTTGTATCCGGGTTGTACTATATATTTACCTCGTTTTATTGAGCACTTAAGAGAGAGAGAGAGAGAGAGAGAGAGAGAGAGAGAGAGAGAGAGAGAGAGAGAGAGAGAGAGAGATGTGAAAAAATAATATTCGTGAAGTTGATTTATAAAATTTGAAAACGATCAAAAGGTTTAAACTTCGACATGAAATATTAATAAATCATTTTTATTTATCCCATTTAACTATCATTTTTTCAACATACTGTCGGATTTATTTCCATTTCTTCCTAACACACACACATACACACACACACACACACACACACACACACACACATATATATATATATATAATATATATATATTAAAATAAACAATTGTTAAAAAGCTCCTTCACAGTAATTTGATAATATCTGTTTAAAAGAAAGGCTGTTCCGACAATATAGCTTATATGAATATGAATATTTCAATTCATTACTTTAAAAGATAAAATTAGTAAACATTCAAAATAATAGCCGCCTAGATTAATATAGACATCAGAAAAATAATCAAATAAAAGTATTACCAATTCACTATAAATTCCTTACAACGGGCCCTTAAAATCTCCGAGGTTCCCGTATATATATATATAAAATGAAATGGTTCCGTAGATTTGAATCTTGTTTTTTTCACTATTCATTTCGGTTTCACGTACATACGAACACAGACAGACAGACAGACAGACAATAGACAGATGGACAAACAGACACATACACGCACGCACGCACAAACACACACACACACACACACACACACACACACACACAACAATATATATATATATATATATATATATATATATATATATATAAATATATAATAAGAAGAAGAAGAATGAGACATTTACTACACTTCCATACACGTATCCACACATACATCAGACATTCATACAAACTCAAAGTATTCTCTTCAGTCGCATAAAAAATATTTTTTATGAAAAATTTAATTTTAAAAAATACCACTTAAATATACCACCACACGTTTCTTATCGGCTGTTTTCTAGTCCAGTCACCAAATTTAGTGAAAGGTGAGATTATATACAGGAATTATATACAGGAAGATAGTCAATGCAAAAGTGTTTGTAAAACGAAAAATATCGGGGAGGGTTGCGGGGTCTGTTTGGTTTGGTTTGTTTTGTTGGGTTTTTTTGTAACAGTTTCTATTTTCCCTTTTCTTTTTTTCTTTTTTTTCTTTTTGTTTGCTTTTGAAGAAAGTGAAAAGTGATAGAGAGAAGAACGTAGATGAATAAAGACAAACATCAAAAAATTAATTTCTTTTTCGGTGATGAACACGATTTCAAAGCTGGCGTAAAAGTTTGAAGTTTCATTCTTAAGAAAATCAGCACAAAATATTAGTCTAATTCTATATATCCTATCTATACCCCTTATATATATATATATATATATATTAATATTATATATATATATATATATATATCCGATACAACCCCAAAATTTTTTCCAACATCCCATCACGCATATATATATAAATGAATATAAGTGGACTCACAAACCAAACACACACACACACACACACACAGATATATATATTATATATAATATATATAATATATATATATATATATATATATATATATATATTAATGTGGAGGCTGGAAGGAGAAGAATTGACGAGAAAGGTGTTATAGGCATTTTGAAATGTGTGTACTGCATTGGAAATTAATTTTGTTTTGTATTGTTTTATTTTAGATTCTAAAAATAAATATCTACTTAATGCAAAACATATTTTAGGCGCCAAAATAATAAGTTTGAAGAAAAACTCGATTGAAAATATACCCCTCCCCCTTTTAAGCAGAAAAAACATCGATGTATAATTTTTTCTTTTATAAAATAATAGCCAATTAAATAATTATCGAAATGAGTAAAAAAGAAATCTCCAAAAAATGTATTATTTTTTACATTTTATTTTCGATTTTCGGTACTTATTTTCTCATAGAAGCGGAACCGTAAATATTTTTTTTTGTTTCTATTCATAACTTCGGTCTTTTATCTCTTTATTTATACTGTAATTAGTTATAACATATGACCAACTCGAAACAATTTTACGCCCCCAGCATAAAGGGGGTCAAAATTAAGTGACCTGAAAAAAATTACAAAGTTTTGAAATAAAATAAATAATGCATTAAAAGATCATTCATTGATACATAAACACTAAAAATTTCATTAAAATCCGATAATTTCCTGATTTTTTTTGGTAAATTATTTTCTGTATGGGGGTCTAAAGTCATTTTGTCAAAAACGCATTTTAGGCTCCGTTTGCCAGTAGCTAATATATATGATATGTATATGATCTATTATCTGTTTGTCTATCTGACTTTCTGTCGATATCAATCTGTACATATCTATCACAATTAGTCTGTGTATCTTGCTAGCTAGCGATCCGATTTTGCGTAAATTATCCGATATCTGCATTTTTTGTTCTTTCGACCGGTACACTTTCCGACAGTCTTTCAGAAAACTACAAAAACAATTGATTGTTTCAAGCGTTGAAAATTTAACGAACGAAAAATCGTAAACATTTGAGATTATGTTTATTTCTGTTTTCCTTTTGGTTTGTGTTTTTGGTATTCGTTTTTTGGAGAGAAAAAATAATTTAAATAAAATGATAATAAAATTGTCTACACCGTCCCTAAATAATATACACATGAACGCACACGTGTTTGTGTGTCTGTGTGTCTGTGTATATGCGTTTTTGTGTTCGTGCTTGTTCTGTGCTCTGGTATCTCTGTGAAAGTCTAACTTTTCAAACGTACGGCATTAAATTCGAATGGATTAAAAATTTTTAATTAGGGGACCATATTACCTTTAGGCACCCCTTTTTGATCTCGATTAAGAAAGGACATGTTTTTTCATTTACACCTTCAATATCCGGTTGTTTGTTAGGGGGTTAGTGTTAGGGGTTAGGGTTAGGGGTTAGTTAATAAATTTTTTTAAATTTAAAAACCGTCTGTTAAAACAACCGGATATTGACGGTGTAAATGAAAAACATGTCCTTTCTTAATCGAGATCAAAAAGGGGTGCCGAAGGTCATATGTCCTAATTAGATTTTTATTTTCGATGATTTTTATGAGAGTACTAATTTTGGGTCCGGTTAGTTTTTCATGTCTAATCCCCCACCCACCCCACAGATTTTTGTATGTTTATTACCGGATATAACATGCACCTGAGAAATGAAAGAGAATTAAACGACTGAAGGTGTGAGATTCATACAACAATGACAAGTCTTAATTTCAGAAATTAACAACACACATACATACATATACACAAACACACACACATGCACACACGCGCCCGCATATGTATGTGTGTATGTATAGTGTGTGTGAGTGTGTGTGTAACTTAAATCAGGGGATAAATAATAATCACATAGATATATTTATACATACATACATATTTATATAGAATAGTAGTCATATATATATATGTGTGTGTATGTGTGTGTTGGTGTGTTGTGTGTTGTACATGTATATATATATATATATATGTGTGTGTGTGTGTGTGGTGTGTGTGTGTGTGTGTGTAATAGAGACAATTGTAAAAACACTGTGTCTACTGCGGTTTTGATCAGCTAAGACCTCGTCAATTTCACCAATACTGTTAGATGTTGGGTTCTGATTAGTTCTTAGCTGATCGAAACTGCTGTAGACACATAACTTTTCACAATTATCATTAAAAAGTCAAGTTTTTTACCAAGTGTGAGCTCTCTTTGATAAATTACTGACATGATACAACTCTAACGAAAACGGTGAAGCGGTATTCGGATACTATATATATATATATATATATATATATATATATATATATATATATATATATATATATATATATATGTGTGGTGTGTGTGTGTGTGTGTGTGTGTTTGTGTGTGTGTGTGTGTGTGTGTGTGTGTGTGTGTGTGTGTGTGTGCGTCTGTGTCTGTGTCTGTGTCTGTGTCGCGTTCTTACGTACAGGGAAGTACATAATTCTTGTGATAAAAAAATTAGGGAGAAATTTGATTGTTGATCATTATTTAGTATTTGATTTCTAAAAATCTTCCTTGACAGAATTCTTTTAGATGGGGAATTACCATTATAATACACTAGAAGTGGCTACCCGGCGTCGCCTGGTAGAGGTGGGGGGGTAAATTAGTCTCGCAGATCCTTTATTACTTATCGCGAGTGAGATCCTCGCTGGTTTGCCCCATAAAAATCCTACGGAAATATATAACATATAGTAAGAAATTTCCATTCAATGATTGACAATTTAAAAAAAAAAGATATAAATGATGCAATTAATTCAATCAATCAATATTATATTTCAAAGCAAAAAAAAAAAAAAAAAAAAAAACATACTAAAAAAATATAAACAAAATAACACGCTAACGACTTTCACTTCTGTTACTTTTCAAATTTGAATCTTTAAATATCTTCCCAAATATTAATCCAATCTTCATTATTTTGCTCGAAAACCAAGCCCCGGTGATATTTAATGTGTATATATATTTTTTATCGTTAATTGTTTTATTTTCGAAGTTTCCCCCGGGCATACAGATACACGCAACTGCACTTTATATATGTACAGATAGATAGATAGATATAGATTATTTTATTCGGACCAGTATCCCATCTTGATTGTTATAGTCGAGGGATTTACGGTCCTTCTACATGTGTCTATTATAGTTGGTAATCTTCTGGAATTTCCCTGATCCAGAATATATGACGATTTTTTCATCTGTGTGAATTTATCTTTAGAGGAACATTTTAGCGTTACAAAAGAAAAAGATAATTTTTCTTTAAACAATCACCTAGTTATATTTAAGAACTGACAAATAGACAGATAGATAGATAGATAGATAGATAGATAGAACTCAGTTTAGACAATACTATGTTCTGGTGAAGGTTTTTATAACAATCCGAAATGTTTTAAAATCGACTATAAATCTATGAATAAATTTCTCTTTTAGAATAATTGTTTGTTTGCTAGCTTGTTTTTTATTGAGTTTTTTTATTTATCTATTTTTTCTCTCTTATTTCTATATAGATAGATAGTTAGATAGAAAAATAAAAGTTGATTGGTAGATAGATAGATAAAAGTATATATATATATATATATATATATATATATATTATATATATATATATATATTATATATATATATATATATATATATATCAGTCATCCACAGACACGTGTTTCGAAGTTTACTTTTCATCATACACACACACACACACACACACATATATATATATATATATATATATATTATATATATATAGAGAGAGAGAGAGAGAGAGAGAGAGAGAGAGAGAGAGAGAGATAGAATAATAATAAAAGTAGATAGAAAAATAAAATTAGATAGATAAATAGATAGAAAAATAAAACTTGATAGATATATATACATCCACAGACACGTGTTTCGAAGTTTACTTTTCATCATATATATAGATATATAGATATATAGATAGATGGATAGATGGATAGATGGATAGAAAAAAAAGTAGATAGATAGATAGATAAAAGTATATATATATATATATATATATATATATATATATATATATATATATATCAGTCATCCACAGACACGTGTTTCGAAGTTTACTTCGCATCATATATATATATATATACAGATAGATAGATAGATAGATAGATAGATAGAAACATAGAATAATAAAAGTAGATAGGTAGATAGATAGATGAAAAAATAAAAGTTGATATATATATATATATATATATATATATATATATATATATATATATCAGCCATCCACAGATATATGTTTCGAAGTTTACTTCTCATCATATATATATATAGAGAGAGCGAGATAGATAGATAGATATAAAAATAAAAGTAGATAGATAGATAGATAGATAGATAGATAGATATGAACAAATTGAAAGAGTTATAATAGAGATGAACACGCTGATGTAGTTGTGGTTATTTATTCACAAATATTAGATCGAACTGGTTTGCCACTATAATGGTACACGAAGGGATTAGTTAATTATCTGCAATAATACGCCCGCTAACAAACGTAAGACAGATATGAACAGAGCTAACTTTTTCCTATCCCCTCCTACACTCTTCCTCTTCCTCTTCCTCCTCCTCCTTCTTCTTTTTCTTCTCCTCTGTTCCTCCTCCTCTTTCACTTGACCTAACTTCTACGAGCGGCATTTTCTCTATAAAAGCTTGTTGCTTTACCGGCCAGCTTCAGTGCAGTTTGTTGCTGGCTGCCTGCCACCCGAAAACAAAAACTCTTATTTACTTCCCTCCAAAATCAAGCATTGTCGGCACCCGAAAAACGGGAAGGCAGGAAAAAACAACAACAACATCAAGCAAGCAAATAATAACAACAACAAAAGAAAAAGAGAAAAAAAACATCAACGCCGTTCTTACTGCACAAAGATATTATCAAAGAAATTAAATCGAAAGCCGAGTAAATAAAACAATTTGTCACAAGAAAAAGACAAGAGGGAAATAAAAACGAAACGGACGATAAAAACAAAACCTACAAATCTACAAAAGAAGTAGATATTTTTATTATTTCTAACAACAACAAAATTACAAGGTAAGTAGTGTTTTTTGTTGTTTTTTTTTGTTGTTGTTTGTTTTTTTTATTGTGCTTTTGTTTGTGTTTATATTTTTATCTTGTTTTGTTTGGTTTTTGCTTCGTTTTTATTTCTTTTCTTTTTTTCTTTTTTTTGCTTATTTCTTTTTCTTTCTTTTTCTTTTTTTTTCTTTATGTTTTAATATAACTATGTAAAAAAAAACCCTGATTAGATTATTTACCTATGAATCTAAACAAATTACCTGAGCGCACCTCATGTCGTGTAATGGTTAACAAGATAGATTAGCATACATTCGTTAGTGAGTTTGATTCTCACCGGGTCTCCCATACTTCCGGGCTTGTGCCATGATTAAGTTAAGCTTATCAATAACAGTTGTTCGAGGTTGGCACCTGATGTGGTGTAATGGTTAACAAGCTAGATTAGCATACCATTTTTAATAAGTTTGATTCTCACCGGGTGCCCCATACTTCCGGCCTCGTGACAAATTTCAACTATGCTTAGCTTTTGAGGGTACCTCATGTGCTTTAGCAAATAATTATCTGATCGCTTTTTAGCACCTCACGTGATGTAATGGTCAGCAATCTGGATTAGAAGACAATTATTAATGAGTTCGATTCTCACTGTGTGCCACAAACTTCCAGTCACAACTAAGCTAAGCATAGTAAATAACTAGAAAAAATATCGTTACCCGGTCTTTTATAATATATGTTGTTCTCCCTCGGCCATGCTCTTTTCTTCGAACAGAACGCGACAAACAAACAAAAAACAAGGCGAGCCTGGTCACAGGGATTCTAAATCTGCGGTATCACCTCCCCTACATTGGAATAAGGGGTCGGAGTAGTCTGACGCCTATGACACAGTAATTGCACATGGAATTTTTCATTTAAATGACCACGTGTCACGAATGTGATACAAGATGCGGGGACCGGGCAAATTTTATCCCTAACCTACACGTGCGCGTTATGCGTCACTTTCTAACCTCATGAAGGGGTTAAAATTAGAATCAGAGAGTAATGTCTGCGCACTCTGCCTAAGATCAAAGAGTTTGTTTCAGGACTTCCTGCTTATGATCAGTGTAGTATCTGTGCCTTTTGACTAATTCAGTACATTCAGGTTACCGTGGTGTTCAACCAGCTGAACGCTGATTTAATGGATAATATCACTTGGTTGTTTACCCTTTCCTCAGGGGTCGAGCGTTTTTTTTTAATCAGGACAGTCTGACTCAAAGCTACCGGGATCGGGCACCCATTGAAGATCGAACACTAGTGAATTGACATGGAGCTGCGTGGTGTAATGGTTAAAGTCGTAGGAAATGGTCTCATCGACCCGAGTTCAAATCCTGAGGCTGTTTGCATTTCATATAGCGCTAATACCCTTGGGAAAGATATGAATCTATATATTCTACCTTCAGCTATGGGTAAATAGTAAGGCAGACTGGACTCTTTAACCTTGGATAGGTAACCAGTCTAGGAGAAGGAAAACTCTGAATTCAAACCTGTTAAACTTCGCTTAAGAAATTGACCTTGTATCGCATCCTGCTCGTGCAGGGGGGGGGGGTAAATATATATATATATATATATATATATATGTGTGTGTGTGTGTGTGTGTGTGTGTGTGGTGTGTGTATGTATCCAGCTCGTGCGGTGGTGGGGAGGGGATAAATATATTCACTATTGAAATTGTTTGCGGTACCTGGTTGACAATTACTGCATTCGAGTTTTCATCCAGTTATGATAAATTCTTTTATATTATTTCGATTATTCGAACTAGTGTCCTCTGGTTTATTGTTATCTGCACAACGTTTTGGTCGATGTGCCCTCCGGCCTTCTTCAGGTATTACTTGTCGAACTCGGGAACCCTCTCCTTGAACATGGGAACCTTCTCTTCGAAATCGGGAACCTTCTTGTCGTAATCGTGAGCCTTCACAGAACTTCGAACCTAACCCTTTATTCAATCCACGGGGGTAGACTCTTCTCATTCCGTTAACCATGACAAGGTAACTGTGTTAATCATTCTATGTTACTGTCATCCTTGACCAGGATTGAACCTGCTGCCTAGAGATAATTGTCACTTATAATTGTATTAAAACAACGCCTATATCCACTACGCCATGTGCCCATGTGAGGAGGGGTTTCCCGAGTTCGAGAAGGTTCCCGGGTCCATTTATAAGGAATGTGCACTGAAAAACTTTACAGGCTATACTAGGGACACATAAAATGTAAATTCAACTGGAGTCAGCGTCGATATAGATGTACCGATTCCGACTCCGACTCCAGTGACTTCTCAATTGCTTCCTACTCTGATTCCATGGCACTGATGTGACTGCTTATCTAAGCCAGGAATTTCTGGATCTATTATCTTTAATATAACATATGCATTGAGAATCAAATTTTATCAAATTCTATCAGTTCGTAATTGATATTCGATCCTCCAGACAATGGTTTTGAATAGTTCCACACGCTTGACATTTCATGTCCAAAGTTTTTTTTTAAATATTCACCTAGCCCGTTCACCACAGGTAAAATTTGACACAATATGGAGAGCGCGGTGGTGCACTGGTAGAGTCGTAGGAAAAGGACTCGTCGACCAGAGTTCAAATCCTGGACGAAGCCACAGTTCACATAGCGCTATTTTCCTTGGGTAAGGTATGAATCCAACTACTCTCCCTCCAGCTATGGGTAAATAGTAGGGCAAACTGGGCTCTTTAACCTTGGTTAGGCAACCAGTCTAGGAGAAGGAAAACTCTGAATTCAAACGTCTTAAATCTTCGTTTGGGGTGGTCACTGCTAGAATAGGTTCAGACTTACTTGGTGATCTATTTCAATTTTTTTTTAATTATTTGAAAAATTTATGGTGCATCCAGAAAGGATCGAACTCGCTTTTCAGTAGTAATGGATCTACGAGACTTGCTTGTTGACCATTACACCACGACTTGACACCCTTTCATGTCTAAAGAATACAAGAAAGTATGAAATATCTACAGACATTTGATAGAATGAAGATTTTGATAAATACGTAACTGGGGGTTGGAATTTTGGGGGCAGAATTTAGGAAAATTCTCATACTGGAAATGAAGGACGAATTGTGCATTTTTTTTCTTTTCCATTTTTGGATTCAGACTCCGGTCTGCCCTTCATCTACATCAACATTTTCACAAATACAGGCCCTCGTGTCGGGGGTTCAGAGTGCTTCGAGCTCTGGACCGGTTAAGTAATGTTAACAGCGTTGATCCCAGGGGGGCGATTTTTATTCTTCATCAAAGAATGGGAAGACCAGTTGGAAAAAGAATAATTGTGAAATCGATTCTCTTTTTTTTAACGAAAAGAAGAGAACGTTTAGCGATAGACGGTATGTGAAATACAAAAATTAGAGGAACGAAACGGAAGTGGAAACGAACGGATTCACAAAAAGAGTAGAAAAATACTTTCATCTAAATTAACCATGAAAAAATGTGTCTGTAAATGTTCCGCTACTTTGGTTTCCCACCCACAGAGATAAATTCACGTTTGTGTTGAGTATATTTCACGAGAAATGGCAATAATACTTTTCACGGCTTGCTGACTTCTATTTATTTATTTTTCTTCTTTTTAAATGTTGTTGGGTGTAATCTTTAGACTATATTCCTAAATATAAGGAGCTCAGTCGGTAGAAAACCCGCTTTGGAATCGCAAGGCTCTGAGTTCGAGGTCAGTCCTCACCAACTCAGCGTATGAGTAAGCACAGATTGGTAATCTGATCTGTGCGATAAAGTGGGGAGCTGACGGTAGGTTTTGTGCTCCACCTCAGCAAACAAGCCAAAAAAAACAATCTCCCTTGTCTAGCGCTAACAAAAGGGGGATAGACTCCCTCACTTACCCATAGATAGAACACTAACAGGAAATGTAACTGGGAATAATGATAACGAAGGGGCAACCGTACACTTCCCAGAGCTCCAGAACTTGAGCCTCACCGCCGGATACAATTTAGTGTCATACCAGGGCACTCCCTTTTTCTGGCGGGGATGTCCTGGGTATGACACGCAGCAGGGGATGCAGTGGGTGTAGTCTAAACCCCCGCAAACAGGTCGCCTCCATTCCAGATTCGCTATGTGTATTTTACGTATAGATCATAAAGTCTTATATATTGGCCTAGGAATACGTAACAACCACGCAGAGACTTATTCGGTACTTGTATACGATATATTATATTATATTATATTAGAGAATGACAGGAAGATCTAATATATTCAGAGAATCAAATGTTGGTTGGGGGCTTGGAATCCGAAAGAAGGTGACTCATCCGAAAACCCTCAATAACATTCGAGAACAGCAAAATGCGTAAAACTAAATAATCTAACATCGTTTTGCGACTTATCGTCCCACCCACATAAAAAAATAAAACAAAACAATATTATTTGAAACAATGATAAATTTGTCTCCATTTTTATTCATTTAATTTAATTTTTTTTTATATAAAGAGTGTCAGTCATGTAGTCGTAACACTTTATTCATTCCGATAAAGTATAACGTTATTTTTGTTCGACGTTAACTTGATAAATAAGCATGAGACTTTTACTAAGTACTGTGCATTGTTTTCTTTGTCTGCGTCATATATTCGTTTTACTGTCCGGCTGGTTATTTTCGTTATATCAGGGGGGGGTCAAAGTTTAGGTACCAGATATGTATTTTAAAATACATTCGTGTGGGTGGCAAGAAATTTAATGTTTTAGGTTAAAAAGGTAGTTGGTTATTCCTGTGGCGTGTTCCTAGGGTTTGCTTTTAACACCATCTTATTTGGTTGTTTTTCTGAAAAAGGAATTCAATGGAAGAAGGAAGAGACGAAGACAAAAGGTAGTTTTAGGATTTAGGCTTTATTCACAGGTCATAGCCACCACGTCGTAAGGAAATTCCTTCCTAACCAGTAGTCGTGTCTTGTCCCAGTTAAGGCCTAAGTCAGAATGGCCGAGAGATTCTCTTTTTGGGGTGGGAAGTGGGTCCTTTTTCCTGTACATGTTCGAAGGGTTCTTCCGGTGTGAAGGCTCATGGTAGGTTATTATTTTTTTAATTCTAATTTTATTCTATTCCCCACACATGTAAAATTGTGACATTGTAGAGATATTGCACGTGTCTGCAAAAGGAACTTTGGACACTCAACCGAAGTTTTATGACAACGATAATTGTGAAGGTTAATTTTATTTTTATTCCGTTAAGTTTTATTTTTTCTTCAATCTCCTATTTTATACATGTACTGAGCAAATCTCTGCTTGGCTGTTGCGTATCCCTTGGCCAATTTATGAACTACTTGTAAAATAAACGGAGTGAATCCGGAAAGGAGGCGGCCTAATAACATGTCAAATCTACCGGTTGAACAGATATAATGTTGCTAAACCCAAAATCTGTAAGGATACTGGAGTAACATCACTAATGACCCCTTTTAGTGCATTTCGGCGATGTTTTACAAGACCGTGTGATATTTTAAAAAGTATCTGGTACCTTTAAAGGGTCGTTCCTAAAATGAAGTAACCAAGTGAGTGCCCAGTACTATTAGTATTTTTGTAATTTAACCATTGTAGTTCTTTTTTAGAAAATAACAAAATACATTCTGATTAATTATTATTATGAAAACTCTATTGCAATCTATTATATTTCCATATGCCACAGTTGAATGAGCTGTTTGTCTTTATTAAATTCTAAAATGACTTGATTAGAACTGCCCGACGACGAAGCTTCTTCGGATGGAGGGGTTGTTAAAGTGTGACTCACGTAGATTGGTATGTAGGTGGTTACGAGCGTATTAATATACTCACCCTCTCTATCTTTCACACACTCTCTTTTCTCTTTCTTTCTTTCTTTCTATATATTATTATATTTTTTCCTCATGTGTAGCATATCATCTTATTTTCCTTTCTTTCTTCACAATAAAAACGGAATTGTCCAGTTATGTTATTTTTCGTAAAATTTCCAAAAATTATTCTAACCAATTCAAAATGCCAGCATCATTAACAGACAAAAATATTTCTTCCATCTCTTCCACAGCCAAAAACATGGCCCTGAGAAAGTTCAGTCAAACAAGTTACCAAACTGTCTTGCGCG
This sequence comes from Doryteuthis pealeii, assembly GCA_023376005.1. Classification (NCBI taxonomy): domain Eukaryota; kingdom Metazoa; phylum Mollusca; class Cephalopoda; order Myopsida; family Loliginidae; genus Doryteuthis; species Doryteuthis pealeii. The sequence continues at coordinate 40,991,841 of CM042149.1, read as the reverse complement.
GTGTATCCACTTCGGCCAAAGTAAGACAACAGACAACAGCCCTACCCGACACATTCATTGCAGTAAGTATTCCTTGAACTTTTCAGTCAAAAGTCAATCGACATTAGGGTAGGTCGATTTTTTACTTTTTTGAAATATCAACTTGCATGAAGGACCAAAGGTTGTGTATTGGTCTAGTAATTACTGATACCAAAAATTAGATCTTGAACATGTACCAATTTTTGAAATTGTTAGAGTTCCTTATCAAAAGTTTTTGTCAAATTTTGAAAATTTTTGGTTACAGGGGACCTGGGAGTAATGGTGACGAAGGGGTACTCCACATTCCCCAGAGCTCTAGAACTGGAACTTCACCATCAGATAGAGTTTAACGTCAGGTCAATAAGACTCACAGCCACCACTTTCTAGCACATATATGCTATGGGTAAATAGTAGGGCAGACTGGGCTCTTTAACCTTGGTTAGGCAACCGGTCTAGGAGAAGGAAAACTCTGAATTCAAACCTGCTGAACTCCGCTTAAGAAATTGACCTTGGTAAATATATGATAAAACGGGTTGGGGTTGCCATAAGGGCAATTGGTTTGGGACAATCATATAAGTGCTAGGGCTTGATATGGCCAACCGATTGTTCGGAGGGGGTCTCTCCGACCGACCGTCTAGCATAAGTAAGGGTCTAAGTGGAGTGTTGCATGTCCTGGACTGCTCTAGTGGTGAAATTTGAATTCTGAATCTTTGAGGAGTGTGGCTTACCACTCCATTGCCATTACTCCCAGGTCCACTCTGCCTCGCTGTGGTAGTATTTGTTAGGGTTCCATATATGGGTTAAATAGATAAAAAGAATGAGTTTTAAAAAATGTGTCAAAAATGAGTTTTTAAAAAATTGAATACCCCACAAGAATGAATAAAACAAAGCGTCTTCGGCATAAAATGACCCAAGAAGGGTTGACATGCCATAAGACCCAAAAATACAACCAAAAACAACTTTTCCGATCAAAGTTAATGCTCCTAATGTCACCTAAGAATAAAAACGGGAGAGTCACTGTGGTGAAATTTATTGTGTACAGTGCTCAGGTGCACCACAATTCATCAAAGTCTCAGGTCTAGTACACAGAATAATGTATTAGTGTTAGGAACATGAACAGTTTACAGTAATAATATACATGTATGTGTGCGCGTGTGTGCATATGTGTGTGGAGAGGGGTATCAGGTATAGTGTTGACGGACTACAGGAAGCATGGAGGCTTTGAAAGATGCAATGTTTCGGCAGCCTACAACGGACGCAGGCAGACTAATTTGGACTCGTGGTAGTTTTATTTTACACATTTTTCTGTTGGTTGTGTGCAATTACTGGTATGTCTTTGTGGAAGCGAGTAAGCGGTTTATCTCAGTCGGTAGAACCAAAAGTTCTGGATTAGGTCCCGGCCCTCGCCAATTCAGCGCATTAGTTGCGCAGCTTGGATCTGTGCAGTAAAATGGGACTCCCTCGCTGCCCGGCTGATGTCGACAATAAGTCACTTCGCCGAGTTTACTTTACCAACCAATTAAAATCAATCTTTTTTTTCTTTTTTTACTCTTCAAGAGACGATGAGATATAACAAACATAATATTGTCTCGTTCTGCCCATACCTTTGAGTCTGTTTCATTCTGTCTATATTGTTTGTATATTTATGGAGGTGCGTGGTGTAATGGTTAGAGTCGTAGTAAATGGACTCGTCGACGTGGACGTGGTTGTTTGCATTTCACATAGCGCTAATACCCTTGGGAAAGGCATGAATCCAATTACTCTCCCTCCAGCTATGGGTAAATAGCATAACAGACTGGGCACTTTAACTATGGTTAGGCAACCAGTCTAGGAGAAGGAAGACTCTGAATTCAAACCTGTTAAACGCTTAAGAAAATTGACCTTGTGTCGCATCCTGCTCGTGTGGTGAGGCTGGTAAATACATATATTGTCTGTCTGTCTTATGAGAATATAATTATATAATGTATGTGGGGTAAGTATTTACTTCCACTTGTATATATTTATGTTTCTACTTGTATCATTGCTCTCACACACATTCATATATATATATATATATATATATATGTGTGTGTGTGTCTGTGTCTGTGTCTGTGCATGTGTGGGGGGAGGGAGAGAGAGAGAGAGAGAATATAACTATATAATCTGTGTTCGGGGGAGTATGTACTTCTAGTTGTATGTATTCATGTTTCTACTAATATCATCGCTCTCACACACTCATACACATACACATATATATCGATCTATCTATCTATCTCTCTCTCTCTCTCTCTCTCTATATATATATATATATATATATATATATATATATACATACTAGATTTATATATATATATGTGTATATATACTAGATTTTATATATATATATATATATATATATATATATATAACTGCTCACACACATTACATCTACCGTCGTTATTTATTTTTCTCTGTCATTTGTTTATATTGTCCATTTGAATACGTTATATTTTCTTTATACACACACATATGCTCACACATACACACACACGCACACACATACACACACACATAAACGCACATATATACACACATATATTATTATTATTATTATTATTATTATTATTATTATTATCATTTCTCTTTTTTGCAGCAATGTCCAATGCGCAAAGCCTTAGGTGGCAACAATCCATTTTCTGCTGTCACCAAACCAGAAAAAGAATTATTGGGTCGACCTTTCACAGAAGTTCCGGGACCCAAAGGCCTGCCTATTATAGGGACACTCCTCGATTATTTCAAAAAAGACGGAATATCATTCAGTAAAATGTTTGAGGTATGAATCATTTGTTATTGGTTGATTCACTAAAAACATTTAAGTCTCCATACTTATTACGCCAAAGAAAAATATCATCTATAAAAAAAAAACATTTAACTCTCCAAATTTATTAAACCAAAGAAAAATATTATTCATAAGAAAAAACATTTAAGATGAAAAAAATCCAAATTTAATTTTGGATAACTCAAATTAACTAATTCAAAATTTATTTTTGATAATACGGTAGTTTCTTGACTTATGTGTGCTCCATGTTACAATTTTCCCCAGTTACGACCTGTGTTACTCGGTCGATTTTTTGCTTTGTGTTGAGAGATAAAATTTGAGGTACAAGCGATCTTCAGATACGCTTTTCTTAATAGGTTCACTAAAAACATTTAAATTTCCAAATGTATTACACCAAAGTAAAATATTATCTATAAAAAAAATTAAAACTTATTACAGCAGATAATTCAATACATTCTATTGTATTGTTTTCAAAACAATACAGATCTATTTTCTTATTAAAAACGTAACAAAAAATTAGGGTGATTTTTGTGGGATTTGGGGGAGGGCTGTAACGGATTAATGGTATTTCAGTTTATTTCAATGGTGAAAATTAATTTGATATAAGCGTAACTTGAGTTACGAGCAGAATGAATTAAACTCGTAAGTCAAGGTACCTCTATATTCATTATTTTTAAATTAAAAAAAATTTTCAAAATGAATTATCTCCCTCTAACTGTTTGAATATACCTAGTCTTATCTCATTTATTTTATGATTGCTATAAACACGTGTTCTCGTGTAAACGTAATGGATGCGTTCTTTTATAAGACACAACCTGGGAAAATTTGAATGAATCTATTTGCTATTATTGTTACAGGCTTACCGTCAACGTTCCCTTCAGTACGGACCTATCTACCAAGAACAAATCACCACAGTCAAGACAGTGGTCATCAGTGAACCGGATGAATACAATAAAGTAATCAGAGCCGAAGGTCGAATGCCGATCCGAAGAGAAATGGAACCAATGGCCCATCATCGAGTTAAAAACGGCCTTCACCTTGGACTTGTTAACGCGTAAGTAAACTAATATCAAGGTCGCAAGCATGAGGTACCCAAATGAGGATCAAACCCACAACTATAGTAACAGTCTAGCGGGTTAGTTCGCTAACCATTTGCCGGGGAGGAAGGGCTCAGTTAACACGTAACAAGTAAGTGTACATCACAAAATTCACGTGATAAATATTTACTGAGCATGGTTTATTCTGGCACACGTGCACGTGGAAATGAGAAATATTACACCCTTGTGCAAATTAATTGAAACGACTGCTTTAGTTTACTTTCTTTCGCTATACGGTCAGTTTTAAACCAATTGGAGTGACAGGGTGTAATCGATTTCTATTTATTTTTTTTTTTTATCAGATTAGGTCATGAATGAAATATGAAATTTGTTTGGACTTGAAAAATACTGCGTCATCCGTGATTGCATCAGCTTTTTACCACGCCCAGACACTATTGTTTTAAATATCGATTAGTTGTCCTACGGCCATTGTCTGCGATGGACGTTACTCTAAGAAAGCGTACGAAAATTGTAGTTTTGTATGAACACATTGACAAGCCTTACAGATATATCGCGGATAATATAATAACGGATTTATTCGTTTTGTTTCAATTAATTTGCGCAAGAGTGTATGTCACGCCAATCTTTCTACCGGTGGAGGAGGAGTCTGATTTCAAAATCAATATTCAAAATTTTAGTTTTATCTAGACACGAGCATCAAACACTGATATGTGAACATTTACTAACAGCATGTACTGTAAGCTACATAAGCCTTATGTGACTGGATAAGCAGTGCTTAGTAAAGAACAAGAAAAAGAAGGAAAGAAGTTAAGCAACTATAAGCCTATGAAAATATACAAGAATCATGAAAGAAACATATATCTACTAGAACATCTGCCCCCTCAATTTAAAGGGTCAGGGCTGGGTTTATTGCCTGCCCCCCCCCTTGAGGGGGAATGCTGACGGGATCAACGCATTGTTTACATGAGCTTCGGTTCGTGGGTGCTCCCACATTAATAGGGCCTAACCCATACACCTAGTAAATACCATGATAATGACTTGTTTTTAAAATTTCAAACAATGAAAAGGATTTAAGAATAGATCTGGCGAAATATTATGATAAAATCCAACAAGGATATAAATCGGAAATTAGTCGGAAAAACAAACTCTTGTATAATAGTAATGATTCATTTCAGAATTCCAGAGCTGATGGTAGGCGTGGCGCTCCACTTCAGACGCAAAAAACAATGTACTTAGTCTAGCGCTAGTGAAAAGGGAACAGACTCCCTCGCCAACTCAGCAAATGAGTAGCACATAGATTTGTGTGGTAAAGTGAGGAAGGAGCTGATGGTAGGCGTGGCGCTCCACCTCAGACGCAAAAAACAATATCCTTAGTCTGGCGCTAGTGAAAAGGGTTTAGACTCCCTCGCCAACTCAGCAAATGAGTACCACATGGATTTGTGTGGTAAAGTGAGGAAGGAGCTGATGGTAGGCGTGGCGCTCCACCTCAGATGCAAAAACAATCTCCTTGGTCTAGCGCTAGTAAAAAGGGTTTAGACTCCCTCGCCAACTCATCGAATGAGTAGCACATGGATATGTGTGGTAAAGTGGGGAGCTGATGGTAGGTGTAGCTGATACCGACATTAGGCCGCCTCGCTGATTTTACTTTACTTATATGAGCACTTCCTTGTCGAGTAATGTTTAGCAAGATTAAGCTAACTACGATTCCGACGACGTGCCACAACTTATACGACATGTGACCCTTTTATTACGCAAATCAATATATATTAATTAAACTCAGCACCTTTCGCTTATTTACACCGGAAGGGTTTGTCCCAGAATGCCGATACCAATGCCAGCAAACATTCGCACCACGTGATTTATGATTTGTACGTAACGTCTCTTCTATTCTTTTATTTCCAGACAAGGTGAGGAATGGTACAAATATAGATCAGTCTACCATCGAAAGATGCTGTTGCCAAGAGAGATCCAGCAATACAGCTCAGCAATGAATGGAGTGTCGGCAGATTTTGTAAACCGGTTGCAAAATATTGCCGGCCAAGACAGCGAAGTGAAAAATATAGAAATGGAACTTTTCAAATGGGCAATGGAATGTAAGTTAGTCATTTATTTTTACTAATTAATGTGTATACAATTTATTTTCTCGGTTTTATACATATAAACATTTACAAATACACAGACACACACACAGACAGACAGACAGACACACACACACACACACACACACACACACACACACATATATATATATATATAATAAAAATAATATTAGTAGAGATAAAATTAAGGGTCTCGATTTTGTCAGGACCTTACCCTACGTTTAACTATGTCGATGTAATTCCTTAGTTAAACTCAGTTAAAATTCCTTATTTTTCTGATAATAACGTTGTTTTTCTGTCAATTTTCGCGTGCGGCCCGCGATTAACTCAATATTTTATTTCCCGGTAAGTCATTTCCTTTATCATATATATATATATAAGTTCGATGCGCGTAGTGTAATGGTTACCGTCTTAGGAAATGGACATTCCCTTTTTGGTTGGCCGGAAAACTTTTTAGTACCCATCGAATTACACACGCACATACACACGCGTACACGCACACACGCACACACACGCATATATATATATATATATATATATGTGTGTGTGTGTGTGTGTGTGTGTGTGTGTGTGTGTGTGTATTACAGTCATCCACGGACACCGTGTTTCGACATATCACGTCTCCTCAGTGTGTCTAGACTTAGCAACTACTTCTAACCGATAGCGAAATCCGACTGTTTTGTTTTTTTTTTTTGGTTTTTTTGTTTTTTTTTTTTTGGGGGGTCATATATATATATATATATATGATCTTTCTTGCGACACTAGTGATAGATTAACGGCCATTTTCCTGATCTGAAATATCCCCTTCCACTCTTTGTAAATAGAACCATTTGATTTCCATTAAATTTTATTTTTTAATTTTCTCCTTCAGCCATTGGCACTGTTCTTTTCGAAGAGCGACTCGGATGCCTGAAATCCCAGCCTACTGATCTATCCCAAGACTTCATCAATAACTTACTTGGGTTTTTCAAGCTCATGCAACCATTGATGTACAACGCACCCACCTATAAAATCTACCCAACAAAACTTTGGCGTAAATTCGAGAACTATGCAAATAATGTGGTCAGCATTGGACGATTGTTCATCGAACGGGTAAGTACATATATTCCTTTTAAAGTACATATTCCTTTAATAAATATAAATGAGACTATTCAAATTGTCTTATTTATCCGGAAGATTGAACAACCTCACGTATTGTAATAATTATCAAACACTATTAGCAGACTACGTGTTTTCATCATTTCATTCCATATCTTATCTTATCTATTAATAATGGAGATTCGCTTCCGGTTTTTGTCTGTAACAAAAATTACGTCACTGCTTACGTCACATTACCCAAAATCGTCATAACATAGAAAATAAATACACTCAAAATTTTTTAAACATATTGCCTGAGGGGTGGGAGTAAAAAATTCAATGTCAGCGAGTTTGTAAGTAAAATCATCAAATTCATTAAAGGATTAAAAAATAAAACAATTTGAAATGTAAACTTTAAATATGTATTAAAATAAAACAAACTATATATAGTTATATAATACCAGTTATGTATTTATTAAAAATTGTTTTAAAAAACAATGAGGATTGTCTAATGTTGCATGTTCAAATTTTGAGTGTATTTATTCTATGTTATGACGATTTTGGGTAATGTGACGTAAGCAGTGACGTATTTTTTGTTACAGACAAAAACCGGGAGCGAATCTCCATTATTAATAGATAAGCTAAATATTACCAAGTTTAGAATATTAGTCCAAACAACAAGCCTGTGTTGATAACGACTCGTTTTAGAATTATATACAATGAAGAGGATTTAAGAGTATAAATATTCTGTGTAATTAAGATGAATGTTTTTAAGGAACAGCAGACAGGTCTCAGACCTAATATACTAGCTGAAAAGATTATTATTATTATCATTATTATTATTATTATTATTATTATTATTATTAGAATAGATCGGACGAAATATTATGATAAAAACAAACAAGGGTGAAGACATTAATCGTAAAAAAACTCGTCTATGATGATAAATGCTTATTTTAGAATTTCATAGAATCTTTTCAGAAAACGCTTGACATATGGTTAATAAAAATCATATGAGCACCTCATTGTGGGGTAATGCTTAGCGAGATTGTTAAGCTATCCACTATTATTGAGTTGCGAGTTCGATCCTCGGAGGGTACCTTATAAACCGGTCCCTCTGATTCGGCATGAAATGTCTCGAAAAGAGTTGATATGCCGTAAAACAAATAACCAATCTTTTCGGAATTAATTTATCTCTAAATTTTACCAATTCACTCACGTAACTCAAATTTAAATTTGAAATAAATTTGCAACAAAAACTTCGAATCTAAGTCTCCTCGAATTTTGAATAAGATAAATCAATAAAGATTTACTTCTTTTCTTTTTTAATTGAACTAAAAAAAAAAAAGCACGTATCTTTGTTAATATTGGACCATTTTTTTTAACCTACAGAGAATGGAAGCTCTCCAAAGACAAATGGATGAAGGCGTCAAAGAAGGTGAAACGTCCAAATTCCTTACTTACCTTTTGACCCAGAAATCCCTTAGTCTTGATGAAGTAACCAGTTCAGCTGTGGATCTTCTAAGCGGTGCAGTTGAAACGGTAAGGAAAAGTAACAAACTTTATTTCATTGATTTTTACTTGCTGAACACGTGAACATACAGACCGAAGATGTGCTTTTGGGTATAATGTTTTAGAATCCCTTTTTATGTATTTCGCTGTGTTGTCGGTGTTATACCCAACAGTACATGTCTGGTCTGTACGGTCTTTTTTAGAATCCCTTTTTATGTATTTCGATGTTCACACTTTTTGCACCGGCCACTGAATGGGCTTTGATTTGTGGGTGGCACCACTCGTTAAAAATTCCCTGCCATCCAGCCTGATGGGAGATCAGGAAAATATTTACCTTTGAATCATCCTTGTATATAATCCCTTTTTATGTGTTTCGGTGTTCACACACTTTTTGCACAGGCCACTGCCACTGAGCTTCGGTTTGTGCGTGACTCCCCTCGTTAAAAAGTCCCTGTGTCAATCTGGCCTGGTGTGAGACCAGGAAAATCCTTACCTTTGAATCACCCTTGTATATAATCAAGAAATAACGGCAGCAATTCACTTCTGACTTTCAGGCTAAAAAGAAAAAAATAACATTTTACATCTCAAAGTCAAATATCTCATGTTTAATTCTTGTCTCTTCTTTGACAGACATCCAACGCCATGCTGTGGACGCTATACTGTTTGGCGAAGAATCCGGAAATCCAGGATGAAATTTATGACAGCATCCGTAAAGTGGTCGACGACAATCAGGAGATAACACCAGAAGTGCTCGGAAAATTGTCGCACGTGAAAAACAGCCTGAAAGAAGCTCTCAGGTATGCCTTATTCTTCAATTAATAAATATCATTGTCATCCGTCGGTCTCGTAAGACCATGGATTTACCTACGCTCGGATCTTTGAAACAGATCTGGACAAGGTTGTAGGAAAGTCCGACCAGCTTCCCGTGCAGCAACTTTCACCTCGCCATGACCCCCGATGTCGTGCCAGATTGGAAAGATTCACAAGGGGTTATACACATCAGTGTCGAACGCATTTGCCAAAACGAGGCTGAAGATAGCGACGGACTGCCTTAGAAAATCCAACTTCCGGTTTTGAATTCATATCTGTACTTCTCCTAGACTGGTTGTTCGTTAAAGGTTATAAAACCCAGTCGGCTCTTCTAGCTTTACTATGCCACACTAACGTATGGGTAAGGGGTTCGCATTCAGTGTTTTTCTTCTCATAGACTGGTTGCCCTAACAAGAATAGAGAGTCCAAACTTCCCTAGTATTTATTCTTACTTGGGAGGGAAGAGATAGATTTATGTGTATTGGCGCCTCGTCTCACATTTGAACTCGGCTCACCGACCCCTTTTTCCTCGACGGTAACCATTACGCCATCATATACAGTATGAATAAATGCTTGTATATAAAGTCATTGCATTTTTTAAGTTTCTTATAGAACAAACAAAAATATTTTGGAGTCAAGTTTGGTGTGATTTCATGCTCATGGACTTCAGGTGAAAAAAGGGATTTTGAGAAGGAATTCTCTTAATCTTAGTAGTAAATGTTGTTATGTGTGAGAAAGTACCCTGTGAGGTATTTCTTTCGATAGGATTTTAAATTTTTTAATTAAAAATGACTAGTAAAAGCCAGTTTGATAAAGCGACCTCGTGTCGTAAAATCCAACCAACCAACCAACCAACCAACCACCAACGTAAATTCACGACACTCCTTTTTGTAGGAAACAAAATTATACCAGACAATATAGACATGAACCTAATCAATACCATACAACATGATCCCCAATGATGCTAACACATTGTTAAAACCAATTACTACAAAATTGTAAATATAGACACACAACATATATTACTTCCTAACCCCTAGGCATGATATAACCCCAGGCGGGTTGCTATGCCGTTAAAATCAACTCGCCAACGAATCAACCTGTTAACTAAAACAATTTTTTTTTAAATATTTAACTTTGAAATTATCTTATCGAAATTATTTGATTTATTGTGCATATGTTTTTTTTTTCTTTAGATTATACCCAATCACATATGCTACCAGTCGAATCTTGCAAGACGATGTCGAAGTATGTGGATACCATCTTCCAGCCGGCGTAAGTAGACTTTAGCTTTATACAGAATGTACAAAAGTTTCCTGTGTTTTTTTGTTCTTTTATGTCTTTTTTTAAGTGGGTGCTAAGAATGTGTTCATACACTTGATGTTTCAACATATTGTAAATTATTTTAATAGCAGTTATTAATTGATTACCATATTTGACGGCATATAGGACGCACTTTTTACCAAAATGTTGGCTCAAAAAATTGCCCTACGTATTATACATCGTAGGTGAAGTTTGAGAGCTCCCGTATGCCTAGGCTAATCTTCTCTATGATGCTCACTAACCCAACTTACGCTCAGTACTTTTACATACCCTAAACTCCATGCATCCTTATTTTATTGCTGGTATTATTGTATTATCATCGGTGCTTTAAAAATGAATTCGTAAAAATGAATGCAATCCAATCTGAAATGCTGTGATTTGCATTTATAAACATCAGCTGATCGGCGCTCTGACTTACCGGTAATGCCATCTGTTGGCGAGGAATAAAACTACGATATGATCGTTGCCTGTTTGTGTAATGCTTGTTTTCAACAATATATGCTTAAATACACTAAAAACTTTTTTCCTGAATCTGAGGTGCTGAAATGGGGGAGCGTCTTATTTGCCCGTGCGTCTTATATGCTGTCAAATACGGTAATTAGAATATCAATTAAACTGAAAAAGTTAATTTTATACAAGGTGTATCAAAAAAGTATGGAGATTTTTTTGTACTTTTTGACACACCCTGTATTCTGAAAAAATGAACGTTCCATTCATTGTTCATTTCTATCTTAGTAAATACAGTTTCAAACTCGGCACTTTTATGACACACTTTGTATAAATTTTTATTGACGTATTGTTCTATTATTATTTTAAAAAAAGTAACTTTACTTACTTTTTTTATAATAATAGAACAGTAGGAATTCATAGCGTTTAGATATAACACATTCATTTGGGGTCACGTAAAAAATAAGACTTTTGCTATTTAGGTATCTTAGTGTTTTGAGTCCTTGGGCATTTTTCAAGCATTGAGTTCATTCCTGCTTTTGATCTAATCAATAAATATTTATACACTTCGTAAATTGCACGGTTTTTCATTGTTACCTCTTTTTCCTTCTATTTAGACGCACGTTCAAGCCAATGTCTACGGAATGAGTCGCAATGAGAAGCTCTTTCCAGATCCACTCGAATACCGGCCCAGCAGATGGGTGGGACATTCCTCTGATAACAGATACAAAGGTTTCTACAATCTCGTCTGGGGCCATGGAGCCCGGATGTGTATTGGTAAGTGTTCTGCTTAAAATATTTTTTAACTTATATAGAGTGACAAAAAAAAATAGACTTTTTTAAAAAAAGTCAGGCCTGTTTTTTTTTGTTTTTGTTTTTTTTTGCGGGGGTCACCATATATATATATATATATATATATATATATATATATATATATATATATATATACAGGGTGACCAAAAAAACACGCCTGACTTTCAAAAAAGTCTGGGTTTTATCACCCCGTGTATGTTGTAATATCAATATGGGTTTTATAACGGTCAAGACACGCTGAAAGCACCGGTTCCACTAGATCACCGAAGTTAAGCAGCGATTAGCCTGATCAATACTTAACTTAAGGCAACCAGTCTATGAGAAGGAAAATTCTTAATTTAAACCAGTCAAACTTCGCTTAAGAAATTGACCATGTATCACATCCTATTCTTGCATTTAGCATAAATTTCTTTTAAGGGGATGCCTTTACTTTCTAGAGAAATTAATTGGAGACGATCTCTGGAATACCCAAGAGTTGACAAAATAAAATATTTCGAGTTCTTTTCTACTGTTATAATAAATGAAATAGAATATGACCTTTATGCATATTTAGTAGCATCATATATAACTTTTGCTTCTTATTATCTAAAACATTGTTACTATGAGAGTTATTTATTTACTTAAACTTTGATCATCTCTAATGGGGTCTAACTGGCGAGGGAGTATTATGTTGAAAGACCTCCCCCCCCCACCTCAATGAACCAATTAATAATAACATAACTGACGACGCTATCCAGCGCTATTTAGTAGCACAGGCGTATCTCAAACATTACTATGAGAGTTATTTATTTACTTAAACTTTACCTATGCAAATATCTGTTTGCTTGAAACTGTTCATCTGTGTCGAGGGGGTGGGGGGCTTGGAATCGCTAATTTAAAAGAAATGCTGTTAGTAATCATTTTTTAATCTTACAGAAAACAACTGAACATACCTCATTAATTTTAGTCTATATGCGCACCTCTCCATTGCACAAGATAAAAAATATTAATTTCTTTTGTTAAGCATTTTTTATCTTTTGGGTGATTGTTATCTTCTTTTTGGGGGGTGGGGGGATACTACAAGGATTTTTTAACGTGCTCCAATTCCACATATGATTAGCCTGATATTTACATATTAAGATAAAACGTTCATGGGCGTCCATTCAAAGATATATTCGGAATATATTTTACTGGTAGGAAACCTTTAACACCACTAATTGTACTATAATCGATTCAGTGTATGATACTTTATGTTCAGTTAAGAAGGCTCAAGTGTTTTGGGAGGGTTAAGTTTCCTGTTGATCTAGTGGAGGTATACATTCCCTGCTTGTCTTCTGTAATGGACGCCTATGAAGACGTTGTCTGCATATTATTTTTGCCTCTCTTTTTGTGTGGAAAAGGTAGACAAACATGGGATGTTGTACAAGATGGTATGTTTATTGTAGTTAGTTTTAACGTTTCGGTGTGTTAGACCTTCTTCAGGACACTGGATTGAGTTCTTGCTTCAACGGATGTCATGAAGAAGGTCTAACAGACCGAAACGTTATGACGTAGACATCACTTCCTACATCCATCTTGTACAACATCCCGTGTTCGTCTACATTTCTCTTATTTCTCCCATCCCCTCTCGTTTTTATACAATTGATTTTTGCGCATTTTACTTACTATTCTTTCTTTTATTTCTTCCTCTTTTTTGTAGGTCGTCGCATTGCAGAACAAGAAATCTTCATTACCCTTACAAAGGTGAGTCCAAGAATCTTTTTTAATGTTCTGTTTTTCGTTTTTGGTTTTTTCTTCGAAATCAGAAATGAGTTCGTACAGTACATTTTTTTGAAAATAACTCATAAGAAATTTAAACCGCTGAATCCACAATGGAGTTAAGAACCCTCGTCCTAGCAATTGATATGCGTATCTCAAAATAAACAGCAAGGAAATTCCTCCCAGAGCCTTCCATGACCTTGTTTCAGACTTGGCTTAATCAAAAACATATACTTATTTGATGTTCGACAGAAAACACATACACACACACACATACACACACACACACACACACATATATATATATATATATATATATATATATGTGTGTGTGTGTGTGTGTGTGTGTGTGTGTGTGTGTGTGTGAGGGCTTTCGTTAGTTTGAAGGAAAAAATATATAAAAATATCACAGAAAAATATAAAAATATCCCACAAAAATCTTCGAGACCCTTTTGTTTGGTTTCTACAATCTCGTCTGAGTGTATGTATACGCTTTTTCCAAAAGCGTATACATACACTCATCACGTAATTAATAAATACTGTATTAATAAAAATAAAAAAAATTAATTAAAAATAAAATAAACATTAAATAAAATTCACCTACACACACACACACACACACACACACACACACACACACACACACACACACCTCACCTATCAGCCGTTTGAACTCGCGTCCGTTTGACATTTTTGAAATCTACAACACGCGTTTCGTTTCAGCGTCTCTGTATACATTTTTAAAAAAACTTTTTCAACAACAATTTCAAATAGACCGACCGACCACCAAACAAAAGGGTCTCGAATGAATATATATATATATATAATATATATATATATATATATATGTTAAAAATGAATGGTAAAATGAATGAATGGATGAAATATAAAAATGAATGAAATGAGGGGGATAAATGAAAAATCCTTCTCAAGAGACCCTTCTCAAAAGTACTAAAACACTTTTTGAGAGTGGGTCCCTGATAGAAAGTTCTTCTCATCTATTATTAGACTCTTTTGAAGCATCAAGTTAATATAATTATTCTATAAGTTATTAGAGAAGATAAAACCCGTCTCTTACGTCTCTTATATATATATATATATATATATATATATATATATATATATATATATATTGTGTGTGTGTGTGTTGTGTGTGTGTGTGTGTGTGTGTGTGTGTATTGCCGAACTTATTAAATAAGTATGTATTTTGGGGAATAAAAATTATTTTGATAAAATTGAATACCCATCAAGAATGAATAAAACAAAATGTTTGTGTTAGCACCTTTCCATCCACTAAGGACGATGGTGTTGAGTCCAAAATTAAGAAAGAAAGAAAGAAAATAGATAGATAAATTATCTGCATCTGCGCAAGTGACTCTGCATGCCAATTCCTGAGTGACAGTCTTTGGTGCCCTGAATGCACACAAACTGTGTTGCTTTCTGGGGCTGCTACCTTTTATCCCTATTTCTGGCTCTCTTTGCTGTAGCGGCTACTCTCCTCTCCGCCTCACCTCTCTCCGTGTCTTGCTTAACGTTAAGGCGCCTGGCCTCTCTATTTTTTGCATCTACCTCCCACGTGTTTGTGTCAATATGGCATATCCTCATGTCTCACCTGGAGACATCTTTAAATCGTAGATGTGGTCTACCGACTATGGTCTAGCCTTTTACTAAAACAAAACGTCTAAGGCATAAAATAACCCAACAAATGTTGACATACCGTAAAATCCAACCAACTAAAAGCCCTTAAAGTTTGTTTCTAATACATTTTTGTCTTCCTCGGAAGTCTTACTCCTTCAATAGTTTATGTTCGACTATTTATTTCTTATTCAACAATTTCTAAATTTCCGTATCTGATTTTTTTTCTTCAGATTCTGCAAAATTTCCGAATGGAATACCACCATGAAGACGTGGAACCGGTGCTAAACACAGTCATGACACCTGACCGACCTTTGCGAATTAAGTTTCTTCCCCGTCACCATTGATCTGGACTCGAGATTTTCGCATATTCCATTGGAAATTCCCAATTCATCAATTTACAATGATCGATAATTTACAAAAAAAAACATAAGAATGAAAGTATTTACTTTATTTTTCTACAGCTTCTAAGATTGGACTTTCCTTTTTTTTTTCTTCTACCGTGATATTTATGGGTTGATTAGCAGTGAATGCCCGAGTGTGTATTTGAGTAGAGTATGTATGTATAATGAGGTGAATCTTGTGTATATTTCCGATAAATTACCTTACAGGTGCAATACGCCTATGAATGAACATGAGTGTCTGTGTGTGTGTCGTTTTGTGACTGTGTAAATGTGACTGTCAGTATATGCGGGTAAGATACAAAAAGAGAAAGAAAGAGAGAAGTACATACAGTTATGGATAATGTCTAAAATTTTGAGATGAGTAATTGTCATTATTCCATGAAATGTTCAAACTAAGATCCTCATCTTTGTTATTTTTATCACTACGTTACAGTCGATATTTATTTCGGGTCTATAATTCATCGGGGTTTTTTCTTGAAAGATAATTTTAGATTATTTGCGAATAAGACTCTCATAGGCGAATGTGATAAAAAAAAAGAGGTACATGTTCTGAAGTTATAGGATATTCCGCGCAGCCGTTGTTGTTGTTGTTCTTATTCTTATTATTATTATTATTATTATTATATTATTATTATTATTATTATTTCACTCTTGGTGAGTTTTTCACACCAGCGTGAGCTGATGTTCTTTCACTAGAGTCTGAGTGATAACAAGGACTCTTCTGAATATTCTAGCCGATTGCAGCATTGCAGTAGTCTGGATGGTCACAATCCTTCCTTTGATTTCCAGATCCTCCAATTTTTTTTTTTTTTGGGGGGGGAGTTCCAAGTGCACCAATTAACTGCAACGACTATCAGTTGACAAGTCCTCTTCTTTTCTTTTTTTTGTTAATCAAAACTAGGTTATTATTATTATTATTATTATTATTATTTATTATTAGTTTACTGAATATAGACAACAACATAGTATTGGATTCTAAACTAGGGTTACTTTTACATCTTCCTTTACGCACTCTTTTGAGTTGTTACCTCCCTTGATTAACTGTTTACAAAATAAGGAGGGAGATCATGTTCTTTCTTTTTTTTATAGATGTTCAATCATGCTTGACATAATCCTTACATCGAAGATTATGACTTTTCATTGTTTTATCTTGTTTTGTTAAGTCTAATTTTTCGATGTCGGATCGTTTCTTCCTTGTCTACCAACTGCAACTATGCATTATGTTGAAGGTGTGTAGTGTAACAGTTACCGTCGTAGGAAATAGACAGTTTAGACTCTTGAGGGGCGGGAAGAAGTATATATATATATATATATATATATATATATATATATATATATATATATATATATATATATATTATAATAGAGCGATTCGCATGATTAGAACGTTTTATATCTGTGTCAACGAGTATAAGCGAATTTATTCTTGTAAATAAAGGCCAAATAACTTATTCATTTCTCATATTGATATGAAAATATAAACAAATGCTTAGACCACCAACTCCATTATTACTAATTGTTGTGGGGTTTTTAAGGGTCAAAATTAAGAAAAAACGACTGGTAAAAATGGATACAAATGTATTGAACAAAAAGGAGTAGAAATTACAGAAAAGAAAGTGGAGATTGCGTCCGACCATACAGTTGCGAGCTGACTCGCGTTACTTCGTGTCAAGCCACAATTGTCCCTGCTACTTATAGTAGTCGTCGGTGCATTCCATTTATGTACATAGGTTATATCACCTATAACACTAATATTACAACTATTTTTAATAAGATTTGCCTAAGAAAATGTGGGAATTTGTATTAGGTAATGGGTGCATTTAAACAAAAAGAAGGCTAAAAGTATTATGAATAAAGATATAAATAAATATACAAGGTCCGTAGCAGCAGAGAGCAGAGGGCCTTCCCACCGAAAAAATAAATTTACAACTTGTAATATTTTTACAGAGTTTTATTTTAATAAAATAAAATAAAGAAAAAAAATGGCCCCCAAAAACATTAATCTCTGTTACGGCCCTAATTTATGATACATAAGGTCTTATATATATATATATATATATATATATATATATATATATATATATATATAATATATATTGTGTGTGTGTGTGTGTGCATGATGGACAGAGAGTGGGAAAGAAAGGAGACTTGCATGAAAACAATGGCGTATGGCACCTGGTAGGCTTTTATTAACTATTCAACAAACCCATATTTGAAAAAGAAGAAACAATTTTAATTAGCTATAAAATCATTAAATACTATATTTTTAAAAGCAAAATCATTTATAATATTATTGCAGATTGAATTATTTATATAACAGCGAAAGCTAACAGAATGAATCTTATCTGATGCGGGAGAAATATCCTACCGGAAGTGTTGGTGGAAAGCGAAGACAATCAAGTTCAAATTCATTATTTGTTAAATTAAACTCAAATAAGTCCTACCAACAAATCCGAAAAAAATTTCTACCCCGCAATTAAATTATGCCCATTCACTGAAATATATATATATATATATATATATATATATATATATATATATATATATATATATATATATATATATATATTATTCGAATACTGCTTCAACGTTTTCGTTGAAGTAGTATCATGTCAGTAATTTATCCAAGAGTGCTCAATACTTCGTCAAAAGTAGAGCTTTTATAATGATATTGTAAAAAATGATGACGGCTCTATCGCAGTTTTGATCAGCTGATACCTCGTCATAACCCTACATTTTAAAAATGTAGGGTTCTGACGAGATATTAGCTGATCGAAACCGCGGTAGACCCATATTTTTTCACAAATTATCAGTATATATATATATATATATATATATATATATATATATATATATATATATAAATTTATTTTTTAAATAAAAAAAAAATAAAAAATAAAAAAAATAAGAGGAACGTGCGGCACAAACCAAAAACTATTTTGTGTCGCCACTAAAATGTAACAAATCGTGTAACACTTTTAAAAGCTTATACAAAGTGTAACACAGTCACGTTACAAACGTTACGTGTCGGAACCAATTTTAATTTCATGCAACAAAATTATTGTCAAAATTATTAATAATTAAAATGTCACAAAGTTTCGCAATATCTCAAAATGGCTTCAAAACAAACGCCATTTTGAGTAGGTTTTTTTTTTTCATAAAGGGATCACGTGACTTCTCCAAACTGCACCGAAGTTCGTGTTCTCTTGACTATTTTCGTATAAAGTTTTGGGTTCGACCTCGGAGTCTGACCGCTTGTTCTGATATTGTTAATGATATCTGGGCGAGAACTGAGCTTTCATAAATACTTGCGACTCTTACCCGACCACGGTTCTTGTAATTGCTTACGTCAATGTTACACTTTTGTTATTATTTATTGTTTAATAATCTATTATATGTAGACACAAAAAGAAAATCTGACATGTATCTTATCGACTAAATCTGTGTGAGTGATTGTTATGTGTGCGACTGTATTTATCACCCGGGTGTCTGTTTTACATTAGATGTTCGCATCTATATTTACGTGTGGATGACTATGAGCTTTCTTGTATTTGTTTGAGGGAAGCAAGTATCTGTCAACTCATTCTTCGTACCATGAGCTATATATAAATCATGAAACAAATAAAATGCTCTCGACAATCCATTGGTGTTCATTTTTTATTTTACTTTTTGGGGGACAACGGTAATCATCTATTGTGACATTAGGGTAGGTTGATTTTTTTCTCTTTTTCAAAATATTATTAAAAATAAATTAAAGTGGAATTTTCTTTAAAATTAATAAATAATAAATAAAATAGATGATATAATAAAATATAATAGATAATGATAAAAAATAAATAGAATAAAATATAAATAATAATGAATAAAATAATAATGAATAAAATAGAATATAATAGATAATAATGAAATAAAATATTTTTTTTAATGCTAGTGTAGGCAGTGCTCGTTTTTATTTCTTTATTTTTTACTCTTAAATAAACGGTAATAATTTATTGTGATATTAGGGTGGGGTGATTTTTCCATTTTTCAAAATATCAAATATTCTCTTAAACAGTGAAAGTTGTGTGTTTGTATAATGAATACTGATGCCAAAAACTAGATCTCTTACTTTCACCATTGTTTGAAGAAATGGCATCAAATACCATCTGCTAAAATGCACCAAAAATCCTCATTTCCGCAACATTGGTTAGAAAATTTATCACTTTCAATATTTAAAACAGAAAAGTTTGTCATTTTAAACGAAACGAATAAAATATTATAACTATAATTCAAATAGAAAATGTGCCCCCATAACCATCGACACTTTCGATCTGCTGCTTTTTACCTAATAATTGAGCTGTAACAGTGATAATATTTTAAATGATTAAAAATTATTTCCTCAACTGAAGATAAATTCTTTAAGGAAAATATATTGTGTGATAATTCTTTATGTTAATTTGCATCTTTCACCACACGGGAGACATTACAGTTCTAAAATTGACCTACCCTTTTATGACATTCCTGCTCGCATGTTCTGACAAAGATTTTGAATCCAAGATGATTTATACAGTCCTGTTTGAAATTCGACTTCTTAGACTTTTGGTTGAGCAAAGTGTAGTATCTGTCTTTATCAGCTTAATACCTGATATATCACCAATATTCCATGGAGAACGGCGCATATGTGTGGGTAATTCCATAAGTTGTCTCATCAACTTTTTACTTTGAGTGGTGTTTCAGCCATCATGATTCACCCTGTACCTAAGTACATCATTGAGTGATCTATATCAGTGGTTCTCAACGTTTTGTATGAATGGATTTTTATTCGTATTTTACTATGGAGGGGTCCTCCATCCCAAAAGCCATTCGATATTTTAAAATCTTATTGTACTTTTATGATTAATTTTTTAATTTATTTATTTGTTTATTTATTTGTTTATTTATTTTTGTTTACCTAAATATCCCAAAAATGTCATATGGTCCCCGTAGGCCATATGGCCCTCGATTGAGAACCGCTGATCCACATCACCCTGAGAATGGACCTTGGTTTAGTCTTCAGGCCATGTAAGAGGCCGAAAAGGGACATTTCGAACAGATCCAAAACAAATTGGAAATTACAAGATTTTGACTGGAAAATAATACACTTAATAAATGAGATTGCAAGAAACATAATGCCGATCTACCAGACGAGTTAAGGCAGAGGAAATAACAATCAAAGACCGATGTGCCAGATTAAGTTTGTTATTTACTAGTATTTGCATGTACCGGACTAAGAAAAGTTTAGTAAATAACCTAAGACTAAGTAAATAACAATCTAAGACCAATGTGCCAGACAAAGTTTGTTATTTACTAGTCTTTGCAAAGGCCCATGTACCAGACTAAGAAAAGTTTAGTAAATAACCTAAGACTAAGTAAATAACAATCTAAGATGATGTGCTACACCTAGTTTGTTATTTACTAGTCTTTGCAAAGGCCCATGTACCAGACTAAGAAAAGTTTAGTAAATAACCTAAGACTAAGTAAATAACAATCTAAGACCAATGTGCCAGACAAAGTTTGTTATTTACTAGTCTTTGCAAACGCCCATGTACCAGACTAAGAAAAGTTTAGTAAATAACATAAGACTAAGTAAATAACAATCTAAGACCAATGTGCCAGACAAAGTTTGTTATTTACTAGTCTTTGCAAAGGCCCATGTACCAGACTAAGAAAAGTTTAGTAAATAACCTAAGACTAAGTAAATAACAATCTAAGACCAATGTGCCAGACAAAGTTTGTTATTTACTAGTCTTTGCAAAGGCCTAGACGAAATGTCAGTTAGAGAAAAAGAAGAGGAAGCAGAGGCAGAAATGAATTAACCAAGTAAGTAACTCTCTCTCTCTCTCTCTCTCTCTCTCTCTCTCTCTCTCTCTCTCTCTCTCTCTCTCTCTCTCTCTCTCGTTTGTTCAGAAACAACATACTCAAGGTTTATAGTCACAAAGGTTTGTTTATTCCTTTCAGGCTTGTAGGTTCTTTTTCAGAGAGAAGGAAAGATAGACACAAAGAGAGAGAGGGTATGGTCAAATTATTCTATCTTCTAACATAGTATCATATTCAGTACTACCATCTCAAACCAATACGGGGAACCGGGAGCCACGTCTGACTCTCACCAGAGCCCAGCCGAAAATAAAAAAAATATTTTTTCCTCTTCCGTTTCTCGTCCCGGTGTCACATCCGTTTCCGGTCACAACCTGGAACTTCCGTTTTTATTTTTAAATTTATTTCCGGGGTCATTCGTCGGTCAAATTACTGGCACCCCGTTTAGTGTTTACTCTTTGTTTGTTCTTATTTCTTTTTCCTCTCTTTCTCCTTTCAATCCCCAAATTTCCCGTAGACCACAATAATTACGTTACATAGTGCAGCTGTGCCGGGTGTGTGAGAATCAAATAACAACTTAGTTCTAGTGGGAGGGGGGTCTTCTCCCCAGACTGCACCAACACATTTCTCGAAAAAATAGTGAAGACTAGGTTTATTGGTCGGAACTAGAGACAACCCTGAAGGAGAATACCCACAGTAGCTAAGCAACATTTTTTCCGCCGCTTCATGAGAGGCTTGCTTCCTGTGGGGCTCCACCACATTAAACCAAACTTGTGTCACATTTTGGCCTCGTGGGAAACCTAATAAATACCTACAAAACTTAGCTTTGTTTGACGAAATGCCTCAAGATTGGTGGGTGGCGGGTATTTCCTATAATTCTAACATAAACAAAGGGGAACCACTTGACTGATAAATTATTCATTTATTTTCCCATTAAACTAACCCTAAACCCTAACCCTAAACCCTAACCCTAACCCCGTCTTCTTTTTTCCTAGTAGATCAATAAATAAATAAATAATTTATCAGACAAGAGTGGTTCCCCTTTGTTTATGTTAGAATTACAGGAAATAACCGATTAGGGCACCCGGTGAGAATGTAAATCACTAACAAATGTCTGTTAGTTTAGCTCTCAAATCATTCACTATCTGAGGTACATCCAGTTTATGTTAAGAAAGAAAGAAAGAAAGAAAGAAAGAAAGAAAGAAAGAAATGGAGAATCTGCTAAAAAAACTATCAGGTCTCATATTAAAATGTAAACGAATTCGAAATTTAAGAATAAGGAATAACATCGAAATAATTACGCACGAATCGATCGCGAATAAAATCACGTGGGAAAGTCGTGATGCGGCCTGACTGGGCGTTCAGCTGTCGCCATCGATCGAAATCGTTTACTTCTCTTCATTTTGCTGGTTAGGCAAATATGATAACAGTGCGACTTCCAAGCGATTGTAGTGTTCACTGGACGAAGTTACCTGTATGGGAAAGTAACGACACGTCGGACTTTTCAAGATGGGAGTAAATAATAGTGTATTCTCCGAAAAAGAAATGGACGCCTTCGAGGTAAGACCCCCTCTCTCTCTCTCTCTCTCTCTCTCTCTCTCTCTCTCTCTCTCTCTCTCTCTCTCTCAATATGCACACACACACATATATATATATACGTGTGTGTGTGTGTGTGTGTGTGTGAATTGCATAAGTTCTTTATGGACCCCATATATACATATATATATGGTGTCCATAAAGTCCTTATACAATTTCAAGAATGTATAACTTCCAAACACACACAGACTTTGTGGACACCCTGTATATGTAAGTTAAGGTAGCGTTGACTCTATGTCTACGCTACCTTAACTTAACTTAGCGAAAAGCTGTCATTAACCAAGTGACGTTAATTCGAAGTCCATGCTACCCTAACTTAGATCTTCATGCTCTATCCACAATATTGAGCACTGTCTACTTATGAATATAGCACCCATATTGATAATATGGGTGCACCCATATCATTAATATATATATATATATATGTGTGTGTGTGTGTGTGTGTGTGTGTGTATTTGGGAAAATATTTGCTTAATTGAAGTCATAATTAATTTGAAAATTGATTAGTTGATAGTTAATGAATTAGGCGAATATATCTGTTTAAATGTGAAGCGTTAACAAATCGAGAAAAAGTACATTCAGAGAATATATATATATATATATATATATATATATATATATATATATATATATATATATATCAGGAATATATATAGAAAAACAATAGTAAATATTGTGCTAACAAACGCCTGTTTCGACCATATGGGGTTTATAAAAGGTAATTCCATTGAAATCATTTAAAAATTAAAGTTAAAACAATTGTGAAAGACATCTTATAAAAACTAGTCATCACATTTTTGTCTTTTATTCCATTTTATATACTTTTCATATATATATATTATATATATATATATATGTGTGTGTGTGTGTGTGTGTGTGTGTGTGTGTGTGTGTTGAAAGGAAAAATAAACAAAGGAAAGAAAATGCTGAATGGATGAAATATTTTATTTTACTGGCCAGAAGTTTGTTCATGTGCACATGTATTTTATTTATTATTATTTTAAATATAGAAAAAAATAATAATAATAATAATAATAATAATAATAATAATAATAATAATAATAATAATAGAAAACTACAAAATCTTTAAGTATACAAAAATAACGGCCTTCGTCAGAGTAAATCGTTTTACTCTGACTAATATTGCAACTGAGATTTGAGACGACATAATGTACTTTTATTACATTATGCAACAAAATGGGTTCATTTATATCATCATCATCATCATCATGTCGCGCTTGCAGCACGGATATCCATGACAATCTCTCGCCAACCCTCCCTATCACTCATTGCACCTGGGAGGTCCTCTGCTGAGCATATAGCATCCTCGCATAGCTGGTCAATGTAGGTCCTTGCTGGGCGCCCCACACTTGCATGTCCATGTGTTGGCTTCCACAGGAGAACGTCGCTTATGAGCTCGTCCTTGCTTCTCCAGCAGTGTCCTGCATGCCTTGTCCGTCTCACTCGGATAGTTTGAGAGATGGGGGCAGGTGACCGTACAGCTGTCTCTTCGTGGGGTGCTGCTTCCACGATTTGTTCAAGACTGCACGTAGCATTCTTGTGCAGCTTCCATCTAGCTTATTTTCAAGACGCTTCGTTAGGGTCCAAGTGGTGCAGCCATATAGCAGCACCGATATAACCACAGCCTGGAAGAACTGTCGCTTCAGCTTGTCAGGGAGATCAGACCTCCATATGACTGACAATTTGTTTGTGGCCGACCATGCCTTTGCTATTCGTGTGTTAACATCTCTCTCTGTGGATGAGATATTACTACCTAGGTACGTGAATTGTTCTACAGGCTTGAGAGGCGTGCCGTTGAGTGTTGAGATGTTTCCTTTCTTTTTGAAACTCATGAACTCTGTTTTACTGGAGTTCACATAGAGGCCGATATTTTCTGCCGCCTCCTCCAAGCTGTGTAACAATGACTCAGCTTGTGTCGGTGTATCTGCAGGGAGTGCAAGGTCGTCAGCATAGTCTGCATCTGTGACTGTTTGTGCGGGATAACGCCTGCTCCTTGCCTTTTTCAGTGTGAAACCCTTTTCTTTTATGGTATCTAATGATGTTTTGAGTACGTAGTCTAGGCATATTATGAATATATATGGTGCCAATGTATCTCCTTGTAGGACTCCAGCAGCGATGTCAAAGAAATCTGTGTCGCCATCAGGTGAGCGTACCATCGCTCTAGTGTCCCTGTATAGCATCATTATAGCTGCAACTGTTTCTTTGGGGAGGCCATATGCTAGTAGTATTTGTTCCATTTTCCCTCTGTGTATGGAATCAAATGCCTTGGAGAAATCTACGAATAGTAGCGTTGCCTCTAGATTCTTTGCTCGTACTCCTTCTATGATCCGTCGTATAGTCAGGATCTGAGAGGTTGTGGATCGATTTTTGCGGAAACCATTTTGGTTTCTCCTAAGGATTTTTTCTATTTCAGGTCGGATGCGATTAAGGAGAAGGGCATTATATATCTTAGCTGCAATAGCAGTAAGAGTTATGCCTCTGTAGTTCTTAGCGATTCCGAGATCTCCTTTTTTAGGGAATGGGAGGATGCAGCCTTTTGTCCATCTATCTATTCTATTTTGTCTACACACTGCATTGCATAGCCCAAGCAGTATGTCACTGAACTTTCCTATCTTCCATACCTCCGGGGGTATTCCGTCAAGTCCTGCCGCTTTTCTACCTTTTAGCTTCTTTAAAACTTGGTTGATTTCATCTATCGTGAAGTCCCCCAGTTTGATATCTAGTTGTTTATCGACAATCTTTTGGGTATTATCTTCTACTATTTTAGGTGGGTTCCCCAGAAGTTGCTGGAAGTGGTCTTTCCATTTTTGGAGTCTATCTTTTTGGCTGGTTGCCTTTAACTTCGATTTAGAGGTACTTTTCCTACCGCTGACTTCATTAACAGTTTGCTATGCTAATCGTGACCGCTGTCCTCCACCGATTGTCTTATATTATTTATTTGTGTTTGTATGTATTCTATTTGTTCTTTTTTGTATGTTTTGGCTAGTTCTATCTGGGCTTTTCTAAACTCCGTCAATGCCGCTATAGGAGATGTAGGAATGCTTCTCAGCCCTCGAGCACTAAAATCACTTAACAGCATAGAAAAAATCCAACCGAGAATCATGTGTACTACGTTTAATGGCAATCCTTGCATGACTATAGTCTCATGCTACAGCCCCACAAATGTCAGCAACGAAACAGACATTGAAATGTTTTACAGCGGGCTATCCTCCCTATGCAGACATACCCCCAAACATAACGTACTGATCGTCGGTGGAGACCTGAATGCACACATAGGAAGAAACGAAAACAATAGATTCAGCTTACACAATACCCCAAACAGGAACGGTGATCTCCTAACTGAGTTCTCTCTTGAGAACAGGCTTGTTTGTCTAAACACCAAATTCCGAAAACGGAAGGGCAAACTTTGGACACACACATATCCAAATAACACAAAAGCACAACTAGATTACATCCTAATAAACAAAAAGTGGATAAATAGTGCAATTAACTGTGAAGCGTATTCCTCTTTTGAAGGAGTATCCTCAGATCACAGAATAGTCACAGCAAAATTACGACTAAGCCTACGTAGGAATAAAAAGCAAACTAGTAAATCCATACGATACAACTGGGCGACACTTGCCAACAGCGATATATGCAATCGCTACGCTGTTGCAGTTAGAAATAAATTCGATATCCTCCAGGAGATATCCGAAAGCTCCACACCAAACGAGGAATACGAAAACTTCGTCAATGCTCGATAAGAAGCAGCAGCCGAGTGCGTACCAACCAAACCAAGAGCCAAACACTATGTCCCATGGGAGACAGAAACAGTTAGAGAAAAGAGAAACGATATAAAAGAAGCAGTACAACGTAATAAAATAAACCCAACTAATGCCAATCATTTATATATTCCAATGAAATTGTCATGAAAAAATATTTTATGATATCAATATTCATTACAAATTTCATTCGTCACATATTCTTGACTATATAATACTTACAAAGTTTCGGTTTCTTAATATTTACTTAGTAGTAGTAGTAGTAGTAGTAGTAGTAGTAGTAGTAGTTTTGGGAAAGCTTTACAATACTTTCACTTTGTATTTTGTATTTTTGAGAAGCAAACATCTTTCGCTAGATAATCGTCAATTCTTCTGTCAATATTGAAATGAAACGAACCACAGAAATTTCTTTTCGGCGTCAACTTTAGTCGTTAGTGGATTCTTTTAAGAAGAGAGAAAGGCATACTGAGAGGTATTCTACAAAATCGCCGTTAACTTCTATTTAGCTGTGTAGCAATTGTCTTCCTTTGTTGGGATGGAGTTGAAAGTGGAAAGGGTTATCTTTCCTTGTCGCTAGAGTTTGCCACTAGAGGGCGTACACACATGGTTATTTAAACTCAGCCCGGGAAAACTCTCCCTCTCTTTCATCTGGCATCCACGAGGATACACTAGACAAGTTGTGTCTCTGTCCATTAAGGCTTGGGGGCTTTACCCCCTCCCCAACTATGGGCTTGTACCCGTGTATGTACGCACCCCTTTCTACACCCTAGGGCTTCACTGAAGTTACACGCTTTAGTTGCCTCTTTACCGTGTACCTGTTACACGATAGATATTCTATACAGTAAGTGACTCTTTTATTCTCCATTTAGCAGCCTCAAGATTATCTACAAAGACACTTTCTCTTAGGACCTAAGTCCTAGCAGTTTTGTATTCGTATTGTTGCTAAATGTGCTCAGACAATAAAGTCTGTATTTTATTATGTACCTCTCTGTTGGCTGTTGTTGTGTATATTCACCTACGTTCGGAGGTTTCTCAGAAGCCTCCTAACGTATTATAAGAAATTGTCTTAGCCACAGAACTTAAAACACTTAACCGAGAGTGTTCGCATTTCAAATCAGGCCACACAGAACGGCTAAAAGCAGAGAAGGCTATACTACCATGTTGTAGGCGCCACATGTAGCCTAATGGTTAGCAAGCTAGCTTAACAGACCATTGTTAGTGAGTTCGATTCTCACTGGGTGCCCATACTTCTGGCCTTGTGCCACATCTAAGCTAAGCTTACTAAATAACTATACTACCATGCCGTAGTTAAAGCGCTTTAGTGTGTGTGTGTGTGTGTGTGTGTGTGTGTGTGTGTGTGTGTGTTATATACCCTACCTCGGTTTAGCTCAGTCGGTAGAGTGTTCGGATAGGAATCACAAGGTTCTTGGTTCGATACCAGCCCTCGCCAACTCAGCGTATGAGTAGCACATGGATCTATGCGGTAAAGCGGAGAGCTGATGGTAAGTGTGGTGCTCCACCTCAGATGCTAAAATAATCTCCTTGGTCTAGTGATAGTGAAAAGGGGATAGACTCCCTCGTTGCTTGGCTGATACCGACATTAGGCCGCCCCGACGACTTTACTTGTGTAGTCTTATACCACTAGCAGTGGTTTACCTTTCTTCACGCCGCTGGCAATAAATCTACATTAAATCTTATAGCCCTATGCTATCCCGTTGCTGGCGGTTAGAAACTGTTGTTGTTGGCTTCCGTATCGACACACCTTACCCGATAATATTACACAATAATATGTTAGATGATATTGATAATATAATATTGATATATAATATTGATATTGAATATTATTGACAGTTAATATTGATATTGATATATAATATTGATAATAAAACCTTACACAATAATATGTTATATAATTTATATCTCTTTTCGTAGGGGTGACACAGCTCACCTCTGAGTTCAAACTCGTTTTTGGTCACTGGATGGGCGTTTTTTCTAGAATATATGTATTTACCAACACTTCCGCACGATCAGGATGTGACACAAGGTCAATTTATTAAGCGGGGTTTAACAGATTTTCATTCAGACTTTTTCCTTCTCCTAGACCAGTAACCTAGCCATGGTTTAAGAGCCCAGTCTGTCATACTATTTACCCATAGTTGGAAAGAGAGTATTTGGATTCATACCTTCCCCAAGGGTATTAGCGCTATGGGAAACGTAAACGGCCTTGTCTAGGATTTGAACTTGGATCGACGAGTCCATTTGTTGGGATTCTAACCAATACACCTCGCACCTCGTTTCTAGAATGTACTGACGATGTTGTGATTACCAGTTGACCTATCGTAACAAGATATCTTTGGAATTGCAAAATATTCCCTGTCGTAACACGTTTCTATAAAGTCTTTCATGCTTACTGAACACACTTATCTCGTATTTTCTCTTGAAAAGGCTTAGATTCAACAATATCACGATGATACAAAATACAATAAGAAGAAATTGATTATCGGTCTATAATTATTGATCTGTAATTATCGATCGGTAATTAAACTAAAGCTCTTTTTGCTCCGTAAATCTCCCATTGAATAAATGTTTTTTAATCCTTCGATGTCAGCTCTTTCTATCATTGCGAAACAGAATTCGCCAAGCGTTGGATTGTTCACTCACTGACAGGGAACGTGGCTGGGATTAGACCTTCGTGAAACAGGTTAGTTTTATCCTACCGATCGGTACGTGTGTTATGTCGGCCGTGGCCACGGCTATCCCGTCCAGTACGAGAGGAACTGCGGGATCAGAGCAACGGTTCGCGTGCTCGCTCGAACGAGCGGCGGTGCCACGCTGCCTCCGCGCGATAACGGCTGAAAGCCTCTAAGCCGGAACCGCGACCGGTGTTACCACGGTATTACGAAAGGCGTCTCTTTTCGTTCCGCTGGAGCCTGCCATAGCGGTCGTCTGTCGCTAGTATATATAACCTTGCTATCTTGACAAAACATTAGCCCTGTCGGCTGGGGCGGTAGAATACCTCTGCAAAAGTGTAAGAACCCCCACCCCAATAAGACCGACTGTTGGCGACCCGTGATGCTTAAGGACAAAATCCTGGTGACTGAGCAGTCCATGATATGCAACACTCTAAATGGTCATTATTTGGGGTAGACGGAGAGGCCCTCTCCGATCAAGCGGCTGGTCACGCCAAGCCCTAGTTCCTACATGTTTGTCCTTGCCGTATTGCTCCTGGAAAAAATCCAACCCTTTTATCATATATGGGCTAGAAAGTGGTGACTGAGTGTCTTACTCTCCTGGGTATGACGTTAAATTGAATATAGTGGTGGGGTTCCAATTCTGGAACTCTGGAGAGTAGGGAGTACTCCTTCATCACATATCCACTATAACCCGGAGTGGTAGTACCTGCCAGGGTACAATCTAGGGGTTAGATAGATTTAAAAATGACTTTTGAAAAAATGTTTAAAAACTGAATCAATAATTCAACTAAAGTGAAAATAATTTACCTAAACTGATTGAATAATGTATCTAAACTGAATAAATGTTTTATCTAAAGTGTAAATAATTTACCTTAACTGAATAATTAATTCGTGTAAACTGAAAATGATTGACCTGAACTGAATAATTTATATAAACAGGTAATAATTCTAAACTGAATAAACATTTTATCTAAAGTGAAAGTAATTCATCTAAACTGAATGGTTTAACTCGATCGAGCGTCCGACTAGGAACCACAAGGTTACTGGTTCGATACCAGCATTCGCCAAATAACCCTGCCAACTGGCTGATATCGACTTTAGGCCACCCCGACGACTTTACATTTTTAAAGATAACTAATCTAAGTGAAATAATTTACCTAAATTGAATGAATAATTTGCCTAAACTGAATAGATTATTTATCTAAAGAGAAAATAATTTACCTAAACTGAATAGATTATTTATCTAAACTGAAAATAATTTACCTAAACTGAATAGATTATTTATCTAAACTGAAAATAATTTACCTAAACTGAATAGATTATTTATCTAAACTGAAAATAATTTACCTAAACTGAATAGATTATTTATCTAAACTGAAAATAATTTACCTAAACTGAATAGATTATTTATCTAAACTGAAAATAATTTACCTAAACTTAATAAATGATTTACCTAAACTGAATTGATAATTTACCTTAACTGAATAGATGATTCATCTAAACTGAAAATAATTCATCACAAGGATAAAATTTTAGGGAAAAAAATATTGGACGGCGCTGCTTTACACTATATAAAAAGAGAAGTTTCAGAATTGATTGGATCAATGAAAAAATTGTTGGAATAAGTTTGTTTGATGCGAAGAGGACTATCTCGAAGAAAATGTTACATTCATTGTCATTCATTGACACCTTCAGTCTCAATACTTTTAAAACACATCTCGTATATATATTTACCAACCCCTCCGCACGGTAGTATGCTATACAAGATCAATTTCTTAAGCGGAGTTTAACAGTTTTCCTTCTCCTAGACTGGTTACCTAACCAAGGTTAAAGAGCCCAGTCTGCGCTACTATTTATCAATAGTTGGAGGGAGAGTAGTTGGATTCATACCATTCCCAACAGTATTAGCGCTATGTAAAATTTAAATTACTTCGTCTAGAATTTGAACTTGGGTCGAGAAGTTCATTTCCTACGACTCTAACCATTACACCACGCGCCTCCTCGTATATAAGGACATGCAGATCTATTCCAGTGAGAAGTTGTCGCAGATCCAAAGACTGAGACAGACCAAGGAAAGGCTCAAAGGAAGGTGCGGGGCATTTCGTATGGTCTAATGGTTAAAGAGCTAAACTAGATCATCATTAATAAGTTTGATTCTCACTGGGTGCCACATCTGCCCTTATATCAAACTAAGTTAAGCTTAATAAATCGTGGTATTTAACATTTTTGAGAGATTGTTCAGTGAGTAAGTTAACAGCAAACCAAACATGAATCTTTTTTTCTTCTTTTTTTTTTCTTTTTCAAAGGCAGAATTTAGTCTCATGTTCATCCGGGTAACAATTTAATAGTTACAAAGGTTATATAAAATAAAAAATCAAATCTGCACTAGATACATCCGGTTTCAACGTAAAGACAGAACCAGCAAATCAGAGACATCTACAATCAACTGACGTCAGAAAACGAAATGAAACCATTCGTTAAAATTATAACATGTAATTTGGGGGTTTTTTTTAAATCCCAAAGTCATGCAGTTATAATTGTATAACAAAATTTACCATTGAATGGACAAAAATAGAATTTATTTTTCTGAATAAAAAGCATCCATATAAACACAAGTATACAGTATTGTCCATAAACAAGTATACTCCTAACACTTTTTTTAAATTATAAAAGAGTTAATTTTCCTTTAAACCAAAGATCATCATCATTATCATCATCAAGCCGCGCAGGCAGTACAGATTTAAATGACAATCTCTCGCCAACCAGGCCTGATCGATGTAGGTTCTCGCTAAACGACCTACACTGGCGTGTCCATGTGCAGGTTTCCACAGGAGAATATCACTTATGAGTTCGTCCTTGCTTCTTTAGCTATGCCCAGCGTGTTACTTGAATGGTTTATGTAATAGGGAGCAAGTGGTCGAACAGCTGCTTTCTTGTGGAGTGTTATTTCCACGATTTGTTTAAGAGCGCACGCAGCAACTCCTACCCAGCTTATTTCCTAGGCACTTCGTTAGGGTCCAAGTGGTGCAGCCATACAGTAGCACTGATACAACAACAACTTGGAATAATTGACCTGGATTTAATTATTTCTTGTACATTATACAATCTAAACATTATACAATCTAAACATTATACAATCTAAACATTATAGATTGGTGTAATCTCCGAGGGTAATCCCAAAGGGAAGGTTTCCAAAATATCTAGAAATTTCAGAAATGTTTAGTGTTTACAAGAAGCGGCTACCCGGCGTCGCCTGGGTAGAGGTGGAGTAGCAAAAAAAAGCTTGTCTCGCAGATCGATTATTCCTGAATCATGAGTTGAATGCCCCATTAAAATCCCCAGGTAAAAAAAGACCTTGCGTTAATCCAGACACTCTGATAAGAAAAATTTATGTCTCCTATTCAAAATATTAAATGCAAAAGAAATGTCATGCTTTAGATTTTATTTTCTACTTATCTTCACAAATATAAATCAAAACTTTATTATTTTTGTTCCGAAAGCAAGATCTGGTGATAGTGAATGTGTATACATATTTACTTTGCCGTTAATTGTTTTATTTTCATAGTTTCCTCCGGACATACATACATACATACATACATACCAACTGTCCTTTATATATGTATAAATTGTCAATGATGTTTAAGTCATTTTAAAGGTTGAACATTTATCTATTTTTCTACATAATTGCTATTTCGGTTGATGCATTTTTGTAGGCGCTGTTTTTGTAGACCCATGTCATACAAGCTCGCCACCATGTCGTTGAGGTGTCATTGAACCTCGTCTTCGTTGTAAACTCTCTACACCCCTTACGGATGTTTTTGACCATGCATGACTCGCCATTAAGAAAATATCGAAAAGTCCCAAATAGTTATCTACTATGGTTATCGCATATTTTGATTCGTTTATCGAAAAAATAGAGTATAGTAACTATTTTGCTAGCCTCCCACCAGACCGAATAAACACAAGGTCTTTTTTAACCTGGGAAGCTACGCACAAACCGAAGCTCATGCAGTGGCCAGTGCAAAAAAAAGTGCGTAAAATAGAGTAACTATTTTCCTGACCTCCTACCAGGCTAGATTAAGATTAGGTCTTTTTATATATATAGTATAGTAAAACGTAAGTAAGTAAAGTCGTCGGGGTGGCCTAAAGTCGGTATCAGCCAATCAGCGAGAGAGTCTATCCCCTTTTCACTAGCGCTAGAGGTGGAGCGCCACACCTACCATCAGCTCCTTACTTCACCGCACAGATCCCTGTGCTACTCATACGCTGAGTTGGCGAGGGCCGGTATCGAACTGGGAACCTTGTGGCTTCTAGCAGAAAGCTCTACTGGCTGAGCTAACCCGGCCCTTGATATAGTATAGTAGTCGCATTGAAATAAGAGTTATCTTTCCCTTAGTTATGTTATCCACCAAAGTTAGAATTACATTAAAAATACAAATTCAAAGGAAATGTTGTGACAAAAACGAAAATGCGGGAAAATATTCATAAAAATAATGAATAGGCTAGTTTGCCGGTCCCGGTATATATATACAATAAATATACAAACATGCTACATGAGCTTACTTTACCGGTCCTAGTAAAATAGACAACTGGCTAGTTTGCCAGCAAATATATTTGAAATATGTTTAAATATATTTCAAAGTATATAAAAGCTAAAAGATTAAAATGGTTGTTGACGAGCAATCTGGGATTATCTAAAAGATAATTGCTTTAAAAGTAGTTGTGCAATTCTGTAATACAAACAAAATAAACTTTAAAACAATC
This sequence comes from Doryteuthis pealeii, assembly GCA_023376005.1. NCBI lineage: Eukaryota > Metazoa > Mollusca > Cephalopoda > Myopsida > Loliginidae > Doryteuthis > Doryteuthis pealeii. The sequence continues at coordinate 40,957,444 of CM042149.1, read as the reverse complement.
TATCTAAAAGCTAATTTCTTAAAATGGTACTTGACAAGAATTCATCTTGTTAGGGTTAGGGTTAGGGTTAGGGTTAGTGTAATCTTATGTTTTAACAATTGATAATGGAAAATGCCATTTTTCAACTTTAGAAAAAATTTATGATAGTCAATTTTACTTTTATATTTTCCTTTAATTATTTTTTTTTAATTTTGTAAAAATTCACATGTTTGATCACAAAATCAATAACGGTATCTATATTTTTCATTTATAAGAATGTTTTGTAACTTTATCCTTCACAAAATATAAATATAAATAAATATAAATAAACTTTCGTGTTTAATCTGTGTTGTTTTTTTAACATTACTTGCATTCATAATCAAAATATGTACAGAGCCGGTAAAATAAGCATAAAAGTAGGTCTGTCTATTTTATCAGGACCGGCAAAATAATCATAAAAGCAGGTTTATCTATTTTACCGGAACCGGCAAAATAACAACCTCCTAAAAATAATAAATAAAAAAATTGCAATATCAGATTTTGACAAGAAAAAATAAAACACTAATATTAAACAAAACAAAAATCTGTCAATTAAGATATGCATTTCTCTGAATTTTTGATTATTCGGACTATTGTCCTCATCTTTATTGTTATCTGGATACCCCCGTGGATTGAATAAAGGGTTGGTTTCAAAGTTCTGTGATGGCTCCCGATTACGACAAGAAGGATCCCGATTACGTCAAGAGGGTTCCCGAGTTCGAAAAGAAGGTTCCCGAGTTCGAGAAGATTCCCGAGTCCGACAAGAAATATCTGAAGAAGGCCGGAGGGTACTTCGGCCCAAACGTTTCACAGATAGCAATTAAGATTAGGACAATAGTCCGAATAATCCAAATAATACTAAAATATGCATATCTGATTACTTTGAATGGGGCATTTTTTTAATCGTTAATTATGACACATTTCAGAAAAGGTAGTAATTCTCGCATGTGAGACAAAATTTCTGATTTTCTCTTAATTCATACGCGTAGTAGTAGTAGTAGTAGTAGTAGTAGTAGTAGTAGTAGTAGTAGTAGTAGTATATCTTACTAATTGTTAGAATTGGCTCTTAATACCTTGTTCATAGAGAGGGTGGATTTTTCCCGTCTGTTTGACAGTTGAAAGAGAGAGAGAGAGAGAGAGAGAGAGAAAGAGAGAGAGAGTAAGGGAGGGAGGGAGAGAGTAAATAGAAATACCAAATACGTATGACAAGAAATAAAGTTGAAAAACAATGGGCTATGAAGTAATTTCTAGGAAAGCAAGGAAGGAGTTGAATCATCACAACCCACTCCCGACAAAGTTAAACTTCCTTCGTATATTCTTGTAGTCCTGAGTCCTGTGGTACCAGAAAAAGACATTTTACCAGCAGTAAATTCATTCCCACACCAATTTTAACCCATACACACCCATAAACCAAAGAAAGGAAATCTGGATTTAGTGGGGGGGGGGGAGCCTTAAAGCCAATAACTCTTTTTTGGATTATCCAATTTCAGTAAATTTTCAGTATCGTTTTGGAGAGTTATGATCAGTCTATCCCAAAATCTCGTTATAATTTTTAGAATCACTAGTAAAAAAAATATTATTTTTTTTTAAATTTGTCTGAGTGTGTGGGAGTTAAAAATTCAGTGTTAAAGTATCATAAGGAAGTAAAATCATCAAATTTATTAAAGGAGCAAAAAAACAAAAACAATTTGAAATGGAAACTTAGTTATTTCCCCCCTCAAATAAAATGTTGCGTGCATCTATTAATTATTAATTAGATAATTATTTTGAATATTTTACACATAAATTTTACACAAAATCGTAGATACTAATTTATTTGTAAACTTTTTAGTTAGCCCCTTGAAAAAATACTATTTCTTGTTTCCAAATAATTTTCTCGTGAAACTCTATACTAAAATAAAACAAAGTAATTATAAATATATAATACCGTGCATGTATTTATTAGAACTAGTTTTTAAAAAATAATAAGGACCGTCTAAGTTTACAGACTCAAATTTTAAGTGCGTATCATTATATACACTTAAAATTTGAGTATGCAAAGTTAGACGATTTTGGGTAATGTGATATACGCAGTGACATAGTTTCGGTTACAGACAAATTGAAACCGAATCTCCACTATTAATAGATCATCATCATCATGTCGCGCAAGTAGCACGGATATCCATGTCAATCTCTCGCCAACTTTCCCTATCATCCATTGCCTCTGGGAGGTCTTCTGTGCAGCAACTAGCATCCTCACAGAATTGGTCAATGTAGGTCCTTGGTGGGTGGCCCATGTTAGCATGTCCATGTGTTGGTTTCCACAGGAGAACGTCGCTTATGAGCTCGTCCTTGCTTCTCCAGCAGTCTCCCGCATGCCTAGCCCGTCTCACTCGGATGGTCTGTGAGATGGGGGGGTGCAAGTGGCCATATAGCTGCTTCCTTGTGGGGTGCTGTTTCCACGACTTGTCCCAGACTGCACGCAACATTGTTGTGCAGCTCCCATCCAGCTTATTCTCAAGCGATTTCCCTAAAGGCGGAAAAATCCAATCAATGCGAAAATATCTTAATTTTAAGTGCAACAATAGCATCGAAATTTACTTACACTCCAATGATTGTTATTTTCCTGTAACCTTGGGTTCTGTTAAACAATCAAATCATGTTATTGTATCTAATCATGTACTGTATTTTACTGTATTATTTATGTTATTGTTTTGTCTGAACTAAACGTGCCAGTTTTTAACGCCTTCCCTGAACGGCGTCAAAAATCTTTATTTGGGGATAGGAAAGAATCCCAAACCTAACTTCTTTTTGAATTGACCAATTTTGATAAACGTTTATTGAACAAAATGTAACAATACTTGGTAAAGAATATTTATGATATTACATGGAAGATCCTCTCTCTCTCTCTCTCTCTCTCTTCTCTCTCTCTCTCTCTCTCTCTCTCTCTCTCTCTCTCTCTCTGTGTGTGTCTGTGTGTATGAGTATATTATATATAATATATATTAGAGATGAATAAAAGAGTCCTTATAAGGAAAGGCCTTTGTATGTATACGTAATGTAGCTTTTTACTTTATGGTTATAAACAAACTACCCACTTTGTGTGGGTTGAATCTTTGGTTAATTTCGTTCGGGTTTTCCAAGAGCGAATATGAAATTGTTATGATTTTATGGGCCATCATTTAGGCTTTAAGCAAGAGTGCTTGTCCAATGGAAACCCTTGGTAAAGAATACTTTGGTTGTTCCTTGGTGCTCCTCAGTATTGCAAGTCCTTCGTCAATGATTGCAAATGGACGGATCTCAGTATCAGTGCTTAAGTAGTCAACCAGCCACGCATTATGACTGTTGGTTAGCTGAGGTTTAAACCACAAGACCTCGCCTGGTCTATAAATTTAAGCGGTGTATTGTAGCACACCATATATACCAGAATATTCCAACAGAAACTGATGGTGACGTTTGTAAAGATTTTATAAAATTGGTTCATCTCAAAAGGACACATTTTCACAATACACCATGTGGCGTCCCATGTTACGTCACGTTGGCTCACAGTTAATAAAAAAAGATTGTTGTAGATCCAGCGAGAGAAAATTGAATATTTCATTATAAAAAAAAGTCTGCAATTTTTTTTCATCTATCTTATTTGGCGCAACACGTGAAAAGGATTTTAAGCAATCCGAAATATGTGAAGCGCTTAATAAAATATTTTTAAAAAAAATTAAAACCATTTTACAGACCCTATATATATATATATATATATATATATATATTATATATATATATATATATGTGTGTGTGTGTGTGTGTGTGTGTGTGTGTGTGTGTGTGTGTGTGTGTTGAAAAGAGAAATAAAGGAAAGAAAGTATTGAATGAATAAAATAGGATAAAATGATGAACGCTGAGTAGTCAGGAGAATGGACGTGTTTTTTCGCTGCTCCAAGAAGCAGCGATTTATTTATTGTTTTAAAGCATATAGGGGAAGAAACAATTATTATTTATTTATTTATTTTTCATTTATTTATTTACTAGTTGAAACATCAATTCATACGTGATTATATGCATTTAATTATGTGGAAATATATGTTTACTGTTCATCATTACGTTATTCGGTAATGTCACATTTCATAACATAACTTTAATAGTAATACCTTTTTTTTAAGAGCTTTACTTTGTTTTATCAAATTGTATTTATTTATTATTTATTTAAGTTTCTGTAATTTTGTATATATTGTGAAATATCTGGAATTCTTTTTTTCTTTCTTTCTTTTTAAATTGGACAACGATAACAGAATACGTAGTTATAGTACATTTAAATTATGTACTATGTTACTAAGCTTAATAAGAAAAGCATGTATGTATTTATCTTAATATTTATTTTACTTTTATTCTCTCATTAATGTTTTAAATTCATTGTTTATTTTACAAATTTATAAAGTATTTATAAGATTCTTTTTTTTTTTTTTTCGAAGTTGCGTAAATATAAACAATTACTTAGCTAGATATTTCTTTACTCATATTTTACGTTTGAATTCAATTCTATTAGTTGCGTCTTGATTTTTTTAAACGTTAATAACTATAACAATAGATATGATTATAATAATGATGATAATAATTGTTAGATTTTATAAGTCCATATTTCTATTATTAATAAATATATTTGATGTGACATCAGCAGAAGCTAAAACTCCGCCCACTTCCGCCCAAGGTTTGTTCCCGCCTTTTTAACCCTTGTAAAAATTAAATCAGTTCGTAATAAATCATTGTTGAATTTACCTCGTGTGTTAACGTCTCCTAACATTATCTCTTTCCACCTTGTGTGCCCATCTCCTCACCTTATTTTGTACATATTGTAAATTCTGTTATTTCACGCCTTATTTCCATTATGCAACACTGATGAATATCCAATCTCAACAATAATAATAACTTTCACAATAAATATGATTATTATAACAATAATAATAATGATAATAGTAATAACTATCACGATAATAATAATAATAATAATAATAATAATAATAATAATAATAATAATAATAATTTGCGGTAATAGAGATGAGACTGTTAACCATATACTCTGCGAATGTAGCAAACTAGCACAACGAGAATACAAAACTAGACACGACTGGGTTGGGAAGGTGATCCACTGGGAATTATGCAAGAAATTAAATTTTGACCACACAACAAAATGGTATATGCATAAACCAGAATCTGTTCTTGAGAACGAAACGCACAAAATTCTCTGGGACTTTGAAATTAAAACGGATCACCTTATCCCAGCAAGAAGACCAGACCTAGTGTTGATTAACAAAAAAGAAAGAACTTGTCAACTGGTGGATTTTGCAGTGCCAGCGGATCACAGGGTGAAGTTAAAGGAAAATGAAAAAATTGACAAATATCTGGACCTTGCCAGAGAACTGAAAAAGTTATGGAATATGAAAGTGAAAGTTATACCAATTGTAGTTGGTGCACTTGGAACAGTCCCAAAAGCATTAGAAAAGGGTTTGGAAAGTTTGGATATCAGAGGAAGGATTGAAACCATTCAGAACACTGCACTGCTGCAATCTGCCAGAATACTCAGAAGAGTCCTGGAGACCTGAGGAGACTTGCTGTCACTCAGACTCCAGTGAAAGACCATCAGCTAACACTGATGTGAAAACTCAAATAATAATAATAATAATAATAATAATAATAATAATAATAATAATAAAAATTGTCTACTTCCACTTATATATATTAGATTTCGATTCATTTACTTCGGCTAACAGTGTTCAGAAATACATATATTTATAAACAATCTGAAACGGAAAATTCACTACACCAAAACCCACTAGGTATATGGTAACCAGCCATATACCTGATGTCCTAGAGAGGTCAAACTCCGTGATAAAACAACATGCGATCAAAACAAACACCTAACATGTGGCACACGGTGCACCTGTATAGGCTATGTTGTATTGATGGAGAGAGTGTGCTTTGCATAGCACAAGCAACAGACCACTCTAAACAAATCGTAGTACAGGTTGATCAGCAACTGAGTGACTAAAAATACTGCTAATGCGATTTTTTTCCAAAATCCCATGGTGAGGAAGAGATAGCGACGGGGACAGGCGGAGGATGTCGCTGGAAGTCTTTAGCTTGAACTTCACACATGGGTAATGAGTGGTAGACGGCCGCTGTGTATTACAAAATCGGACATTACTACACTTCGTGTCCTCCTCTCATAACAAAGCAGCCCTATTTAGGGATGGCACTGCTTTCCTCGCATGGGGAACGGTCAATAAAAGGCGACCCAAAAATTGTATCTCCGTACATGACCCTGCTATAAGGCTGGGCATCCAAATTGTACACCCGAAATTTCAGAAAATCTAAAATTAACGAAATAAACATGTTCATGGCAGCTTGGAACGTAAGGACACTTCAAGACAACAAGAAAAATCCTGAACGCAGATCTGCGATTATTGCACGGGTTCTTAAACAAAACAACATTAGTATTGCAGCTCTATCAGAAACCAGGCTTCCAGGCAAAGGGGAACTGAAAGAAATGGATGGTGGTTACACCTTCTTTTGGGTTGGTCTCCCTGAAACTGCAAAGAGAGAGTCCGGTGTTGGGTTAGCCATCAGAAATGACATTGTTTTAAAATTGGAATCGCTGCCAGTTGGTATTTCTGACAGGCTGATGTCTCTTCGCTTACCTATCGGAAGGAATAAATATGCGACCTTGCTGAGTTGTTATGGGCCTACAATGGACTCCAATGGGGAGTTAAAGGAATCATTTTACAGTAACCTTCTTGTTCTACTGAGACGTACAACATTTCATGATAAACCCTATGTTATGGGTGACTTCAATGCTCGTGTTGGATGTGACACACTGACTTGGGTAAGAGTAATTGGTAAACATGGCGTAGGAAAGGTAAACTCTAATGGTCTGTTACTGCTGTCTCTTTGTTGTGAATTCAGTCTTGTGATTACCAACACGATTTTCCAGCAACGGAATAGTTTCAAAACTACCTGGCGGCATCCTAGATCAGGCCACGAACATCTCATTGACTACATTATAGGTCGTGATTGTCGAGACATAAAGCTAACTCAATCACTAGCTATTGGGCAATGTTGGTCAGATCACAAGATTGTTAGCGCTTGCACTGGCATGCATGTAAGGAAACCTGTTCGAAACAACAGAGCTAAACCACCAAGATGTAACCAAGTTAAAAGATATGACAATCTTGAACTCTTTCCAAACATTATCTGAATCCAAGCTCATGTCTTTCGACATTGAGGATGAAGTTGAAGCGACATGGTCGGGTATGCGGAAAATTCTCTATAGCTTGGCAAAAGAAACGCTCGGGTATGCCCATCGGAAACATCAAGATTGGTTTGATTCAAATGATCCAGAAATATAACCTCTCCTTGAAAACATGCATAAATATCATCAAGTCTGGATGAATGATAAAAAATGTCAAAGAAAGAAAGATGCATTTAAATCAGCTAAAGGAAAATCACAAGCCAGATTGAGGAAGATGAAGGAAAGTTGGTGGACATCAAAAGCAAAAGCTTTGCAGGAGGCTGCTGACAAACATGATCTTAAATCATTCTATCAAAATCTAAAAGGTGTTTTTTGGTCCAATTTCCAATTGTCTATCACCAATAATGTCAGTGGATAACCCTCTTTTGACTGACAAAAGTGATATTGTCAAACGTTGGGCGGAACATTTTTCTACAGTCCTGAATCAGAAATCTTCTTTCGACACTCATGTAGTAGACAATCTTCCCCAGAGACCTGTTGTACAATCCCTATCTGCAAACATGTCAATACTTGAGGTGAAGAAAGCTATCAAACAACTTTCAAATGGAAAAGCACCTGGCGAAGATGGAATTTCAGCAGAATTGTATAAACGTGGAACCAATCTTTTGACACACAGGCTCTGCAAATTCTTCAATCTTGTGTGGGACAGGAGTGAAGTCCCACAACAATTTAAGGACGCATCAATGTCCATTTGTACAAGAACAAAGGAAGCAAGTATGACTGACAACCACAGGAATATCTCTTCTCCCGGTTGCTGGCAAAATCCTTGGTCGTATTATCCTTAACAGGGTTAAGGACTTTGTCTCAGGATCAGCACTACCAGAAACTCAGTGTGGTTTTCGCTCAGGTAGAGGAACAGTAGATATGATTTTCTGTCTTCGACAGGCCCAGGAGAAGGCTCGAAAGCAAAACAAAGACTTATTCATAGTTTTTGTGGATTTCACAAAAGCCTTTAACACTGTGTCCCGGACTGCTCTGTGGAAAGTGTTGTCAAAATTCGGAGTCCCAAATAAGATGCTTCAGATCATCATCTCTTTGCATGAAGAAATGAGGGCTTCTGTGAGATCATGTAGCGAGCAATCCAGTACCTTTTCTGTCTCAATCGGTACTAAGCAAGGCTGTGTTCTTACTCCACTTCTATTTGCATTGTTTTTTCAACCATGCTCGAGAAAGCATTCTCAGATCTAAGCGAAGGAATAAATGTTGAATTTAGAACAAGCGGTGGCCTATACAATCAACAACGTTTTAAAGCTAGGTCAAAAATTTCCTTGCAGCTAGTACGTGATCTTCTCTTTGCAGACGATGCCGCTCTATTAGCACACAACCTAAAAGACATCCATACCATCATTGATAAATTCTCTTAGACATCAAAAGCATTTGGACTTACAATCAGTATAAAAAAACTGAACTACTGTACCAGCCCACAGCTTGCAATCCACGTCTTGTAAATCCATCTGTCTTCATTGATGGAAAAGCATTAAAGATTGTTGACACGTTTAAATATCTTGGATCAACAGTCACATCTGATGGAAAAATGGACAAAGAAATCCATTCCAGAATAGGTAAAGCTAGCACTGCATTCGGCAATCTGAAACATCGTTTATGGAGTACCAAAGATGTATCTCTTAAAATAAAAATTAACATCTACAGAGCAATCGTGCTTTCTACTCTACTGTATGGTGCTGAAACTTGGGCATTTTACCGCAAGCACATAAACCAACTTGACGCATTTCACATGCGTTGTCTTCGTGTCATTTGCGGTATAAAATGGGATGATAAATTAAGAAATAGCACAATTTTTAAAAGATGCGATATTGCTGGCATCGAAACCCTACTAGCCAAGATTCAACTTAAGTGGGTTGGTCACGTTGTCCGAATGAATGAGAACAGGCTTCCAAAGAAGATTTTATACGGGCAACTACCAAATGCTAAGCGTTCAATTGGACGTCCTCTCTTACGCTACAAGGACAAATTGAAGGACAATTTGAAACGCCTCGATATTGACCTGGGTGCTTGGGAAGATCTAGCATCGGATCAGAAGGAATGGCGTAAGGCATGTTTCGCTTAACTAAAGAGCTTTGAACAAAATAAACTGAAGCATAGAGATCGGCTCCGCTTAACTTTAAAAGAAAAACATTTAACTCCTACCTTGGAGCATTTCGTTTGTCAGTGTGGCTTCAAGGCTCGCAGCAGGGCTGGGCTGCTGTCACACTCGAGGAAACATAAAATGTCTTCTTGGCAGCATGCACAACATGGGAGGAATCAAATCACTCAAATATATATATATATATATATATTATATATATATATATATATATATATATATAAACCGCTAGGATTATCTAAAGCTAAAATGTAAAAGTGATCAATACCTAAGTAGAGCAAATAATAAAGTTAAACTTAATGAGTCAGATATACTAATAGTAGCTCATCGGGGCAATAATCTGACTACTAAGCGAATCTATTTGTAGGTATATCTGACTCATTAGGTTTATATATATATATATATATATATATATATATATATATATATAGAGAGAGAGAGAGAGAGAGAGAGAGAGAGAGAGGGGGGGAGAGAGAGAAAGAAAGAAAGAAAGAAAGAAAGAAAGAAAATATATGCATTGGTAGTTTTATTTGTTATCTTTAAATACAGATTTTTTACCACAAAAACCGAAAATGTTGACATAACTGTAAATAAATATAGAAATGATGTTATCCTTTTAATTAAATCAACTAAAAATTCCTCTTTTTATTTTTATTTTTTTAATCCATGAATAATTTAAGATTTCCCAACGATGTGTACTTGAAAGCTTTTATAAAATTTCACCCGACCTCTGGAAAGCTAAATCTTGCACACTGGACAGCGTTTTCAGCTTGTTTAGATTTAGTTTTTAATCTGTAAATTGGTTTTAATTAAGTTGTTTAATTAATTGGTTAACTAACTGATTAATTAATTTTTTTCAACAGGAGTTCACGTTTCTCAATCGGAGGGAGATCAAAGTGTAAGTAGAATCTTTTATGGTTTTCACTTTCTACTTTTCTTGTAACTTATCAAAACAATTGGAGTGTCCGCCCTGTTGGCTGGGGCTGAAGAATACACCGACTGCACCTCTACAGATAGGTAAAATCTCCACACACACATACGCTAATGGGACCATCTGTTGAACATGGGTTGCGACCCCTGATTGTTTAGGATGAAATGTTAGTGGTTGAGCAATCTATTACACGCAACAATCCATTTTGGCCCTTTCTGGGGCTAGATGGGCAGTCGGAGAAGCCCCCTCCCATCAATCAGCTGGTCACGACAAACCCTAGCACCTCTATGATTGTCCCAATCCTACTGCTCTTATGGCAACTCCTGGGCCTTTTTATCATATATGTGCTAGACGGCGGTCACAGAGGGTTTTACTGTCCTGGGTATGATTATAATCTTATTTGGACTACAATTTATTATGTCTTTAATCTACAGATTATTATATCTGTAATCATAGTTAGACTACAGAATATCGTATCTGAAATCTTGTTCGTAAATAAGGCTGAACACTATATCAGGAAGAGAACCCCTAAAACCTTTGATTTTAGACCATGTTCCTAGAGAACTTATAACCCAACCTCCTCTCGATGGTGAGTGAGACTGATATTTTTTCAGTCATTAGTACTTTTCTAATAATTATGGTAATAATATTTTCATTAACCAAAATAACCAAAATACTTCACCTTTTTATGGAATTGCAGAGCGTACAAAATATTCAGGAATCTTGCTTATGATGCTGTGTCGGAGAACAAGCATTGCGAATTGCCAATGGAAGTCATTCAAAGACTCCCGGAACTGAAGGTAAATATGTACAAATACATACAAATCCCTCTTATATATTCTTACGTATACGTTTTTATATAGTTTAAGAAGAAATATTAAAGAAATGTCTACCATAATTAGAAATTCCATTAATTATTTTGAAAGTTTTAATTAGATCATCTCTCATTCGTTTTTCTAGTAAAGTCATCATCATCATCATTATCATTATCATCATCATCCTCATCAGCTAGCAACATGGATCTCTATGACAATCTCTCGCCAAACGTCTCTATCGTTCATCGCCCTCGAGAGGTCCTCTATGCAGCATCTAGAATCCGCGCAGAGCTGATCAAAGTAGATCTTTGCTGAACGACCCACACTGATGTGCCCATTTGCCGGCTTCCACTTGGAGAACGTCGCTTATGAGTTCGGTCTTGCTTCTCCGGCAGTGTCCAGCATGTTTTGTTCGTTTTACTCGGATGGTTTGTGTGATGGATGGCAAGTGGTCGTACAGCTGATTTTTTGCGGGGTGTTGTTTCCACGATTTGTTTAAGACCGAATGCAGGATTTTTGTGCAACTCCCGCCTCGCTTATTCTCTAGGCGCTTCGTTAAAGTCCAGGGGTGCAGCCGTACAGTTTCACAGTATCAATTCATAGACGCAAAGAATATAGACATTACGTATTTCAACGAAGACAGAAGAAAAACAAAACAAAACAACTGTTGGATTATTTGATGGTATATAAGCCGTGCTACAATAAACCACTGCAACTGTAAGTACAGCAAATGTAAGTATTGCAAGCAACTTGATATCAAAATGATTTTATTCGGCATTAAATGACCCGAAAATGGTTGAGATGCCGTAAAACAAAGCAACCAGCACAACCATCACAACCACTCTATTTCTTAACACGATAACCGTTACGCCACACAATCCATCGTTATAACAGTGTGTTGGGTTATTTTGTGGTATATAAGCCGTTAAATTTACAGACTAAGCGAGGTCACGTGGTTTATACCTCAGCCAATCAACAGCCTAAATACGTGGCTGGTTAATTACTTAATCGCTGATACTGAGAGACGTCCATTTGCAATCATTGACGAAGTACTTGCAAGACTGAGGAGCACCAAGGAACAACCAAAGGATTCTTTATTAAGGATCGCACTCTGCTTTAACACAAATGATCTCCGCTGAACAAGCTCTCTTGCTTGAAGTCTAAAGGATGGCCACTAAAATCGTAACAACAACAACAACAACATTTGAGAACTCCTGAAATGCATTTCATATGACCTTGACATTGAAAACATTTGTAATTAGTTTAAATGATCTTTGTAAAAAGGATAGAAAATTGAAAAGACTTAAAATAAATATTGGCATCGAAAATAATGCAGTGATACCTATAAAAACCAAAGAAAAAAAATATATAAATATAATTCTTTGTTCGAACACTTCAAAATTCTGTGTATTTTGACCGTTTTAACTTCAAATATCAAACATTTTGCCCTGAAGAAGCCCGTTTTTCTTTCTATACTTAAATATCTTATAATTTTCTGTCATTATTATTTTATTTCATATTTAAGATAATAATAAATATAATACAATGTGTATGTGAACAAACTCTCGGCCGAAACACATGTTGGCACTTCATTAAACCAATTTTATCTATTCTACATTTTCTTTCCTTTAATTATATATCCTTTCAACACACACACACAAACACACACACACACACACACACACACACACACATATATATATATATATATATATATATATATATATATATATATATATATATGCATGCATGCATTAACATTGTTTTCTGTGGATGATATTAATACCTAGGTACGTGAACTGGTCCGCTGGTTTTAGAAGCTTACTGTTGAGTGTGGAGATGCTTTCTTCCTTTATTTAAAACACATGAACTCAGTTTTGTCGGAGTTCACATAGATGTTGATGTTCTTTGCTACATTCTCCAGGCTATGTAGCAAGGATTTGGCTTGTGCACGTGTATTTGCAAGAAGCACCAAATAATCTGCGTTGTCTACATCCGTAATAGTCTCAGCGGAATATCACCTGCTTTTTGCCGTTTTTAGAGTGAAGTTTTTAATCCTAATTTCTTCAATTGCTACCTGTAATTATAATAAGTATCTCATTCTATTATTACAGGGTGGTTGATAAATGTAACAGTGACCAGCGCAAGTAAATCAAACAATTTTACTGTTTTGACAAGAGAGAATGTTATATACATGTAGGGTAAGAAGAGTGTTGGTTTATCTGAGTATCAGATGTACGCCAAATCACCACTCCTAATTATGAACTTTCCCAACAGGAGCAGGAATTCCCGGTAAAAATTGGCCAATCATAAATGAGGACATAAAAGCATTTAAGATCGTCGTCAGCTGTCCTCGAATCAATTGCTAATTGAACTTCCTGTCAGAAGGAATACTACAGACAAGGATTACAAGGAGATCTACAGATACTACACTCTTTTATACCTAGAATCTCAAGGAATACTACAGACAAAGATTACAAGGAGATCTACAGATACTACACTCTTTTATACCTAGAATCTTAAGGAATACTACAGACAAAGATTACAAGGAGATCTACAGATACTACACTCTTTTATACCTAGAATCTCAAGGAATACTACAGACAAGGATTACAAGGAGATCTACAGATACTACACTCTTTTATACCTAGAATCTCAAGGAATACTACAGACAAAGATTACAAGGAGATCTACAGATACTACACTCTTTTATACCTAGAATCTCAAGGAATACTACAGACAAGGATTACAAGGAGATCTACAGATACTACACTCTTTTATACCTAGAATCTCAAGGAATACTACAGACAAGGATTACAAGGAGATCTACAGATACTACACTCTTTTATACCTAGAATCTCAAGGAATACTACAGACAAGGATTACAAGGAGATCTACAGATACTACACTCTTTTATACCTAGAATCTCAAGGAATACTACAGACAAAGATTACAAGGATACCTACAGATACTACACTCTTTTATACCTAGAATCTCAAGGAATACTACAGACAAGGATTACAAGGAGATCTACAGATACTACACTCTTTTATACCTAGAATCTCAAGGAATACTACAGACAAAGATTACAAGGATACCTACAGATACTACACTCTTTTATACCTAGAATCTCAAGGAATACTACAGACAAAGATTACAAGGAGATCTACAGATACTACACTCTTTTATACCTAGAATCTCAAGGAATACTACAGACAAAGATTACAAGGATACCTACAGATACTACACTCTTTTATACCTAGAATCTCAAGGAATACTACAGACAAGGATTATAAGGATTAACCAACTGAATCCAAGCTCAATACCGACTTGGATTTACCAACAGAAGTAAATGCCTAAAGTAGAAGAGCAACTCTGAATAAAAATCTTATGCCAACGCGTCATGGGCCAGCGTTGCAGGATAAGGACCATTACATTAGATATTTTCGACACATTAGAGAAGACTTGAATCCTGATTGAGAGAATGGCGACTAAGATTAGATAAGTTATTGTCATATAAACTAGTGGTTCTTAACCGTTGGCCATATGGCTCCCTGGGAACGAATAACATTTTGGGGTCCCGGCAAACAAAAAATGTTTAATTGTAAAAATACAATATGATTTAAAACAACGAATGGTAATGGGGTTTCACCAGAATAGAATAGGAATTAAAGGGATCCATAGGTAAAATAACGTTGAGAACCACTGGTCTAGAAAATCTGTCTTAGATGGTTATTTATAAAGCATCGACCAAAACGTTATGTATATAACAATAAATATGAGGACAACAGTCCGAAAAATGTAAATAATACCAATTATCAAGTCTCATATAAAAAAAACTTCAGACAAATAGGAACAATCATGTGATATTTTTTTCAAACCACGGCTCTTGACAACTACAAAGACTACGAAAGAATGGCTCTAGAATAAGTCCATTGGACTCAAGTGTTGGCCTAAGTCAGAGTCCAGACTGAAACCCTAAACAGAATATTTGGTTTCACATTAAACATAAACTAGTTTTCTTTGAAACATACTGGTTATATGTCTTAACTTTCTTTTTTCTTTTTTTGTGAACATCTAGTCGCAAGTTTATCTAGAATCTTTAAACATTTAAAGAAATCAAAGTGAACAGCTATTCCATACTAACGGTTTAATGTTTTCCAGTTGTGTACGTGACCTATTACGATTGCTAGGGAGATTCACAAATCATCGAAGTTCATTTTCCCATTTTTCGTCTAAGAAACAACATAGAACGGATAGTTTTCTTTGAGTCATACTGGATATATGTCTCAACTTTCTTGTTGATTCTCGGATCACTGAAGTTTGTCTTCTCATTTTTCGTCTTAGAAACAACATATAGCGTGTAGTTTTATTTGAGACATACTGGTTATATGTCTCAACTTTCTTTTTGATTCTCGGATCACTGATAATGACATTTTTCCGATGTTGAAGGCAACACACTTGTCTTAACACAAATGATTGTTTGAAATAGAATTAAAATATATACCCGTTTTTTTAATACATGCAAGGGCTGTAACCTTAATTGTAATATTACGGTTTTTCAGTAATTTAAAAGGCCGATGAAATAGTTCATAAAGTAAAGTGTGTCGGGTTTTATTTCTCGATCGGCATAAAACTTCACATTGGCGAAATCAAATATCGCGTTCCCCCTATAATATAATACAGTATCACTACCTTTAACTTTATATATATATATATATATATATATATATATATATATGTGTGTGTGTGTGTGTGTGTGTGTGTGTGTGCTGCAAAAAATAACAACTGTGCATCCAAAAATAACTTTTTCAGGTGATAAATCTTGGATAATTCATGGTTTATGGACATAAGCATCAGAACATGCCTGACTCCAAAGTAATCATGTATTGTGCAAATTAATTAAAACAAAACGAATAATTACGTTTTTATTATTATTATTATTATTATTATTATTATTATATCCGTGGTTTCTCTGTTAGGCTTGCTAGTGTGTTCATGCAGCGTAACAATTTTCGTATGCTTCCTTCGAGTAATGTCCATTGTAGACAATGGTAGTAGGACAACTAATCGACGGAAGATACAATAGTGTCTGGAGGTGATAAAAATCTCATGCAATTTTGGATGACGCAATATTTTCAAGGCCAAACAAATCTATTCATACACCCCGAAAATAGATTACTACACACCACTACAATTGACCTAATTTGAGGAAAAAATAGAAGTCGATTACACCCTGTTACTCCAGTATGCCTAAAACTTACCGTATGGTAAAAGAAAGGAAACTAAAGTAGTTGTTTCAATTCATTTGCACAAGGGTATATATATATGTATATATATATATATATTATAGATAGTTACGTAGGTATATAATATTGTGAAAAAATTGAAAAAACACAAGTTAATAAACGAGTAATGTTTATTTCGCCTATGCTGCAGTGTTTCGATATGTTTCAATAGATCTTCATCGGAGCTTTCGTTAGTTTGAGGAAAAATAAATTTAAGTCTGCGATACTCTTTTGCTTTATAGTAGGTCAATCTATTTAAAATTGTTGACGGGCGTTCGTAGATTTAAAAAAAAAACATAAACGAACGCCGACAAACGGCTGATTCACTGACACTATGTGAGATGTGAGATGTGTGTGTGTGTGTGTGTGTGTGTGTGTGTGTGTGTGTGTGTGTGTGTGCAAGCATGGCTATGTATTATATTAAATTATAATTAATGAAAATATATATATATATATCCAATTTAATTGAAATAACGGCATCCACCATTATTTTAAACTACGTTGATAAACATGTGTGTGTGAGTGAATTATATTTAACGTTTATTTAATTTTACGTCATGTATTTGTTTGTTTTGTATTTGTTCTTGTGTCTTTTATCAGGAAAATCCATACCGTGATCGAATTTGTCAAGTATTTTCAGAAAGTGGAACCGGAGCGATGACATTCGAATCTTTTCTTGACATGTTATCCGTCTTCAGCGATAAATCTCCACTGGAAGTGAAGTTGGAATATGCTTTTCGAATCTATGGTAGGTCAAAAAATTATTGATTTTAAATACATACCTATAAAAAATGTACCAACACGCACTCTTTCCTAATCTCTAACCCAAGATACTGATTCTATGATATATATATATATATATATATATATATATATATAAAAGCGTGCAAGTCATGCGATCGTTTCGTCATTAGCACATCCACTACGCGTTTCTCGGCCAACGACATAATGCATATCTTAGTGTAACAGTTTTTGAAAGAAGAAGACATATTTCAAATCCAAAAATAGACAAAATTTCTTTTTCAAACAGAAAGAGTTTTAACTCGTACATGGTCAGCCTGCAACGGATTTTTTCAGATAAGAAATATTTTTTCAACTATCTTTTTTTTTTTTATAATGTAAAAAATATGAATGGTGTAAGGGTTTATTGGGATAATGTGAAATTTAAATTTGTTAGGAAGTATATGTCAGAAATGGTTGTACAGAGATTAAATATTATATCCCGTAATCATCAGACGGTCAAAAGTATTTTTTGAGCGTCTGATGATAGCATGATATGCATGAAACTGCAGTTACGGAATATTAGCTCCATAATATTCAATCTCTGATTTTAAATCTGCTCTGCTATTTATCATTGAGCCCCTTCATATGCTCAAAACTTTTCACATTCATTCTCCATTATAGTATATATATATATATATGGAAGAATATGTGTTTTAACCGAAGTCGAACCTAATTTATGAAAGTTAATTAATTAATAATTAATTCATTAGGCGGGAATACCTATTTTTAAATTTTTAAGGATAAACAAATCGAGAAAAATCAATCTCTGTATGTACATTTCGGCCTATTAGGCCTCATCAGCAGAGCTATAGATACCAAGGCCGCCCCGTGCGCGATTCGAAACCCGACTGTCAAGCCGACTAGTCAAGCGTCTTTCCACCACACCAAACGGACTTAGCAGATTTCTTCGTTTTGTTAAGGAGTAGGTGTTTATATTCCACTTTATTGACCTCTACACGAACTTACGAGAAGTAAACAGACTGACGATATTTTGTGATATGGCTATTTTTCAGTGTGTGTGTGTGTGTGTGTGTGTGTGTGTGTGTGAATAGAAAGTGGAAGTGAATCCAACAGTGTGTAATATTATAAAAAATTGAAAAAACACAAGTTCTTAAAACGAGTAATGTTTATTTCGCCTACGCAGCAGTGTTTCGATCTGTTTCAATAGATCTTCATCAGGGCTTTCGTTAGTTTGAGGGAAAATGTATGTGTGTAAACACCACATCCAAAGATGATGAGAAGAATTGTAATCGAAACCTTTCAGGATTTCCCAGAAAAAAATGTATATAAAGCTCCATGAATTTTCTGTTTACCATTTCCATTTTAGTTATGTTTCTGTGAAGCCACAATAGTTATTGTATGCTAACATATAATTATCAGTCAACGGTCTGATGATACTCATTGGTATACACTGATATATCTGGGTAGAAATAGATCTATAACCGCAAAATGACAAATTTTTAAGCTTTTTCTTTACCGTATATATATATTACTATGTGGGTCTTCTGTTGCTTAAAGAGGAGAAGCATATACAGTATTGGCTAGAATGGATGACTCACATAATTTTTTCCTATACTTTTCCATCACGCAGTGTTCATTCATTTAGTATGTGATAGGCTCATTTTGATTGGTCAAATTGAATGGCACATTGTTTTTGTTTTTCCGATCAAAGAGTATTCATTTTTATTGCACGTCCTCGTTCAGTTGTAATCATGCTGTGATAAGACGTTTAACGAAGATGTGAATTATATTGATACAAAGTGTGGTAATATTGACTATGCCTGGTAAAAGAATTTCTCCAGTGATGCATGCGCAAATCAAAGCGCAGTGATGTAATAGGGAAGTGCGGTGGTGTAATGGTTAGAGTCAAGTTCATTTCCTGGACGAAGCCACAGTTCACATAGCGCTAATACCCTTGGGAAAGGTATGAATCCAACTATTCTCCCTCTAGCTATGAGTAAATAGCAGGGAAGACTGGCCTCTTTAACCTTGGTTAGGCAACCAGTCTAGGAGAAGGAAAACTCTGAATTCAAACCTCCCAAATCTCCGCTTAAATCTCCGCTTGGGTGGTCAATGTTAAACATGCTAAATTAAGGGCACGCTTACCAGCCAACGCTAACAACACAAACGCCAATAAATCTATTTCAGGTTGTTTATTTCAACTGCCATTCGCTCCACTAGTCAATCCGTTGTTAAGGACGCGCGGCATACGAAACGCCATGGGCACACGAAAAGGGTCTCTTAAAAGAGAAGAGTTCACTTAAAGAAAGATAACTCAAGCTATTTTTCTTTGTTCCATGACATCAACAATCACTACTAGAATAGGCTCAGGCCTACTTAGTGATCTATTTACATTTTTTAAAAAGCTCTCAGGGAAGGAGAATTCATCATTCGCAAATACGCTGCCATATTGCGACTAAAACAGCCATCAGCTTTGCAAATTCTAAAGAATATCACATGCGAAATGAAGGAATAGTACGCGGTGGAACAAATCATGTGAGTCATCCATTCTGGCCAATACTGTATATATATATTACAATGTGGGTCTTCTTTTGCTTAAAGAGTGGAAATATGTATATATCTACCTGCGTGAAGGCGCGTGGTGTAATGGTTAGAGCCGTAGGAAATGAACTCGTCGACCCGAGTTCAAATCCTGGACGAAGCTGTTTGCATTTCACATAGGGCTAATACCATTGGGAAAGGTATGCATCCAACTACTCTCCCTCCATCTATGGGTAAATAGTAGGGCAGAGAGGTCTCTTTAATCTTGGCTAGGTAACCAGTCTAGGAGACGGATAACTGAATTTAAACCTGTTAAACTCCGCTTAAGAAATTTACCTTGTGTCACATCCTACTCATGCGGAGGGGCATATTATGCAATCGTCAGACAGGTGAATTGTAAAAAGTGGTTAGTCAAGCATTTGTATATCTTGATGTGTATTCACGTGATTGAGTCTTTTTATGAAAGACTTGTATTCAAAAACAAAACATTCTCAGGTATTAATGCACGTTGTGTACAGAGGGAAAAAAATGATTTTTTTTTTCTCAAATAGAGGGACATAATGAAATGGGATTAATTAGGATCAGGTGATAGATGATACAAGAGAACATATCAACAAATTTCTCTTGTGTCATCTATTGGATGTTTCATGTTTCGATGCAGTTTGAAGCAGCTTACAAAATCTATCTGCATTGAAGAGACATGATACATTGAAACACGACTGTATGTGGATGATTTTATATATATATATATATATATATATATATATATATATATATATATATATATAACAGTGTATGTCTTCTATGGCTTAAAGAGGGGAAGCATATGTATATCTAACTGTGTTGGTCTTTTGTTACTTAAAGAGTATGAGAAAAAACACCTGTTCCAGACAACATAAACAGTAGTCGTGTCCAAGTTAAAGTTTAATCAAATTACTAAAAATCAATATCATATTTTGTATATTGTAAATTTATATGAAATGACTAGTATTTTATTTACTGAGAAAGGAAGCTTCTTACGCCATCTGTATGAAGACTAAATTATGGGAAAGAGTATATGTGTGTGTGTGTGTGTGTGTGTGTGTGTGTGTGTGTCTATGTGCGTGAGTGTGTGTATGTGTGTGTGTGTGTGTGTGTCTGCGACTGTGTCTGTGAATCTGTGTGTGTGTGTGTGTGTGTGTGTGTGTGTGTGTGTGTGTGTGTGTGTGTGTGCAACAATTTTCACATGGCACACAGATACCACACTCAGATCATAGACACTTTGATCCTAGAGACACCGCGCGGATATTCTGCTCCGAACAAGTGCCGATCCCTACGTATAGATAAGATAGATACACACACACACAAACGCACACACACACACACAATACACACATAAACAAACAAACAAACATAAACATAAACATAAACATTCTATTATTATTGTAAGTTGAAGTAGGTTGATATTCTGCTGTATCATGTTTAAGGTGTAGTTATCTTTCTGTGTGGCCACAATAGTTATTGTATGCTAACAAATAATATAGATAGTTTTTATCACTTAGGATAGGTGATAATATATACTAATGATGATTTCATTTTTCCGCGGGTCTTTATTTATTTTCTGGTTTTATTGTTATGAATGATATTGCAATTCATTCAAAAAATGTTTGTCAATGTGTCATTTTCAAACTTTAGCCTCAGACTGCATTTTTATTGCATCAAGCTAGAATCCAAACTGTTATGAATTTTATATCTTAGGATTTATTAATAATGGGGATTTGGTTTCAATTTGTATTATTCAGACTATTGTCCTCATCTTCATTGTTATCTGTACAACGTTTCGGCCGATGTGCCCTCCGACCTTCTTCATGTATTTCTTGTCGGACTCGAGAACCTTCTCGAACTTGAGAACCTTCACGGACTCGGAAACTTTCTTGTCGTAATCGAGAACCTTCTTGTCGAAATCGAGTCCGACGAGAAATACCTGAAGAAGGCCGGAGGGCACATCGGCCGAAACGTTGTACGAATAACAATGAAGATGAGGACAATAGTCCGAATAATACAAATAATACTAATTGTCAAGCCACATCTCAAAAATTCAAAGAAATGGAGATTTGGTCTCAATTCGTCTGTAACCGAAACTTCGTCACAATACGTGAATTGATATTATTTCATTTATTCTTTAATTCATTCATTCATTTTCGATTTATCAAATGTTTTGTCTTTTAATCTTTTTTTTTAATATTCAATATTAATAATAATAAAATAAATAAAAGTTGTTCTTATAAATCAATATTTCAATCCTTTCCATTGTAATAATGACTATTTAAATAAATAAACTATGAAATTAAAATAATTATTACTTTAGATGGAAATGATTATTTGTGAAATTTGAAAATTATTTTTTACTCTCGCTTTTTTTTTAAGTAACAAAAACTTAACTAAAAAAACTACAAACAAATAAATACCTACGATTTTGTGTAAAAGTTATGTGTAAAATATTGAAAATAATTATTTAATTAATAATTAATAAATGCACGCAACATTTTATTTGACGGGGACAGAAATACGTTTCCATTTCAAATTGTTTTATTTTTTAATCCTTTAATAAATTTGATGATTTTACTTACTTGTGATACAAACTCTCTGACATTGAATTTTTAACCCCCCACCACCACTCAGGCAATATCTTTCAAAAATAAATTTTTACACCGCTTGGAAGGCGTTTTTATTTCTTGTTTGTTTTTTGTTTTTGTTTTTTGTTTTTTGTCGCTTTTTTGCCAGTACACATAAATACAGAGAGCAGAATTAAAATGCAAGACCCGGTTGTTGGAAATTAACAATGTTTTATTTAACGTTGGGAAGAGAAATGCTTCTACCCAAAAAAACGTGACTTTACAGTTCAACAATGTGTGCGACTAGCTATCTCGAGTACTAATCCATGTGTGTCATTGCTGAGGTCCCATTTCCGGTCCTAACTCCCACAATGCACCTGTCACGGGAAACATCTGGCCCCAACTTATCAAGGGAAGTAACTCTAGATATTTTGTTAGGACTGATCATTACTGTTAAATCATACGTACAAGGACGGTCTATTAAGTAACAAGGGTGTGTCAAAAATATGTTTCAATTGAATTACAAATTAACTTCATCTCTTTCAAAATAGCACCCCCCCGCGAGAACCCACCCCACACACCGACGAAGGCGTTGTTGCTGCTCCTGAAATCAGTACTGGAAGTGTTCAATGATAATTGAAGTGTTTATGTTAATTATCCTTTATTAGGGTCCCTCTGTAAACACTCTAATCTAATTCCAAAACAGAACAGAAGTATTTGACTTGTCTGAATTTCTTAGATAAAGTATTATTTACCCAGCCCCTCTACCACGGGCAAGATGTGACACAATGTCAACTTTTAAGAGAAGTATACCTGGTTTTAATTTTTTCCTTCTCCTAGACTCGTTGCCTAACCAAAGTTAAAGAACTTAATCTTCCTCTACTATTTACTCATGGCTGAGAAAAAACAGATAGATTCATGCCTTTTCTAAGAGGATTAGCGCAAAGTGAAACGCGATCAGCCTCGTCCATGATTTGAACTCGGGTCGCCGATTCTATTTCTTATATCGATAACTGTTGCGCTAAGTGTGTCTTTCTTAGATAAAGAATTTTCATCATTAATTTTTACTATTTTTTAAATTTCATCATACTACTTTATGAGCATATTTAACTCATTTTATCCGGTTTAGCTCAGTCGATAGAGCGTCCTACTTGGATCCACAAGGTTCCTGGTTCGATACCGGCCCTCGCCAACTCAGCGTATGAGTAGCACAGGAATCTGTGCGGTAAAGTAAAGAGCTGGTGATAGGTGTTGCGCTCCACCTCAGACGTCTAAACAATCTCCTTGGTCTAGCGCTAGTGAAAAGGAGATAGACCCCCTCGCTGTCTGGCTAATACCGACTTTAGGCCACCCCGACGACCTTACTTACTTTACTTACCGATGAAGTACCTGTGGCCACATCGGTACAGACAACGCCCCATATCAGAAGGATGACTAGGATAGGGAACATAATTTCAAGCGTTGTTAGAGGCTATGTCTTACATTTTAATATGTCGGTTAGTTGGTTGGCTGGTTTTACGACATATCAACCATTTTCGGGTCCATTAATATTGAATCTGTTGCTTAAGTGGTTGCTTAAGTATTAAACAGACTCATTGCTGCTTAAATCTGGTAATATGACAGGTTGGTTGTTTTGTTTTATGGCATATCAAACCTTTCTGGGTCATTTAATGCCGAATCAAGTCATTCTGATAAATAAACTATGCAGGTTGCTTACAGTACCTGCTGTTGCTTAAATGGTCACCCAATTAAGCATCAAAAAGACTCATTGCTGCTTAAAGAAGCGATGGCCAATAGGGTTGGATGGAGAGGAAGAGTCATGGAGATACGTGCTATCTGATTATATATATATATATATATATATATATATATATATATATATATATATATATGATTAGATAGCATGACTCTTCCTCTCCATCCGACCCTATTGGCCATCGCTCCTTTAGGTCCTCTACACAGCAACCGATGTCCGTGCAGAGCTGATCGACGTAGACTTTTACTGGCTGACCCACACTTGTGTGACCATGTGCAAGTGCGCATAGGGAAATATAACTTATGAGCTCGTCCTTGCTTTTCTAGCTGTATCCAGCATGTTTTGTTCGTCTATT
>CM042149.1:40843019-40930519 GCA_023376005.1 Doryteuthis pealeii | reverse complement strand
GCAAATAAACTTCAATATGTACTCTTCATTTTGTAATAATCTCCACGTCTTGGAATATATCATATTATCATTATATTATCATATTATATATATATTAATATAATACGTTTGATCTTAAATCCCCTTTTCACTAGCGCTAAACCAAGGAGATTGTTTTTTAGCGTCTGAGATGGAACGCCACACCTACCATCAACTCCTCACTTTAACGCACCGATCCCTGTGCTACTCATACGCTGAATTGGCGAGGGCCGGTATCGAACCAGGAACGCTCTACCGACTGAGCTTAACCGGCTCTAATAACCCAATTAAATTGTATTCAGATTAACACTTATTTATCTTTTTCTTCTTTTTTTAAAATCTTAACAAAATATCATAATGTTTACTCTGGTTTCCGTATTTAATGGCATATCAACCTTCATGGGTTATCTAATGCCAAAGCCATCTTTGTATAAGAACCGTAGTGGTACTATTTAATCCATTGCTGGGGGGGGGGAATATATCGATTTATTCAATAAAAGCTGAAGAAGCCGAGTCCTACTCCAGTGAAATATCCTATACATTTTTGTCTGAGTTTTGTTTTTTCATTCCTTGTATTTTACCATAAATATATATATATATATATGTGTGTGTGTGTGTGTGTGTGTGTGTGTGTGTGTGTGTGTGTGTGTGTTGTCCTTATGGTCCACGTCTGCTTCTTTGTCGGTTTACGTATTGGGAAAATTAACCTTTGAGAAAGAAGTAGCAACCTCTAAATATTTGAAAATTAAAAAGATTAAGAACACAATTTTGATTCCGATCTTTACTTTTTTTCCATGCTTCTGAGACAACCCAAAATATTTTCACAATGCACACACACAGATATAGACAGGACACACACACACATACATACACACACACATACACACACACACACACACACATATATATATATATATATATATATGTGTGTGTGTGTGTGTGTGTGTGTGTTGCGTGCGAAGAAAAAATGGAAATGAATCCGACAGAATGTAATATTGATAGAAATGTTGAAAAAACACAAGTTTATAAACGAATAATTTTTATTTCGTCTACGTTACAGTGTTTCGGTCTGTTTCGATAGACCTTTATCAGGGCTTTCCTTGGTTTAAGGAAAAATAGATTATTACTGAAAATAAAGTCTGTGAGCCTCTGTTTTTTGGTGTGTTGGGCTCCTTTTCGTCGATCTTCAAATGTGAGGAAGAAAACACACTCACACACACAACACACACACACACACACACACACACACACATATATATATATATATATATATATATATATATATATATATATATATATATTCCTGAGCCGGAATATAAAAAAATAATAATTTCTAGACTGAAAAACGAATCGAGGTAGACTTGACACGATGCTCAGTGTTCAAAATATTTTCTACAACGACAACCATATCAATGAAAATGTTGCATAACAGACGTACGTTGTATAATGTGTACTTATGTTATTCTTCTGTTGTTTTCTATGTTTTCTCTTCTGGTCATTTTTCCTTTGGTCTTTCTGGTCTTTCTTCTTAAGATTTCTTCTTGATATTTCTTGTTTGTGCTTGTTATTGCTTTTAATAACGAACTCAAGACGATGTTTTTCTTAGACGTCTTTATTCAATCCCAAGTTAAAACAAACCTGTCTGGAGGAATAGCCCTCGGACGACGAAATGCAAAAATGTAAATCCTGATTATCTGATTTGCGTATCTGCCGAATTCTTATTTCTTATGAGTTTTGTCACCTTATCTAAATAATGGACCATTATGTTTTTATCATAAAGAAAGAAAGGAAAGAAAAAGACATGCTATACAGAAAAAATATAAGAAAGAAAGAGAGTAGGGGGAAGATAGAGAGAGAGTGGTCGCTTGGAAGCAATAAAACTAATCTGTTTCAATCGAACATGGTGAAAAGAAGAAAAGAAAGAAAAAAGAGTGAGAGAGATTTAAATCAAAAATATTATACTGTTTACATATTGAACTATTTAGCAATAGCTCTTAAGTAAACATATCAAACGTCATAATGGTTAAATTATCATACTCTGGTATATTTACAGGTCCTGCTAGTCAAGATTATTATACTTTTTACATATTAAACTATTGCAAAAGCTCTTAAATAAACATTTCAAACGTCATAATAACTGCTATCTTTTCTATTCTCATACTTTGTTCTCTGGCTAATCTAGTCAATAACTTACACGTATCACTTACACGTTTGTTTTTTTTTTGTTTGTTTTTTGTTTTTTGTTTTTTTTGTTGTTGTTTTTTTGGGGGGGTGTTTGTTTGTTTTTTGTTTTGTTTTTGTTTTTTTTTTTTTTACCGTTACCTTTATTTTCAATTTCTACACTACAGTACATAATTCATAGGAAACCAATCAATTATGTAGCAAAAAAAAAAACAGTTAGACACGCATGGCTCAACCCAGTCTTAATAAAGTTTTAAATGCGGCTCGTGACAATTTTCCTCGTCAGTCAGATGTAAACGAAATAACATTCAGATTAACGCTTATACTTTTTTGTTTAATCTTAATAAAAATATCATAAGGTTTATTCTGGTTTCTTGGTTTCCGTGTTTAATGCCATATCAACCTTCGTGGGTTATTTAATGCCAAAGCCATCCTTGTATAAGAACAGTAGTGATACTATTTAACCTATAACTGAAGGGATATATTATTAATGCTCAAACACATACACACACACACACGCACACACACACACACACATATATATATATATATATATATATATATATATATATATATATGCACACACTATTTTAAATGAATTGAATTTGTAAAATTAATTTCATTGTTTAATATATATATATATATATATATATATATATATATATATATATATATATATATATATATATATTATTACCATTATTTTACTTCCCCGTGCTCTCACAGTGAAGGCTCTCATCAGATCTTGTTTATTTGTTTGTTTTGTTTTACGGCATATCATCCCTTTTTGGGTCAATTAATGCCGAAATCAGTGCTGCTACTAAAGCGGTACCCGATTCAACTGGTTCATTGCTGCTTAACTTCGCTGTTCTACCGGCTACCAGTGTTTTCAGTGTGTCTTGACCCTAATAAAGTTAGTTTTTAACACGGTGAAAATTAGATTTGGGTCAAAACATAAATATTGCTAGTATAATTTATTGCGAATATTTTCCATCCACAAGACATTATCAATTTGATCTTATCTTAATTTGGAATAATTCTCGAAATATCTAATATTAGCGGAACCCGTAGAATTTCCACGAAACATAACAAAAATCAAGAGGAGCTACTTAAGCTAGAAACGATGATTTGCAATTTCATTACATATAAATCCTACTGTTGTATTTGCAATAAATAATACAAAAATAAAAGTGACTAAAACACGACTCGGAAAAAAAAGTTGTGCTGGAAATTCGCCTGGTGCTGGCTCGCTAAAACTAGCGTAAATTAGGGCAGGAGGCCTGGACGACATAAGATCAAAATCACCAAAATATCTTCCGTAATTCACAATTTCAATATTACAAATAAAACAAATATGTTACTTCTTTTTTCTTAATTCATTTTAATTTTACGTTGGGCATTTAAGAGACGCAAGACCATTATGAATGTTTCATTTTTAAAACTGGGACGATTAAGAAATCTGCGATTAAGCGACACCAGATAATCTGTATTGACATTTTTGCATTGCATCTTGGATGATTTGGACAGTGTCATTTTTAACTAGCAGGATGATAACGGACCGTATTTTATCTAATATATCTTAACGAGCCTCGGGTTTAGTTCATGGATCTCTCTATAAAAAAAAAGCGAAGTCCTTCTTATATGATCCATGACGTTTCTGTTAAAGTGCACGATCGATAAAGCAGAGCCTCATTAATTATTAAAAGAAAACATTTTCGTCAAAACAAAATAGATCAAAGCCTAGTTTATAATCGATTTTAGCATATTTGTGCCAAAGGAAATATCGATTTAGGTCTTTTTCACTAGACCGTTGCCCACCCTATCGACCGGAGCTGTAGAATACACCGACTGCATCTCTGAAGAGGGCGAAGATGCCCTCCACCCAATGGGGCCACGTGTTGGCTGTGGGAGGCGTACTGTGATGCCTAAGGACGGAATCCTTGCGATTGAGTAGTCCATGTCATGCAACACTCCACTTTGGTCGTTACTTGGGCAAGTCGGGCGGTCGGAAAGGCTCCCTCTGATCAATCGGATGAACAATTCAAGTCTTAGCATCAATATGATTGTCCTAACCCTATTGTTCTTATGACAAAGCCCAAACTCTTTTTTATCATATATGTGCTAGAAGACGGTGGTTGAGAGTCTTAATGTCCTGGGTATGACGTTAAACTCTATCTGATGGGGAAGTTCCAGTCTCGGTGTTTAGGGAATATGCAGTACCCTTTCATCACCATTACTGCCATGTCCACTCTGACCTGGCAGGGTTGTGCCAGTTATGGCCCCTTCCCTGCATTAAATATAATAAAATGAGCTCTAAAAATGTGTTTAAAGAAATTGACTACCCGTCAATAATTAATAAAACAAAACGTCTTCGGCATAAAATAACCCAATGGGTTGACATGCCGTGGAATCCACAAACCAACCAACCAACCAACCAACCAATTATGTAGCTCTGCGGAGTATGGAGTACCCCTTTATCGCTGTTACAACCAGGTCCACTCTGACGGAGTGGTAGTACTTATTAGGGTCACATTCATGGGTTAAATAGAGAAAAAATGAGTTTAAAAAGTTTGTTTTTTTTTAAATCGAGTTTAACCAGTTGACAAGTTTTCTTTTTCCTGTTAATCAATACTAGGTCTGGTCTTCTGGTTGGGATAATCTCAAAATTTATATCTCAAAGTTTTAGAGAATCTTATGCGTTTCATTCTAAAGAACAGATTCTGATACCATTTTGTTGTATAGTGAAAATTTAGTTTCTTGCATAATTCCCGGTGGATCAACTTTCCAACCTAGTCGTACTTAAAATATTCTTAGAGAATAAAACAATTTTCAGTCCAATTTGCGACCGAAAGAAAATTTGGATCATATGACCTTCCGCGATCTCGAACTCGTGTGGACACTTTTCTCATTTACACCGTAAAAATCCGGTTGTTTGTTACGGGTTAGGGTTAGGGTTAGGGGTTAGGGGTTAGGGTTAGGGGTTAGTTTTATAATTCTTTTAAAAACTCTAATTTGTCTGTAAACAATTAACCGGATTTTGACGGTGTAAATGGAAAAAATGTCCCCACAAATCGAAATCGCCTTAAGGTCATATGGTCCGAAAATTTTATAGGGTATGCGTCCCTACTGAACATCATTTTTAATCAACTAAATCCTCGGCGTAACGGAGATAACATTGAAATGCTAATTTGAATTCTAGATGCCTTCCTAAATAGAAGTATCAATATGGTCACGCGCCACTGTGTTACGATTTTAGTGGCCATCCTTTAGGCTTCAAACAAGAGCGCTTGTCCAGCGGAAACCATTGGTAAAGAATCCTTTGGTTTTTCCTTGGTGCTCCTCAGTATTGCAAGTCCTCCGTCAATGATTGCAAATGGACGTCTGTCAGTATTAGTGATTAAGTAGTCAACCAGCCACGCATTCGGGCTGTTGATTGGCTGAGGTTTAAATCACGTGACCTCGTTTAGTCTATAAATTTAAGTGGTGTATACTACAAAATAGGGCACCTGTCCTGGTGTAATGGTCAGCAAGTTAGATTCGCAAACTATTGTTAGTGAGTTCGATTCTTACTGGGTGCCCCATACTTCTGGCCTTGTGCCATATCTAAGCTTAGATTAGATAACTATATACCACAAAATAATCCAACACACTGTTATAACGATGGAGTGTGTGGCCTAACGGTTATCGTTGTAGGAAATGGAGCGGTTGTGATAGTTGCTTTGTTTTTAATGGTCATTCATCTAAGTATTGATCACGCTCGTTGCGGCTTAACTTCGGTAATCTAACGGGAATCGGGGTTAAATCCTACTTAACGGACATAAATTCCACTATCGTATGTCACCCCGCCAAAAAAAAAAATACTAAAAATCAAGGAATTAACCGAATTTAATAAAATTTTCAGTGTTGATATATTAATGAATAAAAGATATAATGCACCAGTTATTTTATTTAAAAACTTTTACATTTTTTCAGGTCTATTAACTTTGAACCACGTATGTTTGTGAATCTGTGTTACGCCTCAAAGATACGTGGTTCAAAGTTAACTGACCTGAAAAAATGTAAGAGTTTTCAAATAAAATAACTGGTGCCTTATATTGTTTATTCATTAATATATCAACACTGAAAATTTCATTAAATTCGATTAATTCCCTGTATCTTTTACAATGGTGGAATTTATGTCCGTTAAGTAGGATTTAACCGGAAACGGTGCTTTCAACGTGACGGAGTTCAAATCCTGGAAAGCTATGAGTCAATTGGAACATCAGAGAGAGAGAGTCAACATAGAGAGAGAGAGACAGATAGAGAGAGAAAGTGGACCAACATAGAGAGAGAGAAAATAAAAGACAGATAGAGAGAGAAAGTGTACCAACATAGAGAAAGACCACCAACCAATGATAATTATTTCCCATTGTTTTTTTTTTTGGGGGGTTGGGGGGGTTGTTTTTTGTATTTGTTTTTTTTTTCTTTTTTAATTTTTTTAATTTTTTGCTTACGATCAAGTCACACAGAAAGCTCTGGTTTCTGCAAGACCAATAAAGTTAAACTATGACGAGCCTGTTCAATACTTAATCAGGTGACCACTTAAGCAACGACATGTACTGTAAGGAACCTGAGTCCTTTGTTTATAAAAACAGATTACACGATTTGGCATTAAATGACCCAAAAAGGGTTGATGTGCCGTAAAACAAAACAACCAGCAACCAACCAAGCTTTCGTTTACGGTCAAGTTATGCTGAAAGCAGGGTTTCCGCAAGACCATTAAAGTTAAGCTGTGATGAGCCTGTTCAATACTTAGATGGGTGACCATTTAAGCAATAGCAGGTACTGTATATCAAATTGACTTGATCCAACATTAAATGATCCGAAAAGGGTTGATATACTGTAAAACAATCAACCAGCCATTGTTTTTGTCCACTTTTTTTTACTTTGGCAAAAAGTGGTACAAGTGCAGAATAGCGCGCAAGAGATAATATCATTAGAATTGCATTTTACGTATAAATACAATTAGAAACTCCCGAGATAGCCTAACACTAACCTTAATATTGACCCCAACACTAAACCTAACTCTAGCACTAACCGTAACCCTAAATCTAACCCTAAGCCTTACCCTAACCCTAATCCTAGCATCTCAAAAGTTTCGGGTATTTCCGTGAAATGTAATGAAATGTAATACTTTTTATACGTAATCTAATGATGTTATCTCTTTCGCTATTCTGCGTTAGTCCGAAAAAGTTTTCATGTGTCGTTTAGTAATCTTAAAGTATTTTTAATGATTGGCTGATAACCAAAATACGGATATAGTTAACAATGAATCAATGGAATACATTAAATACCAATGTCATGTGTCTAAATAGTTTCTGCTCCCGGCCATAAATCTCTATTGTTTATATTTATTTTTTTACTACACATCTGGTGATATTTAAGAAGGGGGAACAAATGCAACCTTTTGTGATACCAGTTGAAAGCATTGCGTCATCGAAAGAAAAGAAAGACAAAAAAAAACAAAAGAAATGAATAGAAAGAAAAGAACATTATTCTTAAATTGACGTTGTGGTAAAGCTAACAACAAAAAAGCAAACATTTTTTGGTTCTTTTTTATGTTAATTTTGATCTTTTGTCTTTGTTCGACATGGGAAGTAGAACCCGGATTTAATACTCACTGATAGGAAGGAGACTACACGGCACGGGATGGTCAGAAATTGTGCCTACTCTTAAGACATTCGTTCACACACTCGACGATATTATACAGCGACTGCTATGATTCACTCGGTAAAAACGCTGGCTCACTTCATAAAGAATGAAAAGAGATGTATG
This sequence comes from Doryteuthis pealeii, assembly GCA_023376005.1. Lineage (NCBI taxonomy): Eukaryota > Metazoa > Mollusca > Cephalopoda > Myopsida > Loliginidae > Doryteuthis > Doryteuthis pealeii. The sequence continues at coordinate 40,922,506 of CM042149.1, read as the reverse complement.
ATGTCTCACTATAAAATAACAATCCATTGAAAATTACCCATACATCCTGTATCAGCTCAGCCGGTAGAGCAGCCGCGTAGGAATCGAGGGACCGATCTAGTTCAGTCAGTAGAGCACCCATCTATGAATCGGAAGGTTCCTGGTTCGATACCAGTCCCCGCCAATTCAGCGTAAGAGTAGCACAGATTGGGTAATCTTATATGTGTGGTAAAGTGAGGAACTAACGGTAACAAAAACAATCTCCCTGGTCTAGCGCTAACGAAAAAAGGGGACAGACTTCCTTGCTGATACCGACAATAGGCAAACTTTACATTTTTTATATATATCGTTGACACCCATTCGTCTACTAAAGACGATGGCATAGTGTCCAAAAAAATGTGGAATCACGTAGCCTGGTCGGGTTGATATGGAGGATGAGCTATCACCCAAGCAGCAATTTCCCTCTCTCCACACTGTGTTCCAAAGGAAAGGTTAAAAAACAATGCAGTTTGGCAACGAGGGTGTCGCAGGAGTTGCTGGATAGCGCTGAAATTCAGCACCATATTCCCCTAACCTTTCCTTATGAATGAGGTATAGCCGCTAGGCTGCGGAGGTTTTATAACAGACTTTTCCTTGTCTAGATGGATTGCCATCCAAGGCTAAGGTGCCCCATCTACCCCATTTGGGGATTTATGTGAGTAGTAAGCAACCCAATCCTATTACTATCGGTGGGGATGACCGTTAGTTCCCTTGGTGCTCATCCGTGCTTTGACAGCACTTGTTTTAAATGATGTTGCGTGTCCACACACCCACCTCACCGGACAAACCGAGCCGTGCCTGATGGGGGTGCCAGTTTAGTTGTCGACAACCCGATCATGGAACAAGTAGTACTAGTTTACATGGTACTAGTAGCAAATAAGAAAGAAGAACTGTCTTGTCTTCACCTGATATATATATATATATATATATATATATATATATATATTAATAAGTCATCCACAGACACGTGTTTCGGCATATCATGCCTCTTCATTGTGGCTAGACACAACTATCCTTGGGTAGGGTCGAACTCAGACTGACCGCATGGTAGTCCGATATCTTATCCCCTCGCCCACTGACAGCTGATGCGGGGACTGGTGTTTTTAAACTATTAAATACATAGGAATGTATGTATCTTTCGGTCACTGAGAGATCAAATTTCCGGAGAAATGATCATTGCTTATTTGCTTAGTAGTGAGAGTTAATTTAAATTACCAATTAGAGAGCTCATTACCAAATTTATGGGAGCATATATTAATAAGTCATCCACAGACACGTGTTTCGGCATATCATGCCTCTTCAGTGTGGCTAGACACAACTATCCTTGGGTATATATATATATATATATATATGATAGACTTTCCCGTCGATTTCGACGTATGGGTGTTCATACAATGAACATCCACACAGTGATTTGTTTATAGTGGTGAAGGCTTGTGTTGGACCATCCACACTTTTTGGCACAGTCGATAGGAAAGAATTAGTGCATCAAATGTTGCCACAAACCCAATCAACGACCGACCTCAGGAATTTTGAATTCAGAGTTATCCCTCTCCTAGACTGGTTACTTACCCTAGGCTGAAGAGCCCAGTCTGCCCTACTATTTAACCCATAGCTGGAGGGAGAATATATGGATTCATTCCTTTCCCAAGGGTATTAGCGCTATGTGAAATGCCAGCAGCTTCGTCTAGGAATTGAACTCTTATATATATATATATATATATATATATATATATATATATATATATATATATAAGCAATTGGTAATTTGCTTGAAGCATTGTTAAGTATGTTATAAAATATTAATATTTTGAAGGCCAGTACAATGCGTATGAAAAATAAAAACAAAAAGATGTTATTTTTGTCTTATCGATTTCGAAGCATGAGCTTCATCATCAGAGTTTATTTTCAGAAATGGACATGCTTATGTTTTTATTTGTGTGGTTACAATTTCTCTTCTTATTTCCTTTTCCTCTCCTTTTTTTTCTCTTTCTTCTTCTCCTCCTTTATGAATGAAATGGGCAAATAACTGTAATTTCTTATTTCTCTCTTTTTTTTCTTTTTTTTAAGTTTGTGGAGAACAAATATTCCTAATATCGTCTGTCATCCGGTCAAATGTTGCAAGTGTGTTGCCAGTGTGTAGCCATGTCAAAATTCAAAATAAAAAATGAATAAATAAATAAAAACCGTCAATAGAAAAATGTATATACTTAGCTTTTGTTTCGCTTTCCCTTTTCTTTTCTTTTTCTTTCTCCCTTTTTTTTTTTTTTTTTTTTTGTGTTATTTCTTTTTTCTTCCTTTGTTCTCTAATTTAATTTTTTTTTAGTAAATAAGTAAATAAAAGATTATCTTAAATTATGTATTAGTATTGATAGAAATTTTTTTTTTTTAAAGAAAATATCTTTTATGAGTACAAATGCAAAATATCTTTTATGAGTACAAATGCAAAAATAAGGACAACAATTTTTCAGTTAAGTTAGAGGCTATGATACGCAACATTGGTAATCTCAGAATTAGAGAAAGTTTATTAATAGCTAAATTAGGTCCTAATATAAACAATAGATTAGAATTAAACACAGAATACATAGTTAACTAAATTTACCCGTTCCATATATAGCTTTTAGTTTATTTAGTACACATATTTTCACATATATATGTAATTTTCCCTATCATAAATTTTAAACATACCAACTATCAATTGTTTGCATATTTTTTATTCGTTCACTTGAAATGCCAGATTTGAATTATGTAATACATCCATAATAGATATCTATTAACACATACAATTGATTCTCAACATTTCATGCACTCACAATATAAAAAAAAAATTTAATTTGATATTAAATATATATATAAAAAAAACAAAAGAATGATTAAAAATAAGAAAAAGATAATAAAAATAAAAAAATTAATCACGATTAATTTAACAATATTGACATACTTATTAACTCCTTTACATGACATTATTTCTTTAAACCATGACATCATTTCTTTAAACCATAATACCTTCTTAGGATTACGGTCAGTCTAGAACTATTAATAAATATTTAAGGAAAAAATAAGAATAAATAATAAGAGCAAAAGAAGGAAAAAAATAGTTAAATAAGATATATAATTGAAGCAAAACACTATGCCTTTTGTAATTTAAATATTTGATTTATAATATTTAATCTATTTGAAATTTAGAAGGAAAATGGTTTGTTTTATTATTTTGAATTTTGCATCAATCCTATTATGTAATTATTATATGATATCTTAATATATAATTAATATAATATTTAATCTATTTAAAAAAAAGCTAAGTATATAAATTTTTCTATTGACGGTTTTTATTTATTTATTCATTTTTTTATTTTGAATTTTGACATGGCTACACACTGGCAACACACTTGCAACATTTGACCGGATGACAGACGATATTAGGAATATTTGTTCTCCACAAATTTAAAAAAAAAAAAAAGAGAGAGAGAAATAAGAAATTACAGTTATTTGCCCATTTTATTCATAAAGGAGGAGAAGAAGAAAGAGAAAAAAAAGGAGAGGAAAAGGAAATAAGAAGAGAAATGATAACCACACAAATAAAAACATAAGCATGTCCATTTCTGAAAATAAACTCTGATGATGAAGCTCATGCTTCGAAATCGATAAGACAAAAATAACATCTTTTTGTTTTTATTTTTCATACGCATTGTACTGGCCTTCAATATATATATATATATATATATATATATATATATATATATATAAGTTTTATATTTTGCTTGAAGCATTATATGTATGTGTTTAAAAAAATAAAAATAGCGTTCCTTTATAACGTTCACGGCAGTGCCGTAATATATGTATATATATATTAAAAACACATGTAAAAATGTATATATATATTAAAAACACATGTAAAAATATATATGTATATATATATTAAAAACACATGTAACTCCGAAGCCTCTGAAGATGGGATTTTATCCCGAAAATTTAGGAAACAGGTAAATAAACATCAATTTCATCACCTATCGTTTTTCCACTGCATTGTCAATAGCCTTCTAATTTCTATTTTATTTTATTTATATTATATATATATATATATATATATATATATATATATATATATATATATATAATAAAATAGAAATTAGAAGGCTATTGACAATGCAGTGGAAAAACGATAGGTGATAAAATTGATGTTTATTTACCTGTTTCCTAAATTTTCGGGATAAAAGACAACTAAGACAACTTCAGTTCCAGTATTCTTCTGATGATGGGAATTTTCATCCCGAAATATAAAGGAATAAAATGACAGGTTAACAAAAAACATCATAGTTACCTTCTTTTTTCTTTACACTCGCATTGTGACAGCCTTCAAAACCAACCAACAAACCAATATATATATATATATAAGTTATGGTATAATGAACGTGTAGTCAATAGCGCTTGGTTACAGACAGTTTGTCGCCTAGGCGACACAACAACATATTCATACTAAAATCGTATCACTGTCAATAATGAAATAGACTTTGGTCTATTGTGTTTAAGTGAAAATGTTTTCTTTTAATAATCAATGAAACTATGCTTTATCGACCGTGAACTTTAGCAGAAATGTCATATCGACCGTGCACTTTAGTAGAATATATATATATATATATATATATATATATATATATATATATATAAGATTTTTGATATATATATATATATATATATATATATATATATATATATATACTTGGGATCATCAGGAGAGAATGTGCACCGTTTCGGGGCCTTCCATCCATCAAATTCACACTGTCGGATCAATGTCCTTTTATTTCACACACACACACACACACACACACACATATATATATATATATATATATATATATATATATATATATATATATATATATATATATAGCCAGATGGGCAAGGTGGTGGATCCCTATGATTAAGAATTTATTGAGGGGACAAAAGCATCCATAATGACTTCATCACCACCACCTGCATAATTAATCTCTAGTCATAAACGCCGCCCCTTAAGTCGATGAGAAGAACTGATACCGAGGCCTTTTCAGTATTCCACAGAAAAAAGGTATATAAAGCCCCATACATTTCTGTTTACTATTTTCATTAAAGTTAGTGATCTGAGGAAACTCATATGTATACACAGATACCTGCGGGTAAAATTAGATTTATAACCGCAAAATGTCCGAATGTTTAGCCTTTTTCTTTACCAATTATATATATATATATATATATATATATATATATATGTGTGTGTGTGTGTGTGTGTGTGTGTGTGTGTGTGTGTGTGTGTGTGTAATCGATATCGTCGTAGGAAATGGACACGGTAAGACGAGTTCAAATCCTGGACGAGGCTGTTTGCATTTCTCATATCGCTAATGTCATTGGGAAAGGTAACCATCCAACTATTCTCCCACCATCTATGAGTAAATAACATGGCAGACTGGGCTCTTTAACCTTGGTTAGTCAACCCAGTGTAGGAGAAGGAAAACTCTAAATTCAAACCTGTTAAACTCCGCTTAAGAAATTGACTTTATGTCACATCCTTCGTTCTGGGAGGTTTGATATATATATATATATATATATATATGGGAAAGGCATAAATACTCATGACTTCGGTCGAAAGTAACAAAGATTGAGTTAAGGCGCGGTTACCAGAACAGTTATCGTCGTAGAAAATGAAATCGGCGGCCCGAGTTCAAATCCGGAATGAGACTATTCATGTTTCACTTTGCGCTATCAGATGCTAATCAGAAGCTTTATTCCTTTCTAAAATGTTAATATTATATCGATATTATCTTTTTCAATAATGTGTTTTATTCTTAATAGAGCCTTTATTCCTTCCAAAATGTTAATAATAAATCGATAATCTCTATTTCAATAATGTGTTTTATTCTTAATAGAGCCTTTATTCCTTCCAAAATGTTAATAATATATCGATATTATCTATTTCAATAATGTGTTTTATTCTTAATAGAGCCAAGCCATAGTAAAGTTTCTTGGGAATACATTCTGATCGTGGAACTGGTCCGTAGGTGTCTGTTGAATATGGCCGCCAAAAACTTCTGGGTGTATCACGTGATTGCTACGTCCAGTCACAAAAAGGCTCTCCCTCACTTAACTGCATATACAAAAGTACATTATTTTACTGACCCAACAACACATTTATGCTAAAACCGCATCACTGTCAATAATGAAATAAGCTTTGATCTATTTTGCTTCGATGAAAATGTTTTCTTTTAATAATCAATGAGGCTCTGCTTTATCGACCGTGCACTTTAACAGAAACGTCAAGGATCATATGACTTCTATATTTCGTTTTATAGGGACAGCCAAACTAAAACCGATGGTAAAATGTCAGATAGCTGGTTAGTCTTGTGCATATACACATTAAAATATATTAGATATTTCGTGAATTAATCCGAAATTAACATAAGGTCAAATTGATAAAGTCTTCAGTGCGGATAGAAAATATTAGTAATAATTCTCAGTAGTTGATCACATATATTATACTAGCAGTATTTATGTTAACACACAAATCTAATTTATCATCACCGTGTTCAACACTAACTTTATTAGGGTCAGGTTACGCTAAAGCACTGGTTCTCGCTAGATCAGCGAAGTTAAGCAACGATGAGCCTATTCAATGCTTAATTGGGTGACCACTCGAGCAACAGCACCTACTGTAAATAACCTCTCCTTTTTTATCAAAATGACCTGATTCGACATTAATTGACCCGAAAAGGGTTGATATGCCGTAAAACAAAACAAGATATGATGAGAGTCTTCACTTTGATCGCATTTTCGCTCAGTTTGGGAAGTGACTGGACAATCAAAACAGGGTTCATCTTCCACTGTCTCTCTCCGCCTTACGTCATCTATACACCTTTTTTATTTATTTCTATTTTATTCCTTAAAACTCTTAGTTCGAAGAATCTATGAAATAATGTCTTGATCTCATTGCAAATACTAGGGAGATTGTTCGGACAATTTTAAACTTTTCTATCCATTCATACACACTTCTACACGGTAGTGTACTGTCTCTGTATTGTGAAATTCAGCCCCTAACACTCCTTCCGACCTGAGAAGTCGGGTCACTTCCTTAGTGCATACTGCTAGTGGAGCAGCTAATCAGAATGGCGTGATCAGTCTCAAACTTTGATCATATGTGATCACAACAGTATAAACTATAAGCACGCATGCGCAGAACACAGTGTGACAATAATAAAGATATGTTATGGCGAAAGTGCGGATAATTCTTTTTTAACTCCCGGACCATATGACCTTTAGGCACCCCGTTTGTGATCTCGTTTCATAAGGACATTTTTTTCATTTACACCGTCAAAATCCGGTTGTTTGTTAGGGGTTAGGGTTAGGGGTTAGTTTTATAATTTTTTAAAAACTCTAAAAATCGTCTGTTAACAAACAACCGGATTTTGACGGTGTAAATGAAAAAAATGTCCTTATGAAACAAGATCGCAAAAGGGGTGCCTATAGGTCATATGGTGCAACTGCCTCGTACATCTGGCTACAAACAGTTAAAAAGATGCAAACATCCTCCAGTAAACGTATACAGTGATAATACAATGGACATAAAAAAAACTTTATTTGAATAGAAAATTTAGCAATGAATTTATGGAAAAGGGTTTTTTTTTTTTGTTTTTTTAATTATTTTATAATCAATTTTATTTTTGTATCGCAAATAAAGAAATACTGTTTACAATACAATGTAATTGTGAAAGTATACAATTTTTTTAAAAATCCAATTCATATATAAAAAAAAATATATCTTTCAATTTGGCTTGTTGATTTTGGGGGCAAAAAATCCTTCGATGAAGTGATTATTTCTGTGTAATGATGTTCTGAGAAGTCAGTTTTCCGTCAAACGATATTGGGTGTAATGAATCGGACACTTTAAATAAGTAATTTATCGTTTTTGTTAGATCATCAAAAATTTAGCGATTAACTTATGGAGAAAAAAGGTATTTTATTCTCTAAATTCTTCTTGAATCAGTTTTATTCTTTGATATTTTTAATCGTAAGTAAACATATACTATTTACAACACGGTGTAAGTTTAAAATGACAAAGAATCTAAAAAACATCCGATTTATATATAAAAGTTATCTCTCTTTGAATTCGACTTGCTGATTTTGGGGGGAAACGACCCTTCGATAAAGGGAATATATCTTTATAATGATATGTTCCATGAAGTCAGTTTTTCCGGCAAGCGATATTTCGTATAATGAAGCAGACCCCAATGAAATTCACAAGCATTGTCTTGAACTGAGAGACCTGTGTGCTTTTTTTGGTTTAATTTTTTAACCATATGACTTTAAGGCACCCCTTTTGCGATTTCGATTCGTGGGGACATTTTTTCCATTTACACCGTCAAAATTCGGTTAATTGTTTACAGACGATTTTTTGGGGTTCTTTTTTTTTTTAATTATAAAACTAACCCCTAACAAACAACCGGATTTTTACGGTGTAAATGAGAAAAGTGTCCCCACGAGTCGAGATCGCAGAAGGGGTGCCTTAACGTCATATGGTCCGAATTTTTTTGCATTGCATGTTCTTACGTTTTGTTTCCTAGTCGTAATGAAAATACCACGTTTCATGATCGCTCGTAATGATCCTGTTAAACATCTCTAAATTATTCAAAAGATCAGATGTAACATGAAATCCGATTCTTAATGAAAAATTATGATCTTTTGGGTGAAACGACCCTTCGAGGAAGCGACTATTTCTGTATAATGATCTTTCGTGAAGTCAGCTTTCCGGCAATTATAATTGGGAACCAATTATAATTAAAAAGAAACTTCTAATATCTCGTTTGCTGGTCCTCTGGCTAAATCACAGAGTCAAACTCTAAGCCACAACTTAAAAGTTAAAGCTTTCTTTGTTTTTCACTTAAAAAATTAAATTGGGTCATTTCTTTTAAAAAGCCTTTTGTATCTTTAATTAAGAGTGTGTACTTAGCAACCTCTATTGTATTTATGTATTTAGCATTATCTTAACTAAAAGTCACTCCTTAATATATGACCGCCCAGTCGGCTTGGGCTGTAGAATACATCGACTACACATCTGCAAAGGGGTAAAATCTCCCCAATTGGGCTACCTGTTGGCCGTGAGTGACGACCTGCGATACTTAAGGACGGAATCTTGGTGGGTGAGCAGTCCATGACCTGTATCATTCCACTTTGACCCTTACTTAGGCTAGACGGGCGGTCGAAGAGGCCCACTTCGATCAATTTGGCTGGTTACGCGAATCCCTAGCACCTATGTTTAAAAACTTTTACAGGTCAGTTAACTTTGAACCACGTATCTTTATGAATCTGTGTTACGCCTCAAAGATACGTGGTTCAAAGTTAATTGACCTGAAGAAATGTAAAAGTTTTTGAATAAAATAACTGGTATATCTTTTATTCATTCGTATATCAACACTGAAAATTTCATTAAATTCGATTAATTCCCTGATTTTTTGAAGATTTTTTCTTTCAGCGGGGTGACATACGATGGTGGAATTTAGGTTCCTTTAGTTCGATTTAACCAAATATTTTCGTTTTCTGTAGACCCTTACTCAAATACAGCACTCGAAAATATACACATCCAAAGACTATCTAGTATTGCGCTAACAAAAATCTCGCAATGATGTGCCATTTTTGCAGTATTACAGGAACATAGAGAGTAAAAAAATGTATCATTCTGATATGTTTCTTTTTCTTTTTGTTCAGATTTTGATGACGATCACCTAATACAACAGGATGACATTAGATCAACAGTTTTGTCACTTACAACGGCCAATGGTCTTCACGAAGAAGATCAATTGAATGAAGAGCAACTGGAATTCTTAATTGAAAAGGTAAAGTGGTGTGGCCTATATTTTAGCGATAGGGAGATTGATTTTGCGTCTGCGGTGGAACACCACACCTAAGCTGGAACCTTGTGGCTCCGAGGCGGATGTTCCACTGACTTAGCTAAACCGAAAATAGTACAACTACTGTTCTTCTACAAGGATGGTATATATTTTTTAAACATGGTGGTTGATATGCCATTGAACAAAGAAACCAAACCAGTATACCAAATAAAATCACAGACATCTTATTATAATGGAGATTATGTGTCTGTTTGTCTGTAATGGAAACTGCGTCACCACCAACGCCACAATTTCTTTAGTTATTTGCGTCAATGGTTATTAAATGATTATTATTTGATCTTATCTAGCATCTTAGGACCATATGACCTTTAGGCACCCCTTTTTGATCTCGATTCAGACAGACATGTTTTTCATTTACATCGTCAATATCCGGTTGTTTGTTAGGGGTTAGGGATTAGGGGTTAGAGTTAGGGGTCAGTTTTATAATTTTAAAAAAAAACTCTAAAAATCGTCTGTTAACAAATAACCGGATATTGACGGTGTAAATAAAAAACATGTCCTTCTGAATCGAGATCAAAAAGAGGTGCCTAAAGGTCATATGGTCCGCATCTTATTTATTAAAAATGTCTCTATTAAGGTCTAGCTAAGATAGATTTGCCTCAAAACAAATTATTATAAATTGTATGAAATATGAATAAGAAATAAAGATTTACATAGTATATGGTGTGAATAATTTGTATGTCGATTTTAACAAAATCGTGTTTAATAAATAATTACTTGATGTTATTGATTTCTACTATTATTGTTTTATTCCCAAATATATTAAAAGCAATCCAAAGTATGATTTTAATTTGAAATCAATTAGAATAAAGTAAAAATAAGAGTAATCTTTTTTTGTGTTCGTATTTAAATTAGTCTTCCTAATTTAATATGATATTTGATTTATATTAACTTAAATACTTGTGCCCGAAAGGCGGATTTTTTTTTTTTTTTTTTTTTTTTATAACAATTTTGTTAAAATCTCGTTTGGTCACATTAATGGGTGCCACACAGTGGAATAATAATTTATAAGCATGCGTTTGTCTTTTAACATAGATATTTTCTGTTCCAGGTGATGGAAGAAGCTGATATAGATATTGAAAAAGGCATTAACTTGCAAGAATTTTCTAATGCGATGAAACAAAATCCGGAATTTTTGGAGTAAGTAAACTAGGAATACCCAAAAATTCAGCTGTTCATTTTAAAAACGAAGTAAAATTAATTAAATCGATTATTTAACGTCAAATTTTTGTCTAAGTCGAAAAGTAGTAACTTAATGAGCATCAGTAAAAATAAATAAATAAATAAATAAATAAAAATAAAAAAAGCAAAATAATATTACACATGTAATTTATTTTTTATACTTTTAAAACCATTTTTTCGGTCAATTTCGATCCTGTTTGGCCGTAAACGCCGTTTAAAGATGGCGTAAAATCCGTGTTTTACAAAACAAATGTAACATTTGCAATTGAAAAAAAAATTACCAAAAATCAGGAAGTTATTCGATTTTAATGAAATTTTCAGTATTGATTTCTCAATTAATGAATTTTATAATGCATCAGTTATTTCATTTCAAAACTTTAATTAGGTATTTCTGCTATGATAAATTATTATATATGAAAAAATATTATATATATATATTAAAAAATATGAGCAGCATGATATTAAGTTTTAAATGTCATGAATGTATTATTCGGACTATTGTTCTCATCTTCATTGTTATCTGTACAACGTTTCGATCGATGTGCCCCCCGGCCTTCTTCGGACTCGGGAACCTTCATGTCGTAATCGGGAGCCATCACGGAACTTTGAACTTAACCCTTTATTCAGTCCACTGGGGTATCCTGTTCTCATTCCGCTTACCATAGCTGGGGTACAGGTGTTAAACTGTGTTATTATTCTATGTTACTGCTGCCTCTGACCAGGATTGAACCTGCAGTCTAGAGATAACTGTCACTTACAACTGTCTTAACCTAACTCCTTTATCTCCTAGGCTATGTGTCCAATTAGACACATAGCCTAGTAGATAAAGTTGTCTACACATTTTTCGTATTATTAGAAACTTTGTACTCAGTGACGCCGTTAAAAGGAAAGTAACAAAAATGTTGTTGTTGTTGCTTTTTTTGTTTTTTTTTTTTTTTTTTTCATGGTAAGTATTTGGACTCCGTTTACTAATTACATTTATTGCGCAGTTTGCACCTTCACGCTAATAAAAAAAAAGTGACATTTTTTAAATCCTAACCTGATTTTTTTATTTGTTTATTTACAGGTATTTCCGGTGGCGATTATAGACAAACTGAAAAAATTATTACAATTTCCCAAGTGACCCAAATGGATGATAAAGAATTATTTCCGGATTTATTCTATTGACTGCGAAACATGCATCATTAAAAAAATATATTCCTTCACTTAAAGGTTGCTTTCGGTGGCCATTAAGCTCGATATAGAGTTATTTCATATTTACAGAATTTGCTTTATAATTGCTTATAAATATATAAGTGAAATACTCTATAATTAACATTTGACCGTTATCTCCCTTGAGAAATTATAATAAGGATGAGCGCAAACACGGCTCACACATTATCATTATTATAAAGCAAATCGGATCGGGAACTGCTTTATTCTATAAGTGCATTTTAACCCTATTTTTTTAATGCTAACAAAAATCACGTCACAATGTGCCATTCTGTCTTATGGTAACATACATTCAAAAACTTGATCATTATAAATAATAATAATAATTCTATATATTAATACTCGTTTTCCTTAATTTTATGACCGTTATCATCTTGCAACACCCTCTGGTTTTTAAAATGAGACCGTCCAAATCGTCTAAGATGAAATGCAAAAATGTAAATCCTGATTACCGGCTGTTGCTTATCCGCCGAATTCTTATTCCTTATGAGTGTAGTCACCTCAACTAAATAATAGACCATTCCGTTTTTATTATAAAGAAAGGAAAGAAAAAGGACATGATACACAGAAAAAATATAAGAAAGAAAGGTAGTGGGGGTAACAGAGAGGGGTGAGCCCGCGGAAGTGATAACGTTAATCTGTTTCAATTGAACATGATGAAAAGAAATAATTTTTAAAAAGAGTGAGAGAGTTAAAGATTATTATACTTTTTACATATTGAACTATTTGGCAATAGCTCTTAAGTAAACATATCATACTATGATATATCCACAGGTTCTGCTGGCATAGATTATTCCTGTAATGTTTCTAGATCTTGTGGCAACAATAAAATCTATCAAAATTTGATCACTAAAATAAATACTTGACACTTTTAATAATCTTAGATTTCAAATAGACTCTTTTTATCCTTTCTTTGCATCAAGTAAAGACGTTCAGATATTTATGAAGCTTCAAACTAGTCTGGCACAAGGCCCTAACAATGGTACACAATCCCTCCACATGAGTAGGATGTAACACAAGGTCAATTTTTTAAGCTGAGTTTAACAAGTTTGAATTTGAGGCTTTCCTTCTCCTAGACCGGTTTCCATCCCAGGGTTAAAGAGCCCAGTCTGCCCTAATATTTACCCATAGCTGGAGAAGAATAAATACAGACATACCCAGTGTCCAGGAGCTTCTGGACTAGTTAGTAAAATTAATCACGTGATCCAAGGGAACTGTCCCCCAGGCATTTGCCCCTTATCTAAAAAGAGCAGTACCAGGTTTATTGCTCAGTGTCTGAAGCGCCCCATAACGGGGGATGCCAAAGGGATCATGCACTTGTTGCACTGGCCAACACATAAGATTCAGTTTGTGCATGACTCCCCACATTAAAAAGACTTTGTGTTAATCCAGCTTGGTGAGAGGACAAGAAAATAATTACCTTTCCCAAGGGTATTAGCACTATGTGAAATGCATGCAAAAAAATCTTCACAGCAAAGAAAGGATAAAAAGAGTCTAAAGAAAAAATATATTTTTTCTAATTTCAAAATTGACAGGCAATTTCCAGTTATTTCATTCTTCCTTCAATACTTTGTGTAGTCAACTTTACAGCCCTGTCTCATGGCTGAAATAGTTGAGTCTGTGGATGAAGAAGTAATACTATGAATTATGCTGAGTTAACAACTCGTTTAGGAGAACTTTATATCATGATCTGCTGACAGCACAGATTCCCATGACTCTCTTTCACCACCCGTCCCTATTGGTCACTGCTCCTGGTAAGTCCTTATCAAGACATCCAGTGGCCAAACAACATTATATCATCATCAGGTCACACTTACAGGACAGAATCCCACAACTCTCTTTTGCCATCCATCCCTATCAGTCATTACTTATGGCAAGTCCTTATCATGACATACAGTGGCCACACAACTTAATATCATCAACATCATCAGGTTGTGCTGATAGCACGGAATCTTATGAGTCCCTTTTAACACTCATTCTTATCGGTCATCTCTCCTGGCAAGTGCTCAGCACGACATCCAGTATCTACACAATATCATTATCAGGTCACGCTGACATCACAGATTCCCATGACTCTCACCACCCATCCCCATCAGTCATCGCCACTGGAAGGTCTTCCACATGGCACCGAGAATCCATACAGAGCTGATTGATGTAGGTTTTTGGTGGTCGGCTTACTATTTAGGTATGTGAACTGGTCTACTAATTTCAAAGGCTTACCATCCAGTATGCAGATGTCTCCATCTTGTTTAAAAGACATGAACTCCACTCTTATCTAGGCTATGCAGCAATGATTCAGCTTGTGCAGATATATTTGTGAGAAGCGCTAGGTCATATGCGTAGTCCGCATCTGTAATAGTTTCTGTGGGATATCACTTGCTTCTTACCTTTTTTAGCATGAAGCTTTTTCTTTCATTAAGTCTGAATGTTCATAGTAGGTAGTCTAGGTAGATCATAAATAAAAATAGTGCTAATGTATCTCCTGGTAGCACTCCAGCGACAATGGCAAAAAAAATCTGTCACCATTAGGTGAACAAACCATTGTTTTTATGTCTTCATAGAGCATCATTATAGCGGCAACAAGTGGTGTGGGGGGGGGGGGCGAGATGCTAGTTTTTCAACTTTTTATTGTTTTTAGGACTTTGTCGAGTTCATCCCCGGAAAAGTGTTCTTGCTTGATGTATCATTGGCTTTTAATGAGGTTTTCTAGTATTATTATCTATGATTTTAGGAGGGTTTCCAAGTAGATTCCTGAAGTGTTCTTTCCACTTCAAAAGTTTATCTTCTTGGCTGGCAGATTTTAGCTTTGATCTCACATTGCTTTTCCTACCACTAACTTCATATACAGTCTGCCATGTTAATTGTGATTGTCAATCTTCTACAGAATTTCTGATTTTATTTATTTGGCCTTGGAGGTGTTCTAGTTGTTTCTTTTTTGTATTTATCTCCTTTCATGGAAATATAATTTTGATTGGACTAAAAAAAATTCCAATTTGGACACCTCATGAAATGTAATGGTTAGCAAGCTAGCTTAGCAGACCATTGTTAGGGAGCTTGGTTCTAACTGGGTGCCCACATACTTCTGAATGTGTAAAGTATCGAGGTGGCCTAATGTCAGTATCAGACAGACAGCGAGGGAGTCTATCCCCTTTTCACTAGTGCTAGACCAAGGAGATTGTTTTGGGCATCTGAGGTAGAGTGCCACTCCTACCATAAGTTCCTCACTTTACAGTTTATATTATTTTATATAATTTATTATATAGGGTGATCAAAAAAAGAGACTTTTTTTAAAAGTCAGGCCTGTTTTGGGGGGGGTCACCCTGTGTGTGTGTGTGTATATATATATATATATATATATATATATATATATATATACACACACACACACACACACACACACAGGGTGACCAAAAAAACAGGCCTGACTTTTTTATTTTTTTTTATAACTCTATATATCTTAGTGTTAACAGTGCCATGTTGTGTTGTAATAGGCCAGACACAGCTAACAGGACATGAGTGACATTCGACATGTAATGGGTTACAAAAAAAATAACATAGTAGTGATTTGCAGAGTTAAGAGGTTTATTTCTCGCTCGCCCAGTGGGATCTTTTCAGAGAAAGAATTGGTTAATCTTTTCTATCATAAATTCCATTCATTATCACAATCGTGCAAAACAGAGCCCACAACACACACATCTGTCCCCTTTGAGACTCTTGGACAAAAAAAGAATGAGTCCCCTTACTTCTGCTTGTGGTGTAGAAAGGAAAGGACATATCCATTTCCACTCTTTTAGAATCTTTGTCCACTAATAAAAAAATGTTTTTTTCTTTCTCTTTACCCAGAAATTAGATTACCGTTTTCTTTTCAGTTTAAATTTTCTATAAGCCGTTCAATTACGTTACAACCACTTCAGAAGCTGAAACCCCTGGATGCCAGGTAATCTAAGCTTATGTGAAAGTCAACGGGTCGGCCCAATCTCAGTATCAGCAAGACAGTGAGGGAGTCTATCACCTTTTCACTAGCGCTAAACCAAGGAGATGGTTCTTGCGTCTGAGGTTGAGCGCCACACCAACCATCAGCTCCTCACTTTACCACACAGATGCCTGTACTACTCATACACTGATTTGGCAAGAGCTGGTATCGAACCAGGAACCTTGTGATTCCTAGGTGGACGCTCTACCAACTGAGCTAAACCATTCCAATATTGGGACCATATTACCTTAAGGCACCCCTTTTCGATTTCATTTGGTCATTTTTTTCATTTACATCATCAACATCCGTTTTTTTTAACAGACAAAGTTTACACAGGATAGTTAACAGTTTTATGGGACTTTTGTTTTTTAGTAGCAAATACACTTTTTCTTTTTACTTATTTACGTTTTTGTTGTTGTTAATTAAATAAAAGAACATGTTTTTATATTTAATGATGTTGTTAATTCAAGTTTTTATTTAAACAGAAGAGAAATGCATGCAGATATGCTTGAAAGATATTTTTTTAAATAAAAATAGTTTTTGTTTACAAAATATATTTTATGTTTATTCAAATAAATGGATGTTGTTTGGAAATGGTATCACACAAAAAAAAAAAAAACAGATGTTGACGGTATAAATGAAAAAAATGACCTAATGAAATGAAGTCAAAAAAAAGGTAATATGGTCCCAATATTGTACCACCCAAATCTTTCTTGATAAATTACTCTAGTCAGCAACAAAATAATAGTCAAATTTTATTTTAAAGAAAAAAAAAAAAAAAAAAAAAGTTCAAGCTCTGAATTTTGGCGTAACATTCAATTTTACATGTGCTTACCTTTATCAAAAGGGCCAGTTTAGTTCATTCGGAAGAGTGTTTGGCTAGGAACCTCAAGGTTCCTGGTTCAATACCAGCCCTCACTAACTTAGCGTAGAAGTAGCACAGGGATCTGTGCGGTAAAGTGAGGAGCTGACAATAGGTTTTTTAAATACCATCCTTGTAGAAGAACAGTAGTGGAACATCCGCCTCAGAGCCACAAGGTCCCAGGTTAGGTGTGGCGCTCCACCTCAGATGCTAAAAAACAATCTCCTTGGTCTAGCGCTAGTGAAAAGGGGATAGACACCCTCGTTGTATGGCTGATACCGACTCTAGGCCTTATTTTACTTACCTTCATCAATGTCTATGATTAAATTTACAGTAATTGAAGTTTGTAACATTTAATCAATGAATTCTGTTAGAAAAAAATGTTTTTCTTTTAAAAAAAAACCTATTTCAGATGAGAAACATTAATCAACCGATGTTACAAAAATCAAATTGATTAAGTTGGAAATTTTGATTTTTTAAAAACTTAGCATAGAAACCTGACCAGATCAAGAGAAATGGGTGGGATTTTCGGATTCAGTACTACAAAATTATCCTAAATCATTTGAAAAAAACTTTTTACTAAAAATTTTTTGTTGTCCTGTATTATTATCAAATACAAATCATCATCATCCTGTCAGCACAGATATCCATGACAATCTCTGGTCTTCCTTCCCTATCATTCATTACCCCTGGGAGGTCCTCTGCTCAGAGTTGATCTATGTACTGGGTGACCTACTCTGGCATGCCCAGGTGATGGCTTCCACAGAAGAACGTCACTTATGAGTTCATCTTTGCTTCTCCAGCAATGCCCAGCGTGTCTTGTTCACATGATATGGGGCAGGTGGCCATACAGCTGTCTTTTCGTGGGGTGTTGTTTCCACGTCTTTTTTAATATTGCACGCAGCATTTTCGTGCAAGTTCCATCTAACTTATTCTCCAGATGCTTTGTTAGAGTCCAGGTAGTGCAGCCGTACAGTAACACTGATACAACTACGGCTATTAATTGAAACCATAACATGAATTATTAGTATTAGATAGGAATACTTGATATTATATAACAGTGGGCAAAAAAAAAACTTTTAAGAAACAATTACACAAAAAACATAAAAATTAATGGACAATGTACGGGATTTTCTAATCTTTGAAATTATCCAAAATTATTTGGAAAAACTTAATTTACAAAAAATGTTTTGTTGTTGCCCTGTGTTATCTGTTACCATTTTTTTAGCCATCTTATACAAAGGCCTGCTGAAAAGTTCTCAGCAAAACCAAGGGAATAATTTTTTAACGGTTTAAAAAAAAAAAATGAGAAACAAAGTGTGTTGAACTGCAAAACAAATATGTAGAAAGTCACATACAATTCATAACCCTAAGTTTTTCCCATCTTGGTCAGGCTTGTGAACTTTTCAGCACCCCTTACAACCCCACCCCCCTATATCTGCATAACAAAAAATGAGTCCTATTTCTCTAAATGTTTGAGATGAGGCTTGAAGATTAGTATTATCTGCGTTATTCGGACTTTATTCGGGATTACGACAAGAAAGTTCCCGAGTTCGAAAAGAAAGTTCCTGAGTCCAACAAGAAATACCTGAAGAAGGCCGGAGGGCATATCAGCCACAACGTTGTATAAATAACAATGAAGATGGGGACAATAGTCCGAATAACGCAGATAATACTAAAAAATGAGTCTCCCAACGTAAGTAAAAAGTTGTTGATTTTGCTCGTCCAAATGCGAGCAAAATAAAATTTTCCATCAGGTATAGAGTTAAAATAGTTAGATATTTGGATTCTACAGTCTATTTGCCTTACATACCAAATTTCAGAAATATTGAATGTACGGAAGTTTTTTGAATTTAAAAACACAGATTCTGCGACACCATGCCTTAATTTTGAGACAAAATAGGAAAATTATACGTCCCCCCTCTAAAATCAAACAGTAAGGTCTAGGACAAAATAATTTGGCACACTTTCCTAACTCATGAAGGGGAACATTTGTGCCAAATTGAAAAAACACAAGTTCATAAAACAAGTTATGTTTATTTCGCCAACACTACAGTGTTTCAATCTGTTTCAATAGATCTTCATCAGGGCTTTTGTTAATTTGAGGAAAAAAATAAATTTACCACAGAGAATAAGAAGACTGTGAGAGTCTTTTGCTTTGTCGGTCAATCTGTTTAAAAAATTTGTTGAATGAGAAACACACCTAATGTGAGCATTCTATGTCTTGTTTACATCTTACAATTGTTGCATTAGCATTTTATTTTCAAACACCCAAGAATGCTAGTTTCTCATTCAACAAATTTTTTAAACAGATTGACCGACAAAGCAAAAGACTCTCACAGTCTTCTTATTCTCTGTGGTAAATTTATTTTTTCCTCAAATTAATAAAAGCCCTGATGAAGATCTATTGAAACAGATCGAAACACTGCAGCGTTGGCTAAATAAACATAATTAATTTTATGAACTTGTTTTTTTCAATTTTTCACTACATTATCTGAACTCGACTCTTAAGCTAAGTAACTTATTTTTATTTTAAATGTTAAATATTGTATTAACACTATTGGGCAAATGGCATTTAAATTTTGCCCCTAAACCATTTCGTTTATAGGAACATGTAAGAAAGGGGAAAAAAATGTATAATTTCATTTATCTTGTCTGGTTATTTAGCATGTCTTCCTAGAACTAATAGCCCCCTTCCCCCATCCCGGACCTACCTACTCACGTAGAAATAGGAAAATAATTTTGTCAATATAAAAATGTAGACGCTGAGAGACCATTTTATCTGAACTCGACTCTTAAGCTAAGTGACTTATTTTTATTTTAAATGTTAAATATTGTATTAACACTATTGGGCAAATGGCATTTAAATTTTGCCCCTAAACCATTTCGTTTACAGGAACATGTAAGAAAAGGGAAAAAAAAATGTATAATTTCATTTATCTTGTCTGGTTATTTAGCATGTCTTCCTAGAACTAATAGCCCCCTTCCCCATCCCGGACCTACCTACTCACGTAGAAATAGGAAAATAATTTTGTCAATATAAAAATGTAGACGCTGAGAGACCATTTTATCTGAACTCGACTCTTAAGCTAAGTGACTTATTTTTATTTTAAATGTTAAATATTGTATTAACACTATTGGGCAAATGGCATTTAAATTTTGCCCCTAAACCATTTCGTTTACAGGAACATGTAAGAAAAGGGAAAAAAAAATGTATAATTTCATTTATCTTGTCTGGTTATTTAGCATGTCTTCCTAGAACTAATAGCCCCCTTCCCCATCCCGGACCTACCTACTCACGTAGAAATAGGAAAATAATTTTGTCAATATAAAAATGTAGACGCTGAGAGACCATTTTATCTGAACTCGACTCTTAAGCTAAGTGACTTATTTTTATTTTAAATGTTAAATATTGCATTAACACTATTGGGCAAATGGCATTTAAATTTTGCCCCTAAACCATTTCGTTTACAGGAACATGTAAGAAAGGGAGAAAAAAAATGTACAGTACCATTTATCTTGTCTTGTCATTTAGCATGAGTAAATTTTGCCCCTAAACCATTTCGTTTTAATAGAAAACAGAACCTATGGACTTATACTAAGTTAAAACTTAGATTTTATTTTATTTATTTATTTTTTTTCGGTGTGGTGGACCCGTAGATCTCATCAGATCATCTACCTGCGTTCCCCAAAGTCTCCCAGTCATCTTGCCTCGGCTTGTCACTGATACTTGACTTTGGGGAAGGAGAGCATGCGGTGCGTGTCGCACAAGCGCACATCATGTAAAACAAAACATGTGCAGATATTTCTACAAGTCCCAGAGTGATGGAGGAATGATGAGTTGTGCAGGCCTGACGTACCGGAAGCACGCAGATGTGAATCTACATACAGCGTGACTCGTGACCTACTTAGCATCACCACATTGCTGATTGAACAGCAACATGCCTCTGCGAGGTTGTGGGTGAATGAGCAGCCCCTGGTTAATACTGTTCACCCAGCCATTTGGAAAGTGTCCAGAAAGGGTGACCTAAACAAATGCCGGTTCACCTATCAAGCTGTCCAGAAACCAGCATTTCGACGGATGACCACATTAGCTGGACTGAAAACAAGAAAATACTATGACACAAAACAAGACAAAGAATGGCCACCTGGAAGTCTGGACACTTCCCAATCTTGAGAGATAGGGAAACACCTAACTACGTACTGGTATCATGACAGGGGAGCATCTCTACATGGGGCCGACATCGATGCCCTTGCAGAAGTCCGTTCAGGGATAAGGACCAAGTGATAGAAGAGAGTGGGCTGGATACACATCATCATGGAAAGACTGGCCGATGGTAGCTGTAAGAAGTTTGAGGTAAAGTGACTCGAACCCTCCATCCTGAAGAAACACATGACACACCATGGAAACATTTCCCACATTGAAGTCTGACCTGTATGGCAGGGCCTGTATGCCGTGGGTTTCATATGTGTGACAGGGTACATAAAAACAAGCTGGAACCGTGGGCCATCTGCGTGCTCACAACTACTCAAAACTACTCACAACTGAAATACTTGTAGAAATGGCCTTATTCTGTGAAGAAGCGGCAATCACCATATATATATATATATATAAATATATAAAGATTCTAAACCAAACTAGATTAAATAAAGTATAAACATTTTCAAATAGCCATTGACAATCTGTAAGCTTTGAAAATGTTCAACCATATCACAAAGCAATTTCAAAGAAAGAGACATGAGTTAATGAGCTAACTACTTCTGGCCTTGTGCTAAACTAAGTGAAAAAAAAAACAAAAACATAAAAACAATTTACCTAACCTCCCATCAGGCCTGAATGAGATACGTGGTCTTTTTAAAGTGAGAAGCCACACACAAGCCGAAGCTCGTGATGGCTAGCACAAAAAATGCATAAAAAGTTTACCTCTACAATTCTTTTGGTGTTCATAAAGGAACTAATGAATTAATAGTCTAATTGCAAAGGAAAGTTTACTGGGATATTCATGCGGGGTTTGGGGACCAATTGTGAATTTCATATTTCCTGGTTACTCCTTCTATGAATTCACCACTTGACAACCTCAATGAAAGGCCTAGATGCCAAAAAAAAAAAATTATTCAAATCTCTAATACTTAGAAGCAAACATATGCTTATCAAAAGTAAAATCTAAAAAGAAAATATTTAAACTGCTACTTTTATCTTTTTTAATTTTTTTTTTTTTTTTAAGTAGTGCGTCTACAGCAGGTATAACCTGGCAAAGCTCATCCTTCTCCAGTCCTGACCACAACTGAATTACTCCATCTAACATAACTGGTTTGAACAATAACCATTACACTACAACCACCTCCCATTTCTGTCTACATTTGATTAAAAGGAAAGAAAAAAAATAGAAAAAAGAAAAAAGAAAAACAATTTTTTTGTAGAAACTTTGCATTATTTACAAAATTTAATAATAGATTTAGGCTGATTACGTTTTCTTCTTTTTTTTCTTAATGGGTATTTCAGCATCTGAAAAAGAAATATATATTTTGTAAATACAACTTGAAAAGATATCTGAATTTTTCTATATTCAATATACATTCCCATTCTTTCCAAGATTTTTTGGTAATCTGAACATTAGTTACATAAATGAGAGTAAGTGTAAATGTGTTTTTAATTATGCTTGCACATTTGAAATGAACTTTATTATTATTAAGAACACATTTTATGATATATTCGTGTTAAAACATGCAGTTGTATTGAATCGAACAAATTTGTATTTTCAGTATTACAGATAAATGAAAATGGCTGACGAAAACATATGGCTTCCACAAAGAACAAACAAGGGGAGTTTACTTTCATTTATTTAACTAATGCTCAGATTACCGATTTTTTTTTTCTCTTTAGAAATAACCAGTTTGGAACATTGACAAATTCTCTTATAAGAAATTAAGGTATAACACCACTCAAAAAGAAAAAGAAAATCTTAAACAATTTGAAAAAAAATTTGTGTTGTCCTGTGTTTTTCTTAAATACAAATATTTACTTGAAAACATAACATGGTGTATGAATTATTAGTATTAGATAGGAATACTTTTAAGGTATAACACTGTTCTTACAGTTAAATGAGCTTGTTGGAACCTGTTGAGGTAACTATTACCTTTATAATAATTCTTTATATTACCCAAATTCTGTAAATTTTGAAACTTAATCACTTTTGGCTGTAATAAGAACAAAAAACTCCAACCGAAAAAAAAAAGGTGAACCACTCTGAATGAATTTTTATAGATTATTTATTTATTTATTGACCTACGAGGAAAAAAGAAGACGGGTTAGGTTTAGGGTTAGTTTAATGGGAAAATAATGGGTAGATTAAGCAGATAAAATTCATTCACAGTGGTTCCCCTTTTCTCAGGTTGGAGTTATAGGAAATAACCATAAACATTGTATTGTTTGTTTGGTTTACGGCATATCAACCTTGGTAGGTCATTTATGTTTCGGCTGATGTGCCCTCCGGCCTTCTTCAGGTATTTCTTGTCAGACTTGGGAAAGAAGATTCCTGAGTCCGACAAGAAATACCTGAAGAAAGCCGGAAGGCACATCATCCAAAATGTTGTACAGATAACAATAAAGATGAGGACAATAGTTCAAATAATCTAAATAGTATGTAAGGGACTAAATGGAGTAATCTCCCTTGTCACCGGGTTTGGGTACTCTTCCGTGTCAGGAGTCCCTTTATGGTCACATGACGCGGGAACCCCAAAAAGATCAGCCTCTTTGCCAAAGTTGACTGGACAAGTACAGATGTGCTGGTCACTTTTCTCCAGCACCACACATGGTGCATACCAAACGGTACAAGCCCCATATACAGTAAGTGGTTTTGACCTATTCTGTCTCTCTTACAGTTCTACATATGTTTGGACACTTGTGACTTGTATAGCCTGGGGAACCTTGTTCCCCTATATTGGTAAATTAAATGTTGTATGTATGTAATTAACGCGTTCGTTGTTATCCTACTGAAATATTCCACGTTGGGGTTCTTTTTCTTTATAAGAACTGGAGTTCATACTCCGTGAACCTCTTATAAGTACAAGTTTGCATTTTTCAAAAAAAGAAAGAAAAAAAACTAATTTCTTTTTACCTTCGTCATTGGTACTTTTTGAATGTTTGGTTGATTTAACTGGAAGAGGAGACAAAATTTCCTCCTCTTCACTTTGTTCTTCTTCTTCATTGTTAGTTGTCGTAACAGATGGCTGGGTGGGGACATTTGAAAATACATCAACGCAAGTGAGACGAAAAGTGGAATTATATTCTAGCAAACATTCTGTAGAAATTCCATCCTGAAAAACATAGAAGAATTCTATTAATGCCAAGACTTTGGAATGGGTGTCACAAAAAGAAAGAATTGTGTTACAACTTATCGTTCAAGAGGAGTGGGTGGACCAGCATGTAAAATATGGATTTTTAACAGGATTTTCAAGAGGATCACCCTTACTTAATGGAGAGAGAGAGAGAAGTCAAAGGCAACCTGGGAGAGAGGAGAGAGAGAGAGAAGTCAAAGGCAACCTAGTAGAGAGAGAGAGACAGAGAGAAGTCAAAGGCAACCAGAGGAGAGAGAGGGAGAAGTCAAAGGCAACCTGGAGAGAGAGAGAGAAGTCAAAGGCAACCTGGAGAGAGAGAGAGAAGTCAAAGGCAACCTAGTAGAGAGAGAGAGAGAAGTCAAAGGCAACCTGGGAGAGAGAGAGAAGTCAAAGGCAACCTAGTAGAGAGAGAGAGAGAGAGAGAGAAGTCAAAGGCAACCTAGTAGAGAGAGAGAGAAGTCAAAGGCAACCTGGGAGAGAGGGAGAAGTCAAAGGCAACCTAGTAGAGAGAGAGAGAAGTAAAAGCAATACAGTAGAGAGGGGGAAAAGAGAAGTCAAAGGCAACCTAGTGGACTGAAAAAGGGAGACAGACATAGCAAATGCATACTTACTGTAGTGAGAGAAATGTTCCAAATACGAATAAAACCATCACTGCAGGCACTAATAAGTATTTCTTGGTTTGATGGCAGTTTCTTAAAACATAAACCACGTGTCCTGAAATTCAAAAAAAGTTTTTATTAAATCCAATTTTGACAAAAATATAGGAAATTTAAAGAGGCTCATTTTTAATTTATCTCCCCCTTTAGATCATCATTTAAAGTTGTTCACACGTTAATAATTGAACACATTTGTCTTTTATGTGCCAACTGATACACGTGGGTAGCATATTCTTTTTCTGTAGCACCAAACATGGAAGATAGAATCACTTCATTTTCCTACCATCACAATGTACGGGTGCAAATATTTGGGGGCGTTTTTTTTAAATTACTATCTATAATCGCGGATAGGTTGCACTTCTTTTTAACCAAAAATTCCACCAAAATCCATAGTGCAACCTATCCATTCAACATAAATGTAAAACAGCATTACTTTAATTTTTATCTTATCATTAACTTGCAATAATCAGTGATTGCAATAACACAAAATGTGTACAATATACATTTGAAGTCTTTTGTATACAGAAAATATATCAAAGATTTCTATTGATTCATTGTTTGTTGCAGAGTTGACTGTTATGCTCTTTTACACAGTTTCATTTATGATTATATTTCTAAGAAACGCAACCCTTATTTCTACATATTTGCTTTATGCATCACAGTTTATGGTAAAGTGTTCTAGATCAAATATTTGTAATCAGTTTTTGAAACAAAAGGTGAATATTTCATAAGTTTTATGTTAGAATAGATTGCGTAATTAGCCAGATTATAATGCAAATTATCTGCATGACAATTTTAGTGGCCATCCTTTAGACTTCAGGCAAGATCACTTGTCCAGCGGAGATCCTTTGTGTTAAGCAGAGTGCGATCCTTAGTAAAGAATCCTTTGGTTGTTCCTTGGTGCTCCTCAGTCTTGCAGGTCCTTCGTCAATGATTGTAAATGAAAGTCTCTCAGTATCAGCGATTAAGTAGTTAACCAGCCACGTATTCAGGCTGTTGATTAACTGAGGTATAAACCATGTGACCTTGCTTAGTCTATAAATTTAAGTGGTGTACACCTTATATCACCAAAATATTCCAGCACTAGCCAGATCATAATACGAATTATCTACAGTTCAATTGCAAATACCCACTTTGACAACCACAAATTAGGAGTGCAACCTATCTATGAGTATATACAAGAGATGCTAATAGGTAAGCGTTCTGCATCCCTGACACACAAAAATCTAAAAGGACACACTAAAATCATATCCATACATCCCAGTGTTTTTCTTTTTTTCTTCCACACCATTTCAAGCTAACTGTAAATACATTTCAATAGTTTCTTAGAAACGAATTACACAGGATAGATTACAAGATATGAGTTAGACGGCTTTAGTTAGGACCCATAAATTTTCCCAGGGACTCATTAAAATCAAATATGTGCGTCCCAGGACACACTAAATCGAAAAGCTATCAGTATCACTGATATATGATAAATACTTTTAAGGAAGAAGAAAATGAAAACATTAATGTCAATACTTACTAAGTAAAAGACCAAATAGAGAGAAAATGTTCTTTGTTTAATGGCATATCAACCTTTGTGGGTTATTTAATGCCAAAGCGATTCTTGTAGAAGAACAGTAGTGGCACTATTTAACCCATAGTTAGGGGGATGAGAAGATTCATACCTTACCCAGGGGTTTAATGCAAAAGTAAATGTAATAGGGAATTTGCTTACTACGATGTCATAGTCAAGAACATTAGCCACTACGCCATGGTGACTTGCATTGGCTAATGTTAGAGTGTCCGGTTGGAAACCTCGAGGTTCCTGGTTTGATTCTGGCCCTCGCCAACTCAGCATATGAGTAGCACAGGGATCTGTGCGGTAAAGTAAGGAGCTGATGGTAGGAGTGTCGCTCTGCCTCAGACGCCCAAACAATCTCCTTGGTCTAGCGCTAGTGAAAAGGGGATAGACTCGCTCGCTGATTGGCTGATACCAATTTTAGGCTACCCCAACGACTTTCTTTATGGAAGACATTTTTTTTATTGAAAGACTAACACTGCAAATGTAACAAGGTATAAGATGGTCACTGGACGAGACAGTGTTTAATTGGCAGGGTTTCTTCGCAAGGTTTCAAAAACTGCTGATGCCCCAAATGTTACAGTCAGTTAAGCAATACATTTTTGGCAGAGGAATCAAAAGGCTGCTTTCTTGGAACACAAACACATGTAACTGTTAGTGTTGTAGGAAATGGAATCAGCGACCCAAGTTCAAATCCTGGACAAAGCAGTTTGTCTTTCACTTCACACCAAGGCCTTTGAAAATTTTTTGTTGGTTGGCTGGTTAGATTTTACGGCATGTCAACCCTTGCTGGGTTATTTTATGCCAATGAGATTTGATTTTATTCATTCTTGATGGATACTCAATTTTTTAAAACCACATTTTGTTCTATTTAACCCATAGATGGGACCCTAACAGATACTACCACTCCAGGTCAAAGTGGACCTGAGAATAATGGTGACCAAGGGGTACTCCATATTCCCCAGAGCTCCAGAATTGGAACCTCACCATCAGATAGTTTAACATTATACCCAGGACAGCCCTTGAGAAAGGCATGAAGCTATCTGTTCTACTTCCAGCTATGAATAAATAGTAGGGCAAACTGGATTCTTTTAGTCTTGGTAAGGCAACTTGTCTAGGAGAAGGAAAACCCTGAATTCAAACCAATTTTACTCTACTTAAAAATTGACCTTATGTCACATCCTACCCATAGTGGAGGGGTTGAGTAAATACATACCACATAGTAGGCCTATCTGTGTTCTTTAGCCTTTGTTATGCAACCTGTCTAGAAGGAAAACTACAAATTCAAACCAGCTGTAATCCACTTAAAAAACCAACCTTGTGTCACATCCGGCTCATCATGGAGGGGTTGGGTAAATACAAACATATTTGGCACACATGCATATTTGAAGTCATGTTGACTCACATCCACTTTAGGCTAAAGTGGCATACTGAAATTTTTTTATTCAGAACAAAAAAAAAAAAAAAAATCTGATGAGGAGCTATATGTAATAGTAATGGAGGCATGTGGTCTAATGGTTAGAGTTTTAAGAAATGGACTCATCGACCAGAGTTCAATTCCTGGACGAAGCTGTTTGCATTTCATATGGCGCTAATATCCTTGGGAAAAGTATGAATCCAGTCCTCCCTCCAGCTATGAATAAATAGCAGGGCAGACTGGGCTCTTTAACCATGGCTAGGTAACCAGTCTAGGAGAAGGAAAACTCTGAATTCAAACCTGTTAAACTCTGCTTAAGAAATTAACTATGTGTCCCACCCTGCTCGTGTGGAGGGGTTGGTAAATATATATATGAAATAGTAATGTGCTAGATTGAAACATCATAGTAAGCAAGTTTGAAGCCCAGTCATGCTCTTACATTCACATTCAGATTAATAATCTTAAAGAAGGTAGGAATCCCTTTACCCCCCACCCACCAGCTATGGGTTAAATAGTACTAAAATTGTTCTTTTTATAAGGATGGCTTTGGTATAAGTTGGTTGTTTTGTTTTACGGCATATCAACTCTTTTTGGGTCATTTAGCATTCGGCTAGGAACCACAAGGTTTCTAGTTCGATACCAGCCCTCACCAACTCAGCATACGAGTAGCACAGGGATCTGTGTGGTAAAGTAAGGAGCTGATGGTAGGTGTGGCACTCCACCTCAGACACTAAAAAACAATCTCCTTGGCTAGTGAAACAAAGAACTCCAGTTGCTTATAGTACCTGCTGTTACCTAAGTGGTCACTCAATTAAGTATTGAACAGGATCATTGTTTTGACATTAAAAAAAAAAAAAAAAAAAAACATGCCATTAAACAAAAACAAAAAACAAAAAAATCTAACCTTGAATAGTATTTGGTTTGGTTTGTTTTACGCCATATCAACCTCAGTGGGTCATTAAATGCCAAAGTTTTGAAGTAAATTCATTCTTATTGGATACTCAATTTTTTTTTTTTTTATTTAACCCATAGATGGGACCTTAACTGGTACTACCACTCCGGGTCAGAGTGAAACAGGGAGCAATGGTGATAAAGGGGCGGTCCACATTCCCCAGACCTCCAAAACTGGAACCTCACCATCAGATAGAGTTTAACATCATTCCCAGAACATGAAGACCCTCAGCCACCACCTTCTAGCACCCATATGATAAAAAGGGTTGGGGCTTGCAATAAGGGCAATAGGGATGGGGAAATCATATAGGTGCTAGGGCTTGACGTGACCAGCCGATTGATCGAAGGGGGCTTCTCTGACCGCCCATCTAGTCTAAGTGGAGTGTTGCATGTTGTGGACTGCTCAGCCACCTGGGTTCCATCCTTAAGCATCACGGGTTGCTACCAACAGGTGGCCCCATTGGGGGAGTCTTACCTGCAGAGGTGCAGTCAGTGTATTCTAAAGCCCCAGCCAACAGGGCTGACCTTAAATAGTAATATCAATATCATGATGGACCACTGTAAATTTCTAAAGAGGTAACCAGCAAAGAAAAAAAAACAAGTAACATAGCAGGAACCTGGGACAAATCTAATACCATAGTACCACGAAAG
The DNA here is from genome assembly GCA_023376005.1 of Doryteuthis pealeii. Taxonomy (NCBI): domain Eukaryota; kingdom Metazoa; phylum Mollusca; class Cephalopoda; order Myopsida; family Loliginidae; genus Doryteuthis; species Doryteuthis pealeii. The sequence continues at coordinate 40,892,750 of CM042149.1, read as the reverse complement.
ACTATATTGGTTATTATCAACTACCAAATATATGCAAGACAGAAAATGTCAAATTTGATTATACATACCTTGTAGAACTGAAGGTTATTTTGTGCTGTGTGGCATCTTTTACAAGATCATAGAATTCAATTTCAGAACTTTCTCCACCAAAAGCAATCACAGAATTCTTTTTAAAAAAATATAAAAAAAAACAGACAAAATGGTTAACATATCGTGGGTGAGGTTCATTGGTAATCTGAACATTAGCTACATAGATGAGAGTAACTTCCCTTTGTTTGTTTCACTTTGAGAAAGCCGTTTGTTTTGGTCAGTCATTTTCATTTCACCATAAATCTACACTGAAAATACGAATTTGTTCTAATCAATACAACTGCATGTTTTAACACGCATTATTTGAAATGAACCTAATTGTTATTAAGAACACATTTTATGATATTTTTTGTGTTCAAAAATGCAGTTGTATTGAGTCAAACAAATTCATATTTTCAGTGTAGATTTACGGGGAAATGAAAATGGCTGACCAAAACAAACGGCTTCCTCAAAGTGAAATAAACAAGGGGAAGCTACTCTCATTTATGTAGCTAATGTTCAGATTACCAGTTTATTAATATGACTTTATTCTCATTTTTTTTTTTTTAAACATTAACTAGAGGTACAAGTAAAATGAATCACCAGGATTTTTTTTATTAACAAATTCCTCTCTAAGTACCTGTCCACAGAGGTTTTATGTGACATGGTACATCTGTACGAAGAACAAAAATTGCTTGGTCCCCATGAACAGTGCCATGAAAGTATATGATTATTCTGAACCTCTTCTTTGGTGCAATGAAGGAGTGTTACTGCCACAAGGTCATTATTTTAATCCTAATAAGAAATTCCTTCAACTAGTATTCCCAACTGATTGTCCGTTTTCAACCGACAACAATGAGATTTGCATCTTAATCAGTTTGACTTGTAACTTCTCACTGATTTTTAGTCAAATCTTTAAAATATTTATATGGTTTAAAGGAAATGAAAATAAGTTTTCCAAATGTGTAATTTTTCTGTGTTTTTATCCATTAAATTTTTTTTTTTTTTTACAGCAAGTGGTATTTCACTGCAAACAGCCAAAAATGAAAAATTTGAATTTTTTTTTTTTAGACTTAATTTTATACATTGTATGCTTTATCAAGATTCTTAAAATTGAAAAACCAATCAGAAGACACAAAACTATAATCAGAATCTTGTTCCTTTTATTTTTTTGACTTGTGAAAACGAAAATACAGCTGAGTAAAATCAACGGAGGTTCCTTTAAAAGTTAAAAAGTGAATTAAAAATTAACAGCCACTGTGTAGTTGGAAATATTTTAATATATAATATGAAATTTGGATAATTTTTGGTCAAAATTTCCATTTTGGACATAATATTCCAGCTAAAAAAACCTAAACAAACAGAAATTTAATGAGGTTGCATATTCGTCAGCCTAATTAAAAGGAATAGGGAAATGAACTGTCTGAATAATTATTTGACTTATTTCTATACAACTATTGTGCTTAAAAAAATTTTTAAAAGCTGGTTTTATATATTGAAATATAGATATAAAATGTTGTAGCTAAAGAAAAACAATTTACATTTAAGATTTTTTTAAATGAGTGTTCTATATTTGTACGTAACAATATTCTAAAATTACTTTCCATTAATTATAGATGGAATAATTTATGATAAAAAAAATAGTAAATAAAAAAGCATATTAATAAACTCTTAAATTTTTCAATTTAAATTTTTAGAATTTCAAAAAGTGGTTAAATAATCCATTCAAAAGAGAAAATCTTTCCAAAACCAATAACCTAATATTTTATTTTTTGCACTTTTTTTTCTAAAATACAAAAATATTATACTACTTTTTTCCCATAATTGTTGTTATATTTAGTGATTGAAATTTATACACAAATGTAACAATTATTATAAAGATAGAAATAGTAAGTTTTTAAACAATGCAAATAAAGACATTTTCAAATTTTACACGAAGAAAACATTTCTAAAAAAAAATAAAAATAAAAAAAATGAATAAATAAACAATAAAGGAGGATAATCTAAAAAGAAAAGAAAAAAAACCTAAAGGAACCAGGATATTTATTATACATCAAAAAGATCCAGGATAAAGCTCTAACCACATCAGCGTGGATATGGCAATCCTACAATGTGACATCAAACCAACAAAATCTGGTGGTACCATGAGATACTCCTGGGCCACTCTTGGTTAGTGGTAATGATGCATCAGCCCTGAAACCATACCTGAACCCAGAGTCATCCTCTGATGAAGGTTTTGTTGGTTGCAATGCTATTGTGTAAATAGCAGTCATTATATGAAGTTTTTTTTTAATTCATTTGCACAAACACTGAGATACAAACTAAGATTTTTTTTTCAAGAGAAAAAAAATATATATATAAAATCAGTTTTTGAGACATTTATCAATCCATACTTACCGTCACAAACACAACACCATTTACACGTCCTGGAGCCTCGATTATTCTTGTCAATGCAGCTGTCTAAAAAAAAACAAAGGGAAAAAATTACTTTAGGGTTATCCCCCTTTAATATTTTCACTTTTTATAGTTTACTTGTCGTGACCAAAAAAATAATAGAAACCCACTAAATTACATTTAAGTTTCAGAATTATTTTTAAAACAATCCAAAAAGTATAGGAAATTTTTTTCATCATAAGAAGTGCATGTAAAAAAATACTTAAGAATTTTAAATATAAAATAGTACTTTTAAATTCACCATAATTTTATGGGTTTCTTTTTTTCTTTTTGACCTCTCACAAAGTGGGATTTGTTAACCTGCACATACAGAAGATTTTTCAAGGAATGAATGAACTAGAATGTCTACTGAATGGAACAGTATTGAAATTTCCAAATTTACCCACCCATTCACAATGTGTGGAAAGAGCTGTTAAATTAACTATGGAATCTTCACAGATTGTATATGGACAAGAAGCAAGGTACAAGCATATTATAACCAAATCATAGTTCCACCAAATAATACCTATATTTTCATCGAAAGGAAAATACACTGAACAATTTAATTCTATTGTTACATCATCTTATATAGTGCAGGATGTTTTAGTGCAATGTTCAATGAACAATGCAAATTTAAAACATTGAATATATTTTCCATTCATTATATCTAATGAAAAATATCAATTTTATCTGCATTCATTATTGAAATTTTTAAGTCAGTTTGTCAGCAAAATCCTGCAGAAATGAGGTATTTGTGTATATTTTTGTTGACAATCTTTAAAATTAAATGCTCAAATGAGTTTTAAAGTTAGGAATCTAATTTTTGATGTCAGTTCTTATAACCCCAGCTTTCATCACGAAAGCAATATTGAATTTCCCAAAAAGTGAAAAATCAACCTGCCCTAATGTTCATGTGTAGGTGTCCACAGGAGAACACCACTTACAAGTTAATCCTTACTTCTCTAGCAGAGTCCAGCTTGTCCTTTTCATCTTACTTGGATGGTTTATGTGATAGGAGGCAAATGGCCATACAGCTATTCAGGTAAAACAGAGTTCATGTGTTTTAAACAAGATTGGAAACATCTCCACACTGGATGGCAAGACTTTGAAATTAGTAGACCCGTTCTCATACCTAGGTAGTAATATCTCATCCACAGAAAGACATGTCAATATACAGAGAAAAGGCATGGACTGCTATAGACAGATTATCAATCATATGGAAATCTGATCTCTCTGATAAGATAAAGTGAGAATTCTTGTAAGCAGTAACCGTATCAGAGCGACTTTAATGAAATGATTGGAAAAAATCTAGATGGGAACTACACAAGGATACTTACTGTGTGCTGTCTTGAACAAATCTTGGAAGAAGCACCCCACAAAAAATTTACCACACAGTTCCAAGCAGTACTACTCATGCACTGAGTTGACAAATGGGTCAGTACCAAACCCAGAACCTAATGGTTACTAGGTGGATGCTCTACCAACTGACCTAAATCGGTCCTTAAATTAAAAGCCATAGTTTTAAAATGGATATACATTTTTTTTTAATATCAATAGAAAATAATGTCAGCTAGGATATATATATATATATATATATATATATATATATATATAAATAATAATAATATATATATATATATATATATATATAAATAGAAAATAATGTCTGGTAGGATATATATATATATATATATATAAATAGAAAATAATGTCTGGTATATAGATATATATATATATATATATATATATATTATTCATAAAATATCACACAAATAAATGTGTTCGTTACCATAGGTTTCAAGGTAGAAGTTCTATCTGCCTATCCTGAAGATGAACACTCACCAGGAAATAATTCAAATACATTCAATAATTCATCTAAAACATTTTAAGGGAGAAAATAATTTTGCATTATAGATCATTTCAGGTAAATTTTTGCCTTTTTGACTCAGAGCACAAAATTGTTTTTCAATGGTTTGATGGTTAAAGAAAAAAAAGGAGAAAAATTGGTAAAAAAAAGTAAATAGACTAACCTCTGTTTTATAGACTTCAATTTTATTGACAAAAACTAAAATATAGTTATCACCAGTAGGAGACCAGATCACCAAGTCAGCAACTGTAATATAAAGAATCCACATATATAAAACAATACATAGACAAATAGATATATATATATTGTTAGGTAACCAAACAAGTTGCTCCCCTTCATCATTAAGGGACTGACAGGGAACCCGGATATAGGAATTCAGCCATGTTACTTTGGACTGGGGTTTTGGACAGTATGGAAGTGCATCAGCATGCTTGAACTAGTGACCACGTGCGTCGGCACGGTTGGGCTAGTTTAAGTCACCTTTAGGGTAGAACCATTTTCTACCCTGTGTTAAATAAGGACTCTCAGCAGAGAGTCAACAGACAAGGCACTGGCCCCATGTGTGAACTGTATTCCCAGTCAGTGAGAATAAATAAAACAAATATTGTTAAGGTTAACATATTCACTGTTTTTTATTATCAATTTTGTATATCCTACATTTTGGAATATAATAAATTAGTGATGAGGATGAGATAAAAGCAGTACATGAACCAAAAAGGACTTATCACAAGGAAATGTAGACCCGAAAAACACGGAAATATCTTCAACAAGGAACACAGTGTAACAAAATTTGGACCGTCAGGATTTCAATATATACATATATATATAGCAATAGTGTAAGGTTATCACTATCTCACTTGGTGAGTTAGTGGTGAGCCAAGATTTTGTGGTATTAGAGGAGTGCTCAATATCAGTGATAGAGCTATTAGATATATAAGAATAAATAAATATATATTAGTTTGAGTATATATACTTATTGCATGTGTGTGATTCTACGAACCTGGGTTTCATACCTTTCTTTTCAGCATTTATCAGTCAGAGTCTGATGAATATTGAAAAGAGAGGCATGAAACCCAGGGTTGTAGAATCACATGTATGTATGTATGTATGTGTATATATATATATATATATATATATTACTCAAGCTAATATATATGTATTTATTCTTGTATATATTATTAAAAAAATACTATACAAATAAATGTGTTTGTTGTCATATGTTTCAAGGCAGAATTTCTATCTACTTATCCTCAAGATGAATACATCAAATGTAAACATCAAATAATTTAGCTCTTACACTTGTAATTGAGCCCTTTATTTTCCTTTCATTTCTCCACAACTATATATGGATAAATGAAAATAGTACTCAATTACAAGTCTAAGAGCTATATTTATTTATGATATATTATATAATTAAAAGGAGCCATTGTTACCATTGGTTTCAAAGCAGCGTATTAGCCACTTATCAAGATTGTTGAGATCAAATGAGAAAAAAGTAAATATTTTATGATAAAAAGAGGTTTACAAAATGGTTTGAATTGAGTTTTTTTTTTTTTTAATTTATTTTATTGGGCACGACATTGTGTTTGCATGTGTGGGTGTGTGTGGTCCTTTTCTGTCACCAGAACAATCCACTGGATAACGATTATGTTATGGACTCTTCTGCTAATGTAGAAATTTAATTTTGTTCCTCATGAATTTTTCCTGGTATTTTCTTTCATCTTTTTTTTTTTTTTTTATCACAACTCACTTTATAAGCAAGTGATTATTTTGTTGATAGCTTTTATAATTGCTTAAAAAGTCATCAGGGTGGCCTAAAGTTGCCTAACAGCAAGGTAGTCTATCCCCTTTTTACTAGCGCTAGACCAAGGAGATTATTTTAGCATCTGAAGCGAAGGGACACACCTAGCATCAGCTCCTCACTTTATCGCACAGATCCCTGTGCTACTCATATGCTGATGTGGTGTGGGCTGGTATCAAACCAAGAACTTTGATGTTCCCAGCCTGACACTCTACCAATTGAGCTAACCCGGCCCCTTATTTATTCAAATAAAGCTCATTTCTGCCCTGAAATTGGTAACAACCTTAGTCTTTAAGATCACAACTTGGATCTACGAAAAAAAAGTTAAACAATTGTAGGGATTTTTAGCCCAAGAAAGAGCCAAAGTGGAGTATTGCAAGTCATGGACTGCTCAACCACCTGGGTTCTATCCTTAAGGATCACGGATTGCCACCAATAGCCAACAGGTGGCCCCACTGGGGGAGCCTTACCCCTCTGCATAGGTGCAGTCTAACGCTCCAGCCGACAGGGCTGTGGCTACAAGAAAAAAAATCAAGTTGGCTTTTATACATATGACCATTGTTACCTCATCCGTCTTATCTCAAATAATGCTGGTAAAGTAGTCTGCAGAGTAGCCTATTGTAGGTATCTGCTGAACAGCAAGGTAGTCTATCCCATTTTCACTAGCACTAAACCAAGTGTTATATACCCACTTACCCTGCTGGGTATATAATGGAGAGGAAGAATTCTTAGGGGGAGGTTCTATTTCGCTGACTGGCCATCTTCTTTGGGTTGATTTCCTATTTTGGTTGATACGGACTTCCATTATTCTGGGCTCCAATTGTCTGTGCTCATTTCTGTTGTTTTTAATAATAAATGCAAGATTTGATTTATTTTTATCAGAAGTCATTGTTAAAACCAAAACCCAAAGGGTTTCAACCGCGTGGTGAGAAGATGGCTTACTGAGGAACAGACGACCATCACGACTGGCCCCTTCAACTAACGGCCAAATTCTAACTCGGTTCCCTTTGCATGTTTTGCTTTTAGCCAAGAAGAAATCAACAGCTAGGTCAGTGAAAGGAACTGTTTGTCAATCACTTCTATAATGGTAACTTTCCATTTACAATACCATTATTTAAATTTTACTACACTAAAGACATAATTTGTAGACAACCCATGAATTATGTAACACAGGGAGATTGTTGTTGCTGTGGTGGAGCATCACACCTACAATCAACTCCCAGATGCTTTACTGCACAGATCAGATTACACAAGCTATGCTACTCATGTGTTGGGTTGGCAGGGATCAGTATTGAACCTTACAATTCCTGCTAGTATTGAAGATAAATTCAGTTTTAGATGCTTATATGTAAAGGGAGAAACATGTATATCCAACACAAAATAGTCATTTTCAGTACTGACCTCTATAGAGATTGGTAACATAGGCAGGACGACCTTTGAGTAAGTTCCAGGCCCGAAGTGTTTTATCCTTGGATACAGACAGGGCCAATTTTCCTGAAGGATGAACCGCCACACAATTGATTCCACTCCTGGAACAGACAATAATTTTATCATGGGAATTTATTACATTAAATATGCTTTTAAAAAAAAAAAAAAACTTTATGGACTTCAAACATGAATTTCTTTGAAGAAAGAAAAAAATGTAACTGAGAAAATTTGTTTTTTAAAAAACAAAACAAAAAAAAAAACAATTTGAATTTTTGAGATGATGCTTTATAATTGATATTATTTGAACAAGAAACACCTGAAGAAGGCCAGAGAGCAAATTGGCCAAAAGGTTGCATATATAACAATAAAGACAATGACAACAGTCAACCCAACCCCCCCCCCAAAAAAAAAGTACAGCAAAATAAATAGTCAATTATCCCATAAAGACATTTCCAAAAAAATATTTTCATGTAATTTGAAGAGTCGGACCAAGTATCCAATAAGCTCCTCAGTTGGGAACCACCTCGAAAGGAACACCTTTTGCTTTTCACCGCACACTTCCGATTGTGGTACAAGAGGCACATGGAAAATAAACTTTATAAATTGTGTGATACCATTTCCAAACAACATCTTTTTATTTAAACAAACATAAAAAATATTTTGTAAATAAAAACTATTTTCATTTAAATAAACATATCTGCATTTCTCTTCTGATTAAACAAAAACTATTTTAATATAAAAATGTGTCTTTAATATAAAAACATGTCTTTCGTTTAAAGTTTTATAATCTTTAAAAAATTCCTATTGAATTAACAACATGAAAGAACTAATTTTTTTAATTAAAATCGAAAACTATTTTACTATAAAAACATGCCTTTGGGTTGTAAATATACATGAACAAACTTAAAAAATCTTACAGTGAAATTCTAATGCAAAAAAAATCGTCTGTTTGTAAATAAACGACAGGGAGTTTACGGTGAAAAACAAAAAGTGTTCCTTTCAAAACAGATCCCAGCTGGGGTGCCAATTGGTTACTTGGTCTGAAGAGTCAGTCTTGTTTGATAGACATTCTCTTTGTCTATGTTAAATTTTAACTAGTATATTTTGACTGCTTTCTGTGGATGATATATTGCTACCTAGGTATACTAAATTTAGAGTCTTACCATCCAGTGTGGAGATGTCTTCAATCTCATTTAAAACACATGAATTCAGTTTTACCTGAGTAGTTGTATAGCTACCTACCTCCTATCACTAGATTGTACTGACCAGTAAAAACTTACATTGATCACCTATGTATATGCAAGTGTAACAACTATAATGGGACAGACCTATTAATTATAGATTTCTTAGATATATATATATATTATTATTATTATTATTATTATAAGGTGTCCAGAAAAAAACCTACTCAAGTTTCACCATAAGGATCTTCAGGGTTAAATCCACTGAATTAATTAAAATTAAATAGAATAGGAAGGGGGAAGATGAGAAATAATTCTCACTATATATATATATATATATATATATATATATATATATATATCAACAAAGAAATTCCCCCTTATTAATTATATAAATATAGAATACCTTTTATTTTAGCAATTTTTACTTGTTATTTCTTTTATGTTAGTTATGATTAACTGGAAGTTGTAGGCAAGGGTGACAAATTCTTTTTTTCTTAAGTCCGTCACAGACGATGATGACGTGACTCCATATCTTTAAATATGGAGGCAACTTAAGTCTTTACTAAATTACAAGATTACATCAGACAATACTGATAATGTTTGGGTTTTTAAAAAAAAAAAGATTTTAATCTAAAAAGAATTACTTACTTGTGTCCTTTGAAGGAGCGCAAACATTCCCAGGTATAAGTTTTCCACAAACACAATGTGCCATCTTCACTGCAACTGAATAGATGACTTCCCTTGTGGAATTGTAAATGTGTCACAGAACCTACAACCCATAAGAAAGAAAGAAAAAATTAAAAACATCTAAAAAAATTTTTTAAAGTGCATACGCATGTAATTAGATCAAAATCCTGTATTATTGTGTAAAATTTATACATACATCTTATTATAATGGAGATTGTGGGTTTGTCTGTCTGTAACCGAAACTACACAAGTCACAATTCCCTTTGTTATTTACACACATTCTCCATGATTTTATTTTTTATTTAAACCTCAATTATTAGTAAAATTGTTTTACATTATTAAGACTGTTAACAATATCTACATACTAATAACATGCAATTGTATTTATATATACAACAAAATAGCGGTTCACAGTGTGAATGGGAAGGCTAATTTGCATATTGATCTTAAAAAAATTGATTTTAATAAATATATGCTTAGTATTATTGATTTCTAATTGTTTGGTTTTATCTTAATAAATATGAGAAAAATCTCGGGGATAAATCTTAACAGAAATCTATTAACATAAAGAAATAACTGTAATTTTATTCTTTTCTTCCTATTTTAACTAAATAGTTAAATTAGGGAAATTTACCACTGAAAGACGGGAGTAAGGGAAAATGGTGGAACAGTTAGTTTCAAAGTTGTTCTATTTTGCGATTATACCCCCTCTGTTCCAAATATTTTTATCTGAATTCTTATTCAGTTTCATTAGCCTTTCTAATTTAACATGATATTTTATTATATTAAAACTTAAATACTTGCACCCGGAGGGTGCATATATTTGCTAGTACATATAATATATTTAAGGCTATCATGTAGAGCAATCTACACCATGATAATGAGTGGGAGACAAAAAAGGGGAATAGAGTGGAAAAAGTTGTTTATTGATATAAAACTAGGGCCCTTTTGTCTGGTGCTTTTCAAGTTTTACACCCGGAAATGATTAATAGTCAAATAGTAAATTAAATAAGTTGGATTTGGATAATGGATATGGAATTAGGTTAGACGGGGGGGGGGGGGGGGGGGGGGGGGGGTAATAAAATTTTCAAAACCCCATTAAGTCACACCCATCCCAAGCTCCTCACCTAATAAAAACAGTGAGTGCTTGGGTCTTATTTGCCTACACAAGGAAGGACGAGAAAATAAAATCAAAACTGACTCGAGGACACATAAATGTTGTTTCGTTCTTGCCTTGTGCAGGATGGAAAAATGTAGATCGCTATAATTGGACCTGCAGGTATTTATAGAAATCAGATGTTCACAATTGCGGAGTCAGGACATTTTGAATGCCCAGATGTCATGCGCCTACCATATATATATATATATATATATATATATATATATATACATACATACACAGTGATGCCGATAGCTTTTTGATTAATGTGTCCTGGGATGCACATATTTGCTTTAGTCCCCAAAAAAGTTATTAGTCCCAACTAAAGCCGTCTAACTCCAACCTTGTAACCTATCCGGTACAATTCGTTTCTTAGAAACTATTGAAATGTATTTACAGTTAGCTTGAAATGGTAGGGGAAGAAAAACTAAAAATACTGGGATGAATGGATACAATTTTACTGCGTCCTTTTAGATTTTTGTGCATCAGGGAAGCAGGTCGTGTACCTATCAGCATCTGTGTGTGTGTATATATATATATATATATATATATATATATATGGTGATTGCCACTTCTTCACAGAAGAAGGCCACTTCTACAATGTTCGGTTGAGAGCGTTACGGCTACTATGTAATCCTGTACTACCTGTTTCATAGTCGGGTCAGCGCGGCGACTAAACCGGTACCCCCACCAAGTTTGTTTGGTGAGGAGGGTGGCTAGACAACCAGCAGGACGAAAAACAAAACCTGTCAAAGGGCGGGGGAAGATTTTCACTCAACGGACATCTAGCACGTAACACAAGGGACGTAAAATTACTTGGTTGGTATCCAACACGTAGCAAGCCTGCTTAAGTCTTTCGGTGGCATAAATAAATCATCCATCTAGGAGAAGGACAATCTGAAGTAAAACCTGTGTTCTCCATAGCTTTTTCAGTCATCTTGCCTCAGCTTGTCACCGATACCAGACTTTGGAGAAGGAGAGCATAATGTGCGTGTCGCACAAGCAATCACTTCTATAATGGTAACTTTCCATTTACAATACCATTATTTAAATTTTACTACACTAAAGACATAATTTGTAGACAACCCATGAATTATGTAACACAGGGAGATTGTTGTTGCTGTGGTGGAGCATCACACCTACAATCAACTCCCAGATGCTTTACTGCACAGATCAGATTACACAAGCTATGCTACTCATGTGTTGGGTTGGCAGGGATCAGTATTGAACCTTACAATTCCTGCTAGTATTGAAGATAAATTCAGTTTTAGATGCTTATATGTAAAGGGAGAAACATGTATATCCAACACAAAATAGTCATTTTCAGTACTGACCTCTATAGAGATTGGTAACATAGGCAGGACGACCTTTGAGTAAGTTCCAGGCCCGAAGTGTTTTATCCTTGGATACAGACAGGGCCAATTTTCCTGAAGGATGAACCGCCACACAATTGATTCCACTCCTGGAACAGACAATAATTTTATCATGGGAATTTATTACATTAAATATGCTTTTAAAAAAAATAAAAAAACTTTATGGACTTCAAACATGAATTTCTTTGAAGAAAGAAAAAAATGTAACGAGAAAATTTGTTTTAAAAAAAACAAAACAAAAAAAAAACAATTTGAATTTTTGAGATGATGCTTTATAATTGAATTATTTGAACAAGAAACACCTGAAGAAGCCAGAGAGCAAATTGGCCAAAAGGTTGCATATATAACAATAAAGCAATGACAACAGTCAACCCAACCCCCCCCCCAAAAAAAAGTACAGCAAAATAATAGTCAATTATCCCATAAAGACATTTCCAAAAAAATATTTTCATGTAATTTGAAGAGTCGGACCAAGTATCCAATAAGCTCCTCAGTTGGGAACCACCTCGAAAGGAACACCTTTTGCTTTTCACCGCACACTTCCGATTGTGGTACAAGAGGCACATGGAAAATAAACTTTATAAATTGTGTGATACCATTTCCAAACAACATCTTTTTATTTAAACAAACATTAAAAATATTTTGTAAATAAAAACTATTTTCATTTAAATAAACATATCTGCATTTCTCTTCTGATTAAACAAAAACTATTTTAATATAAAAAGTGTCTTTAATATAAAACATGTCTTTCGTTTAAGTTTTAATAATCTTAAAAAATCCTATTGAATTAACAACATGAAAGAACTAATTTTTTTAATTAAAATCGAAAACTATTTTACTATAAAAACATGCCTTTGGGTTGTAAATATACATGAACAAACTTAAAAAATCTTACAGTGAATTCTAATGCAAAAAAAATCGTCTGTTTGTAAATAAACGACAGGGAGTTTACGGTGAAAAACAAAAGTGTTCCTTTCAAAACAGATCCCAGCTGGGGTGCCAATTGGTTACTTGGTCTGAAGAGTCAGTCTTGTTTGATAGACATTCTCTTTGTCTATGTTAAATTTTAACTAGTATATTTTGACTGCTTTCTGTGGATGATATATTGCTACCTAGGTATACTAAATTTAGAGTCTTACCATCCAGTGTGGAGATGTCTTCAATCTCATTTAAAACACATGAATTCAGTTTTTACCTGAGTAGTTGTATAGCTACCTACCTCCTATCACTAGATTGTACTGACCAGTAAAAACTTACATTGATCACCTATGTATATGCAAGTGTAACAACTATAATGGGACAGACCTATTAATTATAGATTTCTTAGATATATATATATATTATTATTATTATTATTATTATAAGGGTGTCCAGAAAAAACCTACTCAAGTTTCACCATAAGGATCTCAGGGTTAAATCCACTGAAATAATTAAAATTAAATAGAATAGGAAGGGGGAAGATGAGAAATAATTCTCACTATATATATATTATATATATAATATTTAATTCAGCCATGTTACTTTGGACTGGGGTTTTGGACAGTATGGAAGTGCATCAGCATGCTTGAACTAGTGACCACGTGCGTCGGCACGGTTGGGCTAGTTTAAGTCACCTTTAGGGTAGAACCATTTCTACCCTGTGTTAAATAAGGACTCTCAGCAGAGAGTCAACAGACAAGGCACTGGCCCCATGTGTGAACTGTATTCCCAGTCAGTGAGAAATAATAAAACAAATATTGTTAAGGTTAACATATTCACTGTTGTTTTTATTATCAATTTTGTATATCCTACATTTCGGAATAATAATAAATTAGTGATGAGGATGAGATAAAAGCAGTACATTGAACCAAAAAGGACTTATCACAAGGAAATGTAGACCGAAAAAACACGGAAATATCTTCAACAAGGAACAACAGTGTAACAAAATTGGGACCGTCAGGATTTCAATATATACATATATATATAGCAATAGTGTAAGTTATCACTATCTCACTTGGTGAGTTAGTGGTGAGCCAAGATTTTGTGGTATTAGAGGAGTGCTCAATATCAGTGATAGAGCTATTAGATATATAAGAATAAATAAATATATATTAGTTTGAGTATATATACTTATTGCATGTGTGTGATTCTACGAACCTGGGTTTCATACCTTTCTTTTTCAGCATTTATCAGTCAGAGTCTGATGAATATTTGAAAAGAGAGGCATGAAACCCAGGGTTGTAGAATCACATGTATGTATGTATGTATGTGTATATATATATATATATATATATACTCAAGCTAATATATATGTATTTATTCTTGTATATATTATTAAAAAAACTATACAAATAAATGTGTTTGTTGTCATATGTTTCAAGGCAGAATTTCTATCTACTTATCCTCAAGATGAATACATCAAATGTAAACATCAAATAATTTAGCTCTTACACTTGTAATTGAGCCCTTTATTTTCCTTTCATTTCTCCACAACTATATATGGATAAATGAAAATAGTACTCAATTACAAGTCTAAGAGCTATATTTATTTATGATATATTATATAATTAAAAGGAGCCATTGTTACCATTGGTTTCAAAGCAGCGTATTAGCCACTTATCAAGATTGTTGAGATCAAATGAGAAAAAAGTAAATATTTTATGATAAAAAGAGGTTTACAAAATGGTTTGAATTGAGTTTTTTTTTTTTAATTTATTTATTTGGGCACGACATTGTGTTTGCATGTGTGGGTGTGTGTGGTCCTTTTCTGTCACCAGAACAATCCACTGGATAACGATTATGTTATGGACTCTTCTGCTAATGTAGAAATTTAATTTTGTTCCTCATGAATTTTTCCTGGTATTTTTCTTTCATCTTTTTTTTTTTTTTTATCACAACTCACTTTATAAGCAAGTGATTATTTTGTTGATAGCTTTTATAATTGCTTAAAAAAGTCATCAGGGTGGCCTAAAGTTGCCTAACAGCAAGGTAGTCTATCCCCTTTTTACTAGCGCTAGACCAAGGAGATTATTTTAGCATCTGAAGCGAAGGGACACACCTAGCATCAGCTCCTCACTTTAATCGCACAGATCCTGTGCTACTCATATGCTGATGTGGTTGGGCTGGTATCAAACCAAGAACTTTGATGTTCCCAGCCTGACACTCTACCAATTGAGCTAACCCGGCCCTTATTTATTCAAATAAAGCTCATTTCTGCCCTGAAATTGGTAACAACCTTAGTCTTTAAGATCACAACTTGGATCTACGAAAAAAAAGTTAAACAATTGTAGGGATTTTTAGCCCAAGAAAGAGCCAAAGTGGAGTATTGCAAGTCATGGACTGCTCAACCACCTGGGTTCTATCCTTAAGGATCACGGATTGCCACCAATAGCCAACAGGTGGCCCCACTGGGGAGCCTTACCCCTCTGCATAGGTGCAGTCTAACGCTCTAGCCGACAGGGCTGTGGCTACAAGAAAAAAAATCAAGTTGGCTTTTATACATATGACCATTGTTACCTCATCCGTCTTATCTCAAATAATGCTGGTAAAGTAGTCTGCAGAGTAGCCTATTGTAGGTATCTGCTGAACAGCAAGGTAGTCTATCCCATTTTCACTAGCACTAAACCAAGTGTTATATACCCACTTACCCTGCTGGGTATATAATGGAGAGGAAGAATTCTTAGGGGGAGGTTCTATTTCGCTGACTGGCCATCTTCTTTGGGTTGATTTTCCTATTTTGGTTGATACGGACTTCCATTATTCTGGGCTCCAATTGTCTTGTGCTCATTTCTGTTGTTTTTAATAATAAATGCAAGATTTGATTTATTTTTATCAGAAGTCATTGTTAAAACCAAAACCCAAGGGGTTTCAACCGGTGTGAGAAGATGGCTTACTGAGGAACAGACGACCATCACGACTGGCCCCTTCAACTAACGGCCAAATTCTAACTCGGTTCCCTTTTGCATGTTTTGCTTTTAGCCAAGAAGAAATCAACAGCTAGGTCAGTGAAAGGAACTGTTTGTCAATCACTTCTATAATGGTAACTTTCCATTTACAATACCATTATTTAAATTTTACTACACTAAAGACATAATTTGTAGACAACCCATGAATTATGTAACACAGGGAGATTGTTGTTGCTGTGGTGGAGCATCACACCTACAATCAACTCCCAGATGCTTTACTGCACAGATCAGATTACACAAGCTATGCTACTCATGTGTTGGGTTGGCAGGGATCAGTATTGAACCTTACAATTCCTGCTAGTATTGAAGATAAATTCAGTTTTAGATGCTTATATGTAAAGGGAGAAACATGTATATCCAACACAAAATAGTCATTTTCAGTACTGACCTCTATAGAGATTGGTAACATAGGCAGGACGACCTTTGAGTAAGTTCCAGGCCCGAAGTGTTTTATCCTTGGATACAGACAGGGCCAATTTTCCTGAAGGATGAACCGCCACACAATTGATTCCACTCCTGGAACAGACAATAATTTTATCATGGGAATTTATTACATTAAATATGCTTTTAAAAAAAATAAAAAAACTTTATGGACTTCAAACATGAATTTCTTTGAAGAAAGAAAAAAATGTAACTGAGAAAATTTGTTTTTTAAAAAACAAAACAAAAAAAAAAAACAATTTGAATTTTTGAGATGATGCTTTATAATTGATATTATTTGAACAAGAAACACCTGAAGAAGGCCAGAGAGCAAATTGGCCAAAAGGTTGCATATATAAACATAAAGACAATGACAACAGTCAACCCCCCCCCCCCCCCAAAAAAAAGTACAGCAAAATAATAGTCAATTATCCCATAAAGACATTTCCAAAAAAATATTTTCATGTAATTTGAAGAGTCGGACCAAGTATCCAATAAGCTCCTCAGTTGGGAACCACCTCGAAAGGAACACCTTTTGCTTTTCACCGCACACTTCCGATTGTGGTACAAGAGGCACATGGAAAATAAACTTTATAAATTGTGTGATACCATTTCCAAACAACATCTTTTTATTTAAACAAACATAAAAAATATTTTGTAAATAAAAACTATTTTCATTTAAATAAACATATCTGCATTTCTCTTCTGATTAAACAAAAACTATTTTAATATAAAAATGTGTCTTTAATATAAAAACATGTCTTTCGTTTAAAGTTTTATAATCTTTAAAAAATTCCTATTGAATTAACAACATGAAAGAACTAATTTTTTTAATTAAAATCGAAAACTATTTTACTATAAAAACATGCCTTTGGGTGTAAATATACATGAACAAACTTAAAAAATCTTACAGTGAAATTCTAATGCAAAAAAAATCGTCTGTTTGTAAATAAACGACAGGGAGTTTACGGTGAAAAACAAAAAGTGTTCCTTTCAAAACAGATCCCAGCTGGGGTGCCAATTGGTTACTTGGTCTGAAGAGTCAGTCTTGTTTGATAGACATTCTCTTTGTCTATGTTAAATTTTAACTAGTATATTTTGACTGCTTTCTGTGGATGATATATTGCTACCTAGGTATACTAAATTTAGAGTCTTACCATCCAGTGTGGAGATGTCTTCAATCTCATTTAAAACACATGAATTCAGTTTTACCTGAGTAGTTGTATAGCTACTTACCTCCTATCACTAGATTGTACTGACCAGTAAAAACTTACATTGATCACCTATGTATATGCAAGTGTAACAACTATAATGGGACAGACCTATTAATTATAGATTTCTTAGATATATATATATATTATTATTATTATTATTATAAGGTGTCCAGAAAAAAACCTACTCAAGTTTCACCATAAGGATCTTCAGGGTTAAATCCACTGAATTAATTAAAATTAAATAGAATAGGAAGGGGGAAGATGAGAAATAATTCTCACTATATATATATATATATATATATATATATATCAACAAAGAAATTCCCCCTTATTAATTATATAAATATAGAATACCTTTTATTTTAGCAATTTTTACTTGTTATTTCTTTTATGTTAGTTATGATTAACTGGAAGTTGTAGGCAAGGGTGACAAATTCTTTTTTTCTTAAGTCCGTCACAGACGATGATGACGTGACTCCATATCTTTAAATATGGAGGCAACTTAAGTCTTTACTAAATTACAAGATTACATCAGACAATACTGATAATGTTTGGGTTTTTAAAAAAAAAAAGATTTTAATCTAAAAAGAATTACTTACTTGTGTCCTTTGAAGGAGCGCAAACATTCCCAGGTATAAGTTTTCCACAAACACAATGTGCCATCTTCACTGCAACTGAATAGATGACTTCCCTTGTGGAATTGTAAATGTGTCACAGAACCTACAACCCATAAGAAAGAAAAGAAAAAATTAAAAAACATCTAAAAAAATTTTTTAAAGTGCATACGCATGTAATTAGATCAAAATCCTGTATTATTGTGTAAAATTTATACATACATCTTATTTATAATGGAGATTGTGGGTTTGTCTGTCTGTAACCGAAACTACACAAGTCACAATTCCCTTTGTTATTTACACACATTCTCCATGATTTTATTTTTTATTTAAACCTCAATTATTAGTAAAATTGTTTTACATTATTAAGACTGTTAACAATATCTACATACTAATAACATGCAATTGTATTTATATATACAACAAAATAGCGGTTCACAGTGTGAATGGGAAGGCTAATTTGCATATTGATCTTAAAAAAATTGATTTTAATAAATATATGCTTAGTATTATTGATTTCTAATTGTTTGGTTTTATCTTAATAAATATGAGAAAAATCTCGGGGATAAATCTTAACAGAAATCTATTAACATAAAGAAATAACTGTAATTTTATTCTTTTCTTCCTATTTTAACTAAATAGTTAAATTAGGGAAATTTACCACTGAAAGACGGGAGTAAGGGAAAATGGTGGAACAGTTAGTTTCAAAGTTGTTCTATTTTGCGATTATACCCCCTCTGTTCCAAATATTTTTATCTGAATTCTTATTCAGTTTCATTAGCCTTTCTAATTTAACATGATATTTTATTATATTAAAACTTAAATACTTGCACCCGGAGGGTGCATATATTTGCTAGTACATATAATATATTTAAGGCTATCATGTAGAGCAATCTACACCATGATAATGAGTGGGAGACAAAAAAGGGGGAATAGAGTGGAAAAAGTTGTTTTATTGATATAAAACTAGGGCCCTTTTGTCTGGTGCTTTTCAAGTTTTACACCCGGAAATGATTAATAGTCAAATAGTAAATTAAATAAGTTGGATTTGGATAATGGATATGGAATTAGGTTAGACGGGGGGGGGGGGGGGGATTAATAAAATTTTCAAAACCCCATTAAGTCACACCCATCCCAAGCTCCTCACCTAATAAAAACAGTGAGTGCTTGGGTCTTATTTGCCTACACAAGGAAGGACGAGAAAATAAAATCAAAACTGACTCGAGGACACATAAATGTTGTTTCGTTCTTGCCTTGTGCAGGATGGAAAAATGTAGATCGCTATAATTGGACCTGCAGGTATTTATAGAAATCAGATGTTCACCAATTGCGGAGTCAGGACATTTTGAATGCCCAGATGTCATGCGCCTACCATATATATATATATATATATATATATATATACATACATACATACACAGTGATGCCGATAGCTTTTTGATTAATGTGTCCTGGGATGCACATATTTGCTTTAGTCCCCAAAAAAGTTATTAGTCCCAACTAAAGCCGTCTAACTCCAACCTTGTAACCTATCCGGTACAATTCGTTTCTTAGAAACTATTGAAATGTATTTACAGTTAGCTTGAAATGGTAGGGGAAGAAAAACTAAAAATACTGGGATGAATGGATACAATTTTACTGCGTCCTTTTAGATTTTTGTGCATCAGGGAAGCAGGTCGTGTACCTATCAGCATCTGTGTGTGTGTATATATATATATATATATATATATATATATATATATATATATATATGGTGATTGCCACTTCTTCACAGAAGAAGGCCACTTCTACAATGTTCGGTTGAGAGCGTTACGGCTATTATGTAATCCTGTACTACCTGTTTCATAGTCGGGTCAGCGGCGACTAAACCGGTACCCCCACCAAGTTTGTTTGGTGAGGAGGGTGGCTAGACAACCAGCAGGACGAAAAACAAAACCTGTCAAAGGGCGGGGGAAGATTTTCACTCAACGGACATCTAGCACGTAAACACAGGGACGTAAAATTACTTGGTTGGTATCCAAACACGTAGCAAGCCCGCTTAAGTCTTTCGGTGGCATAAATAAATCATCCATCTAGGAGAAGGACAATCTGAAGTAAAACCTGTGTTCTCCATAGCTTTTCAGTCATCTTGCCTCAGCTTGTCACCGATACCAGACTTTGGAGAAGGAGAGCATAATGTGCGTGTCGCACAAGCACACAGCATGTTTTTCTTTTTATGCAGATATTTCTTCATTTATATATATATATATATATATATATATATATATATATATAAGAATTAAGTACAAAATTTATGAATAGGATATCTAAGGGTTAGAAATTAGAATAGCATAATAGAAGAATATAATTAAATTAAAAGTGAATTCAAACTTCAGATTGTTGGATGTCTATGACTGGCTATAGAAAAAAACCTTTCAAACGACAGAGTTCTATGACCTGAATACAATTAAGTCAAAATAAAAACAAACACGTGACCTCAAGGTCAACCAAAGCCAATCTGCTCCAAACCACTCTCAAAATAATGATATTCCAATATAGTAACATCTGATGAAGGTTACTTGGGGAATCTACATTCCTCTAAGTCTCCTGAAATAGACTATTATGCTTTCAATCTAAATCCTCTTTACTTTTTCCAAATATATTTTTGCTGTGACCCTAGCACTAAGGGGACACATTGAGCAGTAATCTGAACATTAACTACATAAATGAGTAACCTCCCCTTGTTTCTTTCACTTTGAGGAAGCCTTATGTGTCCTTAATAACAATTAAGTTCATTTCAAATAATGCGCAAGTACAATTAAGAACACATTTTATGATATTTTCGAGTTAAAACATGCAGTCGTATTGATTTGAACAAATTCATATTTTCAATGTAGATTTACAGTGAAATAAAAATGTCCAACCAAAGCATAAGGCTTCCTCAAAGTGAAAGAAACAAGGAGGTTACTCTCATTTATGTAGCTAATGTTCAGATTACCCATTAAGCTCTATCAATTACGACTATTGTAAATAATTACATCGTGAGTGAAATTTCATCACCCATTCATTGGAATATATATATATATATATATATATATATCTTTTTCAGCTAGTATATTAGGTCTGAGATCTGTCAGCTGTTCCTTCTATTCAAATTAAACATTTATCTTATTTCTACTGAATATTTTATATTTGTTCCAAAATTCATCCAACCTTGCCTTAAAAGAGTTCAGAGATGGGAGCATTCACTACAGATGATATTTCATTCCATGAATTTACAACACTGTTACTAAAATAATTTTGCCTTACATCTGTTTTGCAAAATTCTTTTGAGAGTTTTAATTCATGACCCCTGGTATTGATTTTTTGAACAACATTCAATAGATTAAAGTTTGTTGAATAAAATCCATGGGTATATTTATAGACTTCAATCATATCTCCTCTGGTTTGTCGATAAGCCAAACTTGGTAAGCCAGTCTTCCTTCATATGAAAGGTTAATTCATTCACTACCTTAGTAGCTCCCCTTTGAACTCCCTCAATGAGTTTTATGTCCCTGATTAGTTTTGGACTCCAGATCACATTGGCAAATTCCAAATGGGGTCTCAATCAATGCAATGATAAATAAATTTTTCAACATTTCTTTATCCATGTATTCATATGACCTTGGTATTAATCCTAATATCTTGTTTGATTTATTTACTTGTATTTTTACATGTTAGGAAAATTTATATATATATATATATATATATATATATATATATATATATATAATCCAAAAATCCAGAGAAGAAGTCTTCCTTACGACATAGGATTGTTTTTTAAAAACGTGTCTCAGTTTGCAGAGCTCAATGTGTACTCTTATTGTTAGAGTCACAGAGGGGGAAAAAAAATGTTTTTTTAAATGTTTTCAAATGCCTTAAAAGTAATAAAGAATTCATCATTCGCATCTGATGATTTAGGAGAGTTAGACACTTTGTCTAAGCTTCCTGAAATAGACTATAATGCAAAAATTCTAAGTCTTTTATATTTTTAATATATAATATATTTTTATATATATTATATATATATAAGTAAGTAATTTGACGGAGTGGCCTATTGTCAGTATCAGGCAGACAATGAAGGAATCTATCCCTTTTTCACTAGCACTAGACCACGGATATTCTTTTTGCATCTGAGGTGGAGCACTGCACCAACCATCAGCTCCCCACTTTACTGCACAGATCCTTGTGCTACTTGTATGCTGACTTGGCGAAGGCCGGTATTGAACCCGGAAACTTGTGGTTCCAAGCCGGATGCTCTACTGACTGAGCTAAGCCAGCCACATTAAATATATACATTATACACACACACACACACAATTGCATATCACCAGCAAACTTTTATACGCGTTCTTATCTAATTTCGTTAGTCTTTCTAATTTAATTTTCATTACATTAAAACTTTCAGCTAGTTCATAATCCCAAGTAAGGCTTTCTCCAGTTGGTTTATTAATAATTGATAATATGGGGGTAGCGGATATAGTGGGTGTGGCTTTTATCCACAACTTGTGAACACTTTAATGCCAGTTTTGAACATACACAGATTACAAATCACAAATTGTTAATGTTGCATGAAAGGATTCATCAAAATCAAAAAGGAAGTTCATTAATGCAATGGGACGCCAACGCAGAACTGGACTAATGTCACATGTTATTTCTCACAAAGAATCTTTTTAAACTCATTTACCTGTGTGTTGAGTAAGTGAGCCAACCATTTTACGACTCTTTAAGCTGTACAACCAAATCGTTTCATCAGTTCCTCCAGAGGCTAAAAATCCTCGACGTTTCGACACAGCCACATTTTTTATGCTGCCCAGGTGTGAATGATCGGTGAAACTTTCTTCCAATTGCCATTTCTAAAAAGAACAGAAAAATAAAT
Source organism: Doryteuthis pealeii (assembly GCA_023376005.1). NCBI lineage: Eukaryota > Metazoa > Mollusca > Cephalopoda > Myopsida > Loliginidae > Doryteuthis > Doryteuthis pealeii. The sequence continues at coordinate 40,869,660 of CM042149.1, read as the reverse complement.
AAAATCTGCAACAAAGCAATCTTTGAGGATCATGAAAGACATAAATATAGGGTTTGCGCAAACTCCTTGTTTTGCTATTTTTTTCTTACATGTTCTGGCTAAGCTGTGTAACTTTTTCGTATGAAATTTTCACGGATCTAGGCTTCCATAATTTTGCTAAATTGTAAATTAATATTTATTGAAAAAAAAAAATGGAGCTAACACGAGGTTGAGTTACCTCCCTTTTTCCGCATCCATACATAAATAAAATTGAAATTTTTAAAACATGTTATTTGCTGATCCACGTGACAAAGAGACAGATAATTCGGTGTTTTTTATTTTCTGATTTTTTTTTTTTTTTTTTTTTAATTATAGATCTTTTACTCTGAACATTAAAATGTGTGCAAAATTTGCAAGCAAAAACACTCGTTTTCAGTTTATATTTTAAATAGAGGACCCTTGGAATTTATGCACACACCATAATACATTTTTAATTCAACAAGTTGGAGTTACTCCCCCTGATTTATGGACAAATTCAAAATTTATCATCTAATTTAATAGCAAAGTTTTAAAACTAACTTACTCTATCTCAAATTTAGTTAACACAGAGCTAGAAATAATGTGGAATTCAGAATGGATATAATGAAATAAATTCATTAGAAAAATTTTATTGTGTAAGATTCCAACGAAGCTAAACTAAAACTTTGCAATTCCGAACTAAATTGGACCTGTTCTTAAAATGAATAAAAAAAAAATTTTTTTCTGGTTTTAGACGGGGCGGGGGGCTATTTACAATCAATACAATGTCGAAACGATCTCTGCTTTATCGTCAAAGTTGACATTTGAAAATAAAATAAGGGAAAGATAACTTGTATACATGCATATCAGAAAGACAAGAGATCGTTTCGACATCAGATATTGTATTCATTTGCAAATTGGTCCGGTTTAAATATAATTTTTCCGCGACTAATTTTTGTATTTAATTGTAAATAGGATCTTAAACTATATAAAATGAATAACTTTCCCTAAGTAGAGGAACCTCCTCTGAATGCAATACAACAAAATTTGATTACGAAAAATTGATAAAAAGATGTTTTTTCCGACCTCTAAAAAATTAGTACTAATTTTAAAGTTTTTTTTTTCTTTGTTATCATGAAGTTTATTTAGATTGTTAGTTATTATTAAACTTCCGACAAGTTAATTAATCATAATGTTAAAAAAAAAAGTATTATGTCGATGAATTAATACACGAGTTAGTGTTGTTTAGTCCACGTGGGAAGAAAAAAATCTCACCGCCTTTTTTTTAAATTTTAAATAAATTGTTCTACAGACGATCCATATAATTCAATAAAGAAATATTCATCTTTGGTTTCTTTTGTTTTTAAAAGAGATTTTATTTATGTATTTATTAAAAGTTTAATTAGTTTGATTTTTAGTTATTTTTCAACTAGTATTAGCGTTAGAAACTGGTTACCTAACAGAACATCCAAGGAAGAAAAAAAAAAAACATCGCACAGAACAAGAAAAAAAAATTAAATCTAAAAAAAAAAAGATAGAAGATTATAATTCAAATTATTCAAACCACCTAACATAATAATTAAAATAATAATAAATTAAATTAAATATTTTAAAACCCAATATCGAGAATAATACAACACGCTAATTCATATAGCACTGATCTCGATAATGTTAAAATGGGTTTCTTCTACTTTAAAAGAAAAAAAAGATTTTTTACAAAAATGCTGGCATTATACGTCGTCTACAGATATAAACTCACCTTTCCGACTACAGTGACACGATAAGCGAGTAAAATCTCTTCATAAGTTCCAACGACGATTTCCAAGTTAGTACTTTCATCCATTTTGAAACACGAGGGTAACAATAATGAATTGTGTAGACTACGTCATCAAAAAGTACATATGGAGCGTCACGTATTTCTGTGTAGTTTAAATTACGGTAAGCCAAAAGTGACATAATAGTGTTTTCTAATATACTATTGGAGTCAATGTGTATTTATTTATTTAGTTAGTTAGTTAGTTAGTTAGTTAGTTAGTTATATATCTATTTATTCATTGATTGATTTACTATCTTTTGCATAATTCTTTTACATTTCAAATTTGAACTTCGTGTAAAATAAATTCTTCATTTAAGTTTTTTGAATTCTTTATGTAACTCTCTTTTTTTGCATTGATGATACGCTTTTAAAAAAATCAAGGTGTAATCAAAAAGTATCGATACTTTTTCAATTCAATTTTTTTAACCATATTACCTTTAAGCACCCCTTTTTGATCTCGATTAAGAAAGGACATTTTTTTCATTTACACTGTCAATATCCGGTTGTTTGTTAGGGGTTATGGTTAGGCTTAGGGTTGGAGTTAGTTTTATAATATTTTTTTTTAATCTAAAAATTGTCTGTTAAAACAACTGGATATTGACGATGTAAATGAAAAACATGTTCTTTCTTAATCGAGATCAAAAAGGGGTGCCTAAAGGTCATATGGTCCTTCTTTTTTTTTTTAATTTAGATGTAAACATGTACAGAGCTGAGCAATTTATATAACAAAGTGATGATGTCTAAACGAGTCAGTGCCAATTTTCAATACTGGAGCTGGCAGTAGATGTGGTACTCCACCTTAGATTAAAAAATAATCTTCCTGTTTAGTGCTAGTGAAAAGGAGATAGACTTCCTCAATGCCCAGCTGATACTAACAATAGGCCACTCCACTAACTTTAATTAAGAGGGAAAAACAATTATCCCCCTTTAACTCTTAAAGTCCTATACCACCTCATTCCACCTGGCTTGAAGTCTCATTCGTTTTCCTAATACATCCCAAACGATAGCCTTTATTTAATGTAATATTAAACATATTTAGAAATATTTGATTTAATGGAAATAACAGGTAACTTTAGATGTAAAGGTCATTTTTAGCCATTCATTTTTGGACCATATTACCTTTAGGTACCCCTTTTTGATCTCGATTAAGAAAGGACATGTTTTTCATTTACACCGTCAATATCCAGTTGTTTGTTAGGGGGTTAGAGTTAGGGTTAGTTTGATAATTAAAAATAAAAATCTAAAAATCGTCTGTTAAAACAACCGGATATTGACGGTGTAAATGAAAAACATGTCTTTCTTAATCAAAATCAAAAAGGGGTGCCTAAAGGTCATATGGTCCATTTTTTTATATATCCTTATAGGAATGCTCTGGACTTAAAAAATTCTCAACAGGATGTGAAGAGTTAATCTCAGTTGTCACTTTAGAGCAGAGCTTCTCAAATATATATATTTTTTTTTTTACACCCTTGTAACCAAATCTAATTTCCAAATGAACTGTTTGTTAAATTACAAAACATAACTGATTTACCAGCGTTTAATACAACTTACGTGTATAGTGGTTCTTCGGGTAACCAGTTTATAGTTAACTTATGGTGGTTTTCTTGAGTGAAGTTATATATGTATGTATTGATATATATAAATATTAGTAATCTACAACAAACACACTATAAGGTTAAATAAATAAAAACAGAAGGAAAACAAATCATTTGAAGAAGGAATCAATAAGCTTTGTATTTGAAATATTAAAGATACAGTAAAAAGTTATATTGTAGTGTTCAGCAGAATATGCCTTTTCATCAGTTCATGTACTGTAGAGATAGAACAAATTGAGTTCAGTCCAATAGAGGAAGAAAGGGTAAGGTTCTATATATCAGCAGTGAAGTAATTCATAGAGAAGGAAAGATAAGTACTTTCAGTGGCAGGCAAATAGTCTTAAGTTGATCGATGTGGAGTGTTCAGGCATAAGTTGGTCCTCTGAATTGTTCTTCGAAAACCTTTGTTTAAATAGGATTTACCTAGGCTCCAAATCGGTCTTTTTGAAAAACTTCTTTTTAGGTGCGAAGGCTTCTGATTGGTTGAAAATTATAATTTTTAATATTTCTAATGCACCTTTAATTCTTGAATTATTTTTAATGGGAAGGATGGGTTTGGTGATGTTGATTTTTAAATGTTTTCAGTTTTCATTACTCCCAGGTCCACTCTGACCTATCACAGCATGAATCTGCTGCTCAAAATATATGCAACCTTCACCTTTCTACAGAACCAGAACTAAGGAGAAGAAATAAAGTCAGTCTGGCATCTTTAGAAATGTCCAAGCTATACAAGAAACAGAATAAGGTGACAGCCAGCCAGCTAGCCAACCAAGCTACTCAAGTAAGTAAAAAAGATAAAGACTTTAAACATTCTTATATCAGCTTCAACAGAACCAGAACTAAGAAAGAAGAAATAGTCAGATCAGCAACTTTAGATATGTCCCAGTCCCAACTATGCAAGAAACAGGCTAAGGTACCATCCAGTCAGTCGAGCTACTCAAGTAAGTAAGAAGATAAAGATTTTAACATGCAGAGTTCTTATACTAGCTTCTACAGAACCAGAACTAAGAAAGAAGAAATAAAGTCAGACCAGAATCTTTAGAACAGACCGGCCAGTTAGAAAAATGTCCAAGCTACACAAGAAACAGAATAAGGTGACAGCAAGCCAGCCAGTTAGCTCAAGAAGATAAAAACTAGGAATATGCAGGGTTCTTATACCAGCTTCTACAGAACCAGAATTAAGAAAGAAGAAATAGACAGACCAGCATCTTTAGAAATGTCCAAGCTACATAAGAAACAGTCCAGCTATTCAACTACTCAAGCAAGTCAGAGATAAAGACTTTAAAAATGTGCGAGCATTACGAATGCCTCCCACCTTTCTCATCATTCCCTAAGAACTCTCTCTCTCTCTCTCTCTCTCTCTCTCTCTCTCATATATATAGTCAGATTGGATGGTTATACATCATTGGTATTAATTTGAGACTTTCTTCAGTTTCCTTGAGTTTACCCGTTAGATCCAGACACATCTACCACAATTCTCCAAAGAGACATATCACATTCCCTTAATCTTTTTTTTTTACCCTGAGGCTGGTGGAAAACATTGAACTTTTCTATACCATTTCCTGTTATTTCTTCTTCTTAAATGTACATATTTGTTAATAATACCTAACCTATACGTTATATTTACTGTCACAAAATGTATTTTTTATTATTTTTATTTCATTGTTTCATGTTCTTTTGCTGCCATTTGGTTAAGCGGACCATATTACCTTTAGGCACCCCTTTTTGATCTCGATTAAGAAAGGACATGTTTTTCATTTACACCATCAATATCCAGTTGTTTGTTAGAGGTTAGGGTTAGGGGTTAGGGTTAGGGGTTAGTTTTATAATTTTTTTTAAATCTAAAAATCATCTGTTAAAACAACCGGATATTGACGGTGTAAATGACAAACGTCCTTTTTTTAATGGAGATCAAAAAGGGGTGCCTAAAGATCATATGGTCCGGTTAAGCCACTGCTCAATTCTTTCACACAAGTGAAAAGGCAGAATAGTATGAATAAATACTCTTTATGTCATTACTAGAAGCAGCTACCCAGCATCACCTGGGTAGGAGAAGGGAGCAAAAAAAAATCCTGGTGTATTGATTTGTTTACTTTTAAGATTTACAAAAGCTGGACATTTTTATGTAGAATTCCAATGCTATATCTATGTATATTCTAATTTCTAAATGTCTTTGAATATAAATCTTCATAATTTTTGCACAAAAGGCAAGAACCAGTAATATTCAATTTGTATATATATTTACTTTGTCATTAATTATTTTATTTTCATAGTTTCATCCGGACATACATACATACATACATACATACACGAGGGTATGTCAAAAAGTAATGCCATTTTGTTTAGAACAGGTATGATTACCAACACAGGAACATGTATCATACATCAAGATTACTCACCAGATTTAGCACCTTCAGACTATCATCTCTTCGGCCCCATGAAAGAGGGTTTGAGAGGCAAACATTATTCCAGTGACGAGGAAGTGAAATCTGTAGTGAAGAAGTGGCTCAAAGAACAGTCAACAGAATTTTACGAGACAGGGATACATGCTTTCATTCGAAGGTGGAACATTGCCATTGAGAGAAACAGTGACTATATGGAGAAATAGGGATGTGATCCACAGAGGACCAGCTTCATTTTGATGTATGATACATATTCCTGTGTTGTTAATTATACCTGTCCTAAACAAAATGGCATTACTTTTTGACTCACCCTCGTACATACACACCAACTGTCTTTTATATATGTATAGATTGGTCCTGTCCTAAACAAAATGGCATTACTTTTTGACTCACCCTCGTACATACACACCAACTGTCTTTTATATATGTATAGATTGGTCCTAGCCAACTCAGCACATGAATAGCACAGCTTGAGTAATCTGATCTTTGCGGTAGGTGTGGTGCTCCACCTTAGATGCAAAACAATTTCCCTGGTCTAGCACTAGCAAAAAGGGGATAGACTCCCTCACTGTCTGGCTGATACCAACAATAGGTCACTCCACCAATTTTACTTTACTTATCTATATTTTAATACTCTTGTTCCTTAATCTTCTCACCATTATCATCCTGCAACACCCTCTGTTTAAAAATGAGACCGTCCAAGATGAAATGCAAAAATGTAAATTCTGCTTATCTGGTGTTGCTTATCCATCGAATTCTCATTTCTTATGAGTGCCATCACCTCAGCTAAATAATGGACCATTCCATTTTTTTATAAAGAAAATAAGTGAAGAAAAGAACATGCTACACAGAAAAAATATAATAAGAAAGAAAGAAAGAAAGAAAGAGAGTAGGGGAAAGATAGAGAGAGGGGGTGAGTGCACAGAAGCGATAATGCTAATCTGTTTCAATCAAACATAATGAAAAGATGAAAAAAAGGAAAGAAAGAAAAAAAGAGTGAGAGAAAGTTAAATCAAGATTAGTATAATTTTTACTTATTGAATCATTGTAAGCTTTTAAGTAAACATATCAAACATTGTAATAATTAAATTATCATAATGTGGTATATCCACAGGTCCTACTAGTGTATAATAATAATAATATTAACAATAACATGGAGTCAAAGATAATCTTTAGATATGTATATCGAAATAATAAATTGGAGTAAAGGTTTTGTCAAAAAGGAAAATACTTTTGACACATCCTAATAAAAATTAAGTGTTCCTTTTTTTTCTATATTATTAAAACTAGCAAAAAAACAAACAAACAAAAAACGCCCTCTGGGTGGTGTAAGAATTATTTTTTGAAAGATATTTCCTGAGGGAATTGGGAGTTAAAAATTCAATGCTAGATGGTTACTCATAAGTAAGTAAAATCATCAAATTTATTAAAGAAGTAAAAAAAAAAAAAAAAACAATTCGGTCCCCCTCAAAAAATGATTTGTACATCAATCAATTATTAATTAAATAATCATTTTGAATATTTTACACATAAATTTTATGCAAACTCGTAGGTATTTATTTATTTGTAAACTTTTTAGTTAACCTCTTGATACTGAAAAAATGACTATTTCTTGTTTGTAAATAATTTTCTCGTAAAACTCAATACTCATAACTTTGAATATATATCAAAACAAAACAAACTATATATGGTTATTTCCTATAAGCTCCAAACATAAACAAAGGGAGACCACTCTTGACTGATAAATCATTTATTTATTTATTGATCTACTAAGAAAAAAGAAGACGGAGTTAGGGTTCAGGGTTAGGGGTTAGGGTTAGGGTTAGTTTAATGGGAAAATAAGTAAATAATTCATCAGTCAAGAGTGGTTCCCCTTTGTTTATGTTTGAGTTATAGGAAATAACCATATATAATACCGGGCATTTATTTATTAAAACTTGTTTTAAAAAAACAATAAGGACCGTCTTTGGCTGCATACTTAAATTTTGAGTGTATATAATTAATACAAATTTGTTCTTTATTCTATGTATTGACAATTTTGGGTAATGTGACGTAAGCAGTGACATAGTTTCAGTTACAGACAAATGGAGACCAAATCTCCATTATAAATAGATATGTAACTCATTTGTATTCCATTACTGTATTGAAAAAAATGCATTCAGTAATCCCTATCGGTGAATTGAAAATCCTGCTGTCCCACCACACAACTTTGTCATTCCAAGGCAGGAAAATCAAATATTGACTCTTTTCTTTCTCTCTCTCTCTGTCACAGTACAATGGGTTAAAAGGAAGACCTTGTCATCAAATATTAATGGGATATGATAAGATATATATGAAAGGCATTGAAAATTGACTAATATATAAAGGTAAAGTGAGCAAAACAAGAACGGACATGGCCTGGATCATATAAGAATGAACGATCAGATGTGGCACACGTTAATATATCAACAGGTGACATTCAATTTGTTTAGATGATAGATTTATATAACTACCTACGAACCCCCTCAAACACCCACCTACCCCAACACACATACACACACACACACATATATATATATATATATATATATATATATAAGGGCTGGTTTAGCTCAGTGGGTAGAGTGTTTGGCTAAGAATCACAAGGTTCTTCGTTCGATACCAGCCCTTGCCAACTAAGCATATGAGTAGCACAGGGGTCTATGCAGTAATGTGAGGAGCAGATGGTAGGTCTGGCGCTCCACCATCACATACCAAAAACCATCTCCTTCGTCAAGCGCAAGTGAAAAAGGGATAGACTCCCTCGCTGTGTAGCTGATACCGACTTTAGGTTACTCCGACAACTTTATATATATATATATATATATATATAAATATATATATAAAGATAAATCTAATGAGTCAGACGAACCTACTATTAGTTTCACTTAATGCCCTTCAGGGCTAAGTCAGATCTGAAGAGCATTAAGCGAAACTAATAGTAGATTCGTCTGACTCATTAGATTTATCTTTATTATTTGCTCTACTTAGGTATTGAGCACTTTTTACTTATTAGCTATTCTCCTAGCGGTTATATGAATATATATATATATCTTATATACATATATATACATATAAATTGTTTTTTCTTTTGGCCAAATACTGTACCAATAGATTATTTTTTGTTGGTACGACTATCTTGGTCTTTTCTTTTTTTCAAAAATGTTTTTCTCCCCGGTTGATGTTTGGTAGTATATTTTTACAATCTGAAGGCTGAGTGACAGCAACTCTCCTCAGGTCTGCAGGACTCTTCTGAGTATTCTAGCCGATCTTAACAATGCTGTAGTCTGGATGGTCTCTATTCTTCCTCTGATTTCCAGTTCATCCAGACTCTTTTCCAGGCCGTTGGGAATTGTTCCAAGGGCACCAATATTATTATTATTATTATTATACTAAAGCTGAGCAAATCAAAGTTTGTCTCCTAAAGGCTTTTTTATTGTTTAGTTTAATGACATTAGTTTAATTCCATTTTAATTTGTTCTAATTAGTCATAATTTGCAATTAAGTCAAAAACTGACCCATCTTTTATATCATATTCTGCCTGTCACTTTCCCACTCTCTATGTATATCTTGATTCCCTCCTCATTATATATGTTAGTTTCTCAATGAGAGTAGAGAGAGAGAGAGAGAGAGAGAGAGATTTGAGAGTTTAAGTTTTATAAACCACCCAACATCTTGGCTCTTAATAAATTTAAATTAGGTTAAACGTTCCCCTTCTTAAGAATCTTACATAATGATTTTAATGTCTTTTTTTAAATTCTCAGGCTGTATCTGTTTTTTATCTTTTTTAAATTTAATTCACTTTTCAAACTCACTTTTCTCTAATCCCAATTATCTACCAAGAGCTCAATGGGTGACCCAATGGGTCATGTTTTGTCTAGTATATATATATATATATATATATATATATATATATATATATATTAGACAATATATATATATATATATATATATAAATAAAGGGCAGTTGTGTGTATGTATGTATGCTCTACCAAGAGCTCAATGGGTGACCCAATGGGTCACGTTTTGTCTAATATATATATATATATATATATATATATATATATATATATATATATATATATATAAATATATTAAAAAAACTCCATGCTGTTACATTTAGATTTTATTTTATCTTCACGAATGTAAATCAAATTTTCATTATTTTTGCTCAAAAAGCAAAATCTGGTGATAGTGAATGTGTGTATATATTTACTTTGTTTTATTTTTGTAGTTTCCTCCAGACATACACACTCATATATACATACATACAACTGCCCTTTATATGATGGACTCTTCTGTCGTTGTCTGAACCTCATACGTCGAAATCGACGGGAGAGTCCATCATATAAAGGGCAGTTGTATGTATGTATATATGCGTGTGTATGTCTGGAGGAAACTACAAAAATAAAACAATTAACAACAAAGTAAATATATACACACATTCACTATCACCAGATTTTGCTTTTTGAGCAAAAATAATGAAGATTTGATTTACATCCGTGAAGATAAAAATAAAATTTAAATGGTAACAACATGGAGTTTTTTGTTTTTTATTCCATTTAAAATTTTGAATAGGAGACTTTAATTTTTCTTTTCACAGTGTCTGTGAACTTTTTTTTTTCTGATGCCTCACCAGGAGCATCAGAAGTCTTTTTTACATTGGGATTGTAATGGGGCATTCTGTGAGGATCCAACTCATGATTCATTTATAATGGATCTGTGAGAGTAACTTTTTGCCCCCCTTTCTACCCAGGCGATGTTGGGTACCCACTTCTAGTACATATATATATATATAGTATTATAGTGTGTACAGAAATAACCTACTCGAGTTTCACCATAAGGATCTTCAGGATTAAATCCACTGAATTAATCAAGATATTGATTAATTACAGTTAACTGCGGGAGTTCATATTGTAATTTTAAAATTAGTAGGTTATTTCTGTACACACTATAATACTAAATCCGTTCTACTTACATATTGAGCACATTATATTTGTTATAACGCTGACTTATCCAAGTAAAACTTATACCAACCAAATATTGAGAGCAGCCCAATATTTTTTACAGGTAAGTCATTCCATTTACATACATATATATATGTGTGTATATATATATATATATATATATATATATATATATTACCAAAAAATACACACATGCAACCGGCTGTAATTAATCAATATCTTGATTAATTCAGTGGATTTAACCCTGAAGCTCCTTATGGTGAAACGAGTAGGTTATTACTGTGTACTATTATAATAATAAATTTGCTCTACTCACGTATTGAGCACTTTATATTTGTTATATCACTTTCTTATCATTGTGAAACTTGCATCAATTAACCATTGTGATCAATTTCACCGGTAAGTCACCTTTTTCATATAAATCATATATATATATATATATATATATATATATATATATATATTAGGAGTACCTGGCATTGCTCAGAAAAAATGATAAGAGACAAATTGTTACGATGAAATAATGGTTTGGTTTCTTAGTTTAATGGCATATCAACCTTCATGGGTTATTCAGTTATGAAGCTATCCTTGTAGAAGTACAATAATAGTACTATTTAACCCATAACTGTATGTTTTTTTGTGGTTAGCCTAAATGAGAATCTTAGTAATAGATCATCAGCATCATGCTGTGTTGATAGCACAGATTCTCATGACTCTCTCTCACCACCTGTCCCTATCGGTCAGCGCTCCAGGCAAGTCCTCCTCATGACATCTAGTATTCAAACATAGCTGATCTTTAAGTCTTTATTGGTCAGCTCAATCTGGTATGTCCATGTGTAGGTGTCCACAAGAGAGTGTCACTTAAGAGTCCATCCTTGCTTCGGACCATATGACCTTTAGGCACCCGTTTTTGATCTCGATTAAGAAAGGACATGTTTTTCATTTACACCGTCAATATCCGGTTGTTTTAACAGACGATTTTTAGATTTAAAAAAATTTATAAAACTAACCCCTAACCCTAACCTTACCCCAACCCCTAACCCTAACCCCTAACAAATAATGGATATTGACGGTGTAAATGAAAAACATGTCCTTTCTTAATCAAGATCAAAAAGGCATGCCTAAAGGTAATATGGTCCCTTGCTTCTCCTGGAGTGTCTAGTATGTCTTGTTTGTCTTACTTGGATGGTTTGTGTGATAGGGAGTGAATTGAAAAGTAAAGAGTAGAATGACGAGACTGATAAACTGTTTGGATAGGTTTTAATATCAAAACAATTACCTCAGTTATAACAGTTCAACAAAATGCCCGAGTTCATATATATATACAATATTCCCTAGTGGGCAGGGGAGATAATTAGGAGTTAAGGTCAAGGTTAATCAAAGGTTAAGGTTATAAAAAAGGAAATGACTATTTAATTTACAACAGGGAGCAACTGGCCATACAGTTGTTTTTTTGTCGGGTGCTGCTTCCAAGATTTGTTCAATACAGCATGCAGCATCCTTGTGCAGTTCCCATCTAGCCTTTTCACTAAGTATTTCATTAGAGTCCAAGTGGTGCAGCCATACAGTAGCACTGACATGGCTTACAGCAAGCAAAGTTATTATCTGAACTGAATAATTACATTGATCTTAACTAAACTAGAAAAACTGTAACCCTTTGGGTCCCCCATTGAGCTCTGGACAGATAATTGTGATCAGGAAAAAAGTAAGTTTACAAACTGAATTAAATTTTAAAAAATAAATATGTCTGGAGAATTGAAAAAAAACAACATCTTGCTAAAATTTGCAAGTAAATCAAAAACTGACCCGTCTCTTACACCACATTTTGCCTGTCACTTTCCCCTTTCTATATATATTGATTAACTACTCCTTATATGTATTAATTTCTCTGTGAGTGTAAAGAGAGAGATTGGAGAGTGTGAGAGGGAGATTGAATTTCTCACTTTATTTGTATGTAATAATAATATAAGCCAGCCCTTATCTTCTGGCTGCTGATGAAAATTAATGTACAAATAAAACATATTTTAGCATATATTTTGTGTTATTAAACTAGATAGGAAACGAAGCCTTTTGTTATATATTATGTGGTGTCATGAGTTGTTTACAAGACCCTGTAGTTAGTTTGAAATAGGTTCATTAGAGTTGAAAGCGTAGGCTGGTAGATTTCTGTTGGAATAATACCAGAACTGTTGGTAGCCCCATCTGACCCCTAGAGAACACATCACAAGAAACATGGGACTAGTTTTAGAAATCAGTTTCAACCAGAGATGGCACAGAGTAGACATGCCACTGTGAGGTTGATTCTCCCGAGCTGTGAATAAGAACATGGGAAGAAATAAATCTTGATCAAGTAAATAAAAGTCTTGTGAGTTGATTAATTGCATGACAAAAAAAAGTAGCCCAAAAGAAGCCCTTAGAAAAAGAAGACTAGACAACATGATGGCCAAAAGAAGTAGGAGAGGAAACATGGCAACTAGACATAGTAAGAAGAAATGAAGAACAAGTAATTTTCAACTCTGTATCTCTCTCTCTCTCTCTCTCTCTCTCTCTTCTCTCTCTCTCTCTCTCTCTCTCTCTCTCTCTATGTTACCCGAGTCTCCTCTCTCAATTATATACCCAACAACAATGGGGTATATAACGTTATGTAACACTTTAGGAAACAATCATTGATTCACCCAGCTTTATAATATATGTACCCATAGGTTTATTTAGTACATTCAAAATTCCAATACCTTGTGTTGGATAGTCTCTTCATTATTTCTTTTACCTTTTCTCTTGTTCTGTTTCTTCTAAGTCTAATTAATGGCTGGTAACTTCTCAGGTTGTGGTACGTTAGGTCTCTTCTTGTTGGGGACACATCTTCTTCAGGTCATCATTGGGTTGACTCATTGTCTTAGTTTTTACTAGAAGCGGCTACTCAGCATCACCTGGGTAGAGGGTGTGGAGGGTAAAAAACTCTGATGTATTGTTTTGCTGGACATTTTTAAGTAGAATTTCAATGCTATTTCTATGTATATTTTAATTTTTAAATATCTTTAAATATAAATCAAATCTTCATAATTTTTGCACAAAAAGCAAGAAATGGTGATATTAAATGTGTACATATATATTTATTTTGTTGTTGAGTGTTTTATTTTTGTAGTTTCATCTGGACATATATACACAACAACTATATAAATATAGGAAGCAAGTGGTGTAATCGTTAAAGTCATGGGAAATGGACTCGTTGCCCCGAGTTCAAATCCTTGACTTGGTAATTGCATTTCACTTAGCACTAATACCCTTGGGAAAGGTATGAATCCTACTCTCCCTCCAGCTATGGATAAATAGTAGGGCAGACTGGGCTCTTTAACTTTGGTTAGGCAACCAGTCTAGGAGAAGGAAAACTCTGAATTCAAAACCTGTTGAACTCCGCTTAAGAAATTGACCTTGTGTCACATCCTGCTTGTGCGGAGGGGTTGGTAAATATATATATATATATATACACAACAACTGCCCTTTATATATGTATAGATTAATGAACACAGAGACTGGATATATTTTCATTAAAACAACAAACAAATAAATAAATAAATTACCAATATAAATACACATATTCATTAATTTGATAAATAAATTTAATAATATATTAACAACATAAACTCAACTTTCTATTTTAATTTTCTTACGCATGTCAATAATATTACTTATGAAATTTAAAATTCACCCTTTTTTCAAATGTCACTCTTCACCGAATATTCTTTATTCTCTAGCTGTAACTGTCACCAAATATTACTCTATTTCTCCAACCATAAGCGTCTCAAAATTTATTTTTTTTACAATTCTTTTTTCAAACACTTCAAAATTGTCTGTACTTTGACCGTTTTAACTTCAAATATCAAACATTTTGCCCTGAAGAAGGCTGTTTTCTTGGTATTCGTAAATATTCTATAATTTTCTATTATTATTATTTTATTTCATATTTAAAATAATAATAAATAGAATACAATGTGTACATGAACAAACTCTTGGACGAAACACGTGTTGGTATTTCATTAAACCAATTTTATCCATTAAAGACAAATCTGACTTCACTTTTTTACAATTTTTTCCCTGTCACTGAGATTCTAGGGAAAGCTACAGGTTACCTGTAGCTTTCCCTAGAATCTCAGTGACAGCAAGTTTCCTCACCTTTCCATGACTCTTCTCAGTATTCTAGCCAATCTCAGTTGCGCTGTAGTCTGGACAGTCTCAATTATTATTTGCCAAGTTTTTTGAGATTGCTCTAACTATAATTGGTATACTTGTCCCTTTCATGTTTCATAACTTTTTTAGATTATCATTATTACAAGCAAAAAAACCACCTTCTGGGCGATGTAAAAATTAATTATTAGCAATATATTGCCTGAGGAGGTGGGAGTTTGTTTTGTTTTATGACAGACAACAATGTTTTTTTGGTTTTTTTTAAATACACCCATTTTTACATAATTCTACAAAATTTTATTAAAATTGAACAAATATCTTAATTTTAGTGTAGAACGAATATTTTAATTTTAGTGTAAAAAAAAAACATATACTTTTTAAAATTTTTTATCTCGACATTAATGTCGTCCAAAATTATGTAGAAGGGTTTTTTTTTTTACCACGCTCTTACATAAAAAAATGTAAACAGATTTGTGAAATCTTATATTTTTTAATAATAAACATAAAAAATATCTTAGCTGTCAAAATTCAAATAAATATGTTTTCTTTCTAATAAAACCAAGTTTCTAACATTAACTGTTAAAAACTTGTTAAAAAATTCAAATTAATTCAAATATTTAAGGTATTTCTCAGGGTGGGGAGTGTACTAATAAATCCAACGTAATTACCTCCCCTTGAATATCTGTCTGTATAAAAGCAAGAAAAAATATTTGTTTTGTTTTACAACCAATGATAATCAAAACAGATTTTTTCCCAGTATAATAGAATATAAATCATTAGTAATATCCTAATCTTATTAATATCAATTAATAATTTTATTGCAAAATATTAAATCTAACTACAGAACACCTTTTTATTTTTTTAAACCCAGTGTCATTGAATAAGAAAAAAGAAATTACCGAGTTTATTTTTTAGCAGAGGGACTAAGTATGATTGATGAAACTGTTGTTAAATTTAAACTCGTAATGAAAAGCAGACATGCGCAAACGTAAACCGGATACAGTTAAATACATAAATATCTTCAAATTTAATGTAGAAGAAGATTATGTAACTATTTCTTGTTTGTAAATAATTTTCTCATAAAACCTTATATGTTATATAACTTTAAATATATATCAAATAAAATAAAAAAATCAATAATACTGGGCATGTGATTATTAAAACTTGTTTTAACAAACAATATGGACTGTTTGATGTTGCATACTTTTTTTTCTGAGTATATATAATACAGGGTTGTTCTTTATTCTATGCATTAATGATTTTGACTATAAATTAAATACTCATTAATAAACTTACGCAATTCCTGTGATTTAATATAGAGTGAAATTAAAAGAAAGTGAAAAGATCGATGAATACTCACTTTAAGGCCGCATACGGTGGGCATTTACTTAATGCCCACCATAGGCGGCTTTTAAGTGAGTTTTAGTTAAATTAACCTTTCATATTCTATCATTCATTTCATTGATCCAATGCCAAAAATCAGTAAATATTGGACATTTTATTTCAATTTGTTGACCACCATGAGGTTAAAAGCCATTTTGTCTATGGAAACAGTTGTGGTATTCATTTTCTATTGATTTTTTTGTTCCCCATCCCACCCCCTGTTTTTCATGGTTCTTTAGGTTGATTATGGCTGATCTACCTTGACAGGTATTGTTGATACTTGTATAAAACAGATGTCAGGTAAATTCAAATCTTTTCAAGGTAAATATCTGGCACCAGGTGTAAAAAAAAAGCAGTTTCCCACTTCTGACAATTCTAAAATCATCATTAAGTGCTCTTATACTTTAAAAATACTTTTTTGTGATTCTCTTGGAAATTTCTGATTCCTCATTTAGTAGGGACAAGGTCATTGCTAGAATATTTAGAAGAAGAATTTTAGTATTATTTGGATTATTCAAACTGTTGTCCTCATCTTCATTGTTATCTGTACAATGTTTCGGTCGATATACCCTCCGACCTTCAGGTATTTCTTGTCGGACTCAGGAACTTTCTCAGACTTGGGGACTTTCTCGGACTTGGGAACCTTCTTTTTGAACTTGGAAACCTTCTATTCGAACTCGGGAACCTTCTTGTTGTAATTGGGAGCCATCACGGAATTTTGAACCTAACCCTTTCTTCAGTCCATGAGGGTATCCTGTTCTCATTCCGCTAACTATAGCTGGGGTACAGATTAAGCTGTGTTAATTATTATTCTATGTTACTGCTGACTAGGAACCTGCAGTCTAAAGATAACTGTCACTTAGAACTGTCTTAAGCTAACTCCTTTTTTTGGGGGGGGGGATCTTACCCATCTGTAGAGGTGCAGTCTGTATATTCTAAAGGCACAGCCAACAGGGCTGTCCTCATTTTGTAGTGACAAGGTCAGAACTAGAATATTTAGAAGAAGAATTTTGTCTTTTTTTTTCTACAGTAAGGGCCGGTTTTGCTCAGTCGGTAGAGCGTTCGCCAAGGAACCACATGATTCACGGTTCGATACCGGCCCTCGTCAACTCAGCATATGAGTAGCACAAGGATCTGTGTGGTAAAGTGAGGAGTTGATGGTAGGTGTGGCCCTCCACATCAGACGCTAAAAACAATCTCCTTGGTCTAGGACTAGTGAAAATGGGATAGACTCCCTCGCTGTCTGGCTGATACCAACTTTAGGCCACCCCGACGACTTTACTTACTTATATATTTACCAACTCTTGCTGTATTTCATGCCAAAGACATTTTTGTTTTATTCATTCTTGTTGGGTATTCAATTGATTTTTAACTCCTTGTTTTTAAAACATTTTTTTTTAATTTATCTTTTTATCTATTTAACCAATAGATGGGACCCTAACAGGAACTACCACTGCGAGTCAGAGTGGACCTGGGAGTAATGAAGGAGTACTCCACACTCCCTAGAGCTCCAGAAATGGAATCTAGAGTAGTCAATTTATTTTTAACTCATTGTTTTTAAAACATTTTTTTAAACTTATCTTTTTATCCATTTTATAACCCATCTATTTAACCCATTTGTGAAATCTTACAGAAACTACCACTCCAAGTCATAGTGGTTCTGGGAGTAAGGGCAATGAAGGGGTACTCCACACTCCCAAGTGCTTCAGAATAGGAACCTCACAACTAGATGCAGTTTAATGTCATACCCAGCACACTAAGACCCTCAGCCGTTGTCTTCTGGCACATATATGTATTTACCAACTGCCTTGTATGAGCAAGATTTGACACAAGGTCAATTTCTTAAACAGAGTTTAACAGGTTTGAATTCAGAGTTTTCCTTCCCCTAGAATGGTTGCCTAATCAAGGTTAAAGAGCCCAGTCAGCCTTATTATTTTACCCATATCTAGAGGGAGAATAGTTTGATTCACACCTTCCTCAGGATATTAGCATGAAATACAAACAGCCTTGTCCAGGATTTGAATCAGGTTGATTAGTCCATTTCCAATGATAATAACAGTTACACCACATGTATGATAAAAAGAGTTGGGGGATTTCAAAAAGGTGGATTTTATAAATGAGAGCAGTCTGTTTCAATGGATTACAAGGAACACCTGAAGAAGGCTAGAGTGTAGATCGGCCAAAATATTGTGCATGTATATTTCACAATAAAGATGAGGACTGTTGTATTATTCAAGTCTCTTAACTCATCCCTTAAAACCTTGAACACTCGTTCACTTATCAGCCCCTGATTTGTATGTGCTCCTGCTAATGGCTACCTTGAATAAAGCACCCTTTTAACACAGTTCCTTGTTTGATTTCTCAATCCAAGCCATCCTGGCGAACTGACCCATATAATATAACAAGGACAACAGCCCCAAAAATTTAAGTAATACATATCATTAAATTTCATCTCAAAAATTCAGACAAAAGAAAAATTAGCATTATTTGTATTATTTGGACTATTCTCCTCATTTTCATTGTTATCTGTACAATATTTTGGCCTATGTGCCCTCCGACCTTCTTCAGGTAATTGGACACATAGCCTTGTAGATAAAGGAGTTAGGTTAAGACAGTTCTAAGTGACAGTTATCTCTAGACTGCAGGTTCAATCCTGGTCAGGGGCAGCAAGTAACATAGAATAATAATTAACATAGCTTAACACCTGTACCCCAGCTATGGTTAGTGGAATGAGAACAGGATACTCCTGTGGACTGAATAAAGGGTTAGGTTCAAAGTTCTGTGATGGCTCCCTATAATGACAAGAAGGTTCCCAATTATGACAAGAAGGTTCCCGAGTCCGAGAAGGTTCCCAAGTCTGACAAGAAATACCTGAAGAAGACCGAAACATTGTACAGATAACAATGAAGATGATGACAATAGTCTGAATAATACAAATAATACTAATTATCAAGCCTTATCTCAAAAATTCTGAGAAATGTACCAATAGGTTTATTTAGTACATTCAAAATTCCAATACCTTGTGTTGGATAGTCTCTTGATTATTTCTTTTACCTTTTCTCTTGTTCTGTTTCTTCTAAGTCTAATTAATGGCTGGTAACTTCTCAGGTTGTGGTACATCAGGTCTCTTCTTGTTGGGGATACATCTTCTTCTTCAGGTCATCATTGGGTTGATTCATTGTCTTAGTTTTTACTAGAAGCGGCTACCCAGCATCACCTGGGTAGAGGGTGTGGAGGGTAAAAAACTCTGGTGTATTGATTTGATGTACATCTTTAAGTAGAATTTCAATGCAATTTCTATGTATATTTTAATCTTTAATCATCTCAAAAATTCAGAGAAATGGAAAAGAAAAATTGCAAAACAAAATTCTCAGCAATAAGTTTATTTGGACCATGTGACCTTTAGGCACCCCTTTTTGATCTCGATTAAGAAAGGACATTTTTCATTTACACCATCAATATCTGGTTGTTTTAACAGAAGATTTTTAGATATTTTTTTTTAAATTATAAAATTAACCCCTAACCTTAACACTAACCCCTAACCCTAACCCTAACCCTAACAAACAACCAGATATTGACGGTGTAAATGAAAAACATGTCCTTTCTTAATCATGATCAAAAAGGGGTGCCTTAAGGTCATATGGTCCATTTATTCTTTACTGAAAATGAAATAAATGATGCAAGCAGTTTTTATTTAATCATGAAATTATATATTCAGACTAAAGAAATAATCATAAAATTTATAACCATGAAATAACAAATAATTAATAACCTTAAAACGAATAATTTTAAATAATTTTTAAAAAATTTAATGTCATTTAAATTACTTTTGATATTTTTAAAAATTAGAATGACTTTTAAAATTTAAATTTTAAAACTATATAATTGTTAAGTTTTTAATTCTTTAAAAATTGTTGATTTGTACAATTTACAAAAATTTTCAAAATTGTGATAATTCTTGAATGAAATAAATATCAATGGGTATTTTATAAAATATTTTTTATAAAATATAAGAATAGAATAAATATATATGGGTATTTTAAGAATATACATGAAAAAAGATAAAATCTTCAAAATTTTCAAAATTGTTTATTTTTTAAATTTATAAAATTTATACATGATTTTATATTATAATGACTTATAAAATTTAAATCTTAAATTTTAGAATTTTAAAATTTGGATTATTTTAAGTACCCTATTTTAACCATAAAATAACAAATAATTTGTAACCATAAAAAGCCATAAAATTCTAATCATAAAATTATTTATTCAAGCAAAAGAAAAAAACGGAAAACAAAAGTCACAGAAATAAGTTTATTCTTTACTTTAAATAAAATAAATGATATAAGCAATGTTTATTTAATCATAAAATTATATTCAGATTTAATAAACAATAAAATTAGAATAATAAGCTGGAAATCAGTAAGGGTTTATCAATAATCACTAGACAAAACCATTCAGCTCTGGGTAGATAATTGAGATTAGGGAAAAGGGAGTTAGCAAAGCAAATAAAATTTTTATAAAAATAAATATGGCTGGATGAAACCTCAAAATCATTTTGTTAACTTTCTAAGAAAGGAAATGTTTAACCTCATTTAAGCTACAGGTTGCTAGTTGTGAAATTTAACATAGAAATACATTTCAATTCCCCCCTCTCTCTCTCTCTCTCTCTCTCTCTCTCTCTCTCTCTCTCTCTCTCTCTCTCTCTCTCTCTCTCTCTCTCTCTCTCAGAGAAACCAACATTATATAATAAGGAGGTAGTCAAGAGATACATAGAGGGAAGAAAGAGATAGACACAGAGTAAAATAAGAGATTGGTCAGTTTTTGACTTAATTGTAAATTACGACTAATTAGAAACAATTAAAACAATTTTTTTTTTCAAACATAATTCAATCCTAAAAGTAAGGAATAATTTAGTATTACTTTCGTGTCATTAAACTAAACAGTAAACAAGCCTTTAGGAAGCAAAAGTTGATTAACTCATCTTTCGTATAATAATCGATATCATTAGATAAACTCACCAAGCAGACTGTTGGGTCACACATTTTCAAATAAATAAAGAAAATATAAATAAGGGAGATATTTGAAAAATATTTGATTCACAAGAATCTATGCAATTTTTAAAGCTTGAAGATGTTCTGCTGCGGTAATTTATTTATTTATTGTCAACCCCCTTTTTCAAATTTGGCCTTGTGCCCCTCCATTTCATGCCCCACCCCAACCTCCATTGAGAAACCCAGCTTTAGACTAACATAAGGTAACAGAACCCTCTTGTACATTTCTGTATATAAACTTTACCCCATTTGTTGATTCTATCATTGTTTCTTACCATTTCTTCCACCCTTGTTAACAAGCAAGTAGTACAACATTCCTGGTCAGGTCAGTTGTCATTTCCACTCTCTCTCCTTCTCTGTTTCCACTCTCTCTCTCTTCCACTCTCTCTCCTTCTCTGTTTTACCATACATGAAAATAATATAATTAATCTATCATATTATTTGAGATGAGGCTTGATAATTAGTATTATTTGTATTATTCGGACTGTTGTTCTCATCTTCATTGTTATCTGTACAACGTTTCGGCTAATGTGACCTCTGGCCTTCTTTCTCACTTTCTCAGACTTGGGAACCTTCATTCAAACTCAGGAACCTTCTTGTCATAATCGTCAGGGGCAGCAGTAATATAGAATAATAATGAACACAGCTTAACACCTGTACCATAACTATGGTTAGTGGAATGAGAACAGGATACCCCTGTGGACTGAATAAAGGGTTAGGTTCAAAGTTCTGTGATGGCTCCCTATTATTAGTAGGTTCCCAATTACAAGAAGGTTCCCGAGTTCAAATAGAAGGTTCCTGTGTCCAAAAAGAAGGTTCCCGAGTCCGAGAAAGTTCCCGAGTCTGACAAGAAATACCTGAAGAAGGCCAGAGGTCACATTGGCCGAAACGTACAGATAACAATGAAGATGAGGACAATAGTCCAAATTATCCAAATAATACTATCTATGATATTGTTTTTCAGGTGACCACTGGTGGGACAGAAAGCATCCTGTTTAATAGTTAATATTGAAACAATATTATTTGATAACTAAATATTAGAACTATCATAAAAAATGTTAACATTCTAATAGCTATTGGCAAATGGTTAGAGGAAGATAACTCATTTTTTTGGGGGGTGGGTTGTGTTTTTCATCTGGAAAAAAAGCTGACACAGAGACAAAGTCTACAAAAACTTATATGTGCAAAATTTCATCTATGAAAGTTACACTGCATAGCCAAAAAACATAAGAAAAACTAACAACACAGCACCTTGCTGAAACAGTTGTCGCTGTCCCAAGAGTGAAAACTCAGGGTTTTTTAAATAAAAAGAAGAATAATCTATAGCACAATAGATCACCCATAAACCAAAAAGAACAATAGTTAGTAATAATATTTTAATATATAAAAATCTTGGAAAATATGTTGTTCAAAATTGCTAATTTTTAATCATAGATTTTTAGGTAGATTGAATAAATTTTGATTCCTCACAAAAATATCATGTTCAACATGCTACCTTTCAGACATTTAAAATTCACTATAAAATTGTAAGTGAATAAAAACAGGCCATTTGAATCAGAGAAAACTTTTTTGAATCAATTCAAAGAAAAATATTGGTTTTAAAACTATGAAAAGAGAAAATATACTACAAAAATTATTTGTTGAGTTTTAAGAAAATAACTTTTGAATTTTCAAATAACTTTTTGGGGGTGTTGAAATTTTGTCCCAACTCTATAGCCCTTATGGCAAACCTCAACCCTTTTTATCATATATGTGCAAGAAGGTGGTGGCTGAGGGTCTTAATATACTGGGTATAATGTAAAACTGCCTCTAATGGTGAAGTTCCCATTCTGGAGCTCTTAGGAATATGGAATACTCCTTCATCACCATTACTCCCAGGTTCACTTTGATCTGGAGTAGTAGTACCTTTTAGAGTCTTATCTATGGATTAAATAGAAAAAAATGAGTTTAAAAGAATTTAGTTTGAAAAAAAAATTGAGTACCATCAAGAATGAATAAAAGAAAATGTCTTCGGTATAAAATAATAAAAAAAAGGGTTGACATGCCGTAAAATCCAACCAACCAACCAACAAAAACAGATACCTGAGAAAGATCTTAAGGGAAAACAAAGATAAGGAAATTAGTCCAAACCAACCATTTGCAATGATCAAAACAAAATTCAGACAAGAATTTTTACTCAATTATATTTTCAAACAATGAAAGACAAACCTGAAGAAGAATGTCCAAAACAGAAACCATTTTCAAACATAGAATATTTTCAAAAAATGCATAGAGGTAATCAATATTGAATTGACAAACAAAAATATGTGTGGGTATAAAGTAGGGGATCAATTTTATATAATAACTAAGTTGTAAAATCATACCCCATTTCTTGGCCAAATTAGATTTTCTGTACTTTCTTGCATAAAGTAGATTTTCTGTACTTCCATAATCTACTCCAGAATAAAGGCTTATGGGTAATTAATATTTAACCAGGACTTTTAATTAATAATATTGATTTCTCAATATTCAAATAATCTTCAATACATTTAACAAAGAATGTGAGCAATCTACCCAAATCGATTAAAGTGTTCGTTTCGAAGTGTTATGAAGGTTCCTGATTATGATATGAAGGCTCAAAAAGGTTTGACAAAAAAGTTCCAGAGTTTGGTGAGAAGGTTCCCAAGTATATCACACTAAAGATGAGAACAACAGTATGAAAAATCTAAATAATCCATAGATTCTTGTTAACCAAATATTGATTGTTTATAAATATTTTTTTCAAATTTATTCAATCTTTTTGCATAACATTTTTCAAGTTCCAAGATTATAATAAAAATCTTGGGTTAAATCCTACTTAACGGACATAAATTCCACCATCATATGTCACCCCACCAAAAGAAAAAAATACTAAAAATCAAGGAATTAACAGAATTTAATTAAGTTTTCAGTGTTGATACATTAATGAATAAAAGATATAATGCACCAGTTATCTTATTTAAAAACTTTTACATTTTTTCAGGTCAATTAACTTTGGACCATGTATGTTTGTGAATCTGTGTTACGCCTCAAAGATACATGGTTCAAAGTTAAATGACCTGAAAAAATGTAAGAGTTTTCAAATAAAATAACTGGTGCCTTATATTGTTTATTCATTAATATATCAACACTGAAAATTTCATTAAATTCGGTTTATTCCTTGATTTTTAGCATTTTTTTTCTTTCGGCAGGGTGACATACGATGGTGGAATTTATGTCTATTAGGTAGGATTTAACCAAATCTTGTCTATTCGTCAGATGACTCTAAATAATGTCTAATAACTGTGATACCTAACCGACAGATATTCAAAGGTGGATGTTTTAAAGGGTTACCATCAAGAACCATGGAAGAAAATCCTGATTCCAGTCTAGTTTGGTTAGATTCCCAAAGTTCTTTGGAAGTCTGCTTAGTTTATTGGCACCTAACCAGAGACATCGAAGCTCTTTGAGGTCACAAAATGTTTCGGGAAGTTCTTGGAGGCAGTTTAAAAACAGAAGGAATGTCGTCAGCATATTTAGTTTTCCAATTTCATCAGGCAGCCGGGAAATTCTGTTGTCGCTGAAATCAAGAAATTCCAGGCTTGGGAGATTGCAGATCTGGCTTGGAAACTCTTGGAATGAGTTGTTGGCTAAGTGCAAACTGCGTAGAGATTTTAGCATGTGCAGCGGCTGTGGAAGAGAGTACAACTGGTTGTTGCTTAGCAACAGTGTCTGTAAGTGAGTAAGTTGACAGATCTCAACAGGCAGTTGACGAAGGGCATTTGTGTCCAGGGCAAGGATACAGAGATTGACCAACTGACCAATAGCTTTGGGCAGTGTAGAGAGTTTGTAATAAAGACATGCTTCACGGTCAGGTGACAAAAGGAGAACTTCCAGTTCCAGAATGGAAAAGAGGCCACTTGGTAGGTTGGATAAGTTTCGACCTCGAATGTGTAGCTTCTTCAGACCTAAATAGCTCGGATCACCAGTCTCCACCAGACGTCGGAGTTGTTGCTTGTCACCCATTGTAAACCAGAATTGAAAATATAAAGTATTTCAATTCAAAATTTAGGTTCAGAAAAATGGGATCTTAATTGGAGTGAAGATTCTAGGGATACTGATGTTAGACTTTTTTAGAGAGACTAGCAGAAAACAAAACACCCTCCTGGCGGTGTAAAAATTAATTTTTGAAAGATATTAGTTTAAATATCAGTTTCTATTTTCTGAGGTGAGCTGTTGTTTATACTACAGGATGGGGCAATATGATATTTGTTTTATTAACTGTTCATGTGGAAGAGTTAGGTGGTAGTGGTACTATTTAACCAATAGTTGGTAGGTTAAAGGGGTTCATAACTTTCTAGACGATATTAGCCTGAAAGTGAACGTAATTGCAATACTGGAGTTACCCACAACAAATGTATCAGATCATTTTGCGTGATAAAATATTTTAAGAGTAGAAAGGTGACTGATAATTGGGAAAGTGTGTGTGTGTGTGTGTGTGTGTGTGTGTGTGTGTGTGTGTGTGTGTGTGTGTCACTCTGTATGTGTTGCCATGTGGATCTCTTTGTCAAGATGTTATGAATCAGTATATGAATATGTAGCTTATTTGTCTCTATGTGTGTTTTTCATAGTTAAACTGAAGACATGTTCTTCTCTTTTGAAGTTATAAGATCCACAATGAATGTTCTTCCTTTTTGAAGTTATAAGATCCACAATGAATATCCACTGTGTTTATAAACTTTATATTTTGTGATGTAATGGTCCATAGTAAATACATATAACAGATTTTACAACTTGACTGGTTTTTGTTTTTTTTGTTTTTTTCATCTGAAGATTGATTTTGTTTCTTATTCTTCTTGAGTTATTTTGGAATTTCAATAGAGGCACATGGTGTAATGGTTATTATCATAGGAAATGGACATGGTGAGACAAATTCAAATCCTGGTCAAGGCTGTTTGCATTTCATATGGTAAAATCTGAATGTGTTAGAAGTAATTCCAGTTTGGGATTTTTGTATGTAAAATCATATTGCTTTCTTATAATTGTCAAAACAAATATTTCTGATGATCCACAAGGTTAAAGAATTTCTTCCCAAATCCATTACAGTCAATAATTAAACTCTTGTAAAATTTGATATGTCTTACAAGAAATTCCAGTTGGGTTTTTATATGCTTGTAAAATCCATTAATGGTAATTTCAGTTGTTAATCCAATCAATGCATTTATGTGGT
>CM042149.1:40808019-40838019 GCA_023376005.1 Doryteuthis pealeii | reverse complement strand
CCGTGTTTGTTTCTAAATTTTCTCCACACACACACACACACACACACACACACATATATATATATATATAGTGGTAGAAAAAAGTTTTTCTCTCTACCATGGTTTCGGTGTTCAAAGAACACCTTCCTCAGGAGAACTAAAAAATTTTAGGTAGCTTTATTTTATATATACATTTAGAATTATTTTTATTTCTCTCTTTCTGTCTTTTAATTAGTATGAACTTTAGTCTTTAACTCTTTTAAACTGTTTCTCTTTGAAATTAAAAATTAGTTTTCCATACACTTATCAGGCAAAATTAATTTGTAATTCCATCTGTCATCCTTTTTTCCTTCCCTTTTTTCCTTCATTTATTTTGCTTATATCTCATTTATGTATACTACTGAGGTTAAAGTCTTCTGATAACTGTATTTAGTTATAGTTGTTGTTGTTGTTGGGGGGGGGGTAATAATTGATGTATATCTTACATTATATGGAAGTAAGGTGAGGAAATTAATCCAATAGTATGTGGAGACAATGTAGAAACAAACACGGGATGTTATGATGGATGGAAATTTATAGTCGATGTTTGAACATTTCGGTTTACAATAGAAACCTTCTTCAGGACTGTGAAATTATTTAAGAAGAAACAAGGATTTATGTGGATAAAAGATGATGGATATTTTGTATGCATTGAATTTGGAAAATGTGTAGAAATCTTACATTATATCTATATTAATCCTAATAATGAGTTATGAATTTTATGGAAGCATTTCCCCAGAAATTCATATTTTGTATTTGTGGTTGAGATGTCTTCCATTGTCATTTGCTTTTAGTGACAAAACACAAAACAGGTGTTAGGGAATTCATATATTTATTTCTTCTGGATTAAGATCTGGATACAATCCTCAACTACACATGGCACGAGAATCTAGCTAACGCGTCTTACTATCTCGATGGTCAGTGAGAGACTGAAATATATTATCTCACACTTACAATCACAAACAGAAGCAGAGAGTCAGAACTAAGGTTACAAAATGTCAATCAAAATCTAACCCTCCGATCTGAATTGAAATAATATTTTTCCAACTGTTTCAATTTGAATTCAAATACTTTTTCTACACTAGCTGTGCAAAATTGATAGTATGCCCATCAATTATGTAACAGATAGATAGATAGATAGATAGATATAGACTGAGCCAATTGTCTAATAAGCATGTATTTGTCGCATACCCCACAAGGCCTCGTTTTAACATGGGCCCACCCACAAGCCAAAGCTGATGGGTGGGAAAGAACAAGAATTGTGTTGATTCCGTCAGCATTCCCCCTCAAGGGGGGCGCCTCAGGCGCTGGGCCATAAACCCAGCCCTGCCCCTTTAAGTCAAGGAGGTCGACACTAATAATTGTACTTTAACCCGGTCCAGTGGCCGAAGCAAAGGGAAAAAGTCAATTGTCTAATAAGCATGGATAGATAGAAATAAATCAAGACAAAATGGTACAACCAGAAATGGCTTGGAAAAAATTTTGACCATTCATTTAAATAATTTAATCTATGAAGGAGATTCACAAACAGTTTCCACGCATCCCTAGCACATTAGAGATCTTACTTTTGGCATTACCCTCATAGTTACTTTTACTTACTTTTTACCTACCATGTGAAATGGTGGTAGTGTCAACCAGAAGCTCCATCAGAAACAACTGCCAAGCCAAGATTGAGCATGGCAGCAACTTAGGTGCATGTGCATGTGCATACACAACAAACACGGTAATTTTCACTTTTAGTTGTTAAAATTCCAAGCAAATAAGGCAATTAGAGTAACCTCCCTTGACTTTCACTTTGAAATAAGCCAGTAGCTATTTTGAAAGTCTCCGTGTGAAATAAACAAATCATAGAAACTTTTTCGAAAACAATACAACTGCATGCTTTAATACAGAAATATCATAAAATGTGTTCTTAATAACAATTAAGTTAATTTTAGATAATGCGCACGCACCATTTTATGCTAGGAATTTTAACAACTAAAGGTGAAAATTACCACAAACACAACAATGTTGCCAATAGCCATGTGAACAGTTTCCCTGCATCCCTAGCATTTTGGAGACCTAACTTTTGAGATTACCCTCATATATTTTTTATTTATATCATATTTTTAGATCATTGTGGGAATCTGTTCAATTTTTCAATACAAAACCAATGCATTTACCAAATATCATCAAAATGTTTGTGCATTTATTTGAGTTTGTGTCTTTATATAGGAGATGCTGAATTTATTTTGGTGTGTATTGGGGGATGGGAATATGTGTGCATATTTGCACATCTATTTGTATTTTGTATGCGTATTTCTAAAGAGTGTGCTGACATTTTCATATGTGTATGTATGAATGTGCCTATAAATATCTATTATGAATTTCAGTTTGTTCTGTGAATGTGTATATATGTATACAGTGTCATGTTTTTATATATAATTGCATTTCTATGGTCTTTTTTTCTTTCTTTTTTTTTGTGTGTGTGTGTGTGTGTGTGTGTTTGTGTTTTATATATGTTTGTGTGTGAGTGGGTGTTTGAGTGTGTGTGTGTGTGTGTGTGCATGTGTGTGTTGATGTGTGTGTGTGTGTGTGTGCTTGTGTTTGTATATGTTTGTGTGTGAGTGGGTGTTTGAGTGTGTGTGTGTTTGAGTGTGTGTGTGTGTGTGTGTGTGTGTGCATGTGTGTGTCGATGTGTGTGTGTGTGTGTGTGCTTGTGTTTGTATATGTTTGTGTGTGAGTGGTGTTTGAGTGTTGTGTGTGTGTGTGTGTGTGTGTGTGTGTGTGTGTGTGTGTGTGCATGTGTGTGTCAATGTTTGTGTGTGTGTGTTGTGCTTGTGTTTGTATATGTTTGTGTGTGAGTGTGTGGTTGAGTGTGTGTGAGCGGGTTTTGAATGTGCATGATTTTGTTTTGTGTTTGTGTGTGTTTGTGCATGCATTTGTGTATGTGCTTGTATGAGTGTGTTTGTGTGTTTGTGGGTGTTTGTTCTGGGTGGGGAGGGGGCTAGTGTGTTTGTGTGTGTGTGTATATGTGTGTTTCCAAGTTTTCCATAAAGAAGTCACCACCATACAACAAGTCCAATCTTGCCAAAATTAATAATATGAAACATGACTAACAAAAATATCTGCAGATTATATCAAATATGGGCGAGGGTGATGCTGAGCAAGTCCAGCCAATAAATATCAAGTGTGAAACTGTTGAACTTTGGAACTGGCACAATCATCAAAATTGGAATTTACAAATAGATTCGTTTGTAAATTCGGGACTTTTTTATTTTAAGTTATGAAATACCTATATATGACTTATTTTGCTTTGTCAGATCAAATTATGATGCTAATTTGCTGTCAATGAATGGTCATATGTATGTGTGTGTGTAATATATATATATATAATAGGGCCAGTCTAGTTCAGTCGGTAGAGCACTTGCCTAGGAATCGCAAGGTTCCTAGTGTGATACCGGTCCTTGCTCTGAGTTGCACAGAGATCTGTTTGGTAAAGTGAGGAACTGATGGTAGGAACTGTGACGCAAAAACAATCTCCTTGGTCTAGTGCTAGTGAAAAGGGGATAATCTCCCTTGCTGTCTGGCTGATACTAACATTAGGCCACCCTGTTGATTTTACTTTTACTTTATATATATATATATATATATATATATATATATATATATATATAAGTCATCAAAAGACACTGTGTTTCAACATCTCACGTCTCATCAGTGTGGCTAGACACAGCAACTACCTCCAACTGACTGACTTTTCATCAGTCTGATTCATTACCCTCAAGGCCATCAACAGCTGCCATTAAGGAGCGGTGTTTTAACTATTAAATACATACATTTGTTTTATATATTTTACAATCACCAGAGAGATATATATGTATAAATATATAACAAAGCATAAAAGGAAAGGGGAATAACCAAAACAGAGAATCGATTCAATTAATATTTCGTCTCTAATTGTTCAGAGACTTCTTCATAATCTATTCTGAATTTTACCAAGCACCATTGACTTTATGTCCATGCTATCCTTAAATATACGTGCTCTATCCATGATATTGAGCACTATTTACTTATAAATATAGCACTCTATATCATCAATATTAATAATTATATATATATATATATATATATATATATATATATATATATATATATGTGTGTGTGTGTGTGTGTTTTGGGGAGAATATGTGCTCAATTGAAGTCATACCTAATTTGAAAATTAATTAGTTGATAATTAATGAATTAGGCTAGCATATCTGTTCAAATGTAAGGTGTAAACAAATCGAGAAAAGGTCGATCTCTCTATGTACATTTCGGCATATTATGCCTCATCAGAAGAGTTCTCCCAAAAATTATCGGCTATTGCCATCTCAAACAGTTTGTTTGTTTACTTTCATATATATATATGTGTATATGTAAAAGGGTATGAAAAAACACACTTTGTTGTTAAAATGAATATATATTTTGTATATTTTTGTATCCATTTTAACATTATGTTCATTTTAACAACAAACTGTGTTTTTTCATACCCTTTTATCTATACATATACCGTCAGATTCTTTTCCTTACTCTTAACTCATATATATATATATATATATATATATATATATATATATATATAGTCATCCACATACAGTCCTGTTTCAATGTATCACGTCTCTTCAGTCCAAATAGATTTTGTAAGCTGCTTCCAGCTGGGATCAAAACATCAGAGCCTCTAACCACTGGACTATCAGCACACCCACTAGCAAATGGGAATTTTTTTTTACTGATAAATACATACATATGTAAAAGGCTCCTCATTAGGGTCCAGTAGATGACACAAGAGAAATTTGTTGATATGTTCTCTTGTATCATCTATCACCTGATCCTAATTAATCCCATATCCTTATGTCCCTCTATTTGAGAAAAAAAAAATCCTTTCTTTTTTGTTTTACATCTGAACACAACGTGCATTAATACCTGAGGATGTTTTGTTTTTGAATACAAGTCTTTCATAAAAAGACTCAATCACGTGAATACACATCAAGATATACAAATGCTTGACTAACCACTTTTTACAATTCACCTGTCTGACGATTGCATAATATACATGAAACTTGAATAAAGGTAATATAGTCCCATCATCTATATATATATATATATATATATATATATATATATATATATATATATATTTCAATTTGAACACTAATCAATGAATGGTTATGAACCTTTTCAACATTCCAAATTCAACTCATTCAAAAACATTCATCATCTTTTCAACAACAATTTTTTTTTTCTTTACATGTTTCATATTGTCCTGAAGAAGGTTTCTATATAAACTGAAACGTTCGAACGTTGACTAATAATAAACTTCCATCCAGTGTAGCATCCCGTGTTTGTCTATATTTGATTCTATATTTTCAGCGTGTCAAGTGCTGAAATTCATCAGATCAAACTCACTACTCACTAGTAATGGATTTGCAAGACTAGCCTGCTAACCATTACACTATGATAGGACATCTAAATTATCTAACCTACAGTTAGGATTTGACACAAGGTCACAAGTATGGGGCATGCAGCAAGGATCAAACTCACTATTCAGTTATGATAGATCTGCGAGATTAGCTTGCTAACCATTACACCACAACCGGATGCCTAACATTATTTACCCAACAGGTAGGATTTGACACAAGGTCACAAGTATGGGGCATCCAGTGAAGATCGAACTTGCGAGATTAGGACACCTAAATTATCTAACCTGCAGTTCGGATTTGACACAAGGTCACAATTATGGGATATGCAGCACGTATCAAACTTGCTTTTCAGTAGTAACAGATTTGTGAGACTAGCTTGCTAACCATTACACCACGACAGGATGCCTAAAATTATTTACATTACATTCAACTGATTTGTGAGACTAGTTTGCTATGAAGGGAGAGAACAAAAATCAATTGCATTCTCTTAAGCCTCAATAATCCTTGGCAATAAAGGGGCCCATATGAGGCATATATGGTGTAATGGTTACCATTGTAGGAAACAGACATGACAAGATAAGTTCAACTACTGTACAAGGCTGTTTGCATTTCACAAAGAGCTTATACCCTTGGGAAAGGTATGAATCCAACTATTCTCTCTCTAGCTATGGGTAAATAGGAGGGCAAACTAAGCTCTTTAATATTTGTTAAGCAACCAGTCTAGGAGAAGGAAAACTCTGAATTCAAACCTGGTAAACTCTACTTAAGAAAATGACCTTGTATCACATCCTACTCATGCGGAGCATTTGGTAAATATATATAAAGGCCTATAAGTAAATCAAGGCTGATGTCCAGTTTCAAGGAGTAGCAGCACCTCCCCAGTGCACTTAAATAGGTTGGATGAGGGTCAATCCCTGATGCCTGAGTGGGAGAGGTGGGAAAATAGCCTCTTAAGCCTCAAACAATAAACTTGTCAGTTTTAAGTTTTTAAAAAGAAAGTACAAAAAGTGATTGTATTTTGTTCTCTTCTCTCTCTGACATTGTGAACTGTATTGATGTCACAAAGAATTTTAGGAGTGGACGTTTTGACATCCTGTTTATGAGAGAGACATTTAAATGGATTCAATTTTGTCTGCATTTAAAAAATAAAAAACAAACTTGGAATTTGTATCTAAAGATGTTTTCTGGGGTAAGGAAATGATAAATGTTGTTGCTGAGTGTCATATCAGGTAAGTGGAGAACTAACAAGAAATTAGTATTACTTTAAAAGGAATCAGATTTTAAGGAAACAGTAATTTACTAAGTTTCACAGTTATGTTTACATTCTAATGTATTTCATTGAACCCATTTTCTATAAATTGTTACTTACTTATCCTAAGAAATTTATTCCTATTGAATCAGACAAGGCAATAAGAGATGATAATAACTTTTTAATGACAAATCATTTTTGATTTATAATTTATTCTCAATTCATATTTATCTTTCTACTGAAAAACTCATCTGAAAAATTAGAATAATCTTTTTTCTAACTTAACTGATAAAAGTGTTGTTTTGTTGTTTTTTGTTGTTTTTTTTTGTGTTGTTTGTCCTTTTTGTTGTGTTGTTGTTGTTGTTGTTGTTGTTGTTGTTGTTGTTATTTTAGAGGAGGTGTGATCAATTTTTTAAAAGCTTCTGATTCTTATTTCAAATGTTTCTTTCTAATCCATATTTTTCTATGAATTTTCTTTATATTTATCTTTCTACAGAACATACCAGCAAAATTAAAAGAATCTTTTCTCTCACTTATATTTTCTTTAAAAC
This sequence comes from Doryteuthis pealeii, assembly GCA_023376005.1. Taxonomy (NCBI): domain Eukaryota; kingdom Metazoa; phylum Mollusca; class Cephalopoda; order Myopsida; family Loliginidae; genus Doryteuthis; species Doryteuthis pealeii. The sequence goes on along the minus strand of CM042149.1, from coordinate 40,830,760 downwards.
TTAATAGACACAAATGTTGTTTTTGGGAAAGTAAGGCCATTTTTTTTAGTTACTGATTCTTATTTAAATACTCATTTTTCAGCAATATTTTCCAATATTTCCTCATATTCAATTTTCTACAGAACACATTTTCAAAATGGAAATAATCTTTTTTCTAATTTAACTGATACAAATGTTACAATTAACAATAACATACAAATGTTAATGTCTTTTTTTGGGGGGTGGGGGGGACAATTTTTTAAAAGCAACTGATTTTAAATGTTGGTTACCCATTAATATTTTCCTATGATATTTCCTCATATTCATCTTCCTACAGAAGAACATATGAACAAAATTAAAATAATCTTTTCTCTAACTTAAATTTTTTTCTCTAACTTAACTGACACAAAAGTTTTTTTTGTTTGGTGGGGAGCATTTTTTTTTAAAGCAACTGTTTCATATTCTAAATTCTCTTTCCTTATCAATATTTTCCAATATTTCCGCATATTCATCTTTCTACAGAGGAACACATCTGAAAAATTAAAACGGTCATCTTTCTAACTTAACTTTGATTTTTTTAGCTTAGTTAACAATGATATTATTTAGTTTTGTTTTTGTTTTTTGTTGTGTTTTTTTAGGTGATGGGGGCATTTTGTTTTTAAACTACTGATTCCTATTTTAAATTCTCATTTCTCATTAATATTTTCCAATGAATTTGCATTATTTCTTTTTTTTTTTTTTAGTCTATTTTCCTTTTCACAAGTAAAATTGGGAAATATCATTTTAAGCATTTTTTTTTTTTTCATGAACTCAGGGCGACAAGTCCATTTCCCATGACTTTTCCATCACCATATATCTTCATGAAAAAAGAAAAAACAACTCATTACTGGCATGTCATATTAGTTTATAGAGAATAGAGTGTGTGAATAATTTGTGGAAGCACATCGTAGGAAATGGACATGGTGTGACAAATTCAAAACCTAGACACAGCTGTTTGCATTTCACAGTGTACTAATACCCTTGGGAAAGGTACAAATCCAACCATTCTCCCTTCAGCTATGGATAAATAGTAATACAGACTGGGATCTTTAACTTTGGTATGGCAACTGGTCTAGGAGAAGGAAAACTCTGAATTCAAACCTATTTTCTCATTAGTCAAAATTACTATTTTTCTGAATGTTTGAGATGAGGCTTGAAGATTAGTATTATCTGCGTTATTCGGACTATTGTCCCCATCTTCATTCAAAAATGAGGGACAGTCCGAATAACGCAGATAATACTAGTCAAAATTACTTTGATACTTTGAGAGCCCCGTCCTCCCCGTCCTCCCCTCCTCCCCGTCCTCTCCGTCCTCCCCCGTCCTCCCAAATAGAAATACAGGGTCCCACATCTAAAAAAAAAAATATAAGCACTCTCTCATAACTATCTTGTTGGTCAAGCAATTGAGGCAACAAAAAGCTGTAACACCATTGTCATGTAATTACTTGGTAATTATAGTATATGACAATACAGATCATAGATAGTAGAGTTTAGAAAATCTACTTCTCAGACAATAATTGTTTCAAATTAAACTCAAATTTACTGCATCCACTGATAAAGAAACAGAGAAATGTTTGTTTCTGAACAATAGCAAATAACATGAACATAAGATGGCGCATATGTAGTTTTGGGTGTTTTACAGATTTAAAGTCACTGGATATTCTCGGCTGCATGTTCCTCGGGTTTTCTTTTAACCCCATCTCATTTTGGTGGGTGCGCTAAAAAGAAGGCATTCAAAGAACAAGAAAGGAAAGCGACAAAGGCAGAAGGTGGCTTTATGACTTAGGCTTTATTGACCGGGTCATAGTCGCCTGTAGCAAGGGAATATTTCCCTGGCTAGTAGGACCAACTAGACCCAGTTATGGTCGAGGTATTCTTTTGGGGGTAGGGTGACAATCACTTTTTCAGACATGCGCAGAGGTTTCTTCCAGTGAAGGCCCCATGGGTGTTTGTTGGTTTTTTTTTGTTTTGTTTTTTCATTTTCGTTTTTTTAATCCCCACAGGCTTGAGAATTGTGTTGTAATGTTTTATCTGGGATAGAAATGAATAAACAACTCCATCATAAATCAATTTAAAAAAATTAAATTCATTAAGGTTTGGTTGGTTGATTGGTTGCATCATACAGCATGTCAACCCTTGTTGGGTTATTTTATGCTGAAGACATTTTTGTTATATTCATTCAATTGTGGCAATTTCCACTTTATATTGAGGGTGGACGAGTTGAAATTTATTATATGCTGACGTGGGAATTTGTTTACATATACAGCATTCCAATTAAAATTATTTTAAAAGTAAAATAAAATAATAATAGAAAACCATATGTAAAATAGGTTGTCTTCATCAGTGAAGAATGTTTTGATTTTTAAAAATGAAAAATGGGCGATACAAGAAATTTGAAAACAATCCCGTCATAAAATGGAATTTTCTAAATTTCTTGTATTGTCCATTTTTCTTTTATGTTTTTCTTTTTCAAAAATCAAAACATTATGCTCTGAAGAAGTTTACGTATGGTTTTTTGCATTTAATATCTTAAATATGAGACTTTCATTTTTCTTTTCAAAGTGTCTGTGCACTTTTTTTTTCTGATGTCCAACCAGGCTGATCAAAGCAAGGTTTTTTTTACATGGGGATTTTAATGGGGCATCCTGCAAGGATCCAACTCAAAATTCAGTAATAATGGATCTCCAAGACCAACTTACACCCTCACCGCCTGCCCGCCTCAACCCAGGCAATACTGGGTAGCCACTTCTAGTGACATTATAAAAGACAATGTAAAATATAAGATATATAAAAAAAAGTTATTTGCTGTATGTTGGCCATGGGTAGGATTTGACACAAGGTATGGGGCATCCAGCAATGATCAAATTCACTTTTCGGTAGTAATGAATCTGCGAGACTAGCTTGTTAACCATTACATCACAACAGGATGCTTAATATGTATGTTGTAATTTAGTTCTTGAGTTTTAAGAAACTAGAAACACCAGTGTAAGGAAAATGGAAGTCCTAGGCCGACCATTGTTATTGGTCAATAAAAGGGTGGTAGGACTTTCTCTTAGGAGCTAACATCTGACTGATTGGAGTCTTATGTCTAATTAATTACAGTTGAGAAATTGTGACAGTATTCTCTCTCTCTCTCTCTCTCTCTCTCTCTCTCTCTCTCTCTCTCTCTCTCTCTCTCTATCTATCTATCTATCTCTCTCTCTCTCTATATATATATATATATATATATATATATCATACTAAAGCTGGGTGAATCAATTATTGTTTGCTAAAGCCTTTTTTTTTAGTTTAATGACACAAAATTCATATCAAAATATTCCTTAGTTCTAGGATTGAGAAAAAAATCCAATTAAATTGGTTTTAATTACTCATAATTTGCAATTAAGTCAAAAACTGACCCGTCTCTTACCCACATTCTGCCTGTCACTTTCCACTATGTGTATCTTGATTTCCACCTCGTTATATATGTTAATTGCTCTGTGAGTGTAAAGAGAGTGATTTGAGAGTGTGAAATATATTTGTATGTTAAGTTTCAGAAGTAGCTAGCCTGTAGCTTCTAAGTTAAATGTTCCCTTTCTTAGAAATCTTACAAAATTATTTTAATGTTGTTTTTTTTTATTCTCCAGTCGTATTTATTTTTTTTAATTCAATTCACTTTGCAATCTCATTTTTCCTTAATCCCAATTATCTATCCAGAGCTCAATGGATGACCAAATGGGTCACATTTTGTCTAGTATATATATATATATATATATATATATATATATATATATCCTCATCATCAAGCAGCATGGATATCAATAACTCTCCCTCACCAATTGTCCTTATTGATCATTTCCCCTGGGAGGACCTCCACACAGCATTCAGAATCTACACAGATCAGATCAATGTAGGTCCTTGTTGGTTGACCTACACTGGTGTGTCCATGTGTAGGTGTCCACAGGATAATGTCTCTTATGAGTTCGTCATTACTTCTCCAGCAGTATCCAGCATGTCTTGTTCATCTTACTTGGATGGGGGCAAGTGAAATATACAAAATATGAAAAACAAAGTATTCAGAATATGATTTTATTAAAGGTAGAAGTATTAGCCAATGTTTGGTTTATATACTTAACCATTCTTAATATGTAATGTTGTAACTTCTGGATAATGTTCAATATAAATATGGAAAGAAAAAAGAAACAAAACTTACTTAAGATATTAAATGAAAAAAAAAAAACGAAATTCAATGTTGTTACTATTTAAATCTTCTTTTTTAATTATCTTCACAAACATAAATCAAATCTTCATTATTTTTGCTCAAAAAGCAAGATCTTGTGATAGTGAATGTGTATATATACTTAATTTGTTGTTAATTGTTTTATTTTTGTAGTTTCAGCCGGACATACACTCATACATACATACACACAACTGCTCTTTATATATATGTATAGATAATACTGATGGCTTTAATTTTCTTATTTTTCAGGTGGTCTTTGAAATTTCCTGCTTTGAAATTTTCTACAAGATTTAGAGATATTCTTCAATGCTTTTACGGGTTCCCAATTTGTCAACAATGTCCATCAAAAGAGAATCTAGTTACCCCCTACACACACTATTTTGCTTGGTGCTTTATCAATGTTCTTTACCCCTAATTCTAGCACAGATCTGCCCATGGCAATGTCATTGCGTCGAGGACAAAATCCAATGCCCTTCCCCCTCCTTCCCCATTGTATTACCACCTCAAAAGATTTCAGATTTTGTGATCAATGGGAACTTTTTGTCTCTCCCAAAGAATGCTATTGTGCAGCCAAAGGAATGTATCTTAAGAAAAATGGTAATATCTTCAGCATCCATTTTTGAGTTTGAGTCGTACAGTCTGTCTGGCTTAACGACAGAAATAGTCTCACTGTCACTTTTAAATATTATAAAGCTTCAACCTAACGCTTTTGCAAATGTCACCTGTAAAACCTTCAAAATTGCTTCCTCTTCTATAAGCATCCTGAAAATGGATAGCTTTAATGGACTGAATACCAAACAACTGATCTTATCTTCCAGCCATTTCCATGTCGTTAGTCTAAAATCTTCACACCCAATCACAATGGACATAAGTATTTCTACATGCCACATCTGCAAATTGGACATACAACTACCAATTGGGAACCAATCGGTGACTATTACTAAAAATAAGATTCAGTCTTTTGACCCAGATTCAACAATTGAGGGGTCATTTGATGAAAACAAAATTTTGTGCAGCTGCAATCTGACCTCTGGATGGTTTGCCAAGGAAATATATAAAGAGTATTTATTTAATAATACCTGCCTTGGACCAACTCACCTGGAAGGGTTACCTTTGATTGATGTAAACAAAACAGAAATGTGTAGCCAGTCACAACAACTCCCAATTCATTGTATGATTCAGGGCAATTCTAAAAGTTCTAAAAGTTCTGCCTCTGAATTCTTCAACTTTACCCAAACACTGATATTCTTCCTGAGTTTTGTACTGTTATTCAACTTACCATTTATAAGAAATAGCTAGATCTCTCTAAGACACTAGACTTCTCTAACCTGGAGATTGATCCAAGGAATTACCAATTCTTTCTGTAATACAAGACCTTTCTAACCTGGAGATTGATCCAAGGAATTACAAAAAACACTAATATTCTTCCTTAGTTTTGTGATGTAATTCTACTTACCATCTTTAAGAAATACCTAAATCTATCTGAGCTAGGAGACTTCTCTAACCTGAGGATTGATCCAAGGAATTACCAATTCTCTCTGTTTCACAAAACTTCTCTAACCTGAGGATTGATCCAAGGAATTATCAATTCTCTCTGTTTCACAAAACTTCTCTAACCTGAGGATTGATCCAAGGAATTACCAATTCTCTCTGTTCCACAAAACTTCTCTAACCTTAGGATAGATCCAAGGAATTATCAATTCTCTCTGTTCCACAAAACTTCTCTAACCTGAGGATAGATCCAAGGAATTACCAATTCTCTCTGTTCCACAAAACCTCTCTAACCTGAGGATTGATCCAAGGAATTACCAATTCTCTCTGTTCCACAAAACTTCTCTAACCTGAGGATTGATCCAAGGAATTACCAATTCTCTCTGTTCCACAAAACTTCTCTAACCTGAGGATTGATCCAAGGAATTACCAATTCTCTCTGTTCCACAAAACTTCTCTAACCTGAGGATTGATCCAAGGAATTGCCAATTCTCTCTGTTCCACAAAACTTCTCTATCCTGGAGATTAATCCAAAGAATTACTAAATAAATACAAAATGAATCATTCTTTTTAGCATAAAATCTATTAATTATGGAGATTCATCTGATTTTTGTCTGTAACCAAAACTACATCACTGCTTATGCCACAATACCCAAAATCGTCAATACATAGAATAAAGAACAACCCTGTATTATATAATACATGGTTGTTCTCTATTTTATGTATTAAAAATGTATCAAAAATTGAGTATGCATCATCAGACAGTCCACATTGTTTTTTAAAACAAGTTTTAATAAATACATTCCAAGTATTATATATTTATGTATAGTTTGTCTTATTTTTTTCATTTTAATGTATATTTAAAGTTATCTAACAGATAAAGTTTTATGAGAAAATTATTTATAAACAAGAAATAGTCATATAATCTTATTACACAATGAAATTTTGAGATTTTGTGTTTGTTTAATTGCATCCAGTTTGGGGTTTATGCATGTCTGATTTTTTTTCTTTTTCTTTTCTTTTTCTTTTTTCTTTTTCTTTTCTTTTTCTTTTTCTTTTTTCTTTTCTTTTTTCTTTTCTTTTTCATTTCTTTTTCTTTTTCTTTTTCTTTTTTCTTTTCTTTTTTCTTTTCTTTTATTTATTTATCTATTTTTCTTTTATTTTTTAAATGTCAATGAACCCAAGAAATGATGTGCCAAGTCTGATAAACAGTAGGATGAAAATGTAGGAAAAAGAACTTTTCAGTACTCCCTCAAGGAGTGCCATAATCTTTTCCACTCATGCAATATATGGTCTTGCATTATCATGTGTATATATTTACCAATACCTCCACACAAAGAGGATGCGACACAAGGTCAATTTTTAAGCGGAGTTAAATTTCCCCCACGGCTGTACCAAATTATTCCATTCAACTGGTTCCCTATTGCAAAAGGAGCAAGGCTTACGGCCAAGTCACATTGAAAGCACTGGTTCCCACTTGATCACTGAAGTTAAGCAGTGATGAGCCTGGTCAATACTTAGATAAGTGACCATTTAAGCAACAGCAAGTATGGTAAGTAAACCGAATATCAAAATGACTTGATTTGGTATTAAATGACCTGAAAAGGATTGATATGCCATAAAACAAAACCAACCAACCAACCAACCAACCAGTCTCATTTTTGGTTCACAAACAAAATAAAACATGGCAAGGGTGTTTATGTAGTGATTTTTCAATGTAAATAAGTGACACATACAAGAGACATTGCCAGTGGATAACGGTAGGATAACAGTAGTTAAAGAACCACTGTGAGTGGTTTAAAGTAGGCAAAAAGTTAACAGGTTTGAATTCAGAGTTTTCCTTCTCCTTGACCAGTTGCCATGCTAAGGTTAAAGAGCCACTTGTGCTGATTATATTGGAATCACTGGAATTTAACTGGTCAAGTCAAGATATTGTTTGATGGTGGTCTGCATAACCTCTCCGGAATTGTTAATCTCTTTTTCTGAACAGGCTGGAGCCATGACATGCAACACTCCACTCCACTCCCTTGATTAGGCTAGACAGGCGGTTGGGGAGGCCTCTTCCAATTAATCGGCAGGTCATGTCATGCTCTAGCACCTATATGATTGTCCCAACCCTATTGCCCTTATGGCAAGCCCCAACCCTAGAAGGTGGTGGCTGAGGGTGTCCTGGGTATGATGTTAAACATATCTACCAACCCCTCCACATGAGTAGGATGTGATACAAGGGCATTTTTTAAGCAGAGTTTATCAGGTCTGGATTCAGAGTTTTCCTTCTCCTTGACCAGTTGCCATGCTACGGTTAAAGAGCCACTTGTGCAGGTAATCTTGGATTTTCCACGTCACTGGAATTCAACTGGTCAAGTCAAGATAATGTTTGATGGTGGTCTGTATAATCTCTCTAAGATTGTTAATCTCTTTTTGTGTACACGTTGGAATGGGGACATTATTGTTCATATTGATAGAATAGCTTGAAATACATATTTACCAATCCTTCTTCACAAGCAGGATGTGACACAAGGTCAATTTCTTAAGTGGAGCTTAGCAGGTTTGAATTCAGAGTTTCCCTTCTCCTAGACTGGTTGCCTATTAAGTGAAATCAATTGAGTTAAGAAACAATGTCATTGTATGTGTATTTATGGTTTAAATTGAATAGAATGAGACGAATAAATATGAATGAAAAAATATCATATAAATATAATATGGAATGTAATATCGTAAATAAATAATGTAGTCTGCACCTTGATGGGAATTGTTCATTTATTGTGTTTGTATATAAGGTGAGGAAGAGCTCTCTCTAAAAGTAGTTTTTGATTAACGAAAAGAAAGTCCCTATGTTGGTCTGTATAATCTCTCCAGGATTGTTAATCTCTTTTTGTGTACAGGTTGGAACAGGGACATTATTGTTCATATTGATAGAATAGCTTGAAATACATATTTACCAATCCTTTTTCATGAGCAGGATGTGGCACAAGGTCAATTTCTTAAGTGGAGCTTAGCAGGCTTGAATTCGGTGATTTCCTTCTCCCAGATTGGTTGTCTAATCAAGTATTAAGCGAAATGAGTTCAATTAAGAAATAATGTTAATACATGAGTATTTATGGTGTAAATTGAATAGAATAAAACAAATAAATATAAATTAAAAAATATTATATATAATATGAAAGGCAATATCATAAATAAACAATGTAGTCTGCATCTTGATAGGAATTGTGGACCATATGACCTTCAGGCACCCCTTTTATGTACACCGTTAAAATCTGGTTAATTGTTAACAGACGATTTTTAGAGATTTTTTTTTAAATTATAAAACTAACCCCTAACTCTAACCCTAACCCTAACCCCTAACAAACAACTGGATTTTGACACTGTAAATGAGAAAAGTGTCTTTGTGAGTCGAGAATTGTTCATTTATTGAGATATATATATTTACCAACCCCTCCACACAAGCAGGATGTGACACAGGGTCAATTTCTTAAGCGATTTAATTCAAGTTTCCTTCTCCTAGACCACTTGCCATGTCAAGATTAAAGAGCCTTGTCTGCCCTGCTATTTACCCATATCTAAAGGGAGTATAATTGGATGCATACCTTTCCCAATGGTATTAGTGCAATATGAAATGCAAACAGCCTCGTCCAGGATAAAAGTATTGAGATTCTGGCAATTTTGTGGCATTATTTTAAACTTATCCTCAAAGCTACTCAAGCTGTTCACAAACTTTGTAAATTAGAAAGACTGAAACAATATCTGACCCTAACAGCCAAAGGTTTAAGCAAGGGTGGTGATTTGTCCAATTACTGAAATTGTAAGATTGGTAGAAAATTGATGTGATCTTGTCGCATGAGAGGGAAAAGGTCGACACAGGGCCCAGGCAGAACACGAATGTCTGATGTGCGGGAAGGAGGCGGAATTTAGTCGGGTATTGCAAAGGGAGACTGAGAGAGAGTGGGGGGAGGGGAATATGAGATAGTTTGTTATAAATCATGGGTAGGCGCACCTCACATAGTGTAATGGTTAGCAAGCTAGATATACTAACCATTGGTAGTGAGTTCAATTCTCATTGGGCACCCCATACTTCTGGCCTTGTGCCACATCTAAGCTAAGCTTAGTAAATAACTATAAATCATGGGTAGAAACCGTTTTAAAAGAATGAGCCGATGTGATAAAGTGTTAATAACACGCAGTTTTCAATTTCAATGCTTTTAAAATGCAAGGGAGTTTCAAAATTTGAATCATTGAAAACTTTCAAAAGAACTAGGATCATCAAAAGATGCCATATATATACATTTACTGATCCCTCTGCATGAGCAAGATGTGACTCAAGGTCAATTTCTTAAGCAAAGTTTAACAGGTTTGAATTCAGAGCTTTCCTTCTCCTAGACTGGTTACCTAGCCAAGTTTAATGAGCCCAGTCTGCTCTACTATTTACCCATAGCTGAAGGAAGAGTAATTGGATGCATTCCTTTCCCAAGGGTATTAGTGCTATGTGAAATGCAAACAGCTTTGTCCAGGATTTGAACTCAGGTCGACCAGTCAATTTCCTATGACTCTAACCATTACACAATGCACCTCCAACCATATATAGAATATTTTATGAACTTCAGAAACTCTCAGAAGAACTAGGACCATCAAAAGATACCATAGATAGAGTATTATAGAAGCTTCATACATGAGCTCTTAAGAGATTCTCTGTAAACTCGCAGTTGATTAAAAAACAGAAAATACTTTTGTCATGCCCCTATGGGGTGGTAAGAGGTTTTGGGTTTTAAAGGTGGCTGGATATTCTTGGTGTGTGTTCCTCGGGTTTTCTTTTAACCCCATTTCATTTGGTGGTCACACTGAAAAGGAAGAAATTTAAGGAATGAAAAGAAAAGAGACAAAGGCAGAAGGTGGTTTTATGATTTAGGCTTTATTCCCAGTCATAGACACCTGTAGCAAGGGAATATCCCTGGGAATAGCGACCAGACCCTGTTAAGGCTTAAACTCAAATGGCCGAGATCTTCTCTTGGGAGTCGGAAGTCGGTCCCTTTTCTCGCACATGCGTGGAGGATTCTTACGGTGAAGGCCCATGGGAGTTTGTTGTTTTTTTGGAACATATGACCTTTAGGCACCCCTTTTTGATTTCAATTCAGAAAGACATGTTTTTCATTTACACTGTCAATATCCGGTTGTTTGTTAGGGGTTAGGGTTAGGGTTAGGAGTTAGTTTTATCATTTTAAAAAAACTCTAAAAATCCTCTGTTAATAAACAACCGGATATTGACGGTGTAAATGAAAAACATGTCCTTCTGAATCGAAATCCAAAAGGGGTGCCTAAAGGTCATATGTTCGGTTTTTTTTTATTTTAATTTTATTTTAGTTTTATTTTAATCCCCACACCCCTAATTTTTTTGTTCTGAGTGAATTTACAAATTTATGGAAAACTAACTTCTAAACATTATTCATGCTTCATGAAACTTTTTTTTTCTTTTAACTAAAAATTTACATATTGATTCTTAAAATCAATGAACCCAATAGGATTAAGATTGGGTTAATCAACCTGTTTGTTTATAAATGCAGGTGATGTAGAGAACTGATTTATGTGACATCTGGCAAGTTTATTTTCTAAAATCTGAATTTACTGAAACAGTGAAAAAAAAAAAAAATACTAGTAAAATTCAGTTTCTTAAGTGAAAAGAAACTTCTCAGAATCAGATGTTTTTTAAAATGTATCTTTTTATTGTGTTAATATATCATTTAATCTAAGACTAACAGCAACAAATAAATGAACTAAAATTTAGTTCAATTTTAACGGTTTATTTAACAACAAAACAATGACTAACAAGATAAACATCCTTCCTATATATAAAGTCAAGTTTGAGAGACTTACCAGTCTGATGGAGAAGGAATTTTAGAATATCTGGTATCTTCTGTTTATTGGATCTTCAGAGATAATTTCTGGTTGACTGCTCTTAGAAGTGGTCTGAAATGTCTGATCTTTGCACCAAAACTTCTGGATGCATCATGCAATTTCTATGTCCAATCACAAAAAGGCTCTTCCTCACTTAACTCCACAAATAGAAATTAACATATTCTACTGACCCAACAACTGCAACAAGGATTATATATCCGTACATGAAAGCCAATGATAAATGTCTGCCTTTAAGCTAGGGATTGTTTTTTCATTCCAAGTTGAACCTTTTCATAAATGTAAGAGTATGCATATATATTTACCAACCCCTCTGCATGAGCAGGATGTGACACAAGGTCAATTTCTTAAGCAGGGTTTAATGGGTTTGAATTCAGAGTTTTCCTTCTCCTGGTTGCCAAACCAAAGTTAAAGTGCCCAGTCTGTTCTACTATTTATCCATAGCTGAAGGTAGAATACTTAGATTCTTGCCTATTAGTAGAACAGAGTGATCTGCCCCTGAACAGATCTATACATAAAGAGGGCAACAGGGCAGCCATTTACATTGCATTCTTGGGATTTGTACAAGACTGTCATCACATGTTTACTACCATACACCAAGAGTATGTGAAATGCAAACAGCCTTGTCCAGAATTTGAACTCTTCTAGCCATGTCCATTTACTATGATGGTAACCATTTCACCATGCACCTCCACTAAGAATATGTATATTTATGTCTATATGTGTACATATCCACTAGCTCAGAAAACCTTATTTTATGGATCACTTTAGGATGGGTTGGGTGTTTGGTTGGTTGGTTGGTTGGTTTTATGGCATGTCAACTCTAGATGATTATTTATTGGAATTTTAGAGATGAGGTTTGATAATTAATATTATTTGGATTATATAGCCTATTGGACACATGCCCTAGTAGATAAAGAAGTTAGGTTAAGACAATTCTAAGTGACAGTTATCTCTAGACAACAGGTTCAATCCTGGTCAGGGGCAGCAGTAACATAGAATAATAATTAACACAGCTTAACACCTGTACTCCGGCTATGGTTGGCAGAATGAGAACAGGATACTCCCGTGGCCTGAATAAAGGGTTAGGTTCAAAGTTCCGTGATGGCTCCCAATTACGACAAGAGGGCTCCCGAGTCCGACAAGAAATACCTGAAGAAGGAAGGCACATCGGCTGAAACGTTGTACAGATAACAATGAAAATGAAGACAATAGTCCAAATAATCCAAATAATACTAACGCTTGATGGGTTATTTACTGCTGAAGTCTTTTTCAAGCAATCTAGTATCTAATAATAGTAACCATTTACAAACAATTATAGATTCAATTAACTATTCTTAATATAAGTAATTTGCACATCGCTATATGATTTCAAGTATTCCTATCTAATAATAATATTTTTCAAGCAATTTTATGGTTTCAACTAACTATATCTATTTAATAATAATCATCATTATTTGCTTACAAAAATATATAATTTCAAGTATTCCTATCAAATATAAATGATTAGCACATAGTTATATGGTATTCCTATCTAATACTAATTTTTATGTTAAACATGGAAGAGTTGCCTCCCTTCCACAAGGTATTAGTTTGGTCCTTGCCTTTAAGGTATGCATGTGCAAGGGCTGGTAAATGTTGCTGAGAGAGACGAAGCCAACGCTAATAAGTTGAGTGTACCTTGGCTAATGAATTTATTGTTATGTGTTAAATTTGGAGTCGGTAATCTGAACATTAGCTACATAAATGAGAGTTGTTACTATCCTAAAATGTATTCTTAATTGTGCTTGCGCATTATTTGAAATGAACTTAATTGTTATTAAGAACACATTTTATGATATTTTTGTTGTATTGTATTGATTTAAACAAATTTTGTATGCAGTTGTATTGATTTAAACAAATTCGTATTTTCAGTGTAGATTTACGGTGAAATGAAAATGGCTGACCAAAACATAAAAGTGAAACAAACAAGGGGAGATTACTTTCATTTATGTAGCTAATATTCAGATTACCTTGGAGTTTAAGTTATTATTGAAATAACACCCAATGCTAATACATAAATAATGCCATAACACTAATAATTTTCAAATAGATCTATTTGACCCATAAATAGAACTCTAACATGTTGAAGTCAGTCTTTGTTGTGTGTTGTTTTTTTCAAGCATTACAAAGTTTCAAATAACTAATGATAATAATCATTTGTAAATAATTATAGCTTCAAGTAACTATTCTTAATACTAATAATTTATATACAATTGTATGGTTTCAAGTAACTATTCCTATTTAATAATGATTATTATTTGTTTTCAGATAGTTATATGGCTTCAAGTATTTTTTATCTAGTACCAATAATTTTCAACCAGTTGCATATCACAATCATTTTAAACAGGTAAAAACTACATTATCTCAAACAAATCTATTTGACACATACTGCCCTGTTGGATGGGACTGTAGAACATGCCAACTGCACCTCTGCACTTCTGCACCTCTGAGTAGAGATATGCTACATAGCTAATATTATTGTATAAAATGGACATGAATTCTACCAATTTGACATCTGAGGATTGTACCAATGTCCAGTTGCTTCACCATATGTGACCACCCTCTGCTCCAGCCCATATTAACTGATTATGATATCTGAAACATTGACCAGTGAACACTTCATTACCTGTGCTTTGAAGCAGAAACACCTTTTCATTGATGAGTCCACACCTGTGACCCAAAATGCCCCGGGTGCCAGCAGCCAGTAAATATTCAATTCTCATTCTGTTGTTGCCCTGCAAGACTTGAGACGCATTTGTGGAGTCCTATTCATTTGGCTTATAAACAGCCCTTACCCTGACAGCTAAAACTTTCTCCTGAAGAACAGAAAACAAGTAAGTTCTTTTGTAATTTTCTAAAATCTTGTAAAATAATTTAAATACAAAAAAGGTCTTTTGAAAATGAAAGATTTTTTATTATTATTAAAAAAATTTTTTTTATATGATCAGACCAAGATAGATAGATAGATAGATAGATAGATAGATTATTGTTCATAAACAACTACACACCCAAGCAATTTTTTATAAAAAGTTGATTTTCTTCTAAAACTAAAAACAAAATGTTATTATTCATAAGGTATTATTTATTACTAAACTCTAGAATATTGAAACAGTGTAAATAAAATTATATCAATTATAATCTAAATTATTATTAGGCATTATTTATTACTAGACTCTACAGTATTGAAACTCTGTAACTAAAAATAAAAATATGCAGAGGTTCAAAAACACCTTTTATATATATATATATATATATATATATATATATATATATATATATATAAAAGGTAAGGTAATCCAAATGACTGGTTGTAAGGGATGATTCTATTTGGGATCTGCGAAATCTCACTGTATAACCATACTGTATACTCTTGTAGGTGCAAACATATACTCATACAAGGATTTTTATAAATTCCTGAAAAGAGCTCAGTGTATAATAATCAATAAATTAGGTTATATACCAAGCAATATTTAATTTTCAAAGAAAGAAAAACTTAACAAACCGTTATCCCATTATATTTTATTTCAACCAGAAGCTCAAAAAAATTATTTTGAGTTCTAGTCTCATAACTCATAATCATATGTGTTTTGATTGTATGATATTACATTAGAAATAATAAAATTCTGGTATGTTTTATTTAAAACTTTTAATGAAAAAATATAAGGGGAAGTACTTATTTATAGTTGATACTATATAAAGAGAATGAGATAGATAAATATAAACTAGAGAATTTTTTTTTTCTTTTTAAGTTGATATTTTTGTCATGTAAATCAACTTTTTTTCCAGAAAAACTTTGCTTCTAATCACATCAATTTTTGTATGAATTTTATAGATCATTCTTAAAGTAGAATGAAACTACAGCTAAAAAAACAGATCAAAAAGCTACATGAAAAATCTGGTCACTAGTAGGGCAGATTTGGTTTTTGAGTCTTGGTTAGGCAACCAGTTTCAAAGAAGGAAAATTTCATTGTACATTCATATTTATATTTTTTTATGTAGTTTGTTTTTGTTGTTTTTGCACTCAAATATGAATCATTTTTAAACAGATCTGTATACCCTAACAGGTACTACCACTTTAGGTCAGAGTGGACCTGGAAGTAATGGCAACGAAGGGGTACTCTACACTCCCCAGAACTCTAGAACTGGATCCTGTGGGGATTAAAATAAAAATAAAATAAAATTTAAATTTAAAAAAAAAACTCCCATGGGCCTTCACCGGATAAACCCTCCATGCATGTGCAAGGAAAGGGACTGACTTCCAACCCCCAAGAGAATATTTTGGCCATTTCAGTTTAGGCCGTACCTGGGTCAAGTCAATCCTACTGGTCAGGGAGATAGTCCCTTGCCACAGGGGACTGGGACCAGGAATAAAGCCAAAATCATAAAACCACCTTCTTTCTTTTTCATTCCTTAAATTCCCTCCTTTTCAGCGCGACCACCAAATGAGATGGGGTTGAAACCGAAAACCCTAGGAACACCCACTGAGAATATCCAGCTACCTTTAAACCCTAAAACACCAAAACCACTTGCTAAACCCATAAACCTTTTCATCTGATGAAGTTTAGTGTCATATCCAAGACACCTATTTTTCAGACGATAAAGTAATTTTATTTAAATATGCTTTATAAAATGTTATTGT
Organism: Doryteuthis pealeii; assembly: GCA_023376005.1. Lineage (NCBI taxonomy): Eukaryota > Metazoa > Mollusca > Cephalopoda > Myopsida > Loliginidae > Doryteuthis > Doryteuthis pealeii. The sequence goes on along the minus strand of CM042149.1, from coordinate 40,814,444 downwards.
TTGTTTTCTATTTTCATTTTTTTTCTTTTTCTTTTTTTTTTTTTTACAGAAGACACTCCAAATATTCCAGAATGTCTCGTCTTGTTATTTTGATGCTCTTTGTCTGTCTCCTCTGCAGTCACATGTCCCTAACGAAAGCTAAAAGTAAGAAAAAATGTTTCTTTTACATATTTCTTGTTTAAGTTTTAATTTTTCTATTTTACTTGTGTAGTAAAAACAGAACCAGTGCTTAGACTTTTAGGAAAGCTTTATTACACTTTATTCTGACTACGATCAGTCAGATCATAGTCAGAATAAAGTGTAATAAAACGTTTTTTTTTTTTTGAGGGGAGGGAGGAGCATTGAGAATGCTCTAGCCTCAAGTATATATATCCCAATTTTGACTTGCAAAATTTTTTTAAAAAAATGAATAAGCATAAAATTAGAATAGATTTCTGAAAAATACAGTGTGTTCATAAGGTCTCTTTACCTTATTTTCCAGATATCACTCCCCTGGGCTTATGTCTGTAAGGTTATGCTAAATATATTTTATAATGAACAAAGAAAAGGGACATCACTGACCTAAATCAAAAGATAATTAATTCTACTGTGATCATTGATGAGGCTATGCTACAGCGAACATGGCAAATAAATCGAGTACCATCTTAATGTACTTTATGGAAATGATGGTGCCCATATAGAGGTGGATTAAATTAGGCAAATAAACTTCAATATGCACTCTTCATTTTTTAATAATTTCCATATATATGTCTGATCATTTACTTTTGTAATATTTTTTAAAAGTTGTAAAGAGACTTTATGGAAACCTTGTATAACTTTCTGCCAGTAAGATTTATTTCAGGAAAAAAAGCATCTTTGATTCCAGGATATATTGTCATAGGAATATAATAAGTAATGACCTCCCTCAGTGAATTAGAATGTACATTAGGGGCTTCATGGAGTGTCACATGACAGTCTAGAAACCCCATTTCAATCTCTTTTCACCTCTGTTTCATTGTCTCTGACCTGTCAGGGAGGCCACTTGGTTTTATTGCCTACACTTGCCAAGTAAGTCTTTTTCCATGTTGTATCTCTTCCACATACTATCCTTTGTTAAATTGACTTTGTCTTTTCCCTATCAAAATGTTCAGTGTTAGGTTATCATTTCAATAGCCTAATGCATTATAAGGAAATGGGTGTTAGCTTTGAATAATTTTACAATTTTACAATGCAATTTTACACTCACCTAATAAATAGTAATGCAATTTTACACACACTAAATAAATAATAATGCAATTTTACACACCAAATAAATAGTAATGAAATTTTACACATACTAAATAAATAGTAATGCATTTTTACACACACCAAATAAATAGTAATGCAATTTTACACTCACTAAATAAATAATAATGCAATTTTACACTCACTAAATAAATAATAATGCATTTTTACACACACCAAATAAATAGTAATGCAATTTTACACTCACTAAATAAATAATAATGCAATTTTACACACACCAAATAAATAGTAATGCAATTTTGCACACACTAAATGAATAATAATGCAATTTTACACACACCTATTCTTATGATCTTGTATTTCCTTTTGTTGTGTTCAGTATTAGTATATCATAGATATACTAATGCTGATATTGGTTCTTCGTGAGTGTGGACTCGACTAAATATCCTCCCTAGCACCAAACATTTCAATATAGTAAACTGCTTATGAAACTAATCCAGGAGACTCACACTGAAGAACACAAAAGAACCATAATGTCCTTACAAAGAGGCGTAACAGCCAATAACATGTGGGGATGTTATATTAACATTAGAAGGCTTAAAGTAACCTCCCAACGTGGGTATAAGTGTATACATAAAAACCTTCCGACAAGGGTGTGAAAACGATAACATATTTCTTCCATAAGTGACGGAGATACATTTAAGACAAAGATATACACAGCAGATACATAAACGTATTATGAGGAAATAGGCATACGACTCACGTCATAGAGAATGTCACTTACTGGTAGCTGGTTTGGGGGCAAAGCCCCCACACCTAAGGCTTTGAGGTGGCAGGCACCTAGACCAGGTTTACTCGTTGCCGGCCTGAGTGGAAAAGAGGTAGAATTCAGAATTCCCGCTTGTGGCCAAATACCAATGCCATCTATCGGCCAAACGATCCACAGCAAGGGAAGATAACTCATTTTGTCCACCCAGACTTCGTTTTACTGACCAAATAAGCCCAAATGTGAAGCAAGAAAAGGGTCCACAATTTCAGTAGTTTCCACCTAGAAACCACAAAGTTCCTGGTTTTCCCTTTGTAAGCTATTTTTTCAGATGAAAAACATGACTTATCTCCCTTTAACATATGCCAGCTTATAGGAAAGTAAATATTTTTAGCATTCAAATAATACTTCATCAAAGGAAGGATTAATTAACTTTAAAAAAGTTTTTTGTTTTTTTTCCACAATTCTGAGTACAGATTTGGGATTGATATTCTTAATTTAAGAATTAAATAAATATTTCAAGCTGAAAAATGGTCAGTGGTGTTTTTTATTGTTCATCTGGTTGTATTCATAAGTTTTCAGTTATATCTTTATCTAAGGGAGACAATTTTATTTGCTGTTATTGTAAAATAAACAGGATTTTTAAATAAATCTATTTTTCAAATATATGAATTTTCTCCCAATTGTTGTTCATTCTATTTATATTTGACAGTGGCATATGTTTTTGTCACATGCCATGTGTTATATATTGAACATGATATGAATTACGGTCCTTTGACTCGTGTGACCCAACATATTAGGTTATCTACCTATTGAAAGCCTCTTTTTTTATTTATTTTTTTTTTTTTGTTACTCACAAGTACTTAAACAAACAGAGATGAAACCGCCGTGTTGTTTGGACCCACATCTCTGCGATATCAATTAAATTCTGTCTTTTATGGTCTTTATCAGTTTCAGCATGTTTGAACAGTACACTACAGTATGCAACCATGATGAATCTAGTAAAAAAGTTGTAAAGTTCTTGAAGTGGCCTATTGTCGGTATCAGCTGGACAGCGAGTCTATCACCTTTTGTTTACTAGTGCTAGACCAGGGAGTGTTTTTTTTGCTGAGGTGGAGCGCCATACTTACCATCAGTTCCCCACTTTATCACACAGATCAGATTACTCAATCTGCGCTACTCATGCACTGAGTTGGTGGGGACTGATATCGAACCCGGAACCTTGCGATTCCTAGGCGAGTGCTCTACCAACTGAGCTAAACCGGCCCCTACAACTCTGGTTTAAAATTTCTTCAATGACTTATCAATAGGTATGTGCAAAAGAATTAAAGGGATGTAATGAAAAAAAAATTCAATTTTTTTAACTTTAAAACACTTACCAAAGTTCAGGGAAATATCCAATTTTAATGAAATTTTCAGCATGTTATTCAATATGGACTTAATTTTATAATGAATAGCTTATTCTATTTTTAAAAAAACTTGAAAAAAAATGTTTTTTATTAATTAAGATTCAAGGGCAAAATCAATCTTTGCTCATATGAATAAAAACATTTTCCTGTCCTTAATTTTTAAATTTCAATACCCCCAAAAAATGTTATTTAAATAATAAAAAAATTATTTTAAATTTAAAAGTTGTTTTTCTAAACTCAAAAAATAATTTTTGTTGCAGGTTTTTTTGGGTTTTTTTTGTAGCTTTAAAACAATATTTTTTTAATTGATGCAAAAAAGTATTTCCTCTGTTTCAATTGAATTATTCCTATTCCCTTAAAAATCTAATAGATTGCATGTTGTACACACTATCTTTGTCATGAATAAAGATTTATTTAATCTATCTAAAGATGGATGATTAAAAATGGGCAATTTTATACAATGTATTTTCTGAGATTCTTATATATTTAAAAATTATTACTAATGATTGTTTTTTTCATTTACAGAAGATGTAATAAAAATAGGTTTTCCCCTCAGAATACCCAGATTTTCACTCTGGGAACAGCAACAACTGTTTCAGAAGAGTTGTCCTTGTTGTTATTATTATTCACATTTTTTGGCTATGCAGGGTAACTGTCCTATACAGAATTTTACAGTTAATAAAACTTATTAAAAAATAACTGGGGGATATCTTGATTCACGGCAGGGATCTCCAGTATTTTCAGCCTGAGGGCAACAAAGTTTAAACCAAGGAGGGTTTGGGGCCACAATCTTAAAAGAACAGCAAAAAAAACAGCTAAATTCACAAAGTTACAATTATAATTTATTAATGAGACATCTGATGTTGTTCACAATCAAATGAATGATAATTTAACAGTTGCAAATGCATTATACTCTTGGTATGATTCATTTTGGAGAATAACTGTTTACAGTGATATGCAGTGCCAAAGGTTATTTCCTATAAGTTTAACATTTTTGACTGATAAATCATTTATTTATTTTCCCATTAAACTAACCCTCACCCTAACCCTAACCCTAAAGCCTCACCCTCACCCTAACCCATCTTCTTTTTTCCTAGAAGATCAATAAATAAATAATTTATCAGTCAAGAGTGGTACCCCTTTGATCATGTTAGACTTATAGGAAATAACTAGTGCCAAACATGCTTCCTATTTGCTGGGTGTGGTGAGAGGGTTGGAGAATCATCCAAATGTAAACATGAGGTTCTTATAGAAATCAAGGATGTTGCAAGCAAAAAACTTGGACTTCAAATCTTCTGTATACTGAAGGTCAATGAATTCTATCTGCATTTGTAATTGTACTTCATAGTCAACATAAAAGTTGAGTGTTTGTATTCTAGTTTGATTATCTCCCTTCAACCTCCACTTTCTAGAGAAAGAAATACAGAAGGGGAAACCATTGTGGCATCTTCGGAATAAACACACGTGTAAATAAACCTCCTTGTTTTTGCTATATTTTATCTTCCCGTATGCTCAGGAATATTCTCTTTTCAGACCAACTATTTTCTTTGGAATTATCCACTTAGACATTACAGAATGAATAACCGCATAGATGTGCCTTGAGAGCTGCACATGGTCTGCAGGTTAGAGGGTTGCAGACCATTAATTTACAATAAGGAATGATTAATAGAAAAGTAAAAAAAAATTAATGGATTCATTTTCATTGCTTAATAATGGTTGAGTGAAGGGTCGCACAGATATGCCTCAAGGGTTGCTGGCCACAGAGTTGAGGTCCTTTGAATTACAGTAAGAAATGCTGGTTATTTCCTATAACTCCAACCTAAAAAAGGGGGAACCACTCTGAATGAATTTTATCTGTTGATTAATCTACCCATTATTTTCCCCTTAAACTAACCCTAGCCCTAACCCCTAACTCTAACCCTAACCCCATCCTCTTTTTTTTCCTAGAAGATCAATAAATAAATAAATAAATAATGTATAAAATTCATTCAGAGTGGTTACCCTTTTTTAGGTTGGAGTTATAGGAAATAACCGAAATGCATAACAGGAAAGAATTTAAAAATTCATGGATTCATTTATTTTGCTTTGTAAAGATAGAAATATTGCTTAAATTAACCAAAATCTAAAATGCACAAATTTTCTTTTTCACAGGTCCTTGTGATTTCCGTGGCGTAGCTGAATGCTGGAATGATATTTTATCAAGACATTGTGAAGATGGTGTCTGTGAAGAGGATCCTGATTATTGCCAGTCAGTATTATTTGTTCATTTTAACATGTAATAATAAACAAACACACAGATAGGCTTAAAAAAGCTTTATTCCACTTTGAATAATGTTACAGTTTACTGAGAGCTTATATACTCTTAGAAACGGCAAAGAGTTCCACAAAGGGGAGATAATGATAAAACTCTCAATTATTTATTACATGTTTCTTAATATTTTCCTCTTTTTCAACATATTCTCCTTTTTAACACGTTGAATACATATTGGTAAACATATGTACCACTATGTATATACTGTGTATATACTATGTATGTATATATACATATATATACATATATATATATATTATATATATATATATATACATACATATATATATATATATATATATATATATATATATATATATATATACATATATATATATATATGTAATATATCAAGAAAAATGAAAAAACACAGGTTTAAATGGGTTAAGTGGTGAGTTTATTGGCCGACGCTGCAGTGTTTTGATCTATTAAATAGATCATCTTCAGGGCATAAGATAAGAAATTATATATCACAGAATGATGAAAAAAGTGAGTGGTAATCCTTCTTATTCAGTCTGTTTAAAATTTTTTATGAAGTTTGAAAAAAGGAGACGGTTTTGAAATATGACATCAAATTTTCTATTTTAAGGTGTGAGTATGTAGCGCTGTTAGTGTGTGTATTGAAGGAAACATTGTGCATTTTTTAGGTATGTGGTAGTGTGTGTGTGTGTATAAATTTTTTTCTGTAGCGATAAACGACAGCGGAAGTGAAAAA
>CM042149.1:40728019-40800519 GCA_023376005.1 Doryteuthis pealeii | reverse complement strand
GTGCCTTCTGTGGTGTGATATCGTGACAGCCTTGTAGTCTGTGGACACAATGCCTTAGAAATTGTGCTGTGAAAATATGCCTCCGTCCAGGTCAACAGTCCGTAGAAGTAAGCCCTGTTTTTGGGTTAAGTGATGAGTGAAGTTTAGACTGCTATTTATGCAACTACCCTCAGTGTGTGCTCCGTGATAAGTTGGCCCTGTTTGGGCTAAGTGATGAGAGCGTTTGTTTTTAAGTCTCTCGTCCAGTAACTGCTATGCGACAAGTAAAGTTTTTGGTTTTGGTGCCAACATACGATGTTGGCGATTCTCCCCATAGTGGCAGGGGGAGATAATTAACTATGGAATTTCCAATATACTCCTAATGACAAAGAAAACATGCAATGAGCATCAGTGCATTTTACCTGGCTACTTAATTCTCAGTGACAAGAATGGTGGGTAACAAAAGAGAGAATGGGGATCCTTACCCATTCTAATATCTGCATTCAATTTTTTACTTTTTTTTGTCTATATCTCTATCCATTTAATAATTCAACGGGTCTTTATCTTGAACATACATCTGGGGATTCATCTTCAGATGGTCTAGTAAATTATACATTGCCCATGTGTTTAGATGCAGTTTAGTGTCTTACCCAGGACGAGTACTTTCAGATATTTCACACAATGTAGTCACATGCTCTCTCTCAAGGAGCACTTATTACTAGGGTAAGGTAGTCTACCCTGCCGTCCAGGGCATCTATCTGTATTATGCCTACTGCTCGTGCACTTCGAACACCAATTCATTAAATTACACTGTTCTCTCCTGGCTCGAACTGTAGGGAACTTGTTACACTTTGTCATACGATGTCCCTGTCTGTTACATAGTCTGCAATTGGGACCATTCGACCTCGTGGAGAAATTCTGTAAGGCTCCTCCGGAATTTTGCCTTTTATGAACAATATTCCTAGGTTTGGAATTTCCGAAGGAATTATTCTTTTTTATGGGTTGGATGATTTTTATAGCTTCACTGATATGTTCAAAAATATCGTTGAGAGTGGGATTATTATTTCCCACACGATGAATTATTTCATGCTGAAAATCCCTAGGAAGATCTTCGAACACAATATGGCTGACCAGCTTCGATCCTGCAGAGTCATCCTAGAAAAAATCCAAGCCATATGATGTTTTAAGTTCAGCTAAGTCCATGCAGATTTCCGCCAGGTATTGCTTGACACCAACAAATTCATCATCTAGTTTCAGCTACGTCTTTAGAATCTGCCTAAATATCTCCTTTATAATATGTGGCACATCCAGGTATTCCTTTGTTAGCAGCTCTATTGCGACGTCATAATTCTCTTCTTCCAGGGTCAAATGGGACACCAGTTGCAACGCGGATCCACTCAAATAGCCTTTCAAGACAGCTAATTTAGTTTTTCCCGACTGTATGTGGTGCACACAATTATTAAATTGAACCAAAAAATGTTAAAACTCAAATTCAGTGGGTTCTATACCAGTAAAGACCCTACACTGTATTCATGGCACAGATGTGAAGTCTCCATAATTGGGGTTATTCCCAGTCTTATTGTATCCTGGTGGTATTTCATTTTCAGATGTTGCATGGGGTATAGTAGGAGCTGTCCTAAATCTTTTTTTTATTGCTGACAAGCGCTTTCTAATGCTTTCTTCATACGCGTTATCTCCTTTGACATCCTCTATTAGTGTAGGTTCATCCATATTCATTTTGCTGTCAAAACATAGTTCAGTGATTCTGTCGTTAGAGTCTACTACTTTGCTAAGATAAGTCATTATAGTAGACTCCACTCCCAGGAAAGTATCTTCATCCAAATCAGGATTAGACTCGAGTGAGTCCAATTTAATTTTAGCATTGAACTTAGCTGTGTTTTTTGCTTTAATCAGCGCTTTGACGCCCTTCAAATCCTTGTAAGTCATAATGTTGGTCATTCTCACAGAAATTAATACCCTGGTCTGTTGCAAATATTACTAACAAATGGTGTTAACAATACCACAAAAAAATGACATTAAAGTCCAGTAATACAAACAATATCCTTCGAACAGAGAGTAACAATATTAAAAAAAAATAATATTAAGCAATTAATACTAATAATTAATACCAACGAATATCAAAATGGTAAACAGCCCGGAAGAATGACTATGCAATTTTTGACGGGTGACTAACTGCTTCCTCCTCCCTTTTTGGGGGGTGAAGAACTACTGGCTTCGACCTGAGTGACCCTTCTTTTTCGTCCGCGTGGTCGAAAGCTCGCTTACTGCTATGTAAAAATCCTCCTCTTTTGAAGGTAGTCGTAAATATATTTTTTTATTTTCTCTTTCGGTCAGAAGAATTCTTGTTTATATCAATACCTATACTTACCTGTATAACTAATGCAATCTACACTCGAGCTACTTAAAACCATCCGAGCAAAATTATTTATTTATTTATTTATTTTTTAAATTCTCCAAAATTAACTCCCTTCACCTCCATGACCTCTCATCCAAGAAGACATATAATCACTTTCTTACTCGGATCTGTAGTGAGAGATTTGAAATTTCTTACTACTTGATTACTGCTTGAATTTTTAACCATAACGAGAGAAGTGAGAAATAATATTAAGGAAAGAAATTGGTGAGTCAGTATTTTTGGCCTTTTTTCTCCTTTTATTCAGTTAATAAACTGAAGTCGTTTTTCTTTTGGATTTTGAATTTCTTTAAAAAAAAAAAAAAAAAAGAAAGAAGTGTTATATAAATAATGGAGAAAGTTACAGAAGCAAAGCTACAGCTTTTTTCAGATGTTTCTGTAGATCAGAATGCAGGAGATTTTGACGTCCATTCTCCTCTTAGAGAAAATGAACTGGATTGTTACTACAATCACGAAAGTTCAAATAAGAATTTCCTGACGAAGTTACAGCTTCTGTCACCATTGGAAAAGCAGAAAATAAAAGAAGCTCCATTCGAATCAGTTTCAGAAAAACAGGGAAGCGAGCCTAAAAACGCTTACCCTTCCAAGTTCCTGCCTGATGTAGAAGGATGTAAGTATTTAAATAGCTTAATCGATAATAGAATTAAACTTATGTTTAATTTACACGAGAGCCAAATGAGAGAGGCTCGTATGAAGGAGCCATTGACGGGAAAGTGCGACGCCGTTGCTGGTCCTGCATTTACCAGATATAATAATGATTTCTCTGATTCGGAGGGTGAGGCTGAGAATTTCAGTCATTGCTCTGAAGCTGAGAGCGAGCAGATTTTGGAAAGCGAGATTAAAACTCGTAATGTGGAGTGGAATTCCTTTATTGCGAAGGTCGCTTTGAAACTAGATATTCCTTGTGTTGAGAGGAACAAAGACTCTGATTTCAAATCATATATAGCGGATCACTTGCTGGCTCCGAGAGTTAAGGAGGCTATTAGTCTGCCATTAGATGGGTCCGTTATTAAAGCACTGGAAGAGGTCGATTCTGAATATCAGACTAGAGGGAAAATAAAATGTTTTCGATCCTCAGAGGATCAGAAGTATATGGTGGTTAATGACCACTTTACCCAGTTCTGTCTCCCCCCCCCCCGTCTTGATGAGAACATCGAAGAGGGTATTATGGCGCATTCTAGTGGTAAAGACTATTTTCGCGGCGCTCAGTATAGGTTTTCTAGCAAATCTGCGGATTCTGCTAATTTGTGCCTTAAGAAGCTGGATTCGAGTGCTCGGCTTTTGCTTAGGCAAATATCATATGGCTCATTAATCACTTCTTATACTGACGCGTCAGGTTCAGTTGCAGATAGACAAGAAGCCTTGCAGGCCCTATCCCAATTATTTCAATCTATGGCCGATGTCACGTCCAGAATTATTTTGGGTTCTGTGTCATCGAGGCGCAGTCTTTATTTAAGGGACATGGATTTTAAGAATAAAGCCACAGAAAATAAACTTTCACGACTACCTACTTTAGGTCCCAAACTGTTTTCTGGAAGGTTTTTCGAGGTTTTGCATAGCAAGGCAGAGAACCTTAGAAATGCTAGGGAGACGCAGCACGCCCGGAAGAATTTTTTTGGAGCGAAGCGAAAGTTGGAGAGCCCTAAGAAGATGAATTTCGCTAACTCTTCGGGTTTTGGGCAGAAAAGGTTGAAGCAGGAAGGCTCCAACTTTAAACAGGGGAGAGGACAAAGTGCTTCGACCTGGACAAAAGAGCAGTCGGGGTTTCAGAAATCCAGGTTTCAGAAGTTGTTGGAGTTTCGTTCCCAACGACAATAAGCTGTGTATTTCCTCAATCCGAGCCGGTTGGGGGATGACTAGCAGGATTTTTACAGGGTTGGAGGAGGATTACTTCCGACCGCTGGATTTTGAACATAGTCCGGGAAGGGCTAAAACTTCAGTTTGCTTCAGCACCGAGGCGAAGCGGTGTAAAAAATACCACATTCAGTTCGTCTTACCAGAGAGACGTTATTTCAGAAAAAATAAGAGACTTGTTAGGAAAACAAGCAATAGAGTTAGTCCCCAGAACCCAGGAGGGTCAGGGGTGTTACAGCACCTTCTTTTTAGTTCCCAAGAAGGACGAAGGGTTCCGTCCCATTCTAAATTTGACAGGGATAAATTCCCATCTGGTGGTTCCCCATTTCAAGATGGAAACTTTCAGGACTATTCGTCAGGCCTTGAGGAAAGGCGATTGGATAATAACGGTGGACCTAAAGGATGCTTACTTCCATGTTCCCATTTTCCCAGGCCACCGGCAGTTTCTGCGGTTTCATTTTCAGGGGAGGCACTACCAATTCAAAGCTATGCCCTTTGGTCTTGCAATAGCCCCCAGAGTGTTCACAAAAATGATGTCAGCACTGGGGGGGGATTTCTCAGGTCCCGTCAAATACATATTTTCATGTACCTAGACGACTGGTTAATCAGAAATCAGGATTAACACATTCTCAATCAACAAGTAAAATTAATGCGGGACCTTCTCCGGGATTTGGGATTGTTCCTGAACTACCAAAAATCTCAACTGATTCCATCTCAAAAGGCAAATTATCTAGGGGCTCTCTTCAATTTGAAAGAAGGAATAATTTATCCTTCAGAGGAGAGATTCCAGAATCTGGTACTATAAATAAATTGTATTTTGGAGGCAAGGTTCTGCCAAGCTCACAGGTTTCTCAGACTTCTAGGTCTTATGGCGGCTTGTATAGATCTGATCCCCTGGGCCCGGTTGCACATGAGGCCTATCCAGTTCTACCTTTGGTCATGGTAGGTCCCTCAGATGGACAATATCAAGAAGATGATCCCCATAAACAGTTTCTTAGCAAGTCACCTTGTATGGTGGACAAGGAGGGAGAATTTTTTCAAAGGGGTACAGCTTCATCATGCAGAGCCTCTAGTTCTTTGGACAGATGCCTCAGAAAGGGGCTGGGGAGCTCACTTGAACTTTCATCAGGTAGCAGGAGTTTGGGACGATCTCCAAGTAAAGAACCACATCAATTGGCTGGAGCTAAAAGCAGTCCAGCTAGCTCTTGTTCAACTGCTACCTCATGTCAGTGGGAAGAGAATTCTGTTAAGGTACGACAATTCCACAGTTGTAGTTTACATCAACAAAGAAGGAGGTACGAAATCCCTTCATCTTTGTCTGTTGGCGTGGAAAGTGTTCCATTGGGCAGCAGAGCACATTTCCCTTTATGCAGCTCACATTCCAGGAAAGAAGAATGTTTTGGCAGGCCGTCTATCGAGGGGCCAAGTGGGAGCTCGGTTGACGGAATGGAGCCTGGAACGGAGGATAGTGGACTTAATTTTTCTGAGCTTCGGGCATCCGAACAGAGACGTTTTTGCTACTCCGGAAAACAGAAAGTTGGGAGTGTTTTGCTCCCCTTATCCGGTCGATGCTGCATATGCCTCAGATGCTCTGAGCATAGATTGGACAGGGATGTATGCCTACGCATTTCCTCCCCCAATATTGATCCATCGGGTCCTTCAGAAGGTGTCACAGGAAGGATGCATTCTTCTTCTGGTAGCCCCACAAGCTCCACGGCAGTCGTGGTATCCAGTCCTTTTGGACCTGCTGATAGACTTCCCAAGAGAGTTACCAATAACACCAAAGATGCTAACTCAGAGGCGGGGCCAGATAGTACATTCAGATCCAGAAAGTTTGAAGCTAGTTGTGTGGAAAATATCCAGCATATCCCATCTAAGGAATCTCTTTCTGGAAAGGCTCAAAGTTACATCAAAAATAGCAAAAGGCCTTCCACCAGGAGAATGTACGAGGCTCGACAACAAATATACTGTAGCTGGTGTCTTGAACGAGATATCGACCCATATTCTGCCTCTATAAAGGATGTGGCGGATTTTCTGGTTCATTTACATGAAGTCAGGGGTTGCAGAGCTTCAACTATTGCTGGATATAGAACAGTGTTAGCAGCTATTCACAACGGTTGGGAGAAGAGTTCTATAAATTCAGAGAGTCTGCTATCAAATTTGGTTAAAGGAATTTTTAATTCAAATCCTTCAGTAAGACCACTTCTCCCTAACTGGGACTTACCTTTTGTTCTAAAGGCTCTCACTAAGCATCCCTTTGAACCCTTAGATTCTACAGAGTTAAAGTTTTTATCTTGGAAGACAGTTTTCCTAGTTGCCTTAGCTTCGGCTGTTAGAGTAGGTGAACTAAATGCCTTATCTATCAAGGAGTCGAACCTTAGTTTTGAAGCTGCGGGTATATGACTTTTACCCAATTTAAAATTTTTAGCCAAGACTCAGCAGTTGAAGAAAGCCTTGGTTTATTCCAGATTTCAAAGGATTTACAGATGACACGGAGGACACCCTTCTGTGTCCTTGTTGTTGTTTAAAAATGTATTTGAAAAGAACGGAAATGTTGCGGCAGGATAATGAGACACTCTTCATTACCTATAAGAAGAGCCAAAATAGGCCAGCAGCTAATAGTACAATTTCCAGGTGGATTGTTTCCACTATTAGACATGTCTATGAGGCAGCTGGTCAGCCACATTCTGAGGACATTAGGGCCCATGATACAAGAAGATTGGCTTCATCGTGGGCCTTGTTTAACAGAGCTTCACTGAGAGACATCCTACAGGCAGCTCATTGGTCTTCAGAGAACACCTTTGCATCCTTTTATTTAAGGGATGTTGCTGAGAGTGAAGGAAATTTTGCAAGAACATCCATATTAGAGACAGTCGGTTTGGCGAAGAATAAGTGAGTATGTTCCTTTACTTTGTTTTTCCCACCTCCCGGAATTCTGCTACAAATTCTGTTTCTTGCATTAGTTATACAGGTAAGTATAGATATTGATATACACTGAGGATTTTTAAAGTAAAACCCCTGTTAATGAGATATCTATACTTACCTATATATGCCCTCCCTCCTCCCCTCTAAAGTTCCTGGTTGAGAAAGGTGCTAAAGAGGTCCTCGTAAGAAAGTGATTATATGTCTTCTTGGATGAGAGGTCGTGGAGGTGAAGGGAGTTAATTTTGGAGAATTTGAAAAATAAATAGATAAATAAATAATTTTGCTCGGATGGTTTTAAGTAGCTCGAGAGTAGATTGCATTAGTTATACAGGTAAGTATAGATATCTCATAAACAGGGGTTTTACTTTAAAAACCCTCATTCTCTCTCCACGTGTAAATTCTTTTCTCTCTCTACATGTGAATTCTTTTAAAGAATTTAGCCAATTTTTGTGAAGACTTTTTTTGGGATTTTTATAACACGCTTGCTGAAATAAAGGGTTGAATTTTGTTTTTTGTTTTTCCTTATCTTCGCTGAAAATAAAGGGTTGAAATTTTTTTTGTTTGATGAAATTAATTTCTGTTGTCAGTTCCGTGATGTTAGAGAAGATGTATAATTTCTTTTCTTCCTTTTTCAAAGAAATGAATTCCAAAGATTTTTTTTTCCACGTGGGAATTTCTTTAGAGAATTTTAGCAAATTTTGTTGTCAAGAAGAATTTCAAAGTTCAATACAAAATTTTGTCTTAAAAGTTCAATACAATTTTTAGTCTAAAATATTCAATACATAAGTATATTTGATAAAGTTTTTATGTAAGTTATAAGATCTTGATTAATAAAAAATATTCTTATTGTCTCTTACAGTAAACCTAATCCAGTACAAACTGTATCAGAAGATGACTAAACCCAGCAAAATGAAGGAAGAACAATTTCTGAAAGATATAAAGATATTCAATTATCCAGCATGTCCCAATTCATCAAATCTCCTACAAGAGAATTTGACTGCTTTCAACAACACTTACATGGGTCATTGTCCACAAAACCTTTATAATCTGTGGATGAACAATTCTTAAATCTATCTACTCTCAGAATATTCAATAAAGCAGTGAAATTTCTAAGTGTTTTTTGTTTTATTATCTGTCAGAAGTTATCTTGCAATTCATTCACTAAAAGGACTATTGAAACAGTTGGTCAGGGGGAAGGAGATATTTTTAGTTGAGTCTCCACTTTCCAGGGACTATTATTAGAGATGTTTGTGGTGTAATGGTTATCACCATCATAGAAAATGAACATGGCAAGACGAGTTCAAATATTAGATGAGGCTGTTTGCATTTCCCATAGCACTAATACCCTTGAGAAAGATATGAATCCAATTATTCTCTCTCTAGCTATGGGTAAATAGTAGGGCAGACTGGGCTCTTTAACCATGTTATGGCAACCAGTCTAGGAGAAGGAAAACTCTGAATTAAAACCTGCTAAACTCTGCTTAAAATTGACTCTGTGTCACATCCTGCTTGTACAGATGGGTTGGGTAAATACTTATTATCAGCATTAGAATATCCGTGATATATAAACACTAAATAAATGGAAGGAAAGACAAGATAAACTCATTTGTAAAAATCTAATATTTAATATAAATAATATACCTACATGTGGTATTAAAAGAAAAGAATACATAAATATGTCTCTACAACTAGAATTATCCATATATTGTTCCATAAACAAGCAGTATATGAAAGGAGTACGAAATGGAAAAAGGCTTACTTGATAGGGGAAGTAATAAGAGAGCCATGTGGCTTTACAGTTCCTTGGCAGGGCCAGAAACAATATCTTTACTGTTCAAAGACCAGAAGTGAAAAGAGATCTATGATGGTTTTCTGATCTGTCATGTGACCCACTGTGGGGCCCCTAATGGACATGCCAATTATCTATGGGAGGCAATTATTTATTGTACCCTTACAAGGACATCTACAACAATAATTAGACTTAATGATGAGTCACATCATATTTGTAGCATTTAAAATGAGTTATTATTCATGAAAAAATTTTAATATGATATATTTCACTTGCTATGAGTAATATTATCTTAGAGAAAAAATTATATATATATATATATATATATATATATATATATTTATTTATTTATTTATTTATCAACCCCTCCACATGAATAGGGTCAATTTCTTAAGCAGAGTTTAATAGGTTTGGATTAGGAGTTTTCCTTCTCCTAGACTGGTTGCCTAACCAAGATTAAAGAGCCTAGCCTGTCCTATTATTTACCCATAGTTGAAGGGAGAATAGTTGGATACATACCTTTCCCAAGGGTATTAGTGTGATGAAAAAGAAACTATAAAACAAATTATATGAATAGATATTTTTTCATTTGTATTGCAGTAAGCTTGGAGAATTGTGTTCTGTTTTTGATTTTGTTTTTATTATTTCATTTTTGGAGGTTTTATGTCCATGTTAATTGTTGAAATGAAAAATTTTAACAGTTATTAAAGAAGAAAATTATGATCAGTTTACATAATTTAAAATTCTGCCTGGTGGGCACGTTTTCAGCTTGTCCTAATTACAAATTCTTCTTCATCCACATTTTTTTTTGCACCCCCCCCCAAAAAAAAACAATGAACAAAGATAGTTTTTAAAATCTCTCAAGTGCCCTGCAACTTCAGTTTGTCTGACTGTCTGTCTGTCTGTCTGGGGAGTCTCTGTGGCATAGTGAAAAGGGAAAGGCATGAACCCCCTCATCGTCCCAGCCATGGATTAAATAGTTCTATTACTGTTCTACAACAGTGGTTTTCAACAAGGGCTCATATGTGCTCCCCCCAGGAATTATATAACATTTTTGGGGTCCTCACAAGCAAAAAATATTTAATTATAAAAATACAATAGAATTATTTGGATTATTCGGACTATTGTCCTCATCTTCATTGTTATTTGTACAATGTTTCGGTATTCAGGTATTTCTTGTAAGACTCAGGAACTTTCTCGGACTCGGGAACCTTCTTTTCAAATTTGGGAACCTTCTTGTCATAATTAGGAACCTTCTTGTCATAATCGGAAGCCATCACAGAACTTTGAACCTTTATTCAGTCCACGGGGGTATCCTGTTCTCATTCTGCTAACCATAGCTGGGGTACAGGTGTTAAGCTGTGTTAATTATTATTCTATGTTACTGCGGCCCCTGACCAAGATTGAACCTGCAGTCTAGAGATAACTGTCATTTAAAATTGTCTTAACCCAACTCCTTTATCCACTAGGACAATTCAGTGTGAATTTTGGGAATTTATAAACCTAATGTCTTGTTTTGCCTAGAATATCTACCTATTCACTTATGCATGATTTTTTTTTTTTTCAAAAATTATGAAAAATAATACAATAGAACTTTTAAATATCGAATAAGGGTAGGGGGGCGTCTATGAGAGTAGAATAAGAATCAAAGGGGTGCATAGGTAAAAAAAAAAAAAAGGTTGAGAACTGTTCTACAAGAATAGTTGTGATCAAATGTATTGAGTGTGTGGAGGTCTTCCATCCTGATTGACCAGGATTCACAGCCATAAAGGAGAATAATCAGCTGGCTTGGTCAGCATGATCATCACCAACCTGGAGAATTCATCCATTAATCTATTTGCCCCAGATGACAGTCCAGACTGGAAGAAGCATCGTGGAGGTTAACAAAAAAATGTGGCCAATGATGATGAGGGCTGATCTTGAATTAAATATATATTTACCAACCCCTCCACACGAGCAGGATGCGACACAAGGTCAATTTCTTAAGCGGAGTTTAACAGGTTTGAATTCAGAGTTTTCCTTCTCCTAGACTGGTTACCCAGTCATGGTTAAGAGCCCAGTTTGCTCTGCTATTTACCCATAGCTGGAGGGAGAATTGGATTCATACCTTTCCCAAGGGTATTAGTACCATGTGAAATGCAAACAGCTTTGTCCAGGAATTGAACTCAGGTCGATGAGTTCATTTCCTACTAACCATTAGATCACATGCCTCCATAAATTGATCTTGAATGAAATATGGGCCATTGAGTCTATGGATTGCACCATTGGAACCGCGACTGGCTGGCGATCACTCATTCACTCCAATTGGATCACCAGGCATGATCAAACCAAGCAAGGGATTCAGTGAATACTGCCACAAAACAAGAAGAAGACTACAAAAATGGATTTGGAATTAAATAACCCACAAAGGTTGATATGCCGTTAAACAAAGAAATCAAAGAAACATGTCTGTTCATCAAAAAGTAGAAAAATGAAAGAAAGGAAATCAAATCAAAAGTTACATTTTTGCTTTTAGTCATTTCACTGCATTGACTTAACATCAAAATTATTTCACTGCATTGACTTAACATCAAAATTAAATGCTGGTCTTGTTTCAAAGCCATTGCCATAAATCTGAGTGTGAGGGACATCATCTCCATAGCTGGGTTCCCAGTAGAAATGCCGGTTTGGGTGGTGATTCAACTGGCTTAAGTAAAAGAGGCCATCAACTTTATAAGGCTTCACATCAACATTATCTGATGTCAGACGACTGGTATCTAAAAGCTCAAAAAATGCCTGCATACAAAAAAAAAAGAGGAAAAAAAGAAACATCAGTTATTATAATTAATGTTTTTTTAATTTTTTGTACGAGGGAGATTCAAAAAATTTTTGCACTCTTGTTTTATGGAAGCCGAACTCATCATGAATTATAATATGATCAAGAAATGAAGAACCATTTTAATCACATCACATGATCAAGAAGGGAAACACCATTTTTAATCACATCACAACATGAGCAAGAAGTGAAGTACCATTTTTAATCACATCACAACACTAACAAGAAATGAAGTATCATTTTTAATAACATTACGTGATCAAGAAATTAAGCACCCTTTTTCATCATATCATAACAGGATCAAGAAATAAAAAAAACATTTTTAATCACATCACAACATAATCAAGAAAAGAAGCACCATTTTTAATGACATCATAATACAATCAAGAAATGAAGCACCATTTTTTTTTTATATCATAACTTGATCAAGAAATGAAGCACCATTTTTTTTATATCATAACTTGATCAAGAAATGAAGCACCATTTTTCATCACATCACAATATGATCTTGAAATGAAAGTCTATTTTTAATGACATAATACAATCATTTTTTTTCAGCAAAAGAAGTGTAGAGCTGATTTCATAATAGAAAAGTTTTTTTTTTTTTTAATCTTTGTTCTGCTTGTGCAAAAGCCATTTGTCAAATTTCTTTTTTTCCAAAATTGTACAAAAACTGAACAACATTAAAATTGGTTTAGCTCAGTCAGTAAAGCATCTGCCCAGGAATCCCAAGGTTCAAGTTTCAATACCAGTCTTCACCAACTCAGCACACAGCTTGGGTAATCTGCCAATCAAATCATGTCAATGAACTCAGCTTCCATAAAACAACAGTGTAGATAATTTTTGAATCTCCCTTGTAATATATCTAAACAATAGAACAGAAAAAAATGATTGAATGGTGTGTGTACCTACCTTGCTAGCATCAGGATGGAATTCATTGCCCCAAATGAAGACAGCAGACAGAGTTGTGTTAGAATGTTTAAGAACTGAAATAAGTGAAAGCAAGCCAGGACTTCCAAAACAATTAGAGACAAGGATAAGACTGCAAGAAAAAAACAGAAAGACAAAATTAGGAGAACATTTGAAGAAAAAGATGAGAATAAAAAATGATAAGCCCCCCAAAAAAGTTTTTACAGAAAATGGAAGTTTCAAAATGTTGGGTAAATTGAATGAATTACCATTTTTAAAAATGGCCTTCTAAAGAATGAAATGTCACCCAGAATTATTAAATGTGTATCTTTCAGTGACATATCATCAAAAGAATAAATAAGTAACTAACTCGTACTGCGATTAAGAGAGTATACACTATGAACACCATCTATTCATTATTTTTTTTTATTAAATAGAATATGCTAATTGCATGCAAATTATTAGTAAAAAAAAAAGTAAAGCAGATGAGGGCTGTAATAAATTCAACTCTTTACCTACCAAATTTCTCCCACAGCTGTACCAAATTTTTTTTAGCTCAGTCGGTAGAGCGTTCAGCTAGAAACCACAAGGTTCCTAGTTCAATACCGGCCCTCACCAACTCAGCATATAAGTAGCACAGGGATCTGTGTGGTAAAGTAAGGAGCTGATGGTAGATGTGGCGCTCCACCTCAGATGCAAAAACAATCTCCTTGGTCTAGCCCTAGTGAAAAGGAGACAGACTCCCAAGATGATTAGCTGATACCGACTTTAGGCCACCCAACGACTTTACTTTTTACTTATGATGGGATATTTCAAAGTTTACTATATATTCACCTCAGAAATCATTCTATTCAAATAAAGTCCTATTATTATTATAATCTGAGTTCTTCTGCTCAGTTATAATGAACTAACCATCAGTTTTTGTACTTTGCTTGGGTGAGGTAGGTGATCCACTGTGAGTGGTTTAAAGTAAGCAAAGAGTTAAACATTTTTTGTGCAAGAATAACTCACCATTAAGGAATTTCTATTAGTTTCCTCAAAGGGCTAGACTTGTGAAAATATTTATCAACTAATCTAAGGAATGCATGTAATATATTGCCTGGTCAATGAGTTCGCAACAGGGAACCAGTTGCTGCTTGCAAGAAATGCGTGGGTGTCAAACATGGGCCTGAAAACAAAAACAGGATATTGTCTGGAATGCACTGAACTGATCTTTGACACCAGAAAATGCAGGTGTAAATTGACACTGCATAGGCACAGAAAATGTGTAGGTGTAGCCCATAACCAATGGAAACAGGCTGCGTGGGAGAGGAGGTGTGTCTACAGGAAAACTGCGTAGGTGTCATGATGAAATAGGCGTGACCCTGTTGAGTTGAAGAATTATAAAAAGCCCTTAGAAATCAGGGTTGAGCAGATCTAGATCGAGATCTAGATCACTCACAGTCAGAATTCCCAAAAGCTCCTGTGTATATGTATCCTCTGCCGATGACTCTCAGTCTACACACAATCAAAGAATAAAAATATAATTTTATATTTTTATATATACAAGTGTTTTGTGTTCTTTGTCAGTTCCAATTATGGTATATAACACATACCAACCACACTAGTTTTACCATTAGCATTGTAGGTACCATCAAATCCCTAGATTTTCAATTTCAATATTTTTCACTGAAGGTTTATGTAATGATGGGTCATTAAAGATAGGTGTCAATGCTCACAAAACTTAAATCATTTAATACTCTGTAAGAAAAAGAAAAGATGTCAAACTGTTTATTATGTTTGTGCTGTGAAGCAATTGCAAGGGTATAATCCCAAAGGTAAGGTCTTCAAAATATTTAGAAATCACAGAAATTTTTATAGTTTATTGTCAATAATGTTTACATCATTTTAAAGTTTCAACATATATCTACTTTTCTAGCACTAATACGATGGTAATTCCAAAGGTAAGGTTTCCAAAATATTTAGGAATCACAGAAATGTTTATTGTTTATTGTCAATAATATTTACATCATTTTAAAGTTTCAACATTTATCTATTTTTCTACATAATCACTATTTAGAGCAATGAATTTTTGCAGGTGCTATGGCAGTTTTTGTACTCACATGTCACACCTGCTCACACTGTGTCATTGAGGAAGCATTGAACCTCATTGTTATTGCAATATCCACTTGTGGACGTTTTTGACATCCATGCATGACTCACCATACACTTCTGTTAATTGGCGATGAATTTCAATTGGTTTAATACTTTTAATGTTCAAAAACCAAATAAATGTGCAAACATTTGGTGGTAGCATGATTTGGGAGCTGCATCAGAAACAACTGCCAATTCAAAACTGAGCATGACAGCAAAGCATGTACAGGAGCAGGCACAGGCACATGCTCAACAAACACAACAGTGTTATCAATAGCTGCACAAATAGTTTCCCTATATCCTCTATGTCATGGAGGTCTAATGGTTAGAGTCATAGGAAATGGATTCGTCGACCCAAGTTCAATTCCGGGATGAAGCTGTTTGCATTTCACATGGTGCTAATACCCTTGGGAAAGGTATGAATCCAATTCTCCCTCCAGCTATGGGCAAATAGCAGGGCAGACTGGGCTCATTAACCATGACTAGGTAACTAGTCTATGAGAAGCAGAGGGGTGGGTAAATATATATATCTTCTATGTCTTGGAGACCTTACTTTTGGGATTACCTCATAATTTGGGTTTATTTTAACTTACGTGTTCAAAGAAGTGTTTCTTTTTAACATTTCTGCAAGGTACTTGACTCCAGGGTCCTTGATTCTGTTGTAACCAAGGTCCAAATATTGCAGGCTATTACTGATTAAAATGGCATCACCCAAAACCTTAGCACCATCCTCTCCAATGCGATTACTTAAAAAGAAAAATACACTGACCATAAAAATCTTATGTATTACTATAATGTTTATTATGTTGGTCTCTCTCTCTCTCTCTCTCTCTCTTCTCTCTCTCTCTCTC
This sequence comes from Doryteuthis pealeii, assembly GCA_023376005.1. Taxonomy (NCBI): domain Eukaryota; kingdom Metazoa; phylum Mollusca; class Cephalopoda; order Myopsida; family Loliginidae; genus Doryteuthis; species Doryteuthis pealeii. The sequence continues at coordinate 40,784,830 of CM042149.1, read as the reverse complement.
TCTCTCTCTCTCTCTCTCATATATATATATATATATATAATAGAAAGTTTGGTGTGTAGGTGTCGACTTATAACTCAGAAAAGAGATGTTATTCAGATTCGAAATCTTGCATACGTCTTAATATTCTTATAACTAAGAAACACACAAAATTTGGTTATTGATTTTTACTGATTAAGATATATAATTAATTAATTAAACAAATTATTAATAATACCTAACCTTTACATTATATTTACTGTATTGAGTTTTTGTTTTTTTTATTATTTCTATTTCATTGTTTTATGTTCTTTCATCGCTGTTTGGTTAAGCTACTGCCCAATTCCTTTTGTAATAAACAGGATTAGTAGCAAGCGTATGGTGGCAAGGAAAAAACAAACACAGATTTTAAGTTTAACAATGTATTAGCAAAACACAAAGGTTTATAATGTTGAAAATGTTTTTTTAAAGGAGAAAGTCTGATATTGGTGATAGTCAGTTGTGACGTGAATAGCAAAGTCAGTGAAAAGTCTGGTGGCCAAATCAGTTGTAGTGTAGGTGGTGATGTGGGCAGATGAACCAGTGATAGTAGTTGGCGTGAATTTGGTAGATTGGTGATAGAGAATGTGTCGGTCATAGTCCCTTTATGCCTTAAAATAAACAAAGCTGGAATTGTTATGGTAAATTTCCTTTTGCTCATTGAGATGAGGGCAGGTGGGGGGTTGAAGGCAAGTTCTGACTGATGCCTTAGCTGGTGTGACACGGGGTGTGGTGTGGTCGGTATTGCGGTTCCTTTATCTCGACTTGGGACGAGCCAACCTTCTTCTGCGACGGCCTGTGATGTACTGTCTATCGACGTTAAGTCAACTTTATTTAAAGCAAGAGATAGGCTCGAGATGGCCTTTAAAGGGTTTTGGGGGGAAGGTTTTCTATTGGTTGAAAAACATTAAATAGGAGATATTTTTAATTGTTTATAATTTTTGTTTTTCGACCGGAAGTTCTGCTGGAGCCTATGCGTAGAACCATGTTATTTTGGTCACTTCGTTTTAGGCTTCCGTTGAGTTAACTTCCGTTTGGGGTCAGCAACTTATGTTTTGTTTTGTTGGCAAGTGTATGTATCTCTTTATTGCGGTGTGTGTGCGAATTGAATTGTTGAACCTTGTGAATCAGGAGATATCTATATTTGTGTATATAAAACTTTGCACAAGTGAAAAGGCAGAATAAGGAAGTATCTTAATAATCAGCCACACATCATTTGAAATTTTATAAGAGGAACTTAGATAAGAATCTATATTCTATTTTATAATATAAAACAATCTGCTAAGACCAAATCACAGGGATGACTAACATTTAAGTCCAGGCCTAACAAAAATCTACTATTACTCTCCTTGATCAGTAGGGGTTTGCACCATGACACTTTTGCGTTGGGATTCATGTGGGCAGGACACACGTGTACGCAGTTGAGCTAATTGAGTTACTTTTAGGGTAGACGCATTCTCTACCCTATGTTAAATAAAACCATGTTAATTTCCAATAACTTGGTCTTGCATTTTCATTCAGTACTTCATATTTTATTTATATGTAAAAACATAAAAATATTTGTATGTAAAAACATAAAACTAACCTGCTCAGATCAAGATGTGTCAGTGTTGTATTATGTATCAATGCATCTGATATTCTTGTGGCTCCAAAATCACGAATATCAATTTTTGCTAAATGCAATTCTTGAAGAGTTCTGTTGTTCTGTTAAAAAAAAAAAAACAATATTTTCACAACTCAAATTTGTTATACATTTCTTGTTTTGTATTATTTAGATTTTCCAGACTGTTGTCCTCATCTTTATTGTTATGTACACAACATTTCAGTCAATGTGCCCTCCGGCCTTCCTCAGATGTTTCTTGTCAAACTTGGGAACCTTTTTGTTGAATTCTGGAACATTCTTGTCAAACTCAGTCATGGTTAACAGAATTATTATTATTATACTACTACTACTACTACTACTACTACTACCAATAATAATAATTATTATTATTATTATTATTATTGGTAGTAGTAGTAGTAGTAGTAGTAGTAGTAGTATTCAAAAAAGATTTTTTATAAAAAGTAATTAATGTTAGTTGATGCCATTTCCATTTTTTTTGTAGTCATATAATTAGAAAAAACCTTACCTTTAATAATTGCCCAATATGAACCGTGACACATTCATGGTCTTGACCTTTCAACAGAGGTCGACTGATATTCAGACTTGTGAGACTTGCATTGGTGAAATTTAACACAACTGCCAAAGCAATGACACTGTCAATGGTCTAAAAATAACAACAGATATAATCATGTAAGTATTTTAACATCTTATTCCTTAGACTAAAAATCAAGAAATGGATTAGAAAAATTATTTTTTTAAAATAGCAGGAAAAAAATTTCCTTCAAAATATTAAAATCCTACAGAATAAATTATTCCACAAAAACTGCATAAACCATTCCACACAAAGACATTCCCTAAAAAACATTCTGAATAAACCATTAAAAAAAACATTCTCCACAAACCATTCCCTACAAACCATTCCACAAAAAAACATTCTCCACAAACCATTATGCACAAACCATTCCCCACAAACCACTATGCACAAACCATTCCCTACAAACCATTCCACACAAACCATTCTCCACAAACCATTCCACACAAACCACTATGCACAAACCATTCCCCACAAACCATTCCACACATATTTTATATACAGACCATTCTCCACAAACCAATTCTGCACAATCCATTCCACAAGAATAGTACCAAAATCTTATCTTCATTCATTGAATTATCCCTAAAAGCCTTCTTAATCATTTGAATAGTTTTCACAAACAAAAGTCAAAGTTTTGAACAAAAAAAAAAAAAGAATATCTCATTGCTGACTGAGTAACTTTGCATGATAGTATTTGATCATGCATATTCAATAAGGTTCTATCTAATCCATTATCAAATTATATTTAGGCCATTGAAATATTCAAAATGGCTGAATATTGTCCAGATAAACCATATATATACTAGGAAAAAAAATGCCCTCCAGGCGGTGTAAATATTAATTTTTGAAAGATATTGCCTGAGAGGGGTGGGAGTTAAAATTTCAATGTTAAAGGGTTTATATCATAAGTAAAATCATCAAATTTATTAAAGGTGTAAAAACAATAAAACAATTTGAAATGGAAACTTAGTTCTGATAATTTTAAATATATATTCAAATAAAATGAACTATATAGAGATAGATAATACCAGGCATGTGTTTATAAAAACTTGTTTTTAAAAATTGAGGATCATCTAAGGTCTAAACTCAGTCTTGCATTCATTATTGGAAGCAAAGAGAATGATAACAGACAACCAGAGTCAGCACAATGGAAGAACCCGTATCAACCAGAGGAAAATATCAACCCAAGGAAGATGGCCAGTCGCCGAAATAGAAACCCTCCAAATAGAACCACTTAAGAACCATCTCCTCTCACCATATACATGGGAATCGATTCATTGAAACTCCAGTGTCTGGCAACTGACTTGATAAACACTTGTAAGGTCATTATTCATCTTACCAACAGCAACCTTGAGCACCGTTTTGATCTCCATATTTTTAACACATGTGGACATGCCTACAAAGTCAGAAAACAGCATAGCTCACATGACTTTTTTTTTTCACACTCAGAGTTGCCAAGGTATAGGATAAACTGTCTGCACCCATTGTTGGCTGCTAAAACACTGCATCTTTCAAAGCCTCAATGCTTCCTGTAATCCGCCAACATTATACCTGATACCCCCCTCCACACACATATGCACGCACACACACACATACATGTGTATTATTACTGTACACTATTCATGTACATTATACTATGTACTATACGTGAGACATGGGAGGCTTGTGCAGAAGACCGTACAACCTGGTGCCGCCTCGTCAAACAAAGAACAAGAAGGAGTGAAAAAGAGAGGAAAAAGCTGCAGAAAAGAGAGCCAAAAGGAAGGAGAGACAACAGCAACTCCAGCAAGCATCACTCTATGTTTGCAGTCACTGCACCAGAGATTGCCATTCAAAAATTGGTCTGTTCACCCACTCACACAGTTGCAGAAAAAAAATTGGAAAAAGTGGACACTACGCCATTGTCTTTAGTAGACAGAAGAATGCCAACCAGCATGAGATTTTGATGAGTTGTGGTCCACCTGAGCCCTGTATGCAATAAATTTCATTATTATATATAGCCTGACTAGATGGCTATATAACATAATTATCGGTCACAAGACTGGAGATGGTAGGTAATATCTGTACTTACTTGATCTTAACAAAAACTTAAGTAACTTTTTTTAAAGAAGAAAAGAAAGGAAGTTTAGAGGAGAAACATATGATTTATAGCTTCCATGTTTCTAGTGAAATAAATAAAGTAACTATCAGTCACAATTACTAGAGATGGTAGACAATATCTGTACTTACTTGATCTGTATGTCCAAGATCCAATTCCCTAAGTCCGATATTAATCTGCAAAACCTGAGCAAATGCCAGAGCCCCTTTTTTTCAATTTTGTTACCATTCAAATTAAGGGAGGCAAGAAACTGGTTCCTCTGATAAAAAAAAATAGATTGATATGAATAAAGAAAACCAATATTATAAGTTATGCATCACATCGATTTTGGGGATTTTAAGGTTTAAAAATAAAATTGGTTATTTCCTATAAGTCCAACATAAACAAAGGGAAACCACTCTTGACTGATAAATTATTTATTTATTTATTGATCTACTAGGAAAAAAGAAGACAGGGTTAGGGTTAGGGTTTAGAGTTAGGGTTAGGGTTTAGGGTTGGGGTTAGGGTTAGTTTAATGGGAAAATAAATAAATCATTTATCAGTCAAGAGTGGTTCCCCTTTGTTTATGTTGGAATTATAGGAAATAACCTTAAAATTTTCATTATTTTGGTTAAAAAATAATGTAGATTTTTTATATAAATCTTTAAAAGACATTCCAGCCCAGAATGTGAATGTTAGTCAAACTTCTCGTGCCAGCTGTTAAATTCTATTTCATCATTCAACAAAAAATGTGCTCTAAAGAAGATTAATGTTTATACAATGCCTTCTACTATTGTTTTTATTTTAGTTTTTAAAATAATTCCATTTGGTTTACATTTTATAAACATCATAGAGTCAAAACAGGCGCTTGTTAGCACAATTTATACTATTGTTTTTATTTATATTTCCCTTAAACTGTCAGATTTAATTCCATTTTATATACATATAGATATGAATAGATATGAGGGTAATCCCAAAGGTAAGGTCTCCAAAATATTTATAAATTACAGGATTGTAGGTACCATCAAATGCCAACATTTACAATGTCAAAATTGTTCACAGAAGGTTTATGTAATGAAAGGTTTATCAAAATAGGTGTCAATTCTTACTAAATACATTAAATTATTTAATTTGCTGTAAGAAAAATAAAAGGTATCAAACTGTTATGTTTGTGCTGTGAAGCAATTATGAGGATAATCCCAAAGGTAAGGTCTCCAAAATATTTAGAAATCACAAAAACGTTTATTGTTTTTTGCCAATGAATTTTACATCATTTTAAAGTTTCAAAATGTATCTATTTTTTTTACATAATTGCCATTTCAGTCGATGCATTTTTATAGGCACTGTGGCAGTTTTTGTATATGCATGTCATACCAGGTCGCCCATATGTCATTGAGGAAGTGTTAAACATTGTTGTCATTGCAAACTCCCTACACCAATTGTGGACATTTTTGACATTCATGCCTGACTCACTATACACTGGCTATGAATTTCAATTGGTTTTGTGCCTTTTGCATTCTAAAACCGAATAACTGTGTAAACTTTAGACTTGGCTGTAGCTCCAGCAAGAATAAATGCCAACCCAAGACTGAGTATGGCAGCAAGGAATGTGCAGGTACAGAGACAAGGGTAGGAACATGTCCAACAAGCACAACAGTGTTGCCAATAGTCACACAAACAGTTTCCCTGCAGATCCAGTGCCTTACCTTACTTTTGGAATTACCTACATAGATAGATAGATAGATAGATAGATAGTATTACAGTAACATATTGAGCACTTTATATTTGTTATTAAACTGACTTATCCGATTAATACTTGTATCAACCAAATATTAGGATTAACTCAATATATTTTACTGATAAGTCATTTCCTTTATTATAGATAGATAGACAGATAGATAGATTTCCACTTTGCATAAATCTAGGAATACAAATTAAATTTAATAAATATTATAATAATAAATGTAATAATTACTAATAATTTTCACATACACACACCCACTCACATACACTCATCACGTAATTAAGAATTCTGTTAAAAATACTGTATTAATAAAAATAAAAATTTTAATTAAAAATAAAATAAACATTAAATAAAATTCACCTACACACACACACACACACACACCTTACCTTTTGAACTAGCATCCGTTTGACATTTTTGAAATCTAACACGCATTCCATTTCGGAGTCTCTGTATACATTTAAAAAAGCGTTTTCATCAACAATTTCAAATAGACCGACCGACCGACCACCAAACAAAAGGGTCTGGAAGATTTCTTATTTTTCTGTGATATTTTTTTTCCTCAAACTAACGAAAGCTCTGATGAAGATCTATTGAAATAGATCAAAACACTGCAGTGTAGGCAAAGTAAACATTACTCATTTATGTTTTTTTGTGTTTTTCAATTTTTTCATAATATTACATACTATCGGATTCATTTCCACTTTTTCCTCATAGATAGATAGATAGATCAATCAATCACCTATCATGCAGTGATGGTAATTGTGTTTGTCTTTTAGAACATTTTCTAGACCATCTTCTCCCAACCCCTCTGCATGAGTAGGATGTGACACAAGGTCAATTTTTTAAGTGAAATTTAACAGGTTTGAATTCAGAGCTTTCCTTCTCCTAGACTGGTTGCCTAACCAGAATTAAAGAGCTCTGTCTGTCCTAATATTTACCCATAACTGCAGGGTGAATAGTTGGATTCAACCCTTTCTGAAGGGTATTAGCGATATGTGAAATGCAAACAACCTCATCCAGTATTTGAACTTGTCTCACCATGTTTATTTCCTACAAAGATGACCATTACACCACATGCCTCCACCCTCTTCTCGTATAGGGAGTTCTATTCTCATTTGATGCTCCACTACATTCCTCAACAATATAATTTATCAAGTTGTAAAAATTCTATTTCAGGTAGTTATAACTTTCCATCTCCAAGACCTCTTACTATATAAAGGTTAAAGAAGCCAGTCTGTCCTACTATTTACCCATAGCAGAATAGTTAGATTCCTACCTGATATATCCGGGTTAAGGGATATATTCTGAAGTTGGTATTTGGTATATTATCGCAGTAGTAATTGGTACATCGAATAGCAATCCGTCTCCGAGCAGTCGTGGTGTCGTCTAGCGAGTAAGTTTAGCTTGTAGGCATTAGGTAGAGGACCAACACAGTGTCGACTATTTATACATGACACTGTCCAATCAGATTATAGTGAGGGGGTACCAAGGTATTTACATATTCATTATATCACCTCCTCCTGAGCTAAATTCTCCGTGAAATTTAGCTTTAATATCTTTTCTTTTTAGGGTCTGGACTTAATCGGTTGATTTCTTTCCTAAGTCTTTTTCGCCTTGGCCCTCCTTGTAGTGGTGGCATTCTACACACTGGTACCTCTGGCTTTGGGTTTGGGGATACATCCATTTGCGAATGTTGACTTACTGGAACAGGAATTTCAAATGAGTCATACAAGATTTCCAGTGGAATCTCTTCAGTATTTTCCGTGACCTCTGTAGTGTGTCTGGGTCTCATTTGATTCCAATGTCGTTTGCATGGAAACTTTTCACATTTTATGTCATATATGACCTGTCCAATTCTTTTGGTTACTGTTCCTTCTTCCCAATGCATTTTTCCAGCCCTAAAGTTCTTAAAGAAAACTTTGTCACCTGGTTTATATGCCTTAGACATCTTGTTTTCTATTTTAGCAGTTTTCTTCGTCGGACTAGGCAATAGTCTGTCGAACACAGAGCGTATTTTTCTTGCGAACATAAACTCTGCTAGCAATAAACCTGAATTTGTATTTGTATTCTGCCAAAAATTTTTGAATACTTCTTTCATTAGTGTCCATATCTTGATTTTTCTTCAGAGCCCTTTTAAAAGTGTCTACAAATTTTTCTGCCTGTCCATTTGATCTTGGGTGATATACTGCCGTTTTCACGTGATCAATGGACAATGATGTACAGAATTCTCTGAATTATCTCCCGGTAAACATTGTTCCGTTATCGCTGACTAATGTTTTAGGGATTCCAAAATGGCTGAAGATTTCATTAAGTGCATTTATTGTATTTGTGGCAGTTGGATGTCTGCATTTAACAATTTCTGGCCACTTAGTGAAACTGTCCACAACGATTAAGTAATAAAAACCTTTTATCGGCCCTGCATAGTTGATATGTAATCGAGTCCATGGGACATCTGTCTTTGGCCATGGTTGAATTTTTACCAGTGGGTCCTTTGCTGCTAGCTGGCATGCTCTGCACTGTTTTACCAATTTTTCTATGTCTTGGTCCATCCTCGGCCAATAAATGTAACTTCTCATTAGGGATTTCATTTGCAATATCCCTGGATGGCCAGTATGAAATTCTTTTAGAATTTTCTTTTGTAAAACTTGTGGTATTACAACTCTATCTGCATATACCAATACCTGTTCACAGATAGAAAAAGGCGAAACACTAATTCCTTTTTTAGCTTTCTCGTTCAACCCAACTTGCTTTTTCATTTTTTTAATGAAATCATCATTCTCCACTGCTTTTTTCACATCTTCTAGAGTAACTGGTAATTCTCTAATTGTATTGCATATCAAACCCGACAATTCACTTTCGTCTCTTAGCGCCGCTATAACAGTTTCTTCCAGGGGTTCCGTATAATTTGGTATTAGTCTTGACAACCCATCGGCATGACCTAACTTTTTTGAAGGCACATATTCCATTTTAAAGTTGTAATTTAATAGAATTACACTCCAACGCTTTAATCAATTTGCCGTATGAATTGGTATACCTTTTTTAGAACCAAATAATAAATTGTTAATAGCGGTTTGTGGTCTGTTTGTAGAGTAAATTCCCTTCCATATAGGAATCTGTGAAATTTTTTTTACAGCGTAAATTATCGCTAAACTTTCCTTTTCTATCTGGCTGTAACTTCGTTCCGCAGGCAGTAATGTTCTTGAGGCATGTGCTATTGGCTTCGTAGATCCATCTTTGAATTTATGCAGTAATACGGCACCCAGACCATTTTCACTAGCATCTTGGGCCAAAATTATTTTTTTCTTTGAGTCGAAATGCATTAATGACAGAGTCTTTTAGTTTTTGAAAAGCACGTTCACACTCTTTCGACCATATCCACTTTGTGCCCTTTTTTAATAAATTATTTAACGGAGCTCTCATATCATGCATTTTTGAGATATAGCTGCTATAGTAGCTTACTAATCCCAAGAACACCTGGAGTTTAGCTACATTATCTGGTGCTGGCATATGTCTTATGGCCTCGGATCTCTCAGGATCTGGCTTTCGACCATTACTATCAATTATCTGCCCTAAATATTTTATCTTCTTTAGGAAGAATTCGCATTTTTCAGCACCCAACTTGTTTTAAGTTGGGTGCTGAAAAATGCGTATTCCTCTATTCTTTTAAATACCGCTTTAATATGCTCTTTATGTTGGACTTCATTTTCACTTTTAATTAGAATATCATCTAAGTATGCAATTGCATACTCCATATCAGCTAACATTGTGTCCATTATTTGCTGAAGTCCAAAAGGAAGCCGATTTAATTTTAAAATTCCTTTATGGGTATTTATTGTCAGGTACTTTGAACATTCTTCTCTGACCTTAACCTGAAGGTAAACCTCAGATAAGTCCAACTTTGAAAACACTCTACCTCCGTTTAATTTAGTAAATATTTCTTCAGAGGATATGAATGGTCCTTCAGCCAGTCGAAAAATCAGTACACACTCTTATTTTTCAATTTTTCTTTTTTATATAAACTGTTGGCGAAGCCCAATCCGAGTAATCGACTTTTGAAATTACACCGATTTTTTGCAATCGGTCTAGTTCTTCATTTATGTTGTCTAGTGCCAAAAATGGTACTTTTCTATTTTTTCTAAATACCGGCTTTGCATTTTCCTTTAATTCAAAATTGACTTCCGTTTTTGTGCACAGACCTAATCCTTCTGAAAAAACGCGAGGAAATTCGTTTTTCAAATCTTTTATAAATCTTTCTGTTTTATTCAGTTTGTTATTCTCTACACTATCAACTTTGTTACAGAAAGAATTTATTGGTAATTCCCATAAATTAAATAAAACCATCCAGTCTGTGCCAAAAAGATTTATTGAACCTGGGAGTACATATACTTTCGACTTTTGAATTATTCCCAATAGCGAAACATCACATTTTAATTCACCAATGAATTTAAGTCTCTTACCAGAGACACCTTTCACAATTTTATTTGTTCTACGTAACTCTGGACAACCGATTTTTTTCCATGTTTGCTCACTTATCACAGAGATATCACTACCAGAATCGAATAATAGTTTAACAGTCTGTCCCTTTATTTTCACATTCACGTATTTGCATATGGGATACTTTTAGTCAAAACAACGTTTACATTATTTTTGAAGTCTCTTTTAGTCCCTTTTTTCTGTTTTAGCATACAGTGAGAACTTCTATGACCTATACGCCCACAACAAAAACAAATTTTATCCTTAAAGAAACAATATTTCTTTAAATGTTGTCCTCCACACACACTGCATATAAATTTTTGTTTATTTTTAATCCACTTTCTGTTGTCTTACAGTTTGTACTCATGGAATGCAATTCTCCTCAATCCGAGTATTATCGTTTTTTATATCTATTAGACGTTGACATTCCTCAGTCACTTTTTGAAGCGTAATATTCGGGTCCTGTTCCATGATAGTCAGGATTCTTGATCTAATTTCTTTGTCTTTCGGTGTTGTTAGCCCTTGGACAAAAATTAGGCACTTGAACATATCGCTTAATAATTCTTTTAATTTAAACGCCTCGCACTGCGCGTTAACCATACCTGCATAAGTGACAAAACCATTGTCTTCTTGTTTTACAATATTTAGGCATTTATACCGTGTATGAAAAATGCTATCTCTTTTATCAAATATTTTTGATAAAATTTCTATAGTTTCGCTAAATGTCATTTCTTCTGGCTTTTTGGGGAGAATTAAATTTGCATATTTCGTATTTTCTTCGGTTCCCAATTTCTGCAATAATAGTGTGATTTTTTTCCTCGTCAGTCCAATGCTGGCACCTTTTCACAAATATTGCTTCATAATGATGGAAGTATGCAGGAAATGTTATCCCAGTATCAGGCTCGTATTTAAATTCAGATAGTGAATTTGAAATACCTTCAGCCGAAAAAAATCAAGAATCTGGTTCTTTGGACGACCTAGATAATAATCCTTCCAAAAGTGTTTTATTATTTTTTTCTTGTTGTTTGAGTAGCTGTTGCATTAATATTTGTTGTTGCTGCTGCTACTGCAGCATAAATTGTTGTTGTTGCTGTTGCATTAATTGTAGCAACTTTGTTAATTCTGCCGTTTGTTCCATTCTAGCAACGTCTCGACAAGAAAATAATTTTTGTTCCAACTGTACACAATAAAATTTTCAAAATCCAAACAAGAGGGGGAAACTTTTACTTTTTATAAAATGTTCCTCATTACGAAAATAATTATTTACTTATCACCATTGTTAAACAAGTGTAACGTTCTTTGTTAGCAAGTGTTATAAACAGTTACTTACTTTTTTGGAAGTCTCGGACAAAAGTCCCCCTCAAGGGGGGCGCCTCAGGCGCTGGGCAATAAACCCAGCCCTGCCCCTTTAAGTCAAGGGGGCAGGTATTGCCTGGAGGGATGGCCCTCTGGGATCAACGCTATTAATTTACCATCTCACCGGTCCAGTGGCCCACGCGTACCGAGTCAGGCACGAAGGCCCTATTTATGTGGGACCACCCACAAGCCGAGACTCATGGGTGGCGGGTAGAAAAATTGTGTCGATCCCGTCGGCATTCCCCCTCAAGGGGGGCGCCTCAGGCGCTGGGCAATAAACCCAGCCCTGCCCCTTTAAGTCAAGGGGGCAGGTATTGCCTGGAGGGATGGCCCTCTGGGATCGACGCTAATAATTTACCATTTCACCGGTCCAGTGGCCGAAGCTCACTGGACCCCCGTCCCGAAAGACGGGTTGTAGGCATTAGGTAGAGGACCAACACAGTGACAACTATTTATACATGACACTGTCCAATCAGATTATATTCCCAAGGATATAAGCACTATGTGAAATGCAAACTGCCTCATCCAGGATTTGAACTTGGGTTGCTGAATTTATTTGTTATAATGATAACTGTTAACTCTTAACACCCTGTTCAGAATTTTGCCTATAAGTCCTATAAGGATTTATCAAAAAAATGGCTAAAAATGGCCTTTTCATTTTAAGTTACCAGAGTTATTTCCCTTGGATTAAAGACTTCTAAATATGTTTAATATTACATTTAAACAAAGGCTATCGTTTTGGACGGATTAGAAAAACAAATGTGACTTCTGGCCGGGTGGAATGAGGTGGTATAGGATGTTAAGAGTTAAAGCAGGAGTGAGTCCTGTTGTCTAATGTGTAGTTATTTATTGATATGTTGTTATTTACTTAGCTTTGCTTAGTTGTGGCACAAGGCAGGATGTATTGAGCACCTAGAGAGATTCAAACTCACTAGTAATGGTTTGCTAGTTTAGCTTGCTAACCATTACACCATGCAAGGTGCCCATGTTATTTACTAAGATTAGCTTAGTTAACAAAATTAATTAATTAATAGACCTGGGAGGTGCTGTCTAAGAAATGAAGCCCTGGTGTCTATAGGAATTAGATTTTGTCATTTAACTCAAAAGTAATACCCACACATTTATGTCTTCAGTATTTCAATGAAGCAAATTTTCTGTTAAAAGAAACAGTGTGTAATATGGGACATAACTGTTAGAGTTACTCCCCTTGATATATTTAACTCAAGGGAGAACAGCTTAAACCTGAACTTCTCAAACTTTTTAATTGGTGCCTCACATTCCGCTGTAACCAAATTTAATTTCCATTGATCACCAACCCCAAATAAATTGACTGAATATTAAATTACAAAAAGTAACTAATTTATCACAAAACTGGAAATAGTAGGCAATATCTGTACTTATTTGATCTTAACAAAAACTTAAGTAACTTTTTTTAATGAAGAAAAGAAAGAAAGCAAGTTTAGGAGAAAAACATATTATTATTATTATTATTATTATTATTATTATTATTATTATTATTATTATTTTCCTTTATGGAAGAAAAACATCATATATATATATGGAAAGAGGATTGTGGAATGAATCTGACAGAATATGGTGAAGATGTGAGGAACAAAAGAACAAAACTCAGCGAAATATATCCTACACACTCTTGTCTGAGTTTTGTTCCTCACATCTCCACCATATATATATATATATATATATATATATATATATATGAGCCAGTTTAGCTCAGTTGGTAGAGCGTTTGGCTAGAAACCTCAATGTTCCTAATTCGATACCGGCCCTCGCCAACTCAGAGTATGAGTAGCATGGTGATCTGTACGGTAAAGTATGGAGCAGATGGTAGGTGTGGTGCTCTACCTCAGACGCAAAACAATCTCCTTATTGGTATAGCACTAGTGAAAAGGGGATAGACTCCTTCGCTGATTGGCTGATACTGACTTTAGGTCACCCCCACAACTTTACTTATATATATATATATATATATAAATAGTGTTTTTCTTCCACATATATATAATAATAATAATAATAATAATAATAATAATAATGAAATTTATTGTGTACAATGCTCAGGTGCACCACAACTCATCAAAGTTTCATGGATAGTACATAGAATAATGTATTAGTGTCAGGAACATGAACAGCATACATTAATAATATACATGTGTGTGCGCATGTGTGCAGATGTATGTGAATGGTGGTATCAGGTATAGTGTTGGTGGACTACAGGAAGCATGGAGGCTTTGAAAGATGCAGTGTTGTGACAACCCACAATGAATGCAGGCAGTTTATTCCATGCCTCGGCAACTCTGAGCGTGAAAAACTGTTTCCGAAAGTCACGTGAGCAATGCTTCAAAGCTTCCATGTTTCTAGTGAAATAATAAAGTACCATATATACTCATGGATTGGTCATACTATTTTTAACCAAAACTTATGGTGCAACTTATCCATCTATATATATATATAACGTTTGTGTGTATGTATGTCCGGAGGATATTTTGAAAATAAAACAATAAATAAAAAAACTAAATATATATACACATTCACTATCACCAGATTTTGCTTTTTGAACAATAATAATGAAGATTTGATTTATATTTGTGAAGATAATTGAAAAATGAAATTCAAATGATAACAATATCGATTTTTTTTTCATTTAGTATTTTAAATAGGAGACATTAGTTTTTCTTTTCAGAGTGTCTGGTTCAATACAAGGTCTTTTTTACATAGGGATTTTAATGGCGCATCCTGCGAGGGTCCAACTCACAGTTCAACAAAAATTGGATCTGCGAGACTACATTTTTTACCTCTCCCATCTACCCAGGAAAAAACTGGGTAGCTGCTTCCCGTTTGACATAAATGTAAAACAGCAATACTTTAATTTTCATTTATCATTAAGTTCCAACAATCAGTGATTGCAATGACGCGAGATGTGTATAATATGCATTTGAAAGCTTTCAAAACCTTTCATATACACAAAATATATCAAAGATTCCTACCAACTAATTGTTTTAAACTGATCTAATGCTGCTGACTGTTACACATTTTTACCCTGGCTCCAGTTATTTCCTGTAAGTCCAAAATAAACAAAGGGGAACCACTCTTGACTGATAAATTATTTATTTTCCCATTAAACTAACCCTAAACCCTAACCCTAACCCAAACCCTAAACCCTAACCTAACCCTAACCCCGTCTTCTTTTTTCCTAGTAGATCAATAAATAAATAAATAATTTATCAGTCTAGAGTGGTTCCCATTTGTTTATGTTGCACTTATAGGAAATAACCCTGGCTCCTTTACGATTATAGTACTAAGAAATGCAACCCTTATTTCTATATTTTTGCATTATACATCACAGTCTATGGCAAAGTGTTCTAAATCTAATGTTTGTAAGCAAAGTGTTGAAACAAATGTGAATATTTGATAAGTTTTATGTTAGAATAGGTCATGTAACTAGCCAAGATTGTGATGTGACCTATCTGTGGGTCAACCACAAATACCCACTTTGACAACCACAAATTAGGATACGACTTATCCACTAGTGTGACCTATCTGCAACTATATATATTAACCGTCTGTCACGACAATGGAGATGGTAGGCAGTATCTGTAATTACTTCAACCTTGAGCACCTTTTTGATCTCCATGTTTCTAACACACGTGGGCATGCCTTCAAAGTCAGAAAACAGCATAGCTCACATGACTTTTGGAAACAGTTTTTCACACTCAGAGTTGCCGAGGCATGGAATAAGCTGCCTGCGTCCATTGTGGGCTGCCAAAACACTGCATCTCTCAAAGCCTCCATGCTTCCTGAAGTCTGCCAACATTATACCTGATACCCCCCTTCACACACATATGCACGAATGTGCACACATACATGTATATTATTACTGTATGCTATTCATGTTCCTGTCACTAATACATTATTCTATGTACTAGACATGAGACATGGGAGGCTTGTGCAGAAGACCGTACAATCTGGCGCCTCCTCATCAAACAAGGAACAAGAAGGAGTGAAAAAGAGGAAAGAAGCTACTGCAGAAAAGAGAGCCAAAAGGAAGGAGAGACAACAGCAACTCCAGCAAGCATCACTGTTTGTTTGCAGTCACTGCACCAGAGATTGCCATTCAAAAATTGGTCTGTTCACCCACTCACACAGTTGCAGAAAAAAAATCGAAAAAAGTGGACACTACGCCATTGTCTTTAGTAGACAGAAGAATGCCAACCAGCATAAGATTTTGATGAGTTGTGGTCCACCTGAGCCCTGTATGCAATAAATTTCATTATTATATATTAATAACTTGAGTGATTTTTTTTTTAAATGAAGAAAAAAAAGGAAGCAAATTTCCACAAAATTTGCCAAATTCTTATTCTTAGGGATTAATTCCCTGAATTGTTCCAAACATACCCCAAATGACTTGGCCAGGGTTTCAGCCCCTTCTTCTCTGATTTCATTGCACATCAGATTCAACTTTTGTAAAGTGGAGTTTCCCTGTAAAAATAAAGATTATAGATTTTTATCATTTTGATTGTTCAGACGGGTGTCCTCATCTTTATTATGGTAAATAAAAACACAACATTTCAGCCACTGTATCCTCAGGCCTTCTTCAGGAGGATGCATAGCAATGATCTAACATAGGAAATCATTTTTAATAGTCTAACTGTTTATCAAATAAGACATCAAAGAACTTTTGAAGATTTCATTCGAATATATACCACAATAAAAACGAGGACAACAGTCTGAAAAATAAAAATGAACTTCATTTCAAAAATTCAGACAAATAATAATAGATTTTGTTTGAGTTATTTGATATTTGTTTTGATTGATGGCATATCAAGGCAATACAAATCATCAAGCCTTATCTCAAACATTCAGATAAATAAAGGAACCTTCTTTTCAAACTCAGGAACCTTCTTGATGTAATTGGGAAGAAGGTTCCTGAGTCCAACAAGAAATACCTGAAGAAGGCCGGAGGTTACATCGGCCGAAACGTTGTACAGATAACAATAAAGATGAGGACAATAATCCGAATAATCCAAATAATACTAAGAGAAAAATAATTTTGTTTTTACCTCTAAATATTGTGCAATGGCTTCAGCAGCTTTGTCTCCCAAATTATTGTAACTAAGATTTATCACAACAAAAAGAGATGAGTGTTCCAGAATTTTGAATAGAACTGCAACATCATCATCGATTAGACGATCAGAAGTGAGGAGCTTATTATTGCCAGCTAAATACAGGCCTATCCCATTCACGTCTCTTGGTTTCCTGCAAAGAGAAAAATCAAGTTGAATAGCGAACAAAAAAACAATCTCCCTGGTCTAGTGCTAGTGAAAAGGGGATAGACTCCCTTGCTGTCCAGCTGATACCGACAATAGGCCACTCCACCTACTATTTTACTGGAAATTGTAAAATGAATTGTCATAACTGGGACCGATCATGGAACTTTGAACCTAACCCTTTATTCAATCCACGGGGGTATCCTGTTCTCATTCCGCTAACCATAGTTGGGGTAGAGGCATTAAGCTGTGTTAATTATTATTCTATATTACTGCTGCCCTTGACCAGAATTAAACCTGCAGTCCAAAGATAACTGTCACTTAGAACTGTCTTAACTAACTCCTTTATCCACTAGGCCATGTGTCCAATTGGACAGGTGATGGCTCCTGATTATGACAAGAAGGTTCCCAAGTCAGAAAAGAAGGTTCCCAAGTCAGAAAAGAAGGTTCCCAAGTCTGAAAAGAAGGTTCCCAAGTCAGAAAAGAAGGTTCCCAAGTCAGAAAAGAAGGTTCCCAAGTCTGAAAAGAAGGTTCCCGAGTCCAACAAGAAATACATCAGCCAAAACATTGTACAGATAACAATGAAGATGAGGACAATAGTCTGAATAATGCAGATAATACTAATTTTTTTTTTTCGGTATCCTTTATCAAACAATGGCAATACACGAACATGAATTTTCTGCCATCATGTAAGTAAGGTAGAAATCCTAAGTGTTGGCTGTTACTAAAAAGAAATATTTTGTGAGCAAGAAATGAGAGGGAAGGCAGGACAGCAAGCAGGAATTCTTTTTTAGGATCTGAGATACATTAAAGCACTGAAAATTTATTCATTCAAATTTAAAAAGGATGAAAGACATGTGCAACCAATATGCAAATTATTATATAGTTATGATTGTAATCAAGCATTTAGAAATTGATCAAATTTTGGCATTAAATAACCCAAAAAGTTGGTTGGCTGGTTGGTTGGTTGGTTGGTTGGTTGGTTGGTTGGTGGGATTTAATGGCATGTCAACCCTTGAGTTATTTTATGCCAAAGATATTTTGTTTTATTTCCATTTGTTGGATATTAAATTTTTTTCAAACTCAATTTTTTTTAACACATATTTTATGAACACATTTTTTTTTCTATTTAACCCATAGATGGGACCCTAACAGGTACTACCACTCCGGGTCAGAGTAGACATGGGAGTAATGGTGATGAAGTAGTTCTCCAGACTCCTCAGAGTTCCAAAATTGGAAACTCACCACTAGGTGCAGTGTACCCAAGACAGTAAGACCCTCAGCCACCATTTTCTAGGACATATATGATAAAAGGGGTAGAGGTTTTGCCATAATGGCAATAGGATTGGGACAATCACATAGGTGTTGGGAATTGACATGAACACCCGATTCATCAAAGGGGGCCTCTCAGACCACCCGTCAAGCCTAAGTAAAAGCTAAAGTGGACTGTTGTTGGTCATGGACTGCTCAGCCATCAGAATTCCATGCTTAAACATCATGGGTCATGACTCATGGCCCCATTAGGGGGATTTTACCCCCCCCCGCATATTTTACTGCTTAACTCATGAGGAGTTGATATGCCATTAAACAAATAGATAAACTAAACATTTTTTATTACATTGGAGATTATGTAACTGTCTGTCTGTAACCAAAACTACGTCATCACTGATGTCCCTATTTCCTTAGTTATTTAAGTTATATTTTCAAAAATTATCAAATAGCCATTATTTAATTTAAGTTAATAAACATATAAGTTATTAATAATGTCTCTATTAAATTCTAGCTGAGTTAGATTTGCTACAAAACTGTCCATATTATTAATGCTTTTAAAATCCTGAAATATGTGTTATATATCTCTAAGAAATAAAGATTTACATAATTTGTATAATGATTTTAACAAAACTGGGTTTGATAAATAATTATTTGCTGTTAATGATTTCTAATACTATCATGCTCAAATGTATTAAAAGCTCATTCTCAAATGCTCATTCTCAAATGCTCATTCTCAAATGCTCATTCTCAAATGCTCATTCTCAAATGCTCATTCTCAAATGCTCATTTTCAAATGTATTAAAAGCAATCCTATATATAATTTTATATAGAAATCTATTAAAATAGCATTAAAAAAAGTGTAATATTTTTATATTCATTCTTATATAGTTTTATTATTCTTTCTAATTTAATATAATATTTTAATACATTAAAAGGACCATATGACCTTTAGGCACCCCTTCCGTGATCTCAACTCACAAGGACACTTTTCTCATTTACACCGTCAAAATCCGGTTGTTTGTTAGAGGTTAGGGTTAGGGGTTAGGGTTAGGGGTTAGTTTTATAATTTTTTTCAAAAACTCTAAAAATCGTCTGAACAACCGGATTTTGACGGTGTAAATAGAAAAAATGTCCCCACGAATTGAGATCGCAAAAGGGGTGCCTAAAGGTCATATGGTCCCATTAGAACTTAAACACTTGCAATCAAGAGGGGTGCATACTTTTGCTAGTATACATAATAGGCATATTTTTCATTGTAAATAAGTGGAAGGAAAAAAAACTAACCATCGTATTTTTTTGTCTAGCATGCAGACAATGTATGGAGAAGGTGATCTGTTGAATTCACTTTCATACAGATCGCCATATTTCATTCCCATTGTAGTTATATCCTTCATTCTGTCAAAAAGAAAAGAAAAGAAACAAGTCAAAATATTTTTTAAAATGGACCATGTTACCTTTAGGCACCCCTTTTTGATCTCGATTAAGAAAGGACATGTTTTTCATTTACACTGTCAATATCCGGTTGTTTTAACAGACGATTTTTAGATTTTTTTAAAAATTATAAAACTAACCCCTAACCCTAACCCCTGACAAACAACTGAATATTGATGATATAAATAAAAAACGTCCTTTCTTAATCGAGATCAAAAAAGGGTGCCTAATGGTAATATGGTCCAAAAAGATTGTAAGTAAATTATAAGTAAACTAGCAGGACCTGTGGATATACCATAGTATGATAATTTAACTATTACAATGTTTGATATGTTTACTTAAGAGCTCTTGCTAAATAGTTCAATATGTAAAAAGTATAATAATTTAACTCTCTCACTCTCTTTTTCTTTCTTTCCTTCTTTTCATCTTTTCATTATGTTCAATTGAAACAGATTAGCATTATAGCTTCTCTCTATCTTTCCTTTATACTCTTTTTTCCTTTCTTTTTTCTTATATTTTTATATATAGCATGTCCTTTTTCTTCCCTTTCTTTCTTTATAATAAAGACAGAATGGTTTATCATTTAGCTGAGGTGACGACACTAATAAAAAATAAGAATTTGGTGGATAAGCAACACTACATAATCAGTATTTACATTTTTGAATTTCATCTTGAACGATTTGGACAGTCTCATTTTTAACCAGGGGGTGTTACAAGATGATAACACTTGGAAGATTAAGGAACAAGCATATTAATATATAGATTATAAGTAGATTATATGGACAAGGGAGAGTAAAAAAATTATCCGCACTTTTTCCATAACATATCTTTATTATTATCACACTGTGTTCTATGCTTACATGTTTATAGTTGGCACTGTTGTGGTCATGTGATCAAAGTCTGAGCCTGATCACACTATTTTGATGCTGTTTTAGACCAAGTAATCAATAAGCACCCCAGCTGGGAGCTGTTTTGAAAGGAATACCTTTGCCTTTTCACTGTAAACTTCTGGTTGTTTGTTTACAAAACAACAGACGATTTTTTTTGCATTAGAATTTCATTGTAAGATTTTTTTTTAAGTTTGTTCATGTATATTTACAACTCAAAGGCTGGTTTTTATACTAAAATAGATTTTGATAAAAAAAAATTAGTTATTTATTGGTTACTTGGTCCCAACATACTTTTATTTAAATAAACTGTTTTAATATAAAAATGTGTCTTTCGTTTAAAGTTTTTAAAACTTAAAAAAAAAATTCCTATTGAATTAACAAGAACAACATGAAATAACTAATTTTTTTATTAAAATCAAAAACTATTTTAGTATAAAAACCTGCCTTTGGGTTGTAAATATATATGAACAAACTTTAAAAAAATAAGCTGGGGTGCTTATTGGTTACTTGGTCCGCTGTCTTTACAGTATAAACATGTCTACTCCATCGATTCAATTAATATTTCATCTCTATTAGTTAAGAGAATTCTTCAGAATGATTTTATTAATTTACAAAGATTGATACATGAGGAAAAGATAAAAGGTGCAGGGGTAGGCTTTATCCTTTCAGCCCCTTCATCTTCACTACATTGCCTATCGCCTTCATCCATTTCTGGTCTCTGTCCTCCTCTTTCACTATGTCTCTTTCTTTCTCTCTCCTCTCCTTGGAGACCTGGGGAGATTTGTTGTCACTCAGACTCCAGTGAAAGACCATCAGCTAATGCTGGTATTAAAAAAACTCATATAATAATAATACACAAGGTGAAAGTGAAAGAAAACAAAAAGATAGACAAATACCTAGACCTTGCCAGAGAATTGAAAAAACTGTGGAATATGACGGTGAAAGTGATACCTATTATAGTTGGTGCCCTTGGTATGGTGTCCAAGAGTTTTAAAAACAGACGAGAGGAATTGTAAATCAGAGGAAGAATTGAGACCATCCTAACAACAGCATTGCTGAAATCAGCTAGAATATTCAGAAGAGTCCTGGAGACCCGTGAAGACTTGCTGTCACTCAGACTCAAGTTAAAGACCACCAACTTACACTGGTGTGAAAAACTTACAAGGTATGAAATAATGGACCATATGACCTTTAGGCACCCCTTTTTGATCTCGATTCAGAAGGACATGTTTTTCATTTACACCGTCAATATCAGGTTTTGTTAACAGACGATTTTAGAGGGGTTTTTTTTTAAATTATAAAACTAACCCTAACCCCTAACAAACAACCGGATATTGACGGTGTAAATGAAAAACATGTCCTTCTGAATCGAGATCAAAAAGGGGTGCCTAAAGGTTATATGGTCCAAAATAATAATAAATCGACTGATATGTAAATAAAACAAATGTGTTTAGTTGCACCTAAATTTGAAATTGGGGACATTTAGAATAAATGCAAATACGTTATGATTATTCGGAATAATAATGATTGAACATTATTACCTTCAAATGCAGGCGATGAGAGAAAAATTAAAAATGAATAAATTGTCACACGTTTGTTACAACAGCCAACAACAATTAGCAAGGTGGGAATTCGTTTACAACGGTTTCTATGGTAACTTCAGAGAGTTATCTCCCTTGTATCCAACACGTGCCCGGCAAATATTTACACAACAAAAATATTTAAATTTTATTTATTTATTTATTTATTTGATTCTATGTATGACGTATCGCCTTTGAAATACTCTAAAAAGCCAGCACGCTTCTTTTTTTTAATCTGTAAAAATATGTTATTCATTCAGCTGTGATTTCCAAATCTTGAATTTTTAACGATCATTTTGGAATTTAAAAAAAAATTTTTTATTATAAAAAAAAAAAGCCATTAACAACCAAAATGTTTCGGCTGATGTATCCTTCGGTCTAACTCGGGTGCATATTTTGATTTTTCGGACTGTTGTCATCATCTCTATTGAATATGTAAAATCAAATCACAACGTTTTGATCGCTGTATCCTCCTGCCTTCTTCAGGTGTTCCCTGTCTCTCCAATCATAGCAATGACTCAAATTTGGAAATCATTTTGAATAGATTGACTGTTAATCAAACAAGGTGTCGAAGAACTTTAGAAGATCTCATTCAAATAATAGCGGCATTGTTTTTGCACGCTTATCAGTCCAGGATAATAATAAAAAATCAGACAAATAACTCAGGTACCTGCTATATTTTGGAAGATACCGAATCTTGCTTTTTTTTTGGGGGGGGGGGGGTCAATTTTTTTTCTTTTTCACTGGAAACTTTTGCACATACTTTGGTTATTTCCTCCGACCCAAAAAAGGGGAACCACTCTGAATGAATTTCATAAATTATTTATTTATTTATTGATCTACTAGGAAGACGGGGTTAGGGTTAGGGTTTAGGGTTAGTTTAATGGGAAAATATTGGGTAGATTAATTAACAGATAAAATTCATTCAGAGTGGTTCGCCTTTTTTTAGGTTGGAGTTATAGGAAATAACCCATACTTTTTTCGCTTTTTTTTTTTTGCCATTTAAATTCCGAAACAATAACGCCTGCATATCACGTCGGATGTCTTATTATGCATGACTTACCTACAAAAGTTTTAATAGAATTTACTATAATAATGCATTTCAGAAAATCATAGATCGTTTTGACATAGTATTTAAGACTGAGATTCGCTTAGACTGGCAAGTAGCACTGTGATATAAAGATAAAACAATTGAAACTCCTCTTACCTCGGGCTAGGAAAAGAAATGGCGCCCGAAGGTTTAGTTTCTTTTATAAGAGTACAGACTGGAAGTGAGGTGGTTTGTGAGAGAGGAGTGGAGTAATAAATGAGCCGAATTTCTTGGCAGTGGTGTGAGCGACGTGATTGCGAGCAGACGGCGAGCGACGTGATTGCGAGCAGATAAAAAAAATTTGAGTAGAGATTTCACAAGCTATTTCGGCAACGATGGCTTCTGCACAATTGAGCAACATAATCAAGCCTTTTTGTGGGGATGGAGACGTTATTGCGTGGTTGAAAAAGGTTCAGCTGGCTGCTAAGCTACAGAAGATCACTGGCGTCGCTACGATGATTCCGTTATTTTTGGAGGGTGGCGCGTTAGCCCTGTACTTGGAGATGAGCGAGCGAAACCAGGAAGACGCTGATCTTATAAGGAACAGGCTAATAAGTGCATTTGCCGAAGGGTCCTTCGTGGCGTACGAAAAGCTAAAGAGGGTGAAATGGAGTCAGTAGATGTGTACGCCAATAAGATAAAGCGGCTGGTAGACTTGGCTGGGTACAGGGGTCTTGGCGCGGAACACACGGCGAAACTAGCCTTTATAACTGGGTTTCCTGACGATATTGGAAAAAGGCTCCAACAAGTGACCGGAGTCGATAAGATGGACGTGTGCGACCTCATTCCTACGGCGAAGGTGTTGACGAGCACTCGACCATCGGGGGTTGGAATGGTAGCAGCAGCCCTGCAAGAGAAGGAGGGGCGCGATGGTAGACAAGGGCGTGTCAAGTGCTTCGAATGTGCCTGATCACACCTACAAAAGTGGCTGACGATGCTGGAGGAGCCGGTGAGAGTTGCAGGCTGTTGCATATCATACGACGAAGTTAAGGATCTGCATTCAATGCATCACATGGGTGTGGATAAAACCTTGTACTTAGCCCGGAAGGTGTCGCATGAAGTGCCAAGAGGAATTGTGCAGCAAGTAGTCAGGCGTTGTGTACGGTGTCAGTCCATTGATCCGTCACCAAGGGTGCACGAGCCAGGAGAATTACTGGTGAAGGAGAATTGGAAGTGACTAGCTGTTGACGTCACCCATTATAGAGGAGCGGAATATCTGACTATGGTCGACTGTGGACCTGGGAGATTTGCTCTCTGGAGAAGAATGAAATCAGAAACCGCAGAAGAAATCGTAGGAATACTCAATGGGGTTTTCCTTGAACATGGTCCAGTTGAGGAGGTATTGTCGGACAATGGGACGGTGTTTCGTTCAGACGGCGAGCGACGTGATTGCGAGCAGATAAAAAAAATTTGAGTAGAGATTTCACAAACACATAATCTTCAGATTAATCTAATTACAATACCTGCTTTTTCTAAAGAGTCTTACACTTTTACTTAAGTATTAGAATACTGTTTTGAGAACAGGTTCTTTGCTACTTAACTTTAGTAACCTTTTTATCCTGACTCCCCACGAGGCCAGAATATGACGCCAGCCTCCCATGAGACGGTTTTGAAAATTGCTTAGACTTCGTTGGCATTAATCTTCAGGGCGCCTTAGGCACTGGGTAATAAATCCGGCTCATAACCCCCTTTCAAGGAAAGGCTAGGGGAGTAAACCCCGAAAACAAATCAGGAGCCGGTGTCCCTAAGGTGGAGTGATGCTGAAATCCAATGCTACCCATCAACTCCTGCGACACTACCGTTGCCAAACTGCATTGGTACTTTACCTTTCCTTTGGATAACAGCGGCAGTGTGGAGAGGGGGGATTTTCTGCATAGGCAACAGCTTATCCTCCAAATAAACCCGCCCAGGCTATGTAGTTCAAAGAGAAAAAAAACTTTGACACAACTCCATCGTCTCCCATAGACAGAAGGATGCCAACCAACCCCCTTTTGGGCGAAGGAGTAGGTGCTGCTTTGGTGAAAGTCTCCCCTGGAACTACTAAACTGATAATTATTTTATGTGTCTTCCGAGCCAAACGATTGAGAAACAATAATAGTTTCTCGAAAAGTTTTAATGGCTATAGTTACTTTAAATTTTATTTACTAAGCATAGCTTAGTTGTGGCACAAGGCCAGAAATATGGAGGGTCACGGTCAAGTCACATTGAAAGTACTAGATCACTGAAGTTAAGCAGCAATGAGCCTGTTCAAGATTTAAGTGTGTAACCATTTAAGAAACAGAAGGTACTGTAAGAAACCGAATATCAAAATGACTTTAGTCGGCATTAAAGGGTTTATATGCCGTAAAACCAACGAACTAACTAACCAGAAGTATGGGGCACCCAGTGAGAATCGAACTCACTAACAATGGTCTTGCACCACGTGAGGAGCTAATTTTTCAATGCTTATTAAAATCAATTAAAAGAATTTTAATTTTTAAGTTCCATGAGGATGCCGGGAACTTTTATGCACTCAATTTTATTTTATTATTAGATGGGTGTAGTCTCCCGTTTTACTGAAAAATTCCGAAAATCGCAAATCTTTATCTCTATGTCCCCCTACATAAACCCCTAATTCGTGATTAATATGGTTTTGTTAACTTTAAACAGCACGACACCAGCGGTAAGTGCGTGTTGGGACTTGCATGCCAAGGGGAAAACAAAAAGAAAAAAAAAAATTTTTAAGTTCGGTTGTCGGCCTTAGACGAATAAGATCGGATTGTCAGGCGGGGGTTTTCGAGTTAAACTTATTAATATTTTTGTCGATTCTTTAAAACCAAATAAGATTTTTTATTTTTAAAACTTATAAGTTCCAAGTTTATATTATCAAGTATTTCAAGTGGGAAGATAAACGAACAAAAACAACATATGGACAATGATAAATTATCTTCAATCATTAAGGAAACAGAAGCCAATTTAATGCGACTAAAGGTTTGTTTTTCTCTTTACTTTTTCACTTTTTTGAGACAAAAAGATTGTTCTAACTTCAAATGTAAGTATTTTTACCCAACCCGTTTGCTACGGGTAGAATGTGACACAAGGTCGCTAGTATGGGGGCATCCGCGAGACTAGCTTAATTAACGATTATACCACGATGGGACGCCCTTATTATAAGGGCGTTAGTTATAAGCATAAGGGCATTCCATTATAACTTTACATTTATAACATTTTTATCATTTCAAACAGATAAACGATGTAGTAAACCTGATGCTAACTTTGTGGTCTAATAAAAATGAGGTTTTGTTCCAGGTACAAAAAATAACAATTACAGGTGCGTGAAAATGAAATGAGTCGTCGTGTAAACTGAAGCAGGGTTTACGTTACGACGTAAACTTTGCTTTGCTTTTCTTTTTTTTTTCTTTTCTTTTTTTTAACATTTAAAAATAATATTTAAAAAAATAATGTTTTTGCTTTCAATTTTTGGAGGTCTAAAAATAATACTTCTGACCCTATTTCTTTTTTTTTTTTTTTTTTCTTTTCTTCTTTTTTAACTTCAGGATTCTCGGACGACCAAAAACAAAAGTGTCGTGTATTTATCAGAAAGTAAAAAGTGCAAATTAAACAATAAACAACTTAATTTTTTAGGAAGAAAAAAAGCAAACTTTTTATCTACCTTAAATTTCAACCTATATCTTTTTCTTTAAACAATTTTAAGAGAATGGTTTGGTTTATCTTGTTTTTTTCTGTTCGTGATGTTTTTCTCTCATTGAATGAAAATAAACTGATTTTATTCTATTTATTTTCAAATCCATTCAAAACTTTTAAAAGCGTTTTTTTTTCTTCTCATCGTGTCATTCCAAATTTTCTATCGTTGTCAATGAAAACATTACAAATTTAAAATAATTGTCTTTTTTATATTAATTTGATAAAATTGATTGATCGATAATGAAAAGGGACTCTACCATAACTTTGAAAATTTTCTTGTTTTTAAATTTAAACTTTAAAGTAAAAGTTAAGTAAAAGTCTAATCAACAACCTACGAACTGAGCTTTACGCGTTTACTGTTTAAAGTTTATTAAATTCAAATTGAGTTTTAAGTTACTAAAAGATTTTAAGCGAGTTGAAACATGTTTTTATTCCCATTTACTTACTAAATTCTATTTGGCTCTTTACTGCATGCAGATGGATAAGTAAATGAATCTCTTAAAATTAGCGAGTAGTAAAAGAAAAGATAGTATTGTAATTTAATCATGATAATCATAATCTCTTAAAGTTTTAAGCGCCTTCGATTTTTTAAAGATAAAGAAACGAATGAGGGAAGATTTTAGTTTAATAAAAAAAAACATTTGAAAAAAAAAAAAAAAGTAATTAAAAAAGAGGATTAAAGGATCTCAAAGAAAGTCAGCAAAATTTCGTAGATTTTTACTCGAGAATTATTTTACAAGTTTGCCTTTTTTTTCTCTTCAACCATAAAAATATCATTCGACTGTTTAAATACATTTTCTTTGCGACTCTCTTCATGTTTATTTTTTGTAAATAATTCCCCTAAAAATATTTATCGAGTGGGAAAGAACTGTCACGGAAGGTAATATAGACTAATAAAATAAAAAATTAAAAAATAAAGTTTTTTTAATTAAAAAAAACAACTTTTTCCCTATTTTTGTTTGTTCTAAGATAATTTTCATCACCATAACGATTTTTCCTTCATAATGACAACTAAAGAACTTAAGAAGACTTAAAGGGATTTTTTTTTTCAATAAATAAAAGGTCTGATATGAACAGGAAATTGATAGAAAGTGTTTTAATGAGAGTAAGTATTGTTGATGTTATTACTCTTACACACCACCACTTTGTTTTTGTTTTTTAAAATTTTAAACTTCTTAAAACACTTGAAATTAAGATTCTTTTCTCAAACATTAGATAATATTTAGTATGAATTTCTAAGTTTTAGTTGCATGTTGTTTTTGTTTGTTTTTTCTACATTTGTTTCTTTTATTTTTCCAATGAAATTTCTACATTGCTGTGAAAAAAATGCAGTATTAATATTATAATCCATAGGGACCACCAATCAGTTTAGGCCATCTTGAATAAAACGGAAATAAATATTTCCGAACTTTGTTTATCAAAAATCTCGTAAAAAAAAAAAGATCGTACAGGGTTGTTACAAAGAAAATAGTTAATTCAAAGATCAAATTATCCGATTGGGAAAAATTACATCGTTATCTTAAAAAATAAACAAACCTATCCATATTACATGCGAAAGGGTAATTTTCAGGCCACAATTTAGACAGAAAAAATACATATTATTACCCTCTTACGGTTATGCTAAGTACGTAGGTATGTGCAAACCGCCGACATTTTGAAAGACATTTTGAAAGTCCGCTTAATTGTTAAAAATATTTTAAAACGTTAATAAAAAATGGAAAATTAACTTTTTAATGTTTTCTTTTACGTTTAATATAAAGAACAATTCCAAGTTTATGTGTTATAAAAAAGAAAAAACTAATTTCTCTTATTACATAAAACCTAAATTTTTGCATTTTAAAGTAAATTGCCGTAAATTGTAAATCCCCACGCTTTGACAGTTATCCCATCTTGACGTGTGCACCTTTTGTTAGTATGGAAGATGATACGTATCAAAAATATCTTCTGAAGCAAAAACAAATTACTAATTTAGCCTCACGATTTAGAAATTTAGAATAAAACTAATTTAAAGAAAACAAAAAGGTATAATATTATTTCATTCATACTTAATAAATTTTATGTGGCTGTTATTAATAAAATACCTATTCCTAAAACATAGCTAGAACTTGGAAGAATTATAACACTGTTTATTAGTAACATTATTCTATTTAAATTTAATTTTGTTTTAATTGTTCTAATATTATATTCTTAGTTCTTTATTAAAAATGATAAATAGATATCTAAGTTAGGAGAATGAAATACTAATTTACAAAACACAAATTTAACCACTATGTACTTGTAAAATTCTTAGAGTCTACTTCTTCGGCAAAACTTTTTTTTACATAAAATAAAAAGTTAACTTACCTTCAGAATTTTAACTGAACGTTAATATCTGCTTTCTGGATATAAACGAGATAATTATTTTGTTTCCAAATAAAATAATAGATTTCTTCATACACTGTTTGGGTTCTCTTTCACAGAGTATAATTATGCCCGCGTCACGGATTTGAACTTGTTTACCCATAACACATCAGTGAAAATGACAACTACGTTTGTTTCCCTTAGATGCTTCCGTAATCATTCTGACGACAATTTTTAATTCAAACATTATTTTCAAAAATTCATAAAAATAAAAATGTTTTATATTATGTCATCATTTTTGGCGAGATATGTTTTATACAATATTTTCTTTGATTAAATAAATACGATTTTGCTTGACAGTAAACAAAAGTATTTATTTTACATTTTATAAATTTTTAAAAACCTCTGAAAATTAAAATAAAAATGTACACAATACGAACTTTTAATATAAAATTCTTTTGAAAATAATCTAACAATTGAAAAAAGAAAAAAAAATATATATTTTTTTTTTCTTATTTACGTGATTTTAAGTTTCAATGTTTAAGATGCCCTATTTCCCAAACTATTTTATTAGCGAATTATCTTTTTTTTTATATATATGTTATGTCATTACATTGTCTTTCCAAAAATGTAAAATTTATTTATATATCAGATTTTTGTTGGGGGGATCAATACGCGAAACAAAAACTAACGAAAGAAATTATTAGCCTTTTCAATTTAGTAAAAATTTATTTATAATAAAGTTTGTCTTTTATTACTTCATAAACCGAAAGTTTTATTAGAATCGGATCGTTAGTTTATTTTATATGATTTTTAGAAGAATTTCCTGTGATCACCCTTTTATATAATAGGCCTTAATTTGCACATAGCTATAAGTACGGATGGGTGTAACGGACAAACTTTTTTAAGGAAAATTTTTCTATTAAAATGAATAAAATCTTTAAAAACTTTAATATTACAATTTACTATTAAAATGAATAAAAACTTGAAAAAATTTAATCTTAAAATTTTGCAGTGAAATTGACATTAAAAATGTCTTCGGTTTTAGTATTAATTCTTAAAATCGAAAATAAAATGAAAATTTGAATATTTTTTCTAAGAGAAAAACTGATAAAATAATCATGTATACTTACTTTTTATTCTAATAGTGTAAAAAATTATTTTATTTAACTTTTTTGAACAAAGAAAAACAAACTTCGGTTGTTACTCAGAAGCGTCTCGTCTCGTCTCGTCTCTTTGTAAAACAAATATGTCGGATTTGCTCTTCCGTATATTCTAAGAACCATACATTACTATTCAACAATAAAAATTACAAATTCTCTTAAAAATATTAATCAAGCTCGGATCGGACCAACTTTTAGTTCACCTGAATTCTAAAATTCATATTTTTAAATATCCATGAAAAATTTGATTTTTTTTTCCGCAGAAAAAAAAAAAATTCAATTTATTTCACGCAGAAAATGAAAATATTTAATCACACAAAAGATTGAAAATCTCGTAAAAATTAATTTCTTTAAAAAAAAATTTGGGGGGGACAATTTAATAGAATACAGTACATACCAATTACATAAGCAAAAAAAAATTTTCGAGTATTAATATTATGACATTTTTTTTTTTCACTTTTTATTTCCAATTTCATTAATTTTTCATAAAACTATAGCTCGGTATGTTATACAATTTCATTGATATAGTTATTCAGCTTCTTATCTTTATAGAAAAAAAAGTACAAAATTTTTTTTCCGCGTCATTTTTTTTTTTTTTTTTTTTTTTTTTTAGCTCATAAAATAAAATAGGGGGGTGATAGACCTCGTAAAAAAATATTTCCCCTAATATATTTTAGAATATTTTCAGATGTATTTACATCCAATGGTAAACATTTATGGAAATTTTCGTGAAAATCGGACCATTAATTGATTTTTCATAGAATTTTTTTTAAATCCTCTTATTGTAACTTGTTTTTAGCTACGTTAAATTTCAGTTGATTTAACAGTGCAAAAATGAAAACATTGTTTTTCAATCATAATTTTCATTATTTTCGTAAGCTGATAAAAAATTCTAAAAATCATCAGGAGTTTGTTTAATGTTTTTTCTTTCGAATGGAAAAAGTTTTTCAAGAAAATATTAATTTTTCTGCAAGTTTCATTGTGTTAAATGTAGGGGGGGGGGTTAAATTGCACAGGGTCAAATTGGTGGTAAGAATTAAATGATATAATACTTGGATTATTAATCCAAGTATTATATCATTTAATTCTTGCTTTTCTTGTACTGACATTAAAGTGTTTTTTTTAAACTTTCTCACCATTTTTTTTTTAAGCAAAAGTGGCTAAATTCATAAAAATTCAAAATCTTTTTCTTATGAAAACTGCAACTTTTAAAAAGACACACCACACCCCAGAAAACATAAAATCAATGACGTGAAAAAAAAATATCTAGAAAATTTCAGTCGATGCTTAAAGACCTGATTTTCTGTTATATTGGATATGAAATTACTA
Source organism: Doryteuthis pealeii (assembly GCA_023376005.1). Classification (NCBI taxonomy): domain Eukaryota; kingdom Metazoa; phylum Mollusca; class Cephalopoda; order Myopsida; family Loliginidae; genus Doryteuthis; species Doryteuthis pealeii. Next base: position 40,752,903 of record CM042149.1, on the reverse strand, counting down.
ATTTCATATCCAATATAACAGAAAATCAGGTCTTTAAGCATCGACTGAAATTTTCTAGATATTTTTTTTTTCATTCCCCAAATTATTCAGATAAGCTAAAGATCCAACCAAATGCAAAATTGACCCTGTTTTAAAATGGGTAATCTTGAACTTTAAGCGACTAAATTCCTACAATAAAATTATACTTGCGCAATGCGCATTATTTGAAATTAACTTAATTGTTATTGTTTTTAACTCCAAAATATCATAAAATGTAAAGACATTTTATGATATTTTGAAGTTAAAAACATGCATTAAAATGGATTTGAAAAGCCTTGAGAGTTAAGTCCTTTAAAGACTTAAATGAGAGTTAAGTTCCTTCATTCTTTTTCCGAGAAGAAGCTTGTAAACAATGGCAGCCATTTTTGATTCAACGTTAATTTCACGGAGAAAATGCGACACTTTTCAAATCCATTTTAATGGATTTTTTTTTAACTCCAAAATATCATAAAATATCTTTTTGATAACAATTAAGTTAATTGCAAATAATATGCAAGTACAATTTTATGGTAGGAATTTAGTCACTTAAAGTTCAAGATTACCTTAAAAGGTATTTATTTTCCTGACCTCCCACCAGGCTGGATTAATATGCTTGCCCCAATCCTATTGCCCTTATGGCAAGCCCCAACCTTTTTTATCATATGGGTGCTAGAAGGCGGTGGCTGAGGGCCTTTGTGTCCTGGGAATGATATTAAATTCTATCTGATGGTGAGGTTCCAGTTCTGGAGGTCTGGGGAATGTGGAGCACCCCTTCATCACCATTGCTCCCAGGTCCACTTTGACCCAGAGTGGTAGTACCTGTTAGGGTCCCATTTATGGGTTAAATAGAAAAATGTGTTTATGAAAAAAAAGATTGAGTATCCATTAAGAATGAATTTATTACAAACTTTGTTGGCATTAAATGACCCACTGAGGTTGATATGCCGTAAACCAAACCAAACCAGGCTGGATTAATATAGAATCTTTTTTTTACATGAGGAATCGCACACAAATCGTAGCTCATGTGATGGCCAGTGCAAAAAATGCATGGTCCCATCGGCATTCACTTTTTGGAGCGCCTTGGGCACTGGGCAATAAACCTGGCTCTTATCCCTTTTAAACAGATGCCGCCTGAGGGAATGACCTCCTAGGGTGATCACTTGATTCATCTTAACTCCCTTACTTGCCCTGAGGCAGGTGAGTTTTAAAAGGTATGGCAGAAAATAACCAAATAATCTACTATCAGCATAACATCAAAATAGTTTTCAATAGTTGTATGAATGAAGATGCATTGGTGAGTTTGTATCATAATGGTAGTAAGTATAAATAAAGTCGTTGGGGTGGCCTAAAGTCGGTATCAGCCAGACAGCAAAGGAGTCTATCCCCTTTTCACTAGTGCTAGACCAGGGAGATTGTTTTGGCATCTGAGGTGGAGCACCACTCCTACCATCAGCTCCTCACAAATCCCTGTGTTACTCATATGCTGAGTTGGCAAGGGCCAGTATCAAACCCGGAACCTTGTGGTTCCTATTCAAACACTCTACTGCCAAAATAACTATATACATTGATACATTTGGAGGCGCATGGTGTAATGGGTAAAGTCATAGGAAATGGACTCGTCAACCCGAATTCAAATCCTGGACAAGGCTGTTTGCATTTCATATAATGCTAAAACCCTTGGGAAAGGCATGAATCCAACTACAAGAAGAAAAACTCTAAATTCAAACCTGGTAAACTCTGTTTAAGAAATTGACCTTGTGTCACATCCTACTCGTACGGAGGGGTTAGTAATTATATATATCCGCTTGGGAACCACAAGGTTCCTGGTTCGATACCAGCCTTCGCCAACTCAGTGTATGAGTAACACAGGGATTTCTGCAGTAAAGTCAGGAGCCAATGATAGATGTGGGGCTCCACCTCAGATGCTAATAAAACAATTTCCTTGGTCTAGCACTTGTGAAAAGGGAATAGACTCCCTCGCTGTCTAGCTGATACCGATTTTAGGCCAACCTAACGACTTTACTTATATATATATACACACACACACACACACACACACATATGCACATATATATATATGTATACATACATAATAATGTCGCATCATTATCATTGACAGGTTAATTTTGCATGGATTGTCCGCTGTGTATCGGTGGCCGAAGCAGTAAAGTCTCTGACTCTCATGCTGAAGTCCCGGTCTTACATAATGACCGTCCCAGCACCTATATTTGTGGCCTTGTGCCAGACTCGGAGAAATCTTAAAACAAAAATGTATTCCCGATCCTCTGATACCTTGGGTGGCCTTTGAAGAATCACCAAAAAAGAAATAAAAAACTTAAATGAGAGTTTGGTGACGCTAAGTCTACGTTTAAGGAAAATCCAGTCTTTTCGACGTCTAATGGTTCTTTGATCTAAGAGGCCGTGAACTCTGTTTGACCAGAATGATTCGAAGGAATGGAAGATTCGATTCTTTCTGGAAGGAATCAGAAAAAGATCTTTCTGGAAAATTAGTTTCACAGACTATTTAAGAAACCCGTCAGTAGATTTGGCCAGTTAGTCAGTCAGAGGAGATCAGCCAGAGAGGCAATGATCGAGGGTTAGTTGAGGCCGTACGGAGTTTAGTAAACTGTTGTCGCTGAAGACGATAAGGAATGGCCTGTTACTGTTAAGAAAAGCTTGTCACCGAGGAGTTTACGAAGAACTAAACCCAAAGTTGAATCCAGTTAAAATACACCTCTTGTTAAGACAGAGATTATTAGGGACTCTCTCTCTCAAAAATTGCAGTGAAGTTTTTATTATAATAAACTTCGGAAAAAAAACAAATACAGTATTATCTTTTTATGAATGGAATCTCTACCCCAAACAAATAGTAAAGATACTATGATAGTATCGTGAATGGGACGACCACTAGACACCCGTGGAGAAAGCCAAATTGACCGTGACTAAAAACCAACGGTTGTGAAACCTGATACCAGTTTGCTGGACGAAAGGCACGCAGCGTGCGTAAGGTGATACTCCCTTAACCAAGTGTGTGGAAGAATTTTGGGGCTGGAAGGCTGACTACTAGAGATTCTGCGTGGATACTGTAAACAAGCCAAGTTTACGCGTGTGGAAGAATGCGCTTGTAAACGAACGCGTGTTGCTAACCCCTTAATACGATAATAGTGCATTTTGGTGCACTTGGAAGACGCAGTGAAAAACCAATAACGTTACATATATCAATTTGGTAACGTAACGACGAACAACCCTGTAACGTTATATATGTCTATTTAGTGCCGTGAAAGAAAAGGCACTACGTTACACCGGTTTCGATTTCTGTCGGAGGGAAGTCGTTAGTATATATTGCTGATGAGACTTAATAAAGTCGAAACAGTCTGTACGATGTTCTACTCACCGCACAATTCTTTGCCGAGGTTCACTTGTCATGATTATTTTCTATAATTATCGAATTTTATGTGATATACGCATTGTAATTGCCTTCAAGCAAAATATAAATAATAATATATATACACTGATCTATCATTGTCCTCATATTCATTGTTATAGTGACAATGTTTTTTCAGCTATTTCTGAGATGAGGAAATATACTGTGTACACTGATTTATTTGAATTATCTCATTGTGATAATTTGGCTATTTTTAGGAATTATAATTATATTGAACTGATCTATTCAGACTATTGTCCTCATCTCAGTGGTTAATCTTATAATCCATTTGCATGCCTCTAACACGTGTGGACATGCCTACAAAATCAGAAAACAACACAGCCCCCCCCCCCAATACTTTTGGAAAGAGTTACTGAAGCATGGAACAACCTACCTGCATCAGTTATTAGCTGCTGAAACACTGCATCCCTCATGCTTTCTGTAATTCGACAACACTATACCTGATATCCCCCTTGTATAGACCAGTGAGGCTGATAGTTTTTTCATTTAGTGTGTCCTGGGAAGCATGGATTTGATTTAAATGGGTCCCCGGTAAATTTGATGGGTCCCAACTAAAGTTTCTTAATAAATTGTAGAGATTTTATCTATGAACAACTAAAGCCGTTTAATCCCTACCTTGACTCCCATACAGTGTAATTTATTTCCAAGAAAATATTGAAATGTATTTACAGTTATCTGGAAATAGTGGGGGGGGGGAGAAAAAATATTAGGACGCATGGATACGATTTTACTGCATCCTTTTAGATTTTTATGCATTAGTGACGCAGGACACGTACCTATCAACATCTCTGATAGATACACACACATATATATCATGACTCATACACTGTTCATTTTCCTGACATTTGTACATTATTCAAAATAGTTCAGTATGTAAAAAGTATAATAATCTTTATTTAACTCTCTTACTCTTTTTTTTTTCTTTCTTTTCTTCTTTTCATCTTTTCATTATGCTCATTTGAAATAGATTAGCGTTATCACTTCCACATGCTCACCATTCTCTCTATCTTTCCCCTACTTTCTTTCTTAATTGTTATATTTTTTCTGTGTAGCATGTAGTTCTTTTCTATATTTCTTTACAATAAAAACAGAATGGTCCTTTATTTAGCTGAGGTGATGACACTCATAAGAACTCATGGACAATTTGGATAGTATCATTTTTAACCAGAGGGTGTTGCAAGATGAAGGAACAAGAGTATTAATATATAAATTATTTGTTGATGTATTCAGACTAATGACCTCATTTTGGTTATCACAGCCTTTTTGCTGTTGTAAAAACGACAAAGATTAAGATGTTAGTCTAAGTAATTTGACTTAATTGCGCTTGCGCATTATTTGAAATGAACTTAATTGTTATTAAGAACACATTTTATGATATTTTCATGTTAAGACATGCAGTTGTACTGATTCGAACAAATTTGTATTTTCAGTGTAGATTTACAGTGAAATGAAAATGTCCAACCAAAACATATGGCTTCCTCAAAGTGAAACAAACAAGGGGAGATTACTCTCATTTATGTAGCTAATGTTCAGATTACCAAAAAATTAATGTTTGTAACACATGCACACATCTTTTGAGTATTAATTGAGAATGTTTTTTTCTTTCTCCTTCTTTCTAGCAACAGTACAGAAGTCGAGAACCTCCAACCAGTACTTATAAATATCGTAAGTGTATCTTAAATGTTTGAATCACTTTTCTTTTCCTTTTTTGTTTTCTTGATTCCTTTTTATAGATATGCGGATTTATTTGGCTAAGCTTGCTAAATTCCTTTTTAGTTTTAAAAACAAACTAGACAAAACGTGAACCATTGGGTCACCCATTCAGCTCTGGGTAGATAGTTGAGATTAGGGAAAAGGGAATTAGATAAGCAAATGAAATTTAAAATAACAAAAACATGGCCGGACAAAACCTTAATCATTTTGTTAGCTTTCTAAGAAAGGAAATGTTTGACCTCATTTAAGCTAGGGGTTGCTGGTTGTGAAATTTAACATAGAAATACATTTCAAATCCTCACGGCTCTCTCTCTCTCTCTCTCTCTCCAGAGAAACTAACATTATATAATGAGGAGGTAGTCAAAAGATACATAGAGGGGAAGAAAGAGATACATAGAGGGGAAGAAAGAGATACATAGAGGGGAAGAAAGAGATAGACACAGAGTAAAGTAAGAGATTGATCGGTTTTTGACTTAATTGCAAATTACGGCTAATTAGAACCAATTAAAACATAATTTTTTTCAAACTTTATTCAATCCTAAAAGTAAGGAATAATTTAGTATAATTTTCGTGTCATTAAACTAAACAGTAAAAAAGCCTTTAGAAAGCAAAAGTTGATTATCTCAGCTTTTAGTATAATAATAAATAGATATTTGTATTTGTGCACTTCTATAAAAATGTTGGTGACTTAGTGTGATTTTTCCTGATGATTTTACTATAAGCCCTGTTCGCTGGGGCTTTATACATCGACTGTACCTCTGCAGAGGGATATGACCACCCTCAAATGGGGCCACCTGCTGGCCATGGATGGTGACCCATGATGCTTTAGGATGGAATCCTGATGAAACACTCCACTTAGACTCTTATTTAGGCTAGACGGGCAGTCGGATCAATCGGCTGGTCACATCAAACCCTATGATTGCCCCAACCCTTTTTATGATATGGGTGCTAGAAGGCATTGATTGATGGTCTTGATGTACTGGGTATGACATTAAACTTTAACTTATGGTGAGGTTCCAGTTCTGGAGGTCTGGGAAATATAAAGCACCCCTTCATCACCATTTCATACACTCTGACCCGGAGTGGTAGTGCCTGTTAGGGTTAAATAGAAAAATGTTTTTATTAAAAAAATTGAGTATCCATTATGAATTTATTTCAAAATTATGTCTGCATTAAATGACCCACTGAGGTTGATATGCCATAAACCAAAACAAATCAAACCTCTTAAAATAAGCCCTAGATGAGAACGACAGACCGATGAAAGAAATAAGCATTCTTTACAATCACATCATGCGATGCTAAAATAACTGATGCATTATAAAATTCATTAATTGTTAAATCAATGCTGAAAATTTCATTAAAATCGGATAATTACCTGATTTTTGGTAAATTTCTTTTCCATCCCAAATGTTACGTTAAAATTGTAAACAAGCGCCTAAAACCATTGAAAAACAGCCAAAATGGCGGATCGCGTCAAAATTGACCAAAACAAATAGTTTTAAATCTTTTAAAAATAAACTGCATATGTAATTATATTTTTCTTTTTTTAATGATGGTTATTATGCTACTACTTATCGATTTAGACAAAGTTTAACCTTAAATGATAGATTTAATTATTCTTAATTCGCTTTTAAAACTCATAGTATCCGATTTTTTTTGCCAGTCCCTACTAAACATCAATATCAGGGGTCATAAATTAAAAATCTTTTTAAAAAATTTGTAAGGCAAATGCAAGACAAAATTATTTTAGTAACAGAGTGGTGAATACATGGAATAAACTACCATCATCAATAGTGAATGCCCCATCTCTAAACTCCTTTATGGCAAGGTTAGATAATCTGTGGAAAGAGTATAAATATTCTGTGGAATTAAGATAAATGTTTATAAGGAACAGCTGACAGGTCTCAGACCTAATATACTAGCTGAAAAGATATTATTATTAATACTCAACATCAACCGAAAATAACCACTTATGTTTTGTTTTTTTTCGGAGTGAAAATTAATATAAGCCCTGTCTTATTTTCAGGGAAACTTGGTATATACGTTAAAAAAGAGTTGTATGAAGTGTATAAATTATTTGAAAGAAGAAAAAAAACATCAAAAAACAGAATCCTGGTGGATGAGCAGTATAACACTGTAGTAGTGTTATGGACTGATTGGCGATATCTGACTAGATACTTAAAAATAAGAATTGAGTCTAGAGTCGTACAAGCGACTTAGATTAGAGTACAGGTCAGTGGTGTGGTAAAGTCAACACTAGATAAAATTAATTACTCTAACACAAAGAAATTCTAATGGCTAAAAGTCAGTTGATGGTTGATATAACACAAATGACTTTTTGTTTATACAAATGTTTTCATATAAATATATATTATCATTCTTGTAGCGTCGACACAAGATAGGAAATAATGTTGAACTTCTAATGGCAGAAATAGGTTGATATGAAGCAAAATACTGTTTCATACAAATGTTGTCATTTACGTGGAGACTATACAAGATAAGGAAATTTATTACTCGAACAGCGGAGATTTTAAAGGCTAAAAAAATTTGGTTGATATAAAAACAAATGACTGGTTTATATAACTGCTGACATCTCCATGTCTCGAACAAAAACAGTTTAAAGATTAAATCTTTAAAATGTTGATTAGTTAAGAATCACAAATTCGCCCGGGTGGTCTTGGTCAATTTCTGGGAATTATCATAGCAACTGACAAGACCATTTATACAATAATAAAAATATTGTCAGGTGCCTCACCAATCAGGAAACTTGGGTGGAGACTTGTTGACCCCCCCTCCAAGATGTGTAACCCAAGGCCATGATTTCGATTGGCCGTCCAATCAAATGCGACCGCGTAGGTGGGTTTTTGTACACCTCCTGATGTTTACACTGTAGGGCCATTGGTCTGGCATTTCTATTGGCTGGCCAATCAGAGCCCTGGATTCAGGGGTTTGGAACCCATAAAAGAGGACCCAAAAGGGTTCCAGGCAGATTGGATAGCTGGTTCTTGGCCAGATTGATAGCTCCGTCTCACAGCCCTTGCTTTGTCATCTTGTTACTCAAAGCCCTGAATTTGAATCAGAACCCAACATATATCGCCAGTCAGTCCACAAAATACCGACTCAACTTCAACTCGATACCCCTTTGTGGTTGTACATGATTTTTAATCACTGTATGATTAATAAAGGTCTTTTATTGTTAAAAACGCGTTCGTATTAATTGTGGAACAACCTTGGTGAATTTGGTCATTTTCAGGTACAGCCCGGAACAAGCACTTCAACTTTCCTGTGGGTCAAAGAACACCTATCGCGTTAGATTCGACGCCGCGACAGCATAGTATTACATTTGGTCCCGTGACCAGATCATAGTATTACATTTGGCACCCTGACCAGCATAGTATTACATTTGTTGCCGCGACCACCATAGTGTTACATTTGGTCCCGTGACCAGATCATAGTATTACATTTGGCACCCCGACCAGCATAGTATTACATTTGTTGCCGCAACCACCATAGTATTTTGGTCCGTGACCAGATCATAGTATTACATTTGGCACCCCGACCAACATCGTATTACACAGTCCATGACGTGCAACACTGCACTTAGACCCTTACTTAGGCTAGACGGGCGGTTGGAGAGGCCCCCTCCGATTAATCGGATAATCATGTCAAGCCCTAGCACCTATATGATTGCCTTTATGCCAAGCCCCAACCCTTTTTATCATATATGAGCCATAAGGCAGTGGCTGAGGGTCTTCATGTTCTGAGAATGACGTTAAACTCTATCTGATGGTGAGGTTCCAGTTCTGGAGATCTGAGGAATGTGGAGCACCCCTTTATCACTATTGCTCCCTGGTCCACACTGACCCAGAGTGGTAATACCTGTTAGGGTCCCATCTATGGGTTAAATAGTAAAATAAATGTTTACAAAAATTGAGTATCCATTAAGAATGAATTTATTTCAAAACTTTGTCAGCATTAAATGACCCACCAAGGTTGTTATGCCGTAAAACAAACAAACAAAAAACAGATTTCTTCTTTTTTTTATTTCAGCTGGATCCTGGAATGTCCCACCTCCAATTGAAATGGAATCTTCTGCAAACAGGGGTTCATCTTTACTTTTTGGATTTCTCAATCAAATAAAAGGACAACTTGATGAACAAACACAGGTCAGTGTAAAAAAAACAACCATTAATCAAGTAGTATTAAATCTGTACTCGCAGGACCTGTGGATATACCACAGTATGATAATTTAATCATTACAACATTTGATATGTTTACTTAAGAGCTATTGCCAAATATTTCAATATATAAAAAGTATAATAATCTTGATTTAACTCTCACTCACTTTTTTCTTTCTTTCTTTCCTTCTTTTCATTATGTTTGATTGAAACAGATTAGCGTTATCACATCCGTGCACTCTCCCTCTCTATCTTTCCCCTACTCTCTTTCTTTCTTTTTTTCTTATTATATTTTTTCTCAGTAGTCTATCCTTTTTCTTCCCTTTCTTTCTTTATAATAAAAACAGAATGGTCCATTATTTAGCTGAGGTGACAACACTCATAAGAAATAAGAATTTGGCAAAATTAAGCAACACCAGATAATCAGGATTTACATTTTTGCATTTCATCTTGGAAGATTTGGACAGTCTTATTTTTAACCAGAGGGTGTTGCAAAATGATAACGATCATGCAAATAAGGAACTTGGGTATTAATATATAGATATTAAACTATTTTTGTTTAATTTACACCATGACAAATTAACATGCAAAAAAGATATTGTATATTTCATCATTATCATCAAGTTGCGTTGACAGCATGGATTTCCATGACTCTCTCCCTCTCTCTCTCCTCTCTCTCTCTCTCTCTCTCTCTCTCTCTCTCTCTCTCTCTCTCTCTCTCTCTCTCTCTCTCTCTCTCTCTCCCTCTCTCTCTCTCTCTCTCTCTCTCTCTCTCTCTCTCTCTCTCTCTCTCTCTCTCTCTCTCTCTCTCTCTCTCTCTCTCTCTCTCTCTCTCTCAACCATCCTTATCAATCATCACCTCTGGGATGATCCTCTGCACAGCATTCAGAATCCACACAGAACAGATTGAAGTTTTTTTTTTTTTTTTTTTTTTTTTTTTTTTTTTTGCTGGTTGGTCTTTGCTAGTATGTCCATGTGTAGGTTTCCATAGGAGAACATCACTTATGAGTTCGTCCTTGCTTCTCCAGCTATGTCTTCTTTGTCTTACTTGGATGGTTTGTATGATAAGCGGCAAGTGGCCATACAGCTGCTTTCTTCTTGGGTGCTGCTTCCAGGATTTGTTCAAGACAGTGCGCAGTTTCTTTGTGTAGCTTTCATCTGTCTTTTTCTTTGAGTGCTTCATTAGAATCCAAGTGGTGCAGCCATACAGTAGCACTGAGATAGCTACAGTTTGGAAGAATTCTTGCTTTATCTTATCAGTGGGATCGGATTTCCATATAATTGATAATCTGTGTATAGCAGTTTATGCCTTTACTATGCATATATTGACATTGCTTTCTGCAGATGAGATATTATTACTTAGGTATCTGAACTGGTTTACTATGAGGGAGATTCAAATTTTTATTTGCACTCATGTTTTATGGAAGCTGAGCTCATCATGGATGATTTGGTAGGCAGAACCTTGAATAATCTGCAGAGAACAAGTTTCCTCATTGATGATAACTCACCAGTTCGCATTACCATCTCTCGACCGCCTTGTCGGCTGGGGCATTAGAGTGCACCAACTGCACCTCCGCAGAGGGGTAAGACTCCCCCAATGGGGCCACCAATGATGCTTAAGGATAGAACCCAGGTGGTTGAGCAGTCCATGACTTGCAATACCCCACTTTGGCCCTTTCTTGGGCTAGACGGGCGGTCGAAGAGACCCCCTCCAATCAATCAGCTGGTCATTTCAAGCCCTAGCACCTATATGATTGCCCCAACCCTATTGCGTTTATGCCAAGCCCAGCCCTTTTTATCATATGGGTGCTAGAAGGCGGTGGCTGAGGGTCTACATATCCTGGGAATGACGTTAAACTCTATCTGATGGTGAGATTCCAGTTTTAGAGGTTTGGGGAATGTGGAGCACCCCTTCATCACCATTGCTCCCTGGTCCACTCTGACCTGGAGTGGTAGTACCTGTTAGGGTCCCATCTATATGTTAAATAGAAAAATTTATTTATAAAAAAATTGAGTATCCATTTAAAATGACTCTATTTCAAAACTTTATCGGCATTAAATGACCCACTGAGGTTGATATGCTGTAAAACAAACCAAACCAAACCATCTCTCGAGCTTGATGAATCTTCTCATCAGTGATGGAGGTTGACGGGCATCTAACTCCCTCTTCATGTATCATGCTTGTCCAGACACTTTTAAACTTCTCTATCTACTCATACACACATCTACACAGTATTGCACTGTCTCCATATTGTGCTAAAAGCCTGCAATGAATTTCAGCCCCTGACACTCGTTCCAACCAGAGAAATCAGGTCACTTCCTTTGTGTATACTGCTAGTGGAGCAGCTATGTTTACACTGTAAAGACAGCAAGCAAAATGGTGCGATGAGGTTCAAAATTCAATCACATGACCACAACATTGCCAACTATAGCTGAACTGCAGAACGCAGTGTGACAATAATAAAGATATGTTATGGAAAAAGTGCGGATAATTTTTTACTCTCCCTCATAATTTCAGAAGCTTACCATCCAGTGTGGAGATGCCTCTATGGAGAAAAATAATCTAAAGCAAACACTGACAACCTATATGTAAAGTCATCGGGGGTGTTAGTATCAGCCAGACAGTGAGGGAGTCTATCCCCTTTTCACTAGCACTAGACCAAGGAGATTATTTTAGCATCTGAGGTTGAGTGCCACACCTACCATCAGCTCCTCACTTTACTGCACAAATCCCTGTGCTACTCATACACTGAGTTGGCAGGGGCCGGTATCGAACCAAGAACCTTGTGATTTCTAGCCGAACGCTCTACCGACTGAGTTAAACCGGCCCCTTTATGTTCATTAACGTAGCAAAAATGAACTCTTTCTGCATCTGAGTAAACAAATAGTCATTTTTGTTATCGCCTTGCATTATAAAAACTGTTAAATTATTAGGTAACTGCAGCAGAATTATTAAATTGTCAAATCTGTGTCACCATCAGGTTGATTGGTTGGTTTTTACGGCATGTCAACACTTGTTGGGTTACTTTATGCCGAAGACATTTTGTTTTATCTATTCTTTTTGGGTATTCATTTTTTTTTTTTTTTTTTTTCAAACTCAATTTTTTTCAAATTTATTTTTTAATACTTATTTTTTTATCTATTTAACCCATAGATAGGACCCTAACAGGTACTACCACTCCGAGTTAGGATGGACCTGAGAGTAATGGTGATAAAGGGATACTCCACATTCCCCAGAGTTCCAGAATTGTCACAATAATTGCTTTTGTGTCCTTTGTTGAGCATCATTATAATGCTAATAGTTTCTTTGGGGAGAGAATATGCTCATAGTTTTTGCTCCATCTTTCTTCTGTCTATGGAGCCAAATGTCTTTGTGAAATGTAGTATAATGGTGTGGTCACAGTACTCGAGTGTATTTGTGGCAAACTCCGGAACGATATATGTTGTATGGGTCAACTCAAGTTTTAGTAGTACTCGTCATTGTTAGTAGAGAAACGATACATGCAGTTGTATAGTCACGAGTGTTTATTCACAGGTGCGTGGACCCTTTTTCGGAGAGAAGGAAAGACATAGAGAAAGACAGAGAGGATACGGTTAAATTATTCTACCTTCTATATCACTGTTGATATATCTTAAGATATCCGTAAAAGCGTATGGTTAGCAAAGAAGAATAATGGACAAGATGGGTTGGATAAAAATCGTTTATTAAAATAAACAAGTGTGAAAACGTTGTTGTTGTCATCACAAAGTATTAGTAGTAATTCTCTGGAATGGCCGGGAGGAGCAAGTCAGGAATATCTCAGTGGCCGGGTAGCATGAGCGGGGTAAGTTAGGAATGGCCGTGGGTCGTGAGGTGTGGGTATCGTATGATAATACGCTAGGAATCTCTCTGTGGCCTGGTGTGAGGCGTGAGGTAGTATCGTGTTGATGGTACAAAGTAGGTAGATAGAAGTTGTGAGTTGATGCAGTCACTTGGTGTGGGAAATAAGTCAGGAATAGTGACGTAGGCAGATGGACCCGTGATGATCAGTAGTGTCGGTAGGGTGCCGATGTAAGTTGATATGTTCGCTTGGTGTAGTCAGGAATGACCCAGTGCCTCGTGGTGGTCAGGGAAGGTAAGGGTATCGTGCCGGCCGAGGTGAGGAGTTGGATGGTTGAGTTGGTTGGGTGGACGCGGCAGGTAGATGTAAGGAAGGTGCTTTGATCCTGCCTGCCTGGTGCCTGCCTGCCGGTCTATCAGCAATATGAATGGCCTGAAAGCCCTCAGTCAACTGGCGATCCTCAAAATGCTCGGGTTTATATACTAATTAGGTAGGCTCCAGAAATGCCTTTGGAGCGGTTAGCGGGAAGATTTTTCATTGGTTGAAAAACATTAATTAGAGTTTGTTTATCAATATTGTTCCTTCAACTGGAAGTCATTTGTGAGCCTATGCGCAGAACTGCGCCAAATTGGTCACTTCGTGATAGGGTACCATTGAGTTCACTTCCGCTTGTTGCCTCCGATTTGTGTTTTAATTTGTTTTGTTAACGAGTGTATATTTGTGTAGTGAAGTTTGTGAATCATAAGAGATATCTATTTTCTCTGATATAACACTGTCCCACACAAGGGACCAGGAGCCCGTTTGAACCCTGCTACGGCCGAAAGGAAAAGAACTTCCATTTTTATTTTCAAATCCCCTTCCGGGGTCATTCTTTGATCAAGTTACTGGCACCCAGTTGTGTGTTTATTCTTCCAAATTTTAACCTTTGTTTGCTCTTATTTCTTCTTCCTCTCTTTCTCTAGAAATGCACGTAGGCCACAATAATTATGCTACAGAAAGCTACAAATAAAAGTGTTGCCTCGAGATTTGAATCCCTTCTACGATTTGATGAATTGTCAGGATCTGAGAAGTTGTGGAGGGATTTCTACAAAACCTGTTTTGATTTGTGAAGTGAAATGCAAACAGCCTCATCCAGGTTTTGAACTCGGGTCGCTGTTTTCTACCACAATAACCATTATGTGCACCATTGTCAATTCTGCTTATAGGGTGAAAAAAATATTATTTTTTTCCACCTTGATAAAGTTTGATGCAGATTTACAAAAGCAAATTGAAATTCAGTAAAATTAGTGAAGAAAATTTTATATTCTTTTACAGATGTAGCATTACCAGGTCGTTTGGTTAAAATCATTGGACATTGACAAATTTTCACCTTCATACGAGAAATTGTGATCACAATTTCTTGTATATTTCTGGTCCGATATTAAAAATATTTATATGGTTGAAAATAAAATAAAATAATCTTTCTAAATATGTAATTTTTATGTTTTTTTATCTATTGAATTATTTTTTATAGCGAGTTAAAATGATATTTTGCTTCGAACTGCCGAAAACATAAAATGTGACTTTTTTTTTCTAGACTAAATTTTATACGCTATTTTGTTTTTAAAAATCAACAGATGTAATATTTTTTATAGATCTATTTGTAATTTAAAAAAGAATCTTAATTCTAATAATAATATTAATTTACTTGCAGGACCAGTGGATATACCACAGTATGATAATTTAATTATTACAATGTTTGATATGCTTACTTAAGAACTATTGCAAATTGATTTAACTCTCTCTCTCTCTCTCTCTCTCTCTCTCTCTCTCTCTCTCTCTCTCTCTCTCTCTCCTTTCTTTTCATCATGTTTGATTGAAACAGATTAGTTTCATCATTTTCCCATGCTAACCTATTCTCTATCTTTCCCCTACTTTCTTTCTTATATTTTTTCTGTGTAGCATGTCCTTTTTCTTGCCTTTCTTTAGAATAAAAACAGAATGGTCCATTTTTTAGCTAAGGTGACAACACCCATAATAGGAATTCAGCAACACCAGATAATCAGGATTTACATTTTTGCATTTCATACACAAGTATTATAATAAAAAGTATAGAAAGTAAAGAAGAACAATGAAGACACTACTATGTAAACCTTTTTAGATATTTACTTGTGAATTTGCATCTTTGAAATATTCTATTCATGTGTCCGTTTTAAAACTGATGTTTATTTTTTAGACCCTCCAGAAAATCAATTCCACAGTCCAGAAACTTGAAGCTGAAAATACTCATTATAAACAAGAATTGATAACGGCCCACAGTGAGTAGAATGTACAAGGTGCTCCAAAAGTCTTGTCACCCCCCCCCACTATATATATATATATATGTGTGTGTGTAATATTATGAAAAATTGAAAAACACAAGTTCATACACGAGTAATGTTTATTTTGCCTATGCTGCAGTATTTCGATCTGTTTCAATAGATATTCATCAGGGCTTTTGTTAATTTGAAGAAAAATAAATGTATCGCACAAAATAAGAAATCTGCTTTGTCAGTCAGTCTATTTAAAATTTTCCTCAAACTAACGAAAGCTCTGATGAAGATCTATTGAAACACTGCAGTGTAGGCGAAATAAACATTACTCATGTATGAACTTGTGTTTTTCAATTTTTCATAGTATTACATACTGTCAGATTCACTTCCACTTTTTCTTTCATATATATATATATATTTGTTTGTTTGTTTGTTTTTTGTTTTTGTTTTTTTTGTTTTTAGAGGTAAAATAATTACCTAATACAACCCGAAATTCTAGGAAATAATTTAATTTTTAGAGATTTTTTAATAGGTAAAATAATTACATAATTTATATAGTACATTATTAAAACAGGTTTAGCTCAGTCAGTAGAGCATCTGCCTCAGAAGCGCAAGGTTCCAATTCAGTACTGGACCTTACCAAATCAGAGCATAAATAGTATACCTTGAATTTGTGCAGTAAAGTGGGGAGCTGATGATATGTGTGATGCTCCACCTCAGATGTACAAACAATCTCCCTGGTCTAGTGCTAGTTAACAGTTATCATCTGGTTGATACCACTCTACCAAAAATGAATGAAAAAAAAAATAACAGGAGAACAAAAATCAGTGGATTGTGTAGACTGCCAGATATCATACACCTAGCATAATGCCGGATTGGGTGGGATTGCCACTATTGATGTGTCATTCACATATGACACATTCAAAACATTCTGGTCATTTAAATGAACAAACAATCTGGCTCTGACCCCAAAAAAATCCAGATCTTTTGATGTTGTTGATGATGCATATAATCATATTTTCATGAAAGAAAACATGGTGGAATCTGGATTTAGCTATGTGCATTATTTGGTAATCTGAACATTAGTAACATAAATGAGAGTAACCTCCCTTTGTTTGTTTCTCTTGGAGGAAGCCGTATGTTTTGGTCAGCCATTTTCATTTCACCGTAAATCTAGACTGAAAATATGAATTTTTAGAATCAATTCAACTGCATGTTTCTCGCTGATGTGAAAAATTCAAAAGGAGTGAAAATAATAATAATGAAATTATTGCATACAGTGTTCAGGTGCATTACAGCTCATAAAAAAGGAATGCATAGTACATAGAATAATGTACAAATGTCAGGAAAATGAACAGTGTATACTCATGATATATATATATATTTACCAACCCTTCCACACAAGCAGGATGTGATACAAGGTACTGAAACTTCTTCCCATCGATATGGATTCTTCCACCATTGTTGTATATCATATGAATTGGTGATTTCAGATGGCAGTGTCATTACCTGCTCAAAGGTTAATTATATCTGCTCGTTCTTGTTTTACTTATAATAATAATAATCAAATCCCTATATCATCATCATTACTATTGTGATACAATTTCCTTTTTTCTGCTAGAGATTTATGATAATGATAATGATAATAATTTTATTGCATACAGTGTTCAGTACATAGAATAATGTACAAATGTCAGGACAATGAACAAAAACAATTAGGGTATTTGGAGGGGGCTGGAGCAGATTAATGGCATTTCAGTTTATTTCAATGAGGAAAATTGATTTGATTAAGTTCCAAGCGGAATTAATTAAACTTGTAAGTCAAGGTACCAATATATATATATATAATATATATATATATATATATATATATGAATGAGAAAAGTATTAGCATATGAAGGTGCTCAATGCTAAAATAGCAGAGCAGATCTAAAAATTAAATATTATAGATTTAATATCCTGTAACTAAAGTTTCATGCTTACTTGGAATCATCAGACGGTCAAAATGTTAAGATTTAAAAAAAAAAAAATTTTTTAATGCATATATATATATATATATATATATATAATATATATATATATGTATGGTGTGTTTGTGTACATTTTTTTTTTTTTTTCTTTTTTTTAGGCAATGTCCTTCAGTTGTCATCTCTTTTGGATAATGAACGGCGAAAATCTCATTTGTCCTTGGAGAGGCACTTAATCCAAATGCAGGACATGCTGTGCACAGAACTGAAGAAAATGTCACATGAAATAAAAGAGTTGAGGCTTAAATGCAGGGTACAGAATTGTTCTACCACTTCTGAGCCAGCAGCATACCCACAAACTGCATCTTACAGTCAAAGCAGGTATGTTTAAAAAGTATCACTCCTAAATAACCAAATTGTTCATATGAAGCTGACAAGTTTATAAAGAAACTCAGTTGGGTAATCTGAACATTAGCTACATAAATGAGAGTAACCTCCCCGGCTAAACTTGCAAATTGGTCGGAAAATTAAAACGGAAAGTTTTTTGGTGGTCTCCGCATGACAGTTTAACTTGAGTCTATGAATTAACTTTTTGCGAATTGAGTTACGGTTTAGGGGTTTGGGGATTAAGGTTGTTTTTAATTATGTATTGCTTAAAAAAATAGCTGAATCCCAAAATTACTATACATTTAATTAACCATTGAAATTAATTATTGAACCCAACCGTAGACACATTAGTGTCAGTTGTTTGTGTTAGTATTGCAATGTATAATTTCAATTAAACTTGGTTTAAAAAAAATATTTTTCAATATTAAATGTATAGTAATTTGTTTTTTTTGTTTGTTTTTTTTGGGTTTTTTTAAGCAATACGTAATAAAAAACAAACTTAATCACCAAACCCCTGAACCGTAACCCAATTCACAAAAAGTCCATTCATAGACTATAGTTAAACTGTCATGGGGGACCACCAAAAACTTTCCTTTTAAATTTTCCAACCAATTTGCTAGTTTAGGCACTTCCCCTAGTTTGTTTCACTTTGAGGAAGCCATATGTTTTGGTCGGCCATTTTCATTTCACCGTAAATCTACACTGAAAATACGAATTTGTTTAAATCAATACAACTGCATGTTTTAACATGAAAATATCATAAAATGTGTTCTTAATTGTGCTTGCGCATTATTTGAAGTGAACTTAATTGTTATTAAGAACGCATTTAATGATATTTTCGTGTTAAAACATGCAGTTGTATTGATTCAAACAAATTTGTATTTTCAGTGTAGATTACAGTGAAATGAAAATGGACGACCAAAACATGGCTTCCTTAAAGTGAAATAAACACATTTACTCTCATTTATGTAGCTAATGTTCAGATTATCCTCAGTTTTTCTTCTAACTGTGAGAAAAATAAAATTTAAATGTTGAGGGGGCACAAAAAGTCGACTTCTACTTCTTGGTGTTTCTTCTTCTTCTTCAAAGCATCTATGTGGCTGCTGCTGTCTAACACATAACACATGCTCCTCCATTTCTCCTGTTTTATTTATAGCTGTGTTATAGCCTTCATACAAGCATCTGGGTTTAACATACTGGGAATTTGAGATAGCTCAATCTTCAGCGCTAAGCTCAAGTATCGCCATTTCATATTCCGAAGGATGCGAATTCGATCTTAGGTTAACATCCGGTAATCTTGAACATTAGCTACTTAAATGAGAGTAACCTCCCCATGTTTTTTTTTTTTTCACTTTGAGGAAGCCGTGTGTTTTGTTTTGTAAAAACACGGATTTTTCGACAAATAGGGTATACCTATACTTTTCTAATATACAGGTACTCTCATAGAAATATTGACATCTGTTTTTTTAAATTGATTTAAATGTTCTCTTTCACAGTAATGTCAAATGTACATAATGTAAATAATAGAAAAAGAAAAAGTTTTTGAACTTGAGTCTTTTTAATCAACAACAGTAATACCTTTCTTGCAACAGTCTGCCACCACAGTAATCTCTTTCCTCTGACCTTCCTTCTCTTGCAACAATCACAGTAGTCATCTGAATTTTTCCACTCTAGCTGTCCCTCGCTTGGTTCATTCTACCAGTCTCAGCAATCGCATGTTTTTTATTACAGCTCGCCCAGTTCCCATGCAAATTATGTCTTGTCCCATCTGGGTCTCTCGTACACGGCACAGGCGATTCTTTGCCACTTACATCGGGGGGATCGGCGATGCCCATTACATAAATCGGTTGTTAAGTCACTTGTTAAGTCCAATTGTTAACTTTAATCTCTATTAATAATGGAGATTCGGTCTCCATTTGTCTGTAACCGAAACTGTCACTGCTTATGTCACAATACTGAAAATCGTAGAATAAAGAACAACCCTGAAATCATTTTTTTAAATTAATTTTTACTCTTGCTCCTTTTTTCAGTAACAAGAGGTTAACTAAAAAGTTTACAAATAGATAAATAAATAACTATGATTTTGTGTAAATTTCATGTGTAAAATATTCAAAATATTTATTTAGTCAATAATTAATAAATGCACGCAACATTTTATTTGAGGGGAACAGAACTAAGTTTCCATTTCTAATTTCTAGTTTTAATTTTTTATTTTTTTATTCCTTTAATAAATTTGATGATTTTACTTATATATGATACAAACCCTCTAACATTGAATTTTTAACTCCCATCCTCAGTCAACATCTTTCAAAAATTAAATTTTACACTGCCCAGAGGGCTTTTTTTTTTTTTTTTTTTGCTTGGAAATATAATTATAATACTCAGTTGATAAGTTCAATTTCATTTTATTTATTTTTGGCATTTGTTTTCTATCTTTTTCAATTCTATTCTATAACTTGAATGTTTTTATTCTTTTTCATTTAATATTTCACAATCATTTCCTTTTCTATTTTCTAACCTCAGTGTTTTCATGTTTTAGATTATTTACGTTTTTCTTTCTTTTTTTTTCTTTCTCTTTTGCCAACTTAAGTTTTTGTCTTTTCTTTGAATATTTTTTTTCTTTTCCTTATTTTGAGTTTGTTTGTTTCTTTTTTTTCTTTCTTTTTCTACTTAAGATTTTCTTACCTTCTTTATTTTAATCTTTCTTTCTTTCTTTTCTTTCATGTTTGTTCTCTTTTCCTTCACTAACTTGAGTTTTGTTTTATTTCTTTTCATGTTTGTTTCTTATTTTTTCTTTTAATGTCTCTTTCTTTCTTTTTCATTTTCTCCTTTAACATTTTCTTTGTATGACACCAATCTTCTTAGGAGAGTTTTCTTTCCTTGTAAATATTAAAAATCTTGTCTGAATTTTTGAGATGAGGCATAATAAATTGTATCAAAGTTCTGTGAAGAGTCCCAACGCAAAACATATGAAGAAAGCCGGAGGGTACATCTGCTGAAACATTGTGTATATAACAATTTATTTATTTTTTTTTTTTTTTTTACTTGTGTTCAAGTGCAAACTGCTGGTAGAGAAAATATATAACTAACTTTGTTTGTTGGATTATTTTTGGGTATATAAGGTGTGCTGTAATCCAGCACTTCAATTTATAGACTAAGCGAGGTCACATGGTTTAAACTCCAGCCAATCAACAGCCCGAATACATGGTTAGTTAACTATTGGTTTGCTGATATTGACACCCATTCATTTGCATTTTATTCAACATTGATGAACAGACCTGCAGCACTTAGAACACCGAGGAACAACCGAAGGATCATACCCAACACTGAGGGATACCAAGGAGCAACCAAAGGTTTCTTCACTAAGGATCACACTCTGCTTAATACAGGGGATCTTTGCTGGAGAGTGCTCTTGCTTGAAGCCTAAAGATGGCCACTAAAATCATAACACCCACCCAGCAATTACACCTAATTGCAATAATTAAAATTTCACCTATTAATATTGCCAATTATACAAAAAACATCATTTATTTAGTCTCTCCTAAAAATAAGATGGAATGTGAATAATCCACAAAGATCCGTCTTCAATGCAAAGATCATTATCTATAAATTGAAAAATTTGACAAATTTTTATTTGTATGATTGTTTACCTTCTTTTAGTCTTAATTATTCTTTTGTTTTTCCTCTTCATTTAGGAAACCATCAGAAAAACTGACTTATTTAACAACTCCGAATGGTAAGTGGTTGTTCATTGTTTTATTTTTGTTTGTTCAATGATTTAACGATTTGTCTACCAACTTTTATATATAGCATGTATATATACATATATATTAGGATTTATATATAGCATGTATATATACATATATATTAGGATTTATATATAGCATGTATATATACATATATATTAGGAATTATATATAGCATGTATATGTACATGTATATTAGGATTTATATATAGCATGTATATGTACATGTATATTAGATTTATATATAGCATGTATATGTACATGTTATTTAGGATTTATATAGTACATGTATATTAGGATTTATATATAGCATGTATATGTACATGTATATTAGGATTTATATATAGCATGTATATGTACATGTATATTAGGATTTATATATAGCATGTATATGTACATGTATATTAGGATTATATATATATGTATGTATATTAGGATTTATATATAGCATGTATATGTACATGTATATTAGGATTTATATATAGCATGTATATGTACATGTATATTAGGATTTATATATAGCATGTATATACATGTATATTTATATATAGCATGTATATGTACATGTATATTAGGATTTATATATAGCATGTATATGTACATGTATATTAGGATTTATAATAGCATGTATATGTACATGTATATTAGGATTTATATATAGCATGTATATGTACATGTATATTAGGATTTATGCATTTATTAGGATTTATGTATATCATCATCATCATGTCACGCTTTCAGCGCAGATATCCATGACAATCTCTCTCCATCCGTCCCTATCGCTCACCATTCTCGGGAGGTCCTCTATGCAGCATCCTGCATCTGCACAGAGCTGATCAACGTACATTTTTGCTGGTCGGCCCACACTGGCCCGTCCATGTGCTGGCTTCCACAGGAGGACGTCGCTTATGAGTTCGTCCTTGCTTCTCCAGCAGTGTCCCGCGTGTCTTGTCAGTCTTACTCGGATGGTTTGGGTGATATGTGGTAGGTGGCCGTATAGCTGCTTTCTTGTAGGGTGCTGTTTCCACGTCTTGTTCATGATTACCCGCAGCATTCTTGTGCAGCTCCCATCTAGTTTATTCTCTAGTCGCTTAGTTAGGGTCCAGGTGGTGCAGCCATACAGCAGCACCGACACGACAATGGCCTGGAAGAACTGTCTCTTTAGCTTGTCTGTGAGATTGGACCTCCATATGATAGATAATCTATTTATAGCGGCCCATGCCTTTCCTATGCGTGCATTAACGTCGTTTTCTGTGGAGGAGATGTTACTGCCTAAGTATCTAAATTGTTCTACAGAGTTTAGGAGTTTGCTATTGATGGTTGAGATGTCGTTTTTGTTTTTGAAAGACATGAACTCAGTTTTATCAGAGTTCACGTACAGGCCGACATTTCGTGCTGCCTTTTCTAGGCTGTGTAGTAAGGATTCGGCTTGTGCCGGTGTATTTGCGAGTAGTGCCAGGTCATCAGCATAGTCCACATCCGTAATAGTATGTGCGGGATATCGCCTGCTTCTTGCTTTTTTTAGTACGAGGCCTTTTTCTTTTATGGGATCTAGTGATGTTCTGAGTACGTAGTCTAGGCATATGAGGAATATATATGGCGCTAGTGTATCCCCTTGTAGGACTCCGGCGACAATGTCAAAGAAGTCTGTGTCGCCATCTGGTGATCGTACCATTGCTTTTGTATTTTGGTAGAGCATCATTATGGCGTTAACTGTTTCCTTGGGTATGCCATATGCTATATGCTAGCAGTATTTGCTCCATTTTCCCTCTGTGTATGGAGTCAAATGCTTTGGAGAAGTCTACAAATAGTAGGGTTGCCTCGAGATTCTTTGCACGGACCCCAAAAAAATATGTATATATACATATATATTAGGATTTATATATATGTATATATACATATATATTAGGATTTATATATATGTATATATACATATATAATTAGGATTTATATATATGTTATATTATTATATATATATATTAGGATTTATATATATATGTATATATATTAGGATTTATATATATATGTATATATTATGTATATATATTAGGATTTATATATATATGTATATATTATGTATATATATTAGGATTTATATATATATGTATATATTATGTATATATATTAGGATTTATATATATATGTATATATTAATGTATATATATTAGGATTTATATATATATGTATATATTATGTATATATATTAGGATTTATATATATATGTATATATTATTATATATATTAGGATTTATATATATATATGTATATATTAGTGTATATATATTAGGATTTATATATATATGTATATATTATGTATATATATATTAGGATTTATATATATATGTATATATTATGTATATATATATAGGATTTATATATATATATATGTATATATATATTATGTATATATATTAGGATTTATATATATATATATATTTATATATATATTATTATATATATATTATATATTATGTATATATATTAGGATTTATATATATATGTATATATTATGTATATATATTAGGATTTATATATATATATGTATATATTATGTATATATATTAGGATTATATATATATATGTATATATTATGTATATATATATAGGATTTATATATATATATATATATATATGTATATATATATTAGGATTTATATATATGTATATATTATTATGTATATATATTAGGATTTATATATATATGTTATATATTATGTATATATAATATTATATATATATGTATATATATGTATATATATATTAGGATTTATATATATATATATGTATATATTATGTATATATATATATTAGGATTTATATATATATATATATGTATATATTATGTATATATATATATAGGATTTATATATATATATATGTATATATTATGTATATATATATTAGGATTTATATATATATATGTATATATATTATATTATTTATATATATATATAATTTTATGGATTTATATATATATATATATATATATGTATATATATGTATATATATATATAGGATTTATATATATATATATTATATATATATGTATATATATATAGGATTATATATATATATATATGTATATATATATATGTATATATATATATTAGATTATATATATATTATATGTATATATATTATGTATATATATATATATAGGATTATATATATATATATGTATATATATTATTGTATATATATATTAGGATTTATATATATAATATGTATATATTATGTATATATATATATAGGATATTTATATATATATATGTATATATATTATGTATATATATATTAGGATTTAATATATATATGTTA
>CM042149.1:40721416-40728009 GCA_023376005.1 Doryteuthis pealeii | reverse complement strand
ATATTTTGTATATCAATATTAGGATTAATATATACTATACAATATGTATATATTATGTATATATATTAGGAATTATATATATAGTATATATTATGTATATATATTAGGATTTATATATATATTATTGTATATATTATGTATATATATTAGGATTTATTATATATATTGTATATATTATGTATATATATTAGAATTTATATATATAATATGTATAGTATTATGTTATACGTATAATTGGATTTATATATATATATATGTTATATTATGGTAATATATATTAGGATTTATATATATATATATGTATATATTAGATATGTATATATTATATATGGATTATATATATATATATATTATATATATGTATATTATATAATATATTACATTTGGATTTTATATATATATATAATAGTAATTTGTAATATATATGATATTATATATTAGTATAATATATATATTAGAGTATATATGTTATATATAGCTATATAGTTATGATTATAATTGTATAATATAGTATTAGGATTTATATATATAATATATGTATATATTATGTATATATATATTGGATTTTTATATATATATATATGTATTATATTAGTGTATAAGTATTATATTAGGATTTATATATATATTATATGTATATATTATGTATATATATTATGGATTTATATATATATAATATGTATATATTATGTATATTATATTAGGATTATATATATATATATGTATATTATTATGTATATATATTAGGATTTATATATATATATATAGTTATATATATTATGTATATATATTAGGATTTATATATATAATATAGATATATATATATGTATATATATTAGGTTTATATATATATATATGTATATATTATGTATATATATTAGGATTTATATATATATATATAATTGTATATATTATGTATATATATTAGGATTATATATATATAATATTATATATTAATGTATATATATTAGGATTTATATATATATATATATGTATAATATTATTGTATATAGTATTAAGGATTTATATATATAATATATGAATAATATTATGTATATAAATATTAGGATTTATATATATATATATGTATATATTATGTATATATATTAGGATTATATAATATAGTATATATTGTATATATTATTATTTATATATATATAATGTATCGATATATAGTGTATAGTATCTATACGGATTTGATATAAGATATATAACTGTATATATTTAATTGTTTATATAGTATATAGTAAATTTTAAGGTATAATATTAGTATATATTTATGGTATATATATTCGGATTTGATATTATTATATATGTTATGATAATGGTATATATATTTGGATTTTATATATATATATATGTATATATTATGTGTATAATACTATTTAGGATTTATATAGTATTATATGTATGAATATTATGTATATATATTAATTTGGATTTTGGATATATATAATATGGTAGTATATTTATGAATGTATATATAATTTAGTGGATTTATATTGATAATATATGATATGATTATTAATGGTGTTTATTGATATTAGGATTTATATATACTATATGTGTATATCATTATATATTATATAGGATTATATATTTAGGTATCATTATATATATATATATAGTATTATATTATGTGGTATATATATTATATTAGGGATTTATTATTATATGTATGGTATTATATTATTATGTGTATATGATATATTCGGAATTTATATATATATATATATGTATAATTATATGTGTATATATATTGGATTTATATATATATATATGTATATATTATGTGTATATATAATTAGGATTTATATATATTATATGTAGTATGTATTAATGTGTATATATATTAGGATTTATATATATATATATGTGTATATATGTATGTGTTATATATATATGGATTTATATATTATATATATATGTATATTAATGTGTGTATATATGCTATACGATAATAATAGTATGAGGTATATATATTGTGTATATATATAATTGGATTTATTATATATATATATAGTATTATTGTGCAACGTTTAAAAAGTATATATATGTATATATGTGTATATATATTCAGGATTATATATATTATATGTAATATATATTATGGATTTATATATATATATAGTATATGGGATCTATATACGTATTGATATATATATATGTATATATTAATTGTATATATATTAGGATTTAAGTATGGTATATTATATTATATATTATGTGTATATATATGGGATTAGGGATTTATATATATATATATGGTATATATTATGTGGTATATATATTAGGAATTGTATATATGATATTGATATTTATGAATTAATGTGTAATATATATTCGGATTTTATATATATATATATGTATATATTAATGTGTATATATAATTAGGATTTATATATATAATATATGTATATTATTGTGTAAATATGATTAGGCATTATATACTATAATATAATCGTATGTATTATGTGTAGTAGTATTACTTGATTTATAAAAGGTAAATGTAATTGTTGTAGTTATAATTTGGTTTCTATATATAATATTAAGTATGTGTAATATGATATTAGTGATTTATCCTATATTCGATTCACTATATATATATGTGTATATTATTAGGATTGTATACTATTATATGTATAATATTATTGAGCTATTTATTAGGATATTATATAGTATATATGTGGTATTGATATTTGTTGTATATATATTAGATTTTTAATTATATATATATTGTATATCTAGTGTTATATAATTGGTTCACATCTACTATACCCCACCCATGTCTCAGACTACACTAGCTGTCTCAACTATTGGATTAATTATTAATGATATATATAGTGATATACCCGGATTATATATATATATATGTATAGTATTTATGTGATATTACATACTTAGTTATATATATATCTATGTTATTTGATGTGGCTATATATTTAGGGAATTGCCAGTATTCTACTAATAAGTAGATAATATTATGGATAATGGATTTAATATGATATATAGTTTATATTTGATATATATTAGGCATCTGTAAATTATAATATATGTATATTGTGTAATAGTTAAGTTTAATTATGTATCATATGTGTAATATATATTAGGATTTAGTATATAGTATAGGAATTAATTACTAGTATATTATGATGTGGATATACTTACTGTCTGTGGTATTTCCATGTATATATAGGATTTATATATAGATTTTGTATAATATTTAGTGTGTGAAATATATATTGGCTGATTATATGTATATATATATAGATTTATATGTATATTTGATTCATGTGTGTATATATGATTCAGGATGAATAATATAGTATATTAGTAATATATATGGATTATCTATAATGTATGTAAATTATTATGTGTATGAGATAGTATTACTAGGATTTGATATATATAATATGTATATCTATTGATGATATATATATTAGTGTTTGATATATAAAGTATAACTTGCTATTATGATATTTATTGAGACTTATATGTATATATATGTATATTGTTATGGATTTATTGCGTTTATATATATGTATATAGTATATAATAGGTTTATGATATATTATAGATGTATATATTTGTATATATATAATGGATTTATATATAGTATAAGTATATATAATGTATAGTATTTTATGGCATTTGGTATTAAGTATATAGGATTTTATATATAATATATATGATGTGATATTATATATATGATTGTATATATATTAGGATTTATATATATATATTAGTATGTATACGATATATGTAATATATGTTAATATATATTAAATTATATATTATTAGTATATATATATTGGATTAATATATATTATATATTGTATGATATATAGGATTTATATATATATATTGTATATATTATTGTTATATATATTAGGATTTATATATATATATTATTATGTATAATATATTATGTTTTATATTATTTATTTAGGAGATTTATAGTATATATATATATATGTTATATGTGTAGTATATTGTATGATATTATTAGGATAAGTATATGGATATATATATATGTATATAATGATATAATCTGTGTAAATGGTTGGTAATATATGTATGGTATATATATTAGGATTTATATATATACGATATATGTATGTATATGTATTATATGATATATAGTATTAGGATTTATAGTATTATAGTCATATAATGTATATATATATGTGTATATATATATTATGGATATGTTATATATATATATTAAGTATATAGTATATATTAGTGTATATATATATATATGTATATAGGATATTATATAATATATAGTATAGTATATATATATGTATATTATATTATGGATTTATATATATATATATATGTATATATTATGTATATATATATATATGGATTTATTATTATATCATAATGTTTTTTTTGATATATGATTATGTATATTATATTATATATGGATTATATGATTATATATAATGTTATATTATGGTTATATATGATATTAGGATTTTATAATATATATATATGTATATATTATGTATATATATATTCGGATTTATTTATATTAATATATGATATAATATTATGTATTTATATTCAGGATTTATATATATATATATATGTATATATTATGTATTTATTAGTGTATTAGAATTTATATATATATATATGTATAATATTGAAGTATATATAGGTATTAGGAATTTATATAATATATATGTATATATTATGTATATATATATTAAGGAATTTATATATATATATATATGTATATATTTATGTATATATATTTAGGATTTATATATATATATATATGTATATATTATGGTATATATATATTCTTGGATTATATATATATATATATGTATTATTATATGTATTATATAGAGAATTAAGGATTTAATATATATTATATGTATATATTGATGTAATATATATATTAGGATTTATTATATATATATATGTATATATTATGTATATATATATTATGGATTTATATATATATATAATATGTATTATTATGTAATATATATATTGGATTTATATATATATATATATGTATATATTATGTATATATATATTAGGATTTATATATAATATATATGTAATATAGTTATGTATAATATATATTAGAGATTTATATATATATATATTATGTATAATTATGTATTATAATTAGGATTATATATAATATTTTATATATGTATATATTATGTATATATATATTGATTTATATATATATATAGTGTATATATTATGTATTATATTTTCAGGATTTATATATATATATATGTATATATTATGTATATATATATTAGGATTATATTATATATATATATGTATATATTATGTATAGTATATATTAGGATTTTTTATATATATATATATGTATATTATTATGTATATATATATTAGATTTATATTATAATATATTGATGATATATTATGTATATATATATTAGGATTTATATGATATATTATATGTTAGTATTAATGTATATATATATTAGGATTATATATATATATATATCATATGTAATATATTATGTATATATATAGATTAGAGATTTATATATTATAGATATATGTATATATTATGTAATATATATTTAGGAATTTTATATAATATATATATATGTATAAATATTATGTATATATATTTATGTGAATTTATATATCGGTATATATATATATGTAATTATATTATGTTATATATATTGGAGGATTTATAATAATATATATATGTATATATTATGTAAGTATATTATATTGGATTATATATATATATTATATGTATAGTATTAATGTATATATATATTGAGATTTATAATATATATATATGTATATATTATGTGTATATTATTATTAGGAATTTATATATATATATATTATATATTATGTATAATATATATTAGGATTTTATATATATATATATGTATATATTATTGTATAATTAATATATTAGGATTTATAATATTATAAATATAGTGTATATATTTATGTATATATATATTAGGATTTATATATATTATAATATGTATATATTGATGTATTATATTATTAGGATTTATATATATATAATATGTAATATATTATGTGTATATATTATTAGGATTTATATAATATATATATATGTATATATAGTATGTATAGTATATATAGATTTATATATATATATATTGTTATATATTATGTATATTATAGGTTTATATATAGGGTATTATATTATATATTGATATATAATTGGTATATCTATTTATGTGTATATATATAGTATATAATGAGGATATTTACTATATATAATATGAATTATATAATTATGGTAATATTTGTTTTGCCGGGACTGACACGGATGTTGTGAGGAACTAATAATTGAGTGATCATAGAGCGTAGTGGTATACATCGATACTTGATGTATAGATATATATTGAAGTGATAGTATTCATATAAATATTGTATATGTTATGTATATATGTATTGAGGAAATTTCTCACTCGAGATATAAGTGTATATATTATTGTATAATGAAGTATTAAGGATTTATATTACTATATACTATGTATAATATTATGTGATATATTAGTATTAGAGAATTATATACTATATAATGATAACAA
>CM042149.1:40646416-40718916 GCA_023376005.1 Doryteuthis pealeii | reverse complement strand
GGTGCTGTCTTGAATGGGTTTCATTATGAGGGCATCCCATCATGGTGCAATTGTTACAATTTATAGTATCATAAATTGTTGACAGACCCTGTAGCTGAATATGAAGGCTGTTGGCTTTGAAATCAGAGAGTGGAAATTTACCAGTAACAGTTATAGCTTTCTGACCCCTGAAGAACACGTCACGAGAAACACGTAACTAGATTTAGATTTTAAATACAACCTGATGTTGGAGCAGAAAGCATCTGCCTTTCTCTGCTGGGGTTGAAATTTCATTTGCATGGAAGAACATGGGCTAGACTAAATAAAATCTTGATCAAGAAATAAGTCTTGTAGTTCATTCAATTAATTATACAATGACTAAAGTTGGCCCTTAGTTAAGAAAAAGAAGAAGCATTTAGAAGACTAGACAACAAGATGTCGGCCAGAGAAGAAAAAGATGAAACTGCCAGACAAGATAGCAAGAAGAAATGAAGTAACAGGTAAGTCTCTAAATTCTCTCTGATATCTCCCTCTATCACCAAGAACTCTCTGAAGTAACACACTCTCACACTCTTTATTGTATACCCGACAATGGGGTATATAACATAATGGTTAGCAAGATAGTCTTGCAAATTGATTTTGATTTCTTTGCATTCAGCAGAACTTTCACCATTCAAAGAATTTGTCAAATTGATTTCTTATAGAATTATGAGGGAGAGTCAAAAATTATCTGCACTTTCGCCATAAGATATCTTTATTATTGTCACATTGCATTCTGCACATGTATGCTTATACACTGTTGTGGTCATGTGATCAAATTTTGAGCCTGATTGCCCTAATTTGCTTGTTGTTATTACAGTGTAAACATGGCCGCTCCACTAGTACTATGCACCAAATAAGTGACTCAATTTCACTAGTTGGAAGAAGTATCAGGGACTGAAATCCATTGGGTAATCTGAACATTAGCTACATAAATGAGAGTAAGCTTCCCTTGTTTGTTTCACTTTGAAGAAGCAATATGTTTTGGTCAGCCATTTTCATTTCACCGTAAATCTACACTGAAAATACAAATTTTCACCGTAATCAATACAACTGCATGTTTTAACACGAAAATATCAAAGAATGTGTTCTTAATAACAATTAAGTTCATTTCAAATAATGCGCAAGCACAATTAAGAACACATTCTTTGATATTTTTTTCTTTTTTTTCATTTATCTTGCATACACTAAAACTATGTGAATTGAAATAAGTTCTACTCCTTCAAACATTAAAAAAGGAGAAAAAAAAATTTTTTTTTTTTTTTAACATACTGTTTTCACATATGCAATGAATATTTACCACAAAACTACGGCCTACTTAATTAAACATAAAACATTTTTTTTTAACAATACGGAATAGAAGTACTACATCGAACATGTACCCTGCTGAGGAAAATAAAAACTGTTTTTGATTAGCTGTTGTCAATATGAAAAATGAAGTACTACAATAAGCCTGATTACAAAGCTGAGTCATTTAATGTTGGAGAAAACATGTTTTTTATAATGATATTATTATCTTTTGCGTTCTATTCTGCATTTGTACCCAAAAACTATTTAAATATTAAAATGTGTCTTTTGTTTGCCAATAATAGCATAAACTATTTATTCAATTCATCATATGTGCAAATCTCCATAAACTTCTGATTAAAATCTTCTGTTGGTTTGTTTACAAATATATTCGAAAGTGGAAGTTATTGGATGACAAAGCAAAAGTGAACCTTTTATTAATGGAAAGATTTAGCATGCTTATTGGAGACTTGATCCTTGAAGTTGTATTGGAAGTGTAAATGTTCGGTAATCTGAACATTAGTTACATAAATGAGTAACCTCACCTTGTTTATTTCCTTTTGAGGAAGCCATATGTTTTGGTCGGCCATTTTCATTTCACTGTAATCAATACAACTGCATGTTTTAACACAAAAATATCATAAAATGTGTTCTTAATAACAACTCAGTTCATTTCAATAATGCACAAGCACAATTAAGAACACATTTGTATGATATTTTCATGTTAAAACATACAGTTGTATTGATTCAAACAAATTTGTATTTTCAGTGTAGATTTATGGTGAAATGAAAATGTCCGACCAAAATATATGGCTTCCTCAAAGTGAAATAAACAAGGGGAGGTTACTCTCATTTATGTAGCTTATGTTCAGATTACCAAAATGTTCTTGGCAGGATGGTATGATCACAAAAAGGATTTAATGACTTGTTACATGGTATGCAGCCCAAAATGGGAAAATAAGCATCACATTAATCAGTTGTGATGAAGATGAGCTTCTGAATTGCTAGCTTTTTCAACATGAAAGTGTCAAATTCTTTTTATCTTAATAATTTTCCAATTCTTACCTCAAATATTAAATGTCAACCTCATTGTTTGTTATTTTCTTTTGGCAGTACCCTTCACCCTCCTCAAGTGTTCAGTTGACAACAACAAAACTACGTGGCTATGAATCTGCACCTTGCTCACAAACAGCTGTGCCTGAACCACAAATCTTGTAAGCATTTATTATACACTGACACGGTGTCATTTATTATACCAGGATTGTGGAGTCTGAACACAAAACCTTTGACTCCAACTCTTCTAATTTTCAGCACCTCTAACTCTGACTCCTCTTTATGTCATCAATTCATGATCAATATAAAACCATGATTTTTATTTCTCTGAATTTTTGAGATGAGGTTTGATAATTTGTATTAATTTCATTATTCAGACTATTGTTCTCATCTTTATTTAAACACAATGTTTTAGGCCTTCTTCAGGTATTTCTTGTTGGACTCGGGAAACCTTCTCTTCAAACTCTGAAATTTTCTTGTCGAATTCGGAAGCCTTCATTTCTTAATTGGGAGCCTTGGCCAATAGTGACAGTAACATAGAATAATTAACACAGCTTAACACTTATACCCGGTCATGGTTAATGAAATGAGCACAGTCTACGCCCGTGGATTAAATAAAGGGTTCAGTTCAAAGTTCTGTGAAGGCTCCCAATTACAACATGAAGGCTTCTGAGTTCGACAAGAAGATTCCTGAGATCAAAGAGAAGGTTTCGACAAGAAATACCTGAAGAAGGCCGGAGGGCACATCGCCCGAAACATGTAGATAACAATAAAGATGAGGACAATAGTCCAAATAATCCAAATAATACATGATTTTTTTTTTGTAGTCTATTTATAAGGAGTGTGCACTATGTAATTTTTTAGACTAAACTAGGACCATATAGAGTGTAAATACAACTGTTGTCGGAGTCAGTATAGTTTTACCAACTGATTCCAACAACCCGTTAATTGCTTCCAACTCTGACTCTACAGCCCTCTATTATACAGTGATATTCATTTATTGGTAATCTGAACATTAGCTACATAAATGAGAGTAACCTCCCTTTGTTTGTTTCACTTTAAGGAAGCTGTATATCTTAAAATGTGTTCTTAATAACAATTAAGTTCATTTCAAATAATGCGCAAGCACAATTAAGAACACATTTTATATTTTCGTTTTTAAACATGCAGTTGTATTGATTCAAACAAATTCGTATTTTCAGTGTAGATTTACGGGGAAATTAAAATGGCCTACCAAAACATATGGCTTCCTCAAAGCGAAACAAACAGGAGTGGGGGTACTATCATTTATGTAGCTAATGTGCAGATAACCCATTTATTTATCTATTTCTTTTAAGAGATTTGTAAGTTTTCCTTATTCATCAGTCTCTTAACTGGTTCAGTGATGAATTGGGTAACTGCAAAATTTTCGAGTTGTTGTCTTTGCTTTTACACAATATTATGGAAATCTTAGAATCCACCTCAGATACAAAAATGATTTCCCTTGTCTAGCACTAGTTAAAAGGGGATAGATCACTCCGCTTACTTTACTTTTTATTATATATATATGTGACATCTGTGGTTAAGAATGTTTTTCGAACATCGGATTTCACAAATCACAAGAAGTGCTGTAACTTCAAGGGCACAAGAACTATATAGTCTTCCGAGACTACAATGACAATGAATGATATATGATATGATATGATATATATATATATATATAAGGTGATTTCCACTTCCTCACAGAAGAAGGTAATTTCTACAAAGTTCAGTTGTGAGCACACAAAGTGGCTCAGAAGTCCAGCTTTTAAATGTCCTGCCACATAAAAGACACATGAGACCACTGGCTACGTTTTTCACATGGTCACCTGACACCATGGGACCACATGTAACTCCAGAAACTAGCTTGTGACAGGCAAATCCTGCCACATACACTACATATATGGTCAGGCTTGAATGTAGAAAATGTATCCAGGATGTTTGATGTGCTGCTTCCATAGAGCCCGCTTCAAGATGGAATGCTCAAGCTGCATTGCCTCAAACCTTCTACAACCACCATAAACGAATCTCCTCCAGACCAATTCATAGCTGACCTTTCACAATCCTTCTACAACCACCATAAACGAATCTCCTCCAGACCAATTCATAGCTGACCTTTCACAATCCTTCTACAACCACCATAAACGAATCTCCTCCAGACCAATTCATAGCTGACCTTTCACAATCCTTCTACAACCACCATAAACGAATCTCCTCCAGACCAATTCATAGCTGACCCTTCACAATCCTTCTACAACCACCATAAACGAATCTCCTCCAGACCAATTCATAGCTGACCCTTCACAATCCTTCTACAACCACCATAAACGAATCTCCTCCAGACCAATTCATAGCTGACCCTTCACAATCCTTCTACAACCACCATAAACGAATCTCCTCCAGACCAATTCATAGCTGACCCTTCACAATCCTTCTACAACCACCATAAACGAATCTCCTCCAGACCAATTCATAGCTGACCTTTCACAATCCTTCTACAACCACCATAAACGAATCTCCTCCAGACCAATTCATAGCTGACCTTTCACAATCCTTCTACAACCACCATAAACGAATCTCCTCCAGACCAATTCATAGCTGACCTTTCACAATCCTTCTACAACCACCATAAACGAATCTCCTCCAGACCAATTCATAGCTGACCTTTCACAATCCTTCTACAACCACCATAAACGAATCTCCTCCAGACCAATTCATAGCTGACCTTTCACAATCCTCAAAATTTATGCCAAAAGTCTTAAAGTTGTTTTTTTATGAAATCCTTGAAACGTTTCTTGGGTTTGTGTCTTGGACGTTTACCATACTGGACTTCCCCCATAAAACAGTTGCTTTGGGAGTCTGCCGTCCTCCATCTTAACAAGATGTCCAGCCGAGTGCATCTGATTTTGTATGATGCGCATTTCTATGCTGGACACATTGGCTTGTTGCAGGACAGTGGCCTCTGATGTGAGTGATTGCCACCCAACGTAGCATACTTTATATGTATGTGTCAGTATTTATATATATATATATATATATATATATATATATATATTGACACATACATATAAGTATAAACCTTCTATTTGTAATATTTTTTTTATCTTAGTATTTCATCTATGATTTTTTATGTTTAGGTCTCACATCAACCAGAAAATTCTTGAACAGTCTTATAAAAGGATTCATGACAAAATCCCCAGATCTGGTAAGCAATTTTTTTCTCTTTCTGAATTATTTCCATAATAAATTTCCAAAAATTTAAGTCTTTTTTTTTTTTTTAACATAGCAAGAAACTTGTGAAGTGGAAAGGAATAAATCTTATTACTTTACAGTAATACTTCAGTTATTAATCTACATATGTTTCTAAAAATATTGTCTATCACCAAGCAAATGAAACACTACAGTACAAAGTCAATACAATATAAATTAATAGAGTATTTTTAATAGTGATTTACTGAAGCAAAGTACAAAAACAGATTGTTAATTCATTATAATTGAGCAGAAGAACTCAGATTGCAATAATAATAATAGAACTTTATTTGAAAAGAATGACTTCTGAGGTGAATATATAGTGAACTTTGAAATATCCCATTATACAGGTAAAAAATACCAAGAAAATTTATATATTATATATTATATATATATATATATATATATATATATATAATAAATCATCATTCATTGGAAGTCTAAGATGCCTGTATAAATACACTGTAGATGTTATTGCCTATGTCAAAAATCTTTGTCGTACAGATCTGTTATTTACTTTTACATGAAATCCGAAAATGGAATGGATTAAAAGACTAATTTTTTTTCCCGACCAACAATCTCGAAACCGGCATGAATATTTTTGCATTTCATCTTGGATGATTTGGATGGTCTCATTTTTAACCAGAGGGTGTTGCAAGGTGATAATAGACGGAAGATTAAAGAACACCAGTATTAATATATTTTTAATAGTTTTTAATAAGTCTCCAAAAAATTCAACATTATCTTACCATTGTTATATAGCCCATTGCGGATATATAAATAAGAGTGATAGAGAGAGTCTTCGTGTGATAGTGAGAGAGACAGATACAGACAGTTAAGACTGTGACTTATTTGCTTCTTTGTCTAGTGGTTGTTTCATCTTCTTTCTTTTGGCCAGTTGTTGTCTAGTCTCTTCTTGTCTTCTTCTAACTAAGGGCTTCTTTTCAAATCATGCATTAATCAACTACAAGACTTTGATTTTCTTTGATCAAAGATTTTATTACTGCATTGCCCTGATTTACCACGCGGTCTTAGTTACAACCTCAGTAGAACACGTCTGTCCTGCTTCATCTCTGGTTGAAAACTGATTACCTAACTCTATCACGTGACTCACGAGATTCCTGCCTCTGGGGTCAGTTGGGGCCATGGCCGTTACTTGTATTTTTCCATCCCCTGATCTGAAAAACAATGGTCCCTTAGAATTCTCACTACAGCGCTTGTCAAAAACCCATGCCACCACACAATTATGCAACCCTATTTCTATACTGACACTGAGGATTTTTTTTTTTTGTCTTTGATTCATTAAATCAGTTGCTAACAGTTCCAAGATGTCCAGTGCCTCATCTGAAAGAGACCTCCATTCTTTAAGCCGAACATTGACTATATCTTCCAGTCAGAATCTCACATTGCAGAGCGATGAAGAAGAAGATCTTCATTCTGATGATTCCAATTTTGATTTGCTTGATTCTCGAAATTTTGGTAAGTTGTTCTTCAGTTGATTTTGTTTCCTCTTTTGTCATTTAAGTTTTTTCAAACAGACTGGACAAATATGTCTTTATAAACAAATATTTATTTAATTGGCTGTAAAGAGATATATATGTATGTTACTAAAATTCATGATTGTGTATGTATGTATGTATTATATATATATATATATATATAAATAAATAAAATAATAAATAAAATTCACACACACATCACGTACTATAAAGGGGGATGCCATTATTTCAATTAAATAGGGTATTTATCCATTAATTAAAATTAAATAAAAATACACATACACATTTTATGTAGTATAAATGGAGACGCTGTTAAGTAGTTTAGATTAAGACGCTGACGTTTGTCAATAATTTTAAATAGATTTTTTCTTCCTCGCATTTGAAGATCAACAAAAAGAAGCCCAACACACCAAAAACAGAGGCTCACAGACTTTTTGTTTTGTGTAATAATTTATTTTTTCCTTAAATCACTGAAAGCCCTGATGAAGATCCATCTAAACAGACCGAAACACTGCAGCGTAGGCATAATAAATATCATTCGCTTATGAAACTTATGTTTTTTTTTTCAATTTTTACAATATTACATATACACACATACTTACATCTCACATGCACACACACTATATATATATATATAGACACACACTCCACTTCTGCTCATACTTGGGCTAGACATTTGAAGAGACCTAATCCGATCAATCAACTGCTCATGTCAAGACCTAACACTATAGGAATAAATCTGTATTGTATTTTCCAAATTGCTCTTATGGCAAACAAGCACCCAACCCTTTTTATCTTATATGTGCTAGAAGGCAATAGCTGAGGGTCTTAGTGTCCTGGGTATGACACTAAACTACCTCTAGTGGTGAGGTTCCAATTCTATAGCTCTGAAGAGTGTGTAGGATCCTTTCATTGCCATATGGTGTATATATATATATATATATATATATATATATATATATAAATTTTCACCCATCAAAAACTTTACATACCAAGATTTTTTTTTTTTTTTTGCACAATGTACTTAAAATATCTTAACTTAGACTCTCAGCTAGGCCTGTAGAATACACCAACTGCACCTCTGCAGAGAGACAACACCCTTCCTTAATTGCACCAACTATTGGCCATGAATGGCAACTTGTAATGCTTGAGTATGCGATTGTGATGGCTGAGTGATCTGTAATGCAGATATCCAGAGTGGTAGTATTTGTTAGGTTGCCATATATGGTTTAAATAGATCAAAAAACGAGTTTAAAAAATCTATCCAAAAAAAAAAAAATGAGTTTTAAAAAAACTTTGAATGCCCAAAAGAATGAATAAAACAAAAACATCTTCGGAAAAAGAAAAAAAAAAAACAAAGGTTGACATGCCATAAAATCTGTTGGATTTTACGGTAATTCAGTCAACTAAAATTTAAAAGTAATCTTCTGATAAAGGGATCTTTATCCTGAAATATTAAGAAAATAAATCAAAGTTAAATGAACATCATCATAGTTACCTCATTTTTTTTTTTTTTTACACTTGCATTGTGATAGCCTTCAAAACCAACCATCAAACCAATACAAACAGAATGCTTCTGTTGTATACTCAACATCGAGTATACAATCAAGAGAGGAACTTGGTGAGAGAAAGAGAGACAGTAGAGATTTACTTGTTGCTTCATTTCTTTTTTACTACTTCTAGTCGCCATGTTTCCTCCTCTTCTTCTTTGGTCGTCATCTTGTCGTCTAGCTGTCTTCTTACTAAGAGCTTTTTCTAAGGGCTAACTCTTTTAGTCATGCAATTAATTAAACCACAAGACATTTTTTCCTTGATCAAGATTTATTCCTCTAGCCTATGTTCTTCCATGCGGGGAGTTAACCCCAGCAGAGAGATGCACATGCTCTCTGCTTCAATCTGAGGTTGAAACTAAAATCTAAACTAATTAATTCACGTGACGCACAAGATTCGCGCCCCTGGGGTCAGGGAGCTATAACCGTCCTGGTATTTTCCATTCCCTGATCTGAAAACCAATGGCCCCTTTGAATTCTCGCTACAGGGTCTGTCAACAATTTATGCTACCACATAATATGTAACACTTCAAGCAAATTATAAAACTCTTTTAAGATGAAAAAATACTTTTGCAGTGTGACATCTTTTTAAATTCTTCTCGGTATATAGGGCCGGGTATAGCGTTTGGCTAGAAACCGCAAGGTCCCTAGTTCGATACCGGCCCTAGCCAACTCAGCGTATGAGTAGCACAGAGATCTGTGTGTTAAAGTAAGGAGCTGATGGTGGGTGTAGTGCTCCACCTGAGACACAAAAAAAAAACAATCTCCGTCTAGCGCTAGTTAAAAGGGGATAGACTCCCTCGCTGATTGGCTGATACCGACTTTAGGCCACCCCGACGACTTTACTTACTTATTCGAGTTTATTGTTTTAATGTTTTCATTTTTCTTCATTTGCAGGAAAGATTGCTGGTGGCTTTGAAAGCAGTTCATCCGAAGATTTAATGTCGGAATGTGAATCTTATTGTTCAGAGAAATTGTCATGACAATAATTCTCTTTAATTATTGTCACATAAAGATTGATATTAAAAGGTCATCATTGGCATTTGGAAAACCTAATTTCATATAAAGTCTTATTCAGTAGTCTTTATACCATCTTATTGAGATGAATTTATTATTCATGTTTTCAGCATAAAATAACACAAGGGCTGATGGTAATCTGAACATTAGTTACATAAATGAGAGTAATCTCCCCTTGTTTCTTTTACTTTGAAGAAGCCTTATGTTTTGGTTTGCCATTTTCATTTCACCGTAAATCTACACTGAAAATACGAATTTGTTTGAATCAATGAACTGCATGTTTTAACACGAAAATATCATTAAATGTGTTCTTAATTGTGCTTGCACATTATTTGAAATTAAATTATTTGTTATTAAGGCTTCCTCAAAGTGGAAGAAACGAGGGGAGGTTACTCATTTATGTAGCTAATGTTCAGATTACCGGGTTGACATACTATAAAATCCAACCAACCATCATATACAAAGTCTTATTCGGTAGCCTTTATACCTTTTATATAAAAGGTCCTAACAGGGCCGGTTTTAGCTCAGTCGGTAGAGTGTTTGGCTAGGAATCACAAGGTTCTTGGTTCGATACCAGCCCTTGCCAACTCGGCATATGAGTAGCACAGGGATCTGTGTGGTAAAGTGAGGAGCTGATGGTAGGTGTGGCACTCCACCTCAGATGCTAAAATAATCTCCTTGGTCTAGCACTAGTGAAAGGGGGATAGACCCCCTTCGCAGTCTGGCTGATACCGACATTAGGCCTCCCCAAGGCCTACTTTTTTTTAATATTAAAGCTAAAAACATTATTCAGATAAATTTATTCAGAATGTACATTCTTCACATAACAATATTAGAGTGTTGTGTATATGTGCACACCTAGATATATTCTAGGTTCTCTTATAACTTCTCATATACAACATCTTATTCACTAGACTTTATACTATTGTATAAAAGGTAAAAACATTATTGAGATAAATTTATTATTCAGGCTATACATTATTCACATAACAACATTAGTGTGTTGTGAAGTGTAAATGTGCACACATAGATATATTCTAGTTTCTTTTATTACCTCTCATATACAAAGGTATCCTGGGTATGATGTTAAACTGCACCTTTTGATGAAGTTCCAATTCTGGATCTCTGGGGAGTACCCTTTCATCACCATTACACACAGGTGAGTTTTAAAAAATTGAATACCCAACAAGAATGAATAAAAAAAACGTTTTCAGCCTAAAATAAACCAAGGGCTGACATGCCATAAAATTCAGCCAATCAGCCACCTAGACTTTATACCTTTGTATATAAAGTGAAAACATTGAGATAAATTTATTATTTGGTATATACATTCTTCACAT
The DNA here is from genome assembly GCA_023376005.1 of Doryteuthis pealeii. Taxonomy (NCBI): domain Eukaryota; kingdom Metazoa; phylum Mollusca; class Cephalopoda; order Myopsida; family Loliginidae; genus Doryteuthis; species Doryteuthis pealeii. The sequence goes on along the minus strand of CM042149.1, from coordinate 40,707,885 downwards.
AACAACATTAGTGCCTTATAAAGTACATGTGTACACCTAGATAGCTCAGTTGGTAGAGTGTCTGACTAAGAACCACAAGATTCCTGGTTCGATACCGGCCCTTGCCAACTCAGTGTATGAGTAGCACAGGGATCTGTGCGGTAAAGTGAGGAGCTGGTGGTAGGTGTGGCACTCCACATTAGACATCAAAACAATCTCCTAGGTCTAGCACTATTGAAAAGGGGATAGACTCCTTCACTGTCTGGTTGATACCGACTTTAGGCCGCCCTGTTGACCTTTACTTTTTTTACCTCTCATTTACTAAAATATTTCCAAGGGATAATTTGCTATTATCTGATTGGGACTTGATTATAGCAGTATATTCAGAAATTACTAACTATAAAATAAATAAATCTAGGGACCGTTAAAAAAAAAAAAAAAAAAAAAAAAAAAAAAAAATATATCACCTAGATTTAGTCAGCATAACAAGATAGTCTTCCTCTGCAAAATTACACTTCACATAGGGCCCAGTTTAGCTCCATCAATAGAGTATCCGCTTAAAAAAAACACAAAATTTCAGTTTCGATACCAGTCCCTACCAACTAAGCGTATGAGTAGCACATCTTTAGTTATCTGATCTGTGCAGTAAAGTGGGGAGCTGACGCTAGGTGTGGTGCTCCATTCCAGCACAAACAATCTCCTGGTCTAGCACTAGCAAAAAGGGGATAGACTCCCTCACTGTCCGGCTGATACCGACAATTGGCCACTCTGACAACTTTTTTTTTTTTTTTTTTTATAAGAAAACCCTGACCAAATATGTGTGAAGCAAGATAATTATTTAGTGTCTATTTTACCTATGTAAAAATAAATAAGATAAAGCTGAGTGGTCTGTTATTGGTATCAGCCGAGTAGCAAGGGAGTCCATCCCCTTTTCACTCACACTAGACCAGGGATATTGTTTTTGCACTGAGTTGGCAAGGGCTAGTATCAAACCTGTAACTCTGTGGTCCCTAAGTGGATGCTCTACTGACTCAGCTAAACTGACCCATATAACATATGTAAAATTTTGAAAATCAACTATTCATACTCTAATATGTAAGTGGCATTCTCCTGTAGATACCTACACATGGACACACCAGTGTAGGCCAAATATCAAAAACCTACATTGATCAGCTCTGTGTGGAAGACCTGCTTGGAGCAATGACCAATAGGGATGGGTGGCGAGAGTCATGGGAATTTATGCTGTCAGTACAACCTGATGATGATGATGTCTTGTGTGTGTGTGTATATATATATATATATATATATATATATATATATATATATATTTACTAACTCCTCCGTATGAGTCGGATGTAACACAAGGTCAATTCTTTAAGTGGAGTTTAACAGGTTTGAATTCAGAGTTTTCTTTCCAACTAGACTGGTTGCCTAACTGAGGTTAGAGAGCCCAGTCTGCTCTATTTACCCATAGCTGGAAGGAGAATAGTTGGATTAATATGATATGCAACTATTACACCAAGTGCCTCCTATTGATGTTTTGTATATATTACAGTAAGGTTTCTATTCAATTGCAACCAACCATATCATTTATTCAAAACACATTATGTACCCACAAAACTTATACACACCCCAATTCAGGACCAAAAGGGGGTGCTTCAGTAATCCTTCCATAGGTATTTAATGATTTTTACCAACAGAAGACCCAGAAAACAACTACTAAAGTGAAATGTCTGGGTAAGGGATATATTAGTAGAAGTAGTTGTGTGGTACACTCGAGCAGGTAAGTAGTGATACTGGTGCGACATCATCATACTAGTATTAGGCGTAGTAATAGGTAATTGTACTTCTACATTGTTTGGTATTTATAGCTGACACCAGCCAATCATATTACTGTGAGGGGGAACCCAGATGTATGCATATTCATTACATCACTCAGCAATGGAGGAACCCAACAAGAGAACATTCAAACCTACATCTACTGATTGTGAAAAGGCTGGCAAAAGAAAAAACAAAATGGCAGTCTGGTTATCTTAAAGATACATACTCCCCCAAATTTTTATTTATTTTTATTTTATTTTATATATTTTTTAGGAATGCTTCCGTTAATTAGCAGCAGGAGTCAGACTTGTACTCTCTTTTGATCTGCATTTTTCAGGAAAATAAACTTGTTTTTCATCTGAATTCCTAGATATTTTTGTTTTTCAATAAATTATTTTTGGGCATTTGTCAATAACAATGAATTAACTTTACTGCATACTTTAATGCTTCCTGTAATTCAACAACACTATAGCTGATATCCCCTCCCTCCACACACACACATGTCATGGCTATACACAGTTCATTTTCCTGACATTTGTTCATTATTCTATGTTCTATACATGCACATTTGATGAGTTTTAGTGCACCTGTGCACTAAACATAATAATAATAATAATTATTATTATTATAACAATAAATTGGCAACAAATTAAAGATTATTTAAGAATTCAGATTTAAAAAAAAAAACAAGTTTCTTTTCCTAAGAAAAAGCGCTTGTTGCTAATTTACATCTGTGCATGTGTGTATATAAATCACAATTTACAATAAAGATGAAAAATATTACTTTAAAAAATAAAGGAAGTAATCTTTTTAAACAAAGTTTTAATTTTTCTTCTTGATGGTCCAAATATAGAGGATGTTATAATTGCTTTCAAACCAGAGAGTGATTCCATTTCTGAATGTTCAGAAATGGGTGGTGCCAATGGCAGGAATATATCAATCAACTTCTGGCTTTGCGATTAACTTTGTCATAAACTTCAGGAAAAGCCTTTTCACACTGGAACTGTTTCCTCATCTGTTTGTAGAGGGTGTGGTCAAACATGCTTTCAAATTCAGAACGGCTCAAGTAGCTGTCGGCATACAACATCTGAAATCTATAAAATTGAGAAATTATCACATGACGAAATGGAACCACTTTCTCCAAACCATATAGTTTTGCTGTTTGTTTTTTTTTTTTTTTAGATAAAGATTAATGCTAATATAAGAATGAAAGGTGATTTTATCTTCAGTAGCTAATACCACTTATAATGCATTAGGAGGCCTCAGAAAAGCCTCCAAACGCAGGTGACTTTACATATTCATACAAAAAACACAACAAATACAGACTTTATTCTCTGAGCAACATTCAACATACATTATATGCTAGGACAAAAAGTCCTACAGGAAAAAGGGTACTTGAAGAGTGAATTGGATGAAAGTCCTAAATCAAAAGGTTTATCATTTTATAGCTTAGGCCACATGGTGGTGTACAAAGGCACATATGTTACGTGGCTATTCAAGGGCTGGTGAGCTAAACACCTATGGAGATTAAGAAACGTGTATAAGCCTATAGTTAGAGGGCAAGGCCCTCCCAAGTCTTAATGGGCAGAAACACAACTTTTCTAGTGCATACATGAAGATCGCAAATGAAAAAGAGTGAGTTTTCCCAGGGCTGTGTTTAAATAGCCAGGTTGCAATGCCCCCCCCCCCCTAGTGGCAAACCCTGGAAAATAACCCTTTGCCAATCTCTACCCTATCCAAACGAGGGAAGATAATCACTACACCGACAAGGTGACAGAAAAGGGTTCTATGGAAGAGTGGGATTCTAATATCACCTTTTCTGAATGGAAAGAAAGAAACTGAGGCTGGAATTATCAGTGACAATGAGAAAACCACCTGTTCAAAATAATCTGTGAGGTGGAAATAGGGAATGTAACCCTCCACCCCAAGAGTTAATGAGCACATGAGAGCTAAAGGTAGTACCTGTATGAATTAGCCTGCACAGTGCTAATGGGGAATATAACCCCCCCCCACACACACACACACACAAAAGAATCAATGGGCAGGGGGGCTAAAGGTAGTACTTGTATGAAATTGCCTGTAAGGTGTTAATAGGGAATGTAAACTCACCCCCCTCCCCCATACACACACTCCAGACTCCATGGACGTGAGGGCTAAAGGTAATACCAAATGAAAGCCTGCAAGGTACTAATGGGAAATGTAACCCCCCCAAAAAAACAAAAAACAAAACCTAGTTCCCTTCTTGTATGTGGTATAATTAAATGTTATATAGCATTAATTGACATCCTTTTTTTTTTCCTACCGAATATTCTGAGTTAGGTTACTCTCTTTTAGATAACCAAATGTATTATAAGAAACAGGGGCTAGCTACAAGTTAATACCTAGCTAATTCATATAAATTTAACGGATTGAGTATACTGCCCACTGAAGTGGCATTACATTGATAGGGGAGAAAAGCGGGGGGGGGGGGTCATTTAAAGTAGTTTTGACTAATGAGAAGAGGGCCCTTTCTTTGGTTTGAATTTAGAATTTTTCTTCTTGACTGGTTGCCATACCAAGGTTAACAGGCCTAGTCTGTCTTAATATTTATCCATAGGTGGAGGGAGAATAGTTGGATTTGTACCTTTCCCAAGAGTATTAGTACTATGTGAAATGCAAGCAGCTGTATCCAGGATTTGAACATGCCTCCATCTTATCATTGGCATGTTATTGGCATCTTGGACTGGTCTGCTTGTTGGTTAACTGTCACTCTGTGTAACGTACTGGGCCTTCATTTTTTATAGATGGGCTCATTTCTTCATGTGTGAAAACGACTCTTGAATTAAGGTCCAGGTAACCCTGTGCTGGCTTTTAAAAACAAACTCGAGTGCAAATCTTTTTCATCAACAAGTTTATTCATCTGTGATCGTCCTAGCAGTTATCAACACAGAGAGATAGAGAGATGTTTATAATAACAGAATCAGCATAATTAGAACTAGTAAACTCATGACGTTCCTGCCTGAGCTAGCTGTCAAACTTTGGAGAGGAAAGAAAGAAACAAAGAAAGGCCAGCTGGTTCTTGGCTACATTAAAGGTCAGTGTCATCTTGCTCTCAGGTCACTTCCTGTCCTTCACTGCCTCACTTTGAATCCCTGTCCCCTATTTTATGCTTACCATTAATCAGCTGATTATTTTTCTTACTTCATTCCCCTACAAATTTTTGTATATTTTAATTCCATTATATATTGTTATTATATTGTGACCTGATTCAGGTTTGGAAGATAGAAAAGAAAGAAAGAAAAAAAACGGAAATATAACTCGCTGGCCGACTTCGGCCGTAGATTTAAAACAGATGGGCGATCCTGAAATGACCTCGACCGGGGAGTCGAGGCGGATGGTGGCAGACCATATCAGTAGTAAAATCTCAAGTAGGTCGGAACTCCCAGAAGTGAGAGAAGCCGTTCTTAGACGAGTCCTTTGATGTGATCAGACTTGAGTCTCATGGGAAAAGATAAATCTTGTTTTATAGATTACCGGAACATGAAGAAACCAGGATTAAAGAGAATCTATTGTTTTTATGTTTCCCTACTACTTGAGAATTGAGATAACTTGTTAAAAATCGAAATTAAAGAAAGTCGAATGTATTTAAAAAACATTCAAGTGGCCGGAAGAGATGGCACCCAGATTGGTGAGCGGAAGTAAATTTGATTGGCTGGTTGGAAACAAGAGGGGGCGGTTACCCTGCTTGAGTGGGTGGAGCAGAAAAATTCCCGATGTCTTCGTGCCGGCCGGAAATAAAATTGTTCCGATCGGAGTATGATTTAACTCAGACGTTTTTGGCTTGAGAAGCAGAAGAGGCCGAATAGGCAGATGAGGCCAAATGGGCAGATGAAGTTGTGATCGCTTGAGAATCGGGCTAGCTGACAAGATTAACGCAATACTGAGAGCCGAGAGTAACTGACTTCAGCTAAGACCATTTTGAAAACTTAGTCAACTTACGAACTGTTTTGCACAATACTTTGCAGAAGACCAGAAGTATTTAATTACGGGCACATCACTCCCACAAACCTTGAGAAGTAATTATTTGTATTCCTATATTTTCGAATATAAATGTTGTTGATTTTTTTAAAAAAGAAAAGATTCGTTATTTTTTTTTCATATGACCAATCGGCCGCCATTAATCTCGGAAATCAGTTTCTATAGCAGATTTCTAGTCGTTTGAGATCTTAGCACAACGTGGGGCATTCGGCTAGACTTCCAGCAAATATAGAGACCCTGCAATCCGTGGTTGATGCAGAAAATCCGATCTTGACGGCCAATTTCGGAGATTCTGTGAGCCCTTCAGCTCGGGAGCGACCGACGGGTTATATTTGGTGCCTTAATGACCCAGGATTTTTCGACCGGACTGTGACCACAGAAAAAAAAAACCCCTCAAGAAGAAACCACCCCAGGAACCCAGACAGCAAGGACGCTGAAACGTTGAGACCCAGGAACCCAGGAGCTTTGAACGAGACGACAGTTTTTAAAAGAAAAACAAAAACAAAAGAGACTCTAGTCAATTTGACTTTTAAAAAAAAAAAAAAAAAATTCTGAGAGAACCAGCAACCCAGAAACTGAGGAGGCAAGGATCATTTAAAGGTAGGACACTCTTTTGGTTTTTTTCCCTTTTTCTTTGTTGTCATATATCTCTTGCCAGTGTTTTTGAGTATAATGAGTGTGGGCGGGTCTCAAGATAGTTTGAATAGGGGGTGTCAGGAAGCTGATGAGGGTGGATTAGGAAGAGGAAACCTTCATAGGATATTAGGTGGGATGCGAGTGCCAGTGTTTAAGGGCGATTCTACCAGACTGCAAGACTGGATAGAGTCGATAGAAAAAAAGAAATTGATCTATGGACTATCAGATAGAGAATCGGTGCTGTTAGCATTTGAGGCAACAGCGGGACCGGTTTCGAAATCCATAAGAAGATGGATTGAAGAAAGTCCCGGTTTAGGGTGGGAAGAATTGAAAAATAGAGTGATAGAAAAGTATGCTAGTGTTCGTACCGAGATAGAGGCAAATAGGAAGTTACTTAGGCTGAAGCAGGAATCTGGAGAAACCCCTTCAGAGTTAGGTGAGAGAGCGACCGAATTGGCGTTGCTTGCCTACCCGGAGGAGGTGGCTCGGGAATGTAAGGTGATCCAGGCCCAGCTGGTGGATCTATACATAGATGCCTTACAGGACGACGAAGTGAGAAACGAGATACTTCGTGGGAGACCGGCCAGGTTGGCCGATGCGTTAGAGCTAGCCCGAGATGGAGAGAGATTCTGGGATCGATCTCGAATTAGAAAGAGCCAAGCTCAGGAAAGGATTAAGGAAGAAGCGATAAATATTTGGGAAAGAAGGGTCCCAGGTCCAAGAGGGGGACGGAGAATACTCCATGAAATAAATGAAGATTGGGGGAAGAAATAGACCCCAGGCGTGAAACATGGTCAGTGTGGCGTGGATTTCATAATCCCCCACCGAGACATAACAGGACGGGTTGTTGGACCTGTAAGGGTGAAGGACATAGGTCCGTGGAGTGTCCGACAGGGAGAAATAGACAAGAAGCTGGGTGGGATAGACGAGATAAGGATAGGTCTAAACAATCTCCAGTAGCTAGTCTCAAAGCTGTCCCAAGAAATCAGGGAAAGGCCTATGGAACAACTAGAGTAATTAGGACCAGGGTGGCCCCAATTAGAACGATAAGATTTAGATGTTGGAACTGTGGACAACCAGGCCATAAGTCTGCCAACTGTCCTCATAGAAAGTGCTGGGTTTGTGACCAGTTAGGTCACGTGAAGAAGTCCTGTCCCAGGCGAATAAGAAGAGAAAACAGGACTGGGAATAAGACGAAGTGTTGGAAGTGCTTTAGATTGGGCCACATTAGCAAATACTGTTTTAGTGGAACAGAAAGTAAGATAGAGTCGGAAAGTTGTGACTCGGAGGCAGGAACGGATAATGCAAATTATCTGTTATCAGTCCCAATGTCTGGAAAGACACGGGGCTGGAGTAAAGGAAAGAAGATAGCAAGAAAAAGTAAGGTAGAGTCGGAGAGTTGTGACTCTGAGGTAGGAACAGATAATGAAGGATATCTGTTGCCAGTCCCAAGGTCTGGAAAGATGCAGGGCTGGAGAAAACGTAAGTCAGAAGGAAAGGCTCAGGTATTCTCGCTCTTAACTGGGGAGAAACAACTGACCTGTAGAGTTAGATTAGGGAAAATTAAAGTAGAAGCTTTAATTGACTCTGGGGCGTCCGTGTCATTGATCAGTAGGGTCGTTTATGATCGCCTGAAGACCCGGAAGGAATTAGGGAAATCAGACCTAAGTATTAGTCAGGCTAGTGGTGAAGATTTGACAGTATTAGGTATGACATGGCTACCATTGAGAGTAGGTGGGGTGGAAAAGAACCACAAGCTGTATGTAGTACCTGATTTGCACAACGAGATAATTTTAGGGAGAGACTGGCTTGGACGAAATAGGGCACAGTTGACGTTTAACCCCCAATGTTGTCAGTGGGTGGGGTAGAGGTGTCCCTAGGGGGCGGTGAAGAAAAAGTAGTAGGAATACTAGCCAAAAAGGATGTAAAATGTCCGCCCAGAAAGATAGTCGCAAGTAAAGGTGAGGAAGTAGTTCCTATCTCCCAACTACGAGAGAGACTTGAAAAAGAAGAAAGTGTAGAGAGTGAGCCTGAGTTGCCACTCAAATTGAGGATAAGGGGGAGCACAGGCGTTGAAACCTCAAGGGGGAGTAGTGCTGGCCCCCAACAATGAGTAGGTAAGAAGGTAATGGAAAAGTGAATAATGTCTTGGGTTGTTCGCGTGTGCTGCCGTTCGTGTGGAAGGGCCCCCATGCGGGGGTGGTGCTCGCGGATATTTTGAGACTGAATTCACCAAGCATTAGGGTAGGTAACCGAAGAGATAGATATCTGTATGAATTGATAGAAATACTAGTGGTGGTTACCTATAAGTAAAATGAGATACTCACTCGTCTCTTGTAAGGATGAATAAAACGAGTGAGGTGATCATAGCCAGATCAAGGTGGCTGATAGTAATAGACTTAGGGCTGTATGTGGAGATATTGACCAGGTTGGTAAAAGAATTAGCTGAACTTAGGAAAATTATAGTTCACTGAGAGGAATTCGGATGATGATAAGTATCTAAGGTTGTTAGATTTCTTGGAGCAGGAGGCCTCTATGGTAGTATACCGTGGGATGAAAATGCAGAATTATTTGAAAGGGGGTAGAGTTGTTGCAAACCAGACCAAAAAGAGCGGTGGTACCCATAGCAGGAAAAGCCCTAAGTGTGTTGTTCGGAACAGTATCCGAAAGCGACAAGAAAATTGAAAGATGTAAAAGAGGGTCAGAAAGTGTTAGCCCAGGTAGCTAAGGAAAGCGTATCCATTTTAAACATGACAAGGGTGGAGTTAGCTAAGAACAGAGGCACTATAAATTGGCTTATTGGTAGTATGGAAACCTTGCAGGGAGAAGTGGGGAATGTGACAGACAAGTTATGGTAACCCCTGGTCGTCTTAGAAGTATTCTCGTAGGTATACGGGCAGGGCTCTCTCATCATTTGAGATTGCCAGTTGACCCTACTAAAGAATTGTGGATGTATTATAGTGCCTTGGGCTGTGTTACTTGTTTTAGAAGATGATAGACTGTTGGTATTGTTATCCGTTCCCCTACTGGATAGAGATAGTATTTTTGAAAGATATCAGGTGATGAATTGACATCTCCCATAACCCCGGGTAGACCAGACACTTGGAGCAGTTGCTCGATATAAAATTGGAACTGAATTTCTCGTTTTGAGCTTGGTTCGACTAGAATTCCTGCTGTTGTCAGAGGTAGAAGCAATAAGGTGTAAAAGTGATGTCTTAGGAACTTGCGACTCTGTGAGTCCCATATATGTAATGGATAATCGTAAGTTGTGTATACTAGAGTTATACAAAGAGAAGTTTCAGGGAAAAAAAGAATCAATTTTTAACTTATTGGAGACCAATATTAGCGATTAGGTGGAGTTATGGAAAACCCTAGTGAAGGATTTTCTGAGGCCACGTTAAGAAAGATACCTAAGCTTTTAGGGCCAGTTGAGAGGATTGATTTAGACCAGTTACAGGATAAGTTAAGTTCAGTAGGGACATCGAATTCAGTGTGGAAGGGAACGTCGGGGATGGTGATAAACTGGTCGGTTATGATAGGAATTTGGCTGATCATAGTGATGATACTATCAGCAGTATTCTTGTTGAAAAGACGTAGGAAAGTATTAAGTAGGAAAAGAGCACTGGCAGGTGTGTGTGAGAGCAAGGAGGGAAACCCACTAGGTGTTTCTGTGTAAGGCAAGGGAAACTCAAATGAACCATTGCCAATGATTGATACAAAGAAAAAAAAACTCTTGACGAAGGACTGAAGGCTGCTGTTAAAGCAAAAGCTTGTTGCTAAAGGTATGTGTGCGTGTGTGTACACATATATTACATGTGTTGATATTCTGAACATAATCTACGGATTGGATTGAGTAATTGGTAAGGAGCGCTGAGAGCTCTGTTTGAATTCTATCCTACTGCATAAAAAGAACATTTAAAAGAAAAAAAACCTCTACTGCATGATTAGTAGAAAGAAAATTAATATGAACGAAAAAAAAAAAAAAACTGAGAAAGAACTGGAACAATTGCATGATCAAGGAAGAAGTAAAGACGTTTTCTGTTTCTACTGCATGATTAGTAGAAACCCTATGTATGAATTGTTTTTGAACTTACCAGTTGGTAGGTGGGTTGATATGTCATTTACAAGTAAATGACAAAAGGCGAAGGGAGTGATGTGACCTGATTCAGGTTTGGAAGATAGAAAAAGAAAGAAAGAAAAAAAACGGAAATATAACTCGCTGGCCGACTTCGGCCGTAGATTTAAAACAGATGGGCGATCCTGAAATGACCTCGACCGGGGAGTCGAGGCGGATGGTGGCAGACCATATCAGTAGTAAAATCTCAAGTAGGTCGGAACTCCCAGAAGTGAGAGAAGCCGTTCTTAGACGAGTCCTTTGATGTGATCAGACTTGAGTCTCATGGGAAAAGATAAATCTTGTTTTATAGATTACCGGAACATGAAGAAACCAGGATTAAAGAGAATCTATTGTTTTTATGTTTCCCTACTACTTGAGAATTGAGATAACTTGTTAAAATCGAAATTAAAGAAAGTCGAATGTATTTAAAAAACATTCAAGTGGCCGGAAGAGATGGCACCCAGATTGGTGAGCGGAAGTAAATTTGATTGGCTGGTTGGAAACAAGAGGGGGCGGTTACCCTGCTTGAGTGGGTGGAGCAGAAAAATTCCCGATGTCTTCGTGCCGGCCGGAAATAAAATTGTTCCGATCGGAGTATGATTTAACTCAGACGTTTTTGGCTTGAGAAGCAGAAGAGGCCGAATAGGCAGATGAGGCCAAACGGGCAGATGAAGTTGTGATCGCTTGAGAATCGGGCTAGCTGACAAGATTAACGCAATACTGAGAGCCGAGAGTAACTGACTTCAGCTAAGACCATTTTGAAAACTTAGTCAACTTACGAACTGTTTTGCACAATACTTTGCAGAAGACCAGAAGTATTTAATTACGGGCACATCACTCCCACAAACCTTGAGAAGTAATTATTTGTATTCCTATATTTTCGAATATAAATGTTGTTGATTTTTTTAAAAAGAAAAGATTCGTTATTTTTTTTCATATGACCAATCGGCCGCCATTAATCTCGGAAATCAGTTTCTATAGCAGATTTCTAGTCGTTTGAAATCTTAGCACAACGTGGGGCATTCGGCTAGACTTCCAGCAAATATAGAGACCCTGCAATCCGTGGTTGATGCAGAAAATCCGATCTTGACGGCCAATTTCGGAGATTCTGTGAGCCCTTCAGCTCGGGAGCGACCGACGGGTTATATATAAGTATATTGGAAATTTAGGACCATATGACCTTTAGGCACCCCTTTTGCGTTCTCGTTTCATAAGGACATTTTTTTAATTTACACCGCCAAAATCCGGTTGTTTGTTAGGGGTTGCAGTTTAGGGGTTAGGGTTAGGAGTTAGTTTTATAATTTTTAAAAACTCTAAAAATCATCTATTTACAAACAACCGGATTTTGGCGGTGTAAATGAAAAAAATGTCCTTATGAAACAAGAATGCAAAAGGGGTGGCTAAAGGTCATATGGTCCGAAATTTAACCAAACAATAACCAAAATATTTAACTTTGGAATTTTCTCTGGCTGGAATTCAAAATGCATTCCAGCCAGATTCTTCCTTTCTAAAATATTTTTAGATTGTTTTGCAACCCTTAATTACCCAAGCTCCTTAATTATATAACATATGATAGACTTTAAATGAACAGACACTTACCCATTGACTTTTCTGACGAAAGCTTCCAATCTGCGGGTTGTATCTACAGCATGATAATCTTTGTTAGCCGGAGATCCATAAGCGCCGATATCTACATACAACTCATCCTGTTCCCCCTTTGGATGGACCATTCCAGGTTGGCTAAACAATAAAAATGGACACAGCCACAGGGGATAGATCTGAAGAGAAAAATAATTAAAATCAATAGAAAAGTAATTGGTAGAATCAGAAAAGGTTACTCAATATAATAACAGGCCTTTACTTAGCCCCCCTTTGATCAATCAACTGGTCATGTGAAGCCCTAGCACCTATATGATTATCCCAACCCTATTGCCCTTATGGTAAGCCTCAACCCTTTTTATCATATATATATTTACCAACCTCTCCACACGAACAGGATGCAACACAAAATCAATTTATTAAGTGGAGTTTAACAGGTTTGAATTCAGAGTTTTCCTTCCCCTAGACTGGTTACCTAGCCATGATTAAAGAGTCCAGTCTGCCCTGCTATTTACCCATAGCTGGAGGGAGAATTGGATTCATACCTTTCCCAAGGGTATTAGCGCCATGTGAAATGCAAACGGCTTCGTCCAGGAATTAAACTCAGACCGAGGAGTCCATTTCCTACGACTCTAACCATTAGACCATTTCTAGCCTTTTTATCATATATGTGCTAGAAGGTGGTGGCTGAGGGTCATCATGTCCTAGGTATGACGTTAAACTCCATCTGATGATGAGGTTCCAGTTCTGGAGGTCTGGAGAATGTGGAGTACCCCTTCATCACCATTACTCCCAGGTCCACTCTGACCTGAAGTGGTAGTACCTATTCGGGTCTCTTCTATGAGTTAAATAGAAAAAAAATGAATTTTAAACAAATTGATTATCCATCAATAAAACAAAAATGTCTTCAGCATGAAATAACCCAACAAGGGTTGACATGCCGTAAAAATCTAACCAATCAATCAACCAATATAATAACTTGTCTAAATATAAATTCTTTATCAGAAGATCCATTACAATTTTTCTCTTACCTTTGGTCTAAGAATAGTTGTTACATTTAGTGTGTGAAATGTACTAACCATGGCAACAAATTATGAAATTAGCACACTTGTTCTTGTTTTTTAAGGATTTTTAGCAGTAAGTAAATAATAGCATATAAGATACAAAACATTTTTTTAAATTTAATAGCTGAACATTTTGGCTTCATACGATATACAAACTGGATTGAATTATTTAAATTAATAGTATAATTAATTTCCAAGTCATGCAGAGGAAAATATTATGGAATTCATTGACAAAACAATTAGAATTAATACTAAGTTGCCCCTCCTATTGCTTATCTTATTATAATGGACATTATGTAACTGTCTGTAACTGAAACTGTGTCACCACTGATGTCACGACAATGGGACAATCATATAGGTGCTAGGGCTTGATATGACGAGTCGATTGATCGGAGGAGGCCACTCTGACCACCCGTCTAGCCTAAGTAAGAGCCAAAGTGGGGTCCTCATCCACCAGGATTCCGTCCTTAAACGTCACTAGTCGCCACCCACAGCCAACAAGTGACCCTATTTGGAGGGGGGTGTCAATAATTTGTTAGAAATGCAAATACTTACAGCAACTTCATTATGAAATTGAGTGAGTGCTTCCTTCAAGGTGTCCATTGGCACTAACATATCTTGAATCATGTGATGTTGCTCATACAGACGTTTGACTGTCTCCCCTTGTGTGAGTTTCAAAAGTGAAATACTGGGGGGTGAGAGCCAACCAAACAAATAACGGAAAATAGGATGATTGCCAAAAGGGATGATGTCCTGAAATAGATTGAATACAGTGAATTAGATTTTCTCTGAATTTTTTAGATGAGGCTTGATAAGTAGTATTATTTGGATTATTCAGACTATTGTCCTCATCTTTATTGTTATAATACTAATTATCAAACCTCATCTTAAAAATTAAGAGAAAAAGAATGAATAAGTATTATTTGGACTTTTGTCCTCATCTTCATTGTTATCTGTACAACGTCTCGGCCGATGTGTCCTCCGGCCTTCTTCAGGTATTTCTTGTCGGACTTGGGAACCTTCTCGGACTCGGGAACCTTCTTTTCAAACTCGGGAACCTTCTTGTACAGATAACAATGAGGATGAGGACAATAGTCTGAATAATCCAAATAATACTAATCATCAAGCCTCATCTCAAAAATTCAGAGAAATAGTATTGTCCTCATCTTTATTGTTATTTGTACAATGTTTTGGCCAATGTGCCCTCCAGCTTTCTTCAGGTATTTCTTGTCGGACTCGGGAACCTTCTCGAACTCAGGAACATTCTTGTCAGACTCAGGAGAAGAAAAATTTATTTTTTTAAAATTTTCTAAGAGGGGAGAGAAACTTAAGAACTAGATGTTAATAATATCAAGACATAGTAAACATTTTCTTTGTTTACAAAGAGCAGGCTTAATGGTCGAAATATGTATCATCTCTAATATTTTCAGATGATAGAATGAATGTGACTTGCTCCATGGTTAATGGAATGAGAACAGTCTACCCCCATCAATTGAATAAAGGGTTCGGTTCGAAGTTCCGTAAAGGCTTCTGAGTTCAATAAGAAGGTTTCCAGGTTCAAAGAGAAGGTTCCTGGGTAATCTGAACATTTTCATTTCACCGTAAATTTACACTAAAAATATGAATTTGTTCAAATCAATACAACTGCATGTTTTAACAAGAAAATATCATAAAATGTATTCTTAATTGTGCTTGCACCTTATTTTAAATGAACTTAATTGTTATTAAGAACACATTTTATGATATTTTCATGTTAAAACATGCAGTTGCATTGATTTGAACAAATTCATATTTTCAGTGTAGATTTACAGTGAAATGAAAATGGCCGACCAAAACATATGGCTTCCTCAAAGTGAAATAAACAAGGGGAGGTTACTCTCATATATGTAGATAATGTTCAGATTTCCGTTTCCTGAATCCAACAAGAAATACCTGAAGAAGGCCAGAGGATACATCGGCCAATACGTTGTGTAGATAACATTAAAGATGAGGACAATAGTCCAATTAATACAATTTAAAAAAAAACAAATTTGGAAAAATGTTTGAAAAAAAATTAAAAAAACAAAGTAAAAACCTGAATTTCCCAAAAGATACTACGTGAATGCCGATGGTAGTAGTGACGCAAGGGAATATATTCTACTCCATTCTGATGATGTCTCAAATATTTCTGGACATGTTTGAAGAACCATGGTTTCCAGAAGTAACCAATAGAATTTATCTTCTCGGGTTCAACAGAATTAGTCATTGTAGCAACCATGATGACACCTTCAGACTCTGAAAACACAAGGCACTCAACAAAATCATTATCTTCTTTGGCCAAGGAAGCCTTATGGAATTCTTCAATCATGGAGTCTTTAGAAAACACAGGTTGGTAGGTAAGTCGAACGTAATTCATGGCTGGAATAATGCTGATTTCGGCAGAAACAAGAAAACCCAGGGTGCCATATGACCATGGAACAGCATAGAACAAATCAGTATTTTCATCCTGAAAGAATATAATAAAAATTGAATTGATTATTATTAAAGACCAGAGACTTATTATTATTATTATTATTATTAAACAGCATTTTCATCCTAGAAGAACATAAAAATTGAATAGATTATTGGGTAATTCCATGTCAAATCATCCAGAAAAAAGTAAAATTGTCATCCACCCACTTCAATTTTTCTGAAAATTTTTCCACGTGTAGACATTTCCTTAAATTTGAGTTTCCAATTCCAAAAATTGGCGGAGTTATGTCAATTTTTAGCTCTCCATATTTGGTGGGGTTGGCGAAAAATGGCGATTTAAAAAAAAAAAAACTATTTTTGTCTGTAAAAGGAGTTCTAGAGCTACCCTACTCCTAAAAATTGGTTTATAAAAGCATTTTTGCCCTAGGGATAAAAAAAAAATACTATCAAAAAAGTCTTAAAGTCAACCAATTTTAAGTTATGGATGATTTCTGATTTTTTCATAGTAAGATCAATATCTCAATGTGGCACTGCATGTATGTCAATTTTTTTTTCTATTATTATTTTACATATATTGGACATTATTTGTACCAAAAATATAGTTTGATATTTGCTTAGAACCATCTATACATATGTAAAGGGTAGTTTGTGTATATGTATGTCCGGAGGAAACTTAAAAAATAAAACAATTAACGATAAAGTAAATATATATACACATTAAATATCACTAGGGCTTGGTTTTTGAGCAAAGATAAAAAAGATTTGATTTATATTTGTGAAAAGGATTAAAACATAAGATTTAAATGATAGCAGAATGGAATATTTTCTTGCATTTAATATTTTGAATAGTAGATATTAACGTTTATTTTTGGTGTGGCTGGATCAATGCAAGGTCTTTTTTTTTTTTTACATGGGGATTTTAATGGGGCATCCAACGAGGATCCAACTCACGATCGAGTAATAATGGATCCGTGGGACTAACTTTTTAAAAAATACCCCCTCTACTCTGGCAATGCCGAGTGGCCGCTTCTAGTTATTATTAAAGAGCAGAGACTGTGTTATATACCCCCTTACTGGGAATATAATATGACGAGTTCTTCCTATTGCTTATTTTATTTTGGGGAGACAACCGTGGTTATGGTTATATCTCCCAAATATTTAAGTCTTTTCTTACTTGAGTAGCTCGGCTGGTACCTTATTTTGTAGTCTGTTTCTTCAAATGGTGTGAGAGTGAAGAATGCTTATTTCTTTCGTCTGCCTGCCGCTCTCAAATCAGGCTTATTTTAAGGGGAGGGCTTATATTAAAATCATCATGAAAAATCACGGTAGATCTTATTTTTCAGGTCGATCTTATTTTCAGGGAAACATGGTATAAGGATATAAGTAATAAGAGAAATGGTATTAAACTTATTTATTATCATCATGTAAGTTTAAAGTTCCTAAATAGGTTCTCATCATTTCTATTATGCATTTTGGGAGAAAAACCCAGTATACACATTCTCCCTCCACAATACTAATATCAAGAAGTCTTCTTGCAAACATAACCTGGGCATTACTGTTACGATTTTTGTAGCCATCCTTTAGGCTTGTCCAGTGGAGATCCTTTGTGTTAAGCAGAGCACGATCCTTAGTGAAGGATTTGTTCCTTGGTGCTCCTCAGTCTTGCAGGTCCTTCATCAATGATTGCAAATGGACATCTGTCAGTATCAGCGAATAAATACTTAATCAACCACGTATTCAGGCTGTTGATTGGCTGAGGTTTAAACTACGTAACCTCACTTAGTCCATAAATCTAAGTGGTGTATTGCAGCACACCTTATATATCAAAATATTCCAACAATTACTGTCAGCAGTCATTTGTGTTGGACAATGAATGTCTCTAGAATTGTCAAGACATCCAAGAGTGTCCTGACACCACTCAGCAAGACCTTCATAAGCCACTCTCTAGATATCTATTTAAAGCTGTATATATCTAAGGTATATAGCTATATATATAGCTGGCAGGATAAAGTGCCCAACACAGTCGTGCTGGATTGTGACGACATGAACAGCATGTTCTCCATTTTCTGTGAGAGGCGTCTTCGCTGGCTTGGACATGTCAGGCGAATGGAAAATGACCGCATCCCAAAAGATCTTTTGTATGGCGAATTAGTAAAAGGCTCCCGATAGGTAGGTAGAACATGCTTATGATTTAAAGATGTCTGCAGGAGAGAAATGAGGATATGCCATATTGACACACAAACACGTGGGAGGTAGATGCAAAAGATAGAGCAGCCTGGCACCTAAATGTTAAGCAAGGCACAGAGAGGAGTGAGGTGAAGAGGAGAGTAGCCTCGATAGCAAAGAGAGCCAGAAAGCGGGAGAAAAGATAGAAGCCCCAGAAAGCATCACAGTTTGTGTGCATTCAGTGCACCAAAGACTGTCACTTAGGAATTGGCCTGCAGAGTCACTTACACAGATGCAGATAATTTATTCATTTTTTAAATTTTTATTCTATTTTTTTGGACACTACACCATCGTCCTTAGTAGACAGAAAGGTGCCAACCATTGCTATGGTGCATACACTTGGATTTTGCATTACTAATCTGAAAATCCTTGCTTGCTCAGAACTTTGACCTCCTGGAAAATGTTCAGAGAAGTGCAACCATGTGAATACCCTTCATCAGGCACCTACCATACTCTAAACATCTTGCTGCCCTGGGCATGGATACATTGAAACTCCAATGTCTGACAACTTTAACCATCTTGCCAACAACATCCTTGAGCACTGTTTTGATTTCCATGTGTCTAACACACTTGAGCATGCTGACAAAGTCAGAAAACAGCACAGCTCCCATGACTTTCAGAAATATTTTTTCACACTCAGAGTTGTTGAAGCATGGAACAAACTACCTACATCAGTTGTTAGCTGCCCAAACACTGCATCCTTGAAAACCTGCATGCTTTCTGCAATTCAGCAACACTATACCTGATATCCCCCCCTCCATACACACACACATATACTCATAAAGGTGCATGGTGTAATGGTTAGAGTTGTAGGAAATGGACTCATCGACCCGAGTTCAAATCCCAGACGAAATTGTTTATATTTTATATATTATATAATATTATTATATTATTATTATAATATTTATTATATTATATAATACCCTTGGGAAAGGTATGAATCCAACTACTCTCCCTCCAGCTATTAGTAAATAGTTTCTTTAACCTTGGCTAGGTAACTAGTCTAGAAAGAAAACTCTGAATTCAAACCTGTTAAACTCCACTTAAGAAATTGACCTTGTGTTACATCCTGCTTGTGTGGTATATATGATGAGTATACACTGTTCATTTTCCTGACATTTGCACATTATTCTATGTACTATGCATTCACTTTTTATGAGCTGTAATGCACCTGAACACTGTATGCAATAATTTCATTATTATTATTATTATTATTCTCTACCAGAAAAAAGGAAAGAAAAAAAAGGAGATTGTATCACAATGGTAATGATGATGATACCAGGACCTGATTATTATTATTAAAAGGAAAACATGAACGGGCAGAGATGAACTAACCTTTGAGCAGGTAATGACACTGCCATCTGAAATCACCAATTCATATGATATGCAACAATGTTGGAAGAGTCCATATCGATGGGAAGAAGTTTCAATACCAACTCCCATTATAAGGCCACCTACAAAGAAATTTTTATTGCATTTAAAAATAATGGAAATATACGTGCAGTCTTTTTATATGCGTTCTTTTTTAATTTTGTTAGTCTTTCTAATTTAATATATATCATTGTATTAAAACTTAAATACTTATGCTCATATTCTTGCTAGTAACAATAATAATACAACACCAATAGTATAAAGTGTTGAATATTAAATTTTATAATAAACAATAAATATATTATAATATTATAATAATGATATAACAATAATAATAGAACACTAGTAGTTTTTATATTATAAATTATTAATTTTATAATAAACTTTAATTATATTAAATGGTTAGATATCAAATTTTGAAGTGTAACAGGAGACAAAATCTGCCTCTAAAATAAAAATACCAACAGACACTATTTAAGCAAGTTTGTAGAAAAAATTAAATTGTCACACTGAGAGAAGAAAAAACTGCACAAAAAAGAGAAAGTGAAAGTATTAGAGGTGTGCAAAAGTTTTAGAAAAAAAAGAAAAAAAGAAACAAATTTTTTACTTTGTATTCAATATCTCTTAAAAAAGATGATATTGGTTCTGTAAACATTTTGTCATCCCAGAGTCCTGCCCTTATTTACACTATGTTTTTCCTTTATGGTTACAGGCGTACAAACATAACAACTTTGACATATGCCATGTGCTTTTTCTTGCTTTTTACCAGCAAATAAATATAAACATGTGCAAATTCTTTTCAATTGAATTATTACAATATATTTTTACAAAAAAACAAACTCAAATTTCTACACAATTTTCAAAAAAAAAATCTAAATCTTTATAGGTAATTAATAACAATTTTTAAAAAATGCACAGGTTTATATTATTTATTTTGTCTGAGTTATGATATATATTTTATCTAGAGAGGGGGCATTATAAAATCAAAAATATCTAAATTATTTTTCTGATAAAACACATAACAAAAGAGAAAGTGCATGAAATTGTTTTGAAATGTGAGTTTTTGTTTTGTAAAAATATATTGTAAAAATTCAATTGAAAAACATTATCTAAGTTCTTATTTGTATTTTATCTAGAGAGAGAGCCTTGTAAAAAAATATATATATATATAAATTATTTTCTCTATAAAAAGCATATTAAAGGAGAAAGAGCACACAGTGTGAAAATTGTTTGGAAATTTTAGTTTGTCTTTTGTAAAAATTCAATTGAAAAAAAAAATGTCTGAGTTCTTATTTGTATTTTATCTGGGGAGAGAGAGAGCATTGTAAATAATATATATATATATGCTTAGTCAATGTTGGAATTTTTCAAAAAATGCGTATTTGTATGAAAAATAAAATAAAATTAAAAATAAAATTAATTTTATTTTCAATACAAATACGCATTTTTTGAAAAAAAAAAAATATATATATATAAATTATTTCCCTATAAAAAGAATATCAAAAGAAAAAGAACACACAGTATGAAAATTGTTTTGAAATTTTAGTTTGTGTTTTGTAAACATATATTGTAAAAATTTACTTGAAACAAAATTGTCTTATTTATATTCTATCCCAAAAATATCTAAGGAGTTTCATTTTTACACTAGTAACCATCAAGGAAAAACATAGCGTAAATAAGGGCAGGAATCCGTAATGACAAAATCTTAACCTAATATTGTTATACATGACTGACCAACAGTTAGGTGGTCCAACTCTGGCAAAACAGGCAAGGTCCATCCGAGTGGATTTAACGTGGCTGTAAGTTGTCCCATTGTTACAAGAGGCTCCACTTTCACGCACTGACGCACAGTGTCCACATGGAGAACATCGCCAAGGTTTACATTGATGTTGGCCATTGTGTGTTTGTATAAACCTTGACGAAAACTGACTGTCATCCATCCAGGCCTTGCTGTACACATCAAACTCTGACTTCCATTTTCTCTCCATCGTTTGACCTATTAAAACAGAAAGAAAACATTTACAAATCATTTAGTCTTCACATTTAACCCTTTTACTGCTATGTACAATAGGGTAGGTTGATTTTTCACTTTTTTACTAAAAATCGTTTTCTAAAGGCTAAATTTTGTGAAAACAAGGATTTTTAGTACATTTTAGTAGATGATCTTTGATGCTATTTCCTCAAACAATGGTGCAAGTAAAAGATCTAATTTTTGGTATCAGTATTCAGTATACTAACACACAACTTTCGCATAGATGGACAATTTGATATTTTTAAAAAGTGAAAAATCAACCTACCCTAATGTGCAACTAGAGTCAAAAAAAGAAAAAAAAAAGAAAATTATTTACTCAAATTGAAATTATTAGATTGAAGATTTTTTTTAAAATCACAAATAGATCTGTAAGAAATATATAAAAATATATATAAAATATTATGGATTTAATAAAAGTTTCCAAATGTAGATATTTGAACAAATTTTTATTATGTCATTTACCACCCAACCCTAATTAATCCCTTATTTTTCACCCTCTATTTATCTATAAAAAAAAAATAGAAAAAAATAAAAATTCATCTGGACACCGCATGTATTAAGACATAAGCATGTTTATTCATTTTTTTTAAATATAAGGTTAGCGTTATAACATTCCATCACGTGAACATGCTTCACATTATATAAACACTAAACAAGCCACCGTTTTGTTTTTAAATCTTAACATTTTGACCGTCTGATGATTGCAAGTACGCCTGAAACTTTAGTTTCTTGTTAGACTCTGGAACTTTTTCTTTGAACTCGGGAGCCTTCATGTCAAAATCAGGAGTAATCGGCTAAAACATTGTTTAGATAATAATAAAGATGAGGACAATAATCTGAACAAAATATATTTTACTCGTACGATTTTTAAATTTTTCTCTAAAGATAAGAGTCTAAATAATTAAATCAGAACTTTTTAGAAACGTTTTGAAGGTCCCTACTGTTGTATGCATTGCTAATGATTTTACTAAAGAAATGCATTGGAAATCAGAAAAAGGGATTGTCAGTGACCACAAATTAATATAACTATATACCGAGAGAATAAGGCTATATATAATATATATGAAAATGCATTGCTAATGACTTTACTATGGAAATGCATTGGAAATCAGAAAAAAAAAGGATATTCAGTAGTCAGGAATTAATGTAAGCATAACTGAGAGAATAGGTAAAAAATATTAAAAGTTTTATTTCATTTATTTAATTTTCCCACCCCCTTCAGGCAACATCTTTCAAAAATGTATTTTTATACTGCCTGGAGGGAGTGCTAGTCTAAATAATACAAATCACAAATATTACATCTGTAAAAGTATTTAAAATTTGATAAAATAGAGTTTCTTGACTTAACATCTTCACTAAATTTTACTGACTTTTATTGAATTTCAATTTGTTTTTGTAGATCTGTATAAAATTTTTTCAAAAGGAGGAAGAAAAAAAAAATTTACGCCACGGGTAGAATTTGACACAAGGTCACAAGTATATGGTATCCAGCAAGGATCGAACTCGCTTATCAGTAATAATGAATCTAGTTGAATTCCTAAAACTTTGCCATGTGTGACTATAGTTGAAATATTAGCACCATACCATATGCTAATATAGTTGAATTTCATTTGATTCTCATTGGGAAATGTGAACTGAAAATTGGTTACTGAAAATTGGAAAATGTCACAAGAAAATGTCATAGAAAAAAAAGGGTAATCTAAACATTAGCTACATAAATGAGAGTAACTTCCCCTTGTTTGTTTCACTTTGAGGAAGCCGTATGTGTTCATTTCACCATAAATCTACACTGAAAATATGAATTTGTTTGAATCAATACAAATGCATGTCACAAAAATATCATAAAATGTGTTCTTAATAACAATTAAGTTAATTTCAAATAATGCACAAGCACAATTAAGAACACATTTTATGATATTTTCAGAAAAAAAAAGGATTGTCAGTGGCCACAAATTGACATAACTATATACTGAGAGAATAAGGCTATAATATACAGGGTATCCATAAAGTCCGTATGCACTTTAAAGAATTAAAATTTTTAAAGTGCATACGGAATTTGTGGACATTCTGTATCTAAGATAAATGCATTGCTAATGACTTTGCTATAGAAATACATTGGAAATGAGAAAAAAAGGGATTTCCAGTAGTCAGGAATTAATGCAAGCATTACCGAAAGAATAGGGATATTATATATATGATAGAAATGCAATGCTAATGATTTTACTATATAAATACATTACAGCAAATGAAGAAAAAAGCTTTTCAATGGTCAGAAATTAATGCAAGTATTAATGATAGAATAGGGGTATTATATACATGAATCTCTTTAGTATGTTATTACTATTCCTATTTTGTTAAATATTTGACATGAGAATAAGAACAGCATTATCAGAGGGTATTTGTATGTGTAGAAGTGAATGTGAAGAAAAAAAAGAGGAGATTCAGTGCAATAAGAAAATTAGAAAACAAGGTGGTCAGGAGGGGTTGTGGAATTTTGGATGTCATGCAAAAGTTCACATTTTGTGATTTAAAAGACCTTTTCTCGTACTTCCTTCAATTCCTAAGTACAATGTCATTTTGTATTCTCCAGATGTGGTTATCATAACCCTATATGAACTAAGTTGTTGACAAGATGTTGAACAGAATTAACAGTCATGTTTATTCTAAGTTATAAAATCAAAATGGCAGCTAAGTATGCATCAAGGCAAAACACTGATTCTTTTTTCTCTCTTTTTTTTTCTTCTTTCTTTTTGGTCTTCCTGGCTCTCATTCTTCTTCTTTTTTTTCTTCTTTCTTTTTGTCTTCCTGGCTCTCATTCCCTCTTCTTTTTTTCTTCTTTTCTTTTGTGGTCTTCCAGGCTCTCATTCCCCCTTCTTTTTTTTCTCTTTTCTTTTTGGTCTTCCAGGCTCTCATTCCCTCTTCTTTTTTTCTTCTTTTTTTTTCTTCCAGGCTCTCATTCCCTCTTCTTTTTTCTTCTTTTCTTTTGTGTCTTCCAGGCTCTCATTCCTCTTCTTTTTTTTCTTCTTTCTTTTTGGTCTTCCAGGCTTCATTCCCTCTCTTTTTTTTCTTCTTTCTTTTGTGGTCTTCCAGGCTCTCATTCCCCTTCTTTTTTTCTTCTTTTCTTTGTGGTCTTCCAGGCTCTCATTCCCTCTTCTTTTTTTTCTTCTTTTCTTTGTGGTCTTCCAGGCTCTCATTCCCTTATCTTTTTTTTCTTTTCTTTTGTGTCTTCCAGGCTCTCATTCCCTCTTCTTTTTTTTTCTCTTTTCTTTTGTGGTCTTCCAGGCTCTCATTCCCCCTTCTTTTTTTCTTCTTTTCTTTGTCTTCCAGGCTCTCATTCCTCTTCTTTTTTTTCTCTTTCTTTGTGGTCTTCCAGGCTCTCATTCCCCCTTCTTTTTTTCTTCTTTCTTTTTGGTCTTCCAGGCTCTCATTCCCCTTCTTTTTTTCTTCTTTTCTTTTGTGGTCTTCCAGGCTCTCATTCCCCCTTCTTTTTTTTCTTCTTTTCTTTTTGTGGTCTTCCAGGCTCTCATTCCTCTTCTTTTTCTTTTCTTTTCTTTTCTTCCTTCTTCCCCTTCTTTTCTTCTTCTTTTCTTTTGTGGTCTTCCAGGCTCTCATTCCCTCTTTTTTCTTCTTCTTCTTTCTTTTTTCTTCTTTTCTTTTGTTCTTCCTGCTCTCATTCCCTCTTCTTTTTTCCTCATCTCTTTATTTCAGCTCTTGGCATTTTTACAGTCTTCCCATAGATGATAGCATTATACCTTTTAATAGTGAAAATAAAGTCGGCAGAGTGGCCCATTTTCGGTCTCAGGCAAGGAGTCTATCCCCTTTTCACTAGCACTATAATCAAGAGATTTTTTCTCTCTCTCCTTTTTTTTTTTTTCTGTCTTCCTGGTTCTCCCTTTCTCTTGGTTTGATTCGTTTTCTTTTCCCTCTCTCTCTCTCTCTCTCTCATTCCTTTTTCTTTTCTTTTTTCCTCATCTTTTTCTCTCAGTTTTTGGCATTTTTACAGCCCCCCCCCTTTAAGGATGATAGCATTATACTTTTGAGTAGTAAAAGTAAAATTGGACAGTGAGAGTCTATCCCTTTTTCACTAGTGCTAGACCAGAGGGATTTTTATAACATCTGAGGTGGAGCGCCATACCTACCATCATTTCCCCCAATTTACAGCACCACTTAGATTTTAATGAAATGATTGGGGGTGGCATTAGATAGGAATTACACAAGGATGCTATGTGCTGTCCTGAAAATCTTGGAAACAGCCCCCCCCAAAAAAAAAGCAGCTGCTCAGCCACTTACTCCCTTTCACACAAACCATCCAATTAAGATAAACAAAACATGCTGGACACTGCTGGAGATTTGATACTTAAATACTTAATAATCTTTTTAAACATTTAATAAGGAATTTGTATAAATTATTTTCCTCTTTCCCCTTTCTCTCTCACTCCCTGGTGTTCTTATATTGTAATGTTACAATTTATGGGTGTCATAAATTGTTGGCAGACCCTGTAGCTGAGAATAAGGGCTGTTAACTTTGAAGTCAAGGGAACCAGTGGAAATTTACTAGTGACTGTTGGTAACCCCATGACGCCTAGAGGCGCGAATTTCACGAGCCATGAGAAACACATGATTAGTTTTAGTTTTTAGATTCAACCAGACTTCGAGGCAGAGCAAACTAGTCACTGCTGAGGTCGATCCCTCATCCGCTCAGTGATATGGGCTAGATAGAATAAAAAGCTTGATCAAGCAACAAAAAAGAAAATGTCTTGTTAGTTCATTTAATTGAAAACAAGTAAAGCCCAGAACAATGACCAAAAGTAAAGCCCTTAGTAGAAGAAGTTAGACTGAAGAACCCAACTAGACGAAATGTCAGCCAGAAGAAGAAGAGGAAATAGAAGACAGGAACATGGCAACTGAAAGAGTAAAGATGTTAACAAGTGATAAAGTAAGACCAGGTCCTCTTTCTAAGTAAGTCTTTAATCTGTCTCTTTCTCTCTAATATCTATCTCTCTATAATCTGAACACTCTCACACTATTGTTTATATACCCGATGTACGATGTCAATGTGGGTATATAACAGTAATAGTTATCATCGTAAGAAATGGACACAGTGAAATATGTTCAAATCCTGAACAAGGCTGGATGCATTTCACACAGCACTAATATCCTTGGGAAAGGTATGCATCCAACTATTCTCGCTCCAGCTATTCTGGATGCTGTACAAAGGACCTGCCAGGGCAAGGACCAACAGGGACGGTTAGCGAGAGAGAGTCATGGGTATCCATGTATCCACGTGTGACTGACAAAAATGTCCAGCATTTTCAGTTGAACCATAAAAATTGCAATAACAGCACTTCACATTATCTGTGGTTAATCTTTAAAAATAAAAAATTAAAACAAACTGGAATTGTGACCTGATTCAGGTTTGGAAAATAGAAAAAGAAAGAAAGAAAGAAATCGGAAGTTAAAATCTTCCGATCGTTTGGGTCAGAATTATAAGGCCGCGATTGAGATGTCCGTAGCGGGGGTGGAATCTTAAGTAGGTCAGAAGACCCCTGGGGTGAATCCAGTCAAGTAGCCGGAAGAGATAGCACATGGATTAGTCAGCGGTACTTATCCTCTGATATGCGAGACGATCCTTTGAAGTAGCTAGACTGATGTCGCTCGGAAGAGATTGATCATGATTGTCTGGAAGACACTTAAGCAAAGAGATAAAACTCTTGTTGAAAATCGGAAGTAAAGAAAATTCCTAATATCTCCACGCTGACCGGAAATAAGAATTTCCGATTGAAATATTATTTAAACTGAGACGATCTTGACGAGAGATCAGAATGAAGCCGGGTGTGCTTGAGAACGGTAGCTGAGAAGAGGCCGAATGGGCAGATGAGGCCAAACGGGCAGATGAAGTTGTGATCGCTTGAGAATCGGGCTAGCTGACAAGATTAACGCAATACTGAGAGCCGAGAGTAACTGACTTCAGCTAAGACCATTTTGAAAACTTAGTCAACTTACGAACTGTTTTGCACAATACTTTGCAGAAGACCAGAAGTATTTAATTACGGGCACATCACTCCCACAAACCTTGAGAAGTAATTATTTGTATTTCTGTATTTTTGAATATAAATGTTGTTGATTTTTTAAGAAGAAAAAGATTCGTTATTTTTTTTCATGTGACCAATCGGCCGCCATTAATCTCGGAAATCAGTTTCTATAGCAGATTTCTAGTCGTTTGAGATCTTAGCACAACGTGGGGCATTCGGCTAGACTTCCAGCAAATATAGAGACCCTGCAATCCGTGGTTGATGCAGAAAATCCGATCTTGACGGCCAATTTCGGAGATTCTGTGAGCCCTTCAGCTCGGGAGCGACCGACGGGTTATAGAATGTGTTCTGATTGTTTTAAATTACATATCATTATTTATGTTTTTTTTTATTTTTACTTATTTATATGGTTAGGGAGTGGGTGGGGAACACAGATTGTACTCAAGAAACTACAGTTCCCATACCACTACCATTCTCAGGGTTTAACTGTCCCCAATGACTTAGGCAAAAAGGTAAGATCTTCAACAGGGACAGGGAGTGGGAGGAGCGCTTCATCTATTGTTGTTAGTAGCTGATTCTTTTACTTATTGTCACCCTGTGTTTGTTCTATACTTTTCTCACTTCAAGGAAAGGAAATAAGTAGGAGGGAAGTGGGTAGGAGGCAACACTGAGAATCACATGACTATCTGAGGAACATAATCTCAACATCTCATGGTCAATTTTAAATCAGATGT
This sequence comes from Doryteuthis pealeii, assembly GCA_023376005.1. NCBI lineage: Eukaryota > Metazoa > Mollusca > Cephalopoda > Myopsida > Loliginidae > Doryteuthis > Doryteuthis pealeii. The sequence goes on along the minus strand of CM042149.1, from coordinate 40,679,806 downwards.
TACTAATTTCTTTTTTCTTCCTTCATTGTTTGGAATATTGTTAACAGTTGTTGCAAGTCACAAGAAAACTAAACAGACATCTAATGCTTTCTCTTTACACAATGTGTTTTTATTGAGATACAGTACTGACCATACCATCTGAATTTAAACTTTTTATTGAGATACAGTACTGACCATACCATCTGAATGTAAACTTTTTATTGAGATACAGTACTGACCATACCATCTGAATGTAAACTTTTTATTGAGATACCAATTTCTGAACTGGGATTAATACTTTTAATAAAAATCAAATTTATCAAAACATAACTTAATACATTAATTCATTTATATGGGTATTTTTTTTTAAATTAAACGACAGCATTAATTGATGTCATACAGATTTAAAGTCATTGTGTAGTGATTCAGCCCTTATACACTTTTTTGGCCTCAGAGTTATTTTAAGTGTATTGAGATTATAAACTTATCAAGTCCTATACTGAAATAAACTAAAAATTACTATTTGCTGTTAATTTTTCCAAGTATTTAACAATATTTTTTATTTCTGAGTAACAATAAAAAAATTTAAAAATCAAAACAGTCCACTTTTGCAGTTCTGAGGTAAAAAAAAAAAAAAAAAAAGTATTAATCCTAGTTCAGAAATTAAAAATACATACATTTAGGCTACAGTCCCAGACGTCAAAAGAGGCTTAGTTTTCAAATTACGTAGCTAAACAATCTCTGGAAATAATTTTAACGTAATTATTAATTAAAAATCAAAAAAGGCTAATAAAAACTTTTTGCAATCAGTACCGTACCTTGATATTATGCGAAAAGTACCATTTAAACGGGCTATTTTGTAGTAAAATACGTATAAAAAACGGAGCAGCTCCGAAATCAGAATTAGCCAATGAGAATCGTGTATTCGAAATATAATCTGATAGCGTAGCGAAATAAACATTACCTACAATAATCCCTTTACAAATTTTCTTCAGGAAAAAATTCAAAATATAATTTTCAATTAAAAAATAAACTGACTTTTAGAAAGAAAAAAAATAATAGTATTTTGCATACATATGACAACAAGTCACCCTAAGAAACGTAATTAAAATAACGAGTAATAAGCGAATTTGCTTTTTAGAAAAAATAAAAAAAATAATAGTATTTCGCATACATGTGACAACAAGTAAATATTTATTGTTTAAACTTTAAACAATCTAGTGCTTCGATCGCGTAAATTTTTTTTGTTTCTATTCATAACTTCGGTCTTTTATCTCTTTATCTATACTGTAATTAGTATTGAAAATGACCAACTCGCAAAACATTTTACGCCCCCAACATAAGGGGGGTCAAAATTAAGTGACCTGAAAAAAATGAGAAAACTTTGAAATAAAATAAATAATGCATTATAAAGATCGTTCATTGATAAATAAACACTGAAAATTTCATTAAAATCCGATAATTCCCTGATTTTTGGTAAATTATTTTCTGTAGGGGGGCTAAAGTCATTTTGTCAAAAACGCATTTTAGGCTCATTTTGCCAGTAGCTAGTATAAACAATAAGCATTTTTAATATCTGTATACGAAAAACTATTCATTTTTTCCCCTCGATTTTCTAAAAAGCCAGTTCTTTAATTGAAAATTATATTTTGAAATTTTTCCTGAAAAAAAAAAAAAATTGTTTGCTTTAGTTACTAAAGCATATTATTAGGGATTTTTTTTTTGGGGGGGGGTTGAGGGTCATTCTAAATTAATATTTTTTATTTCATAAACACAGAACATCAGCTGATGTTTACATTCCAGATAAAATCTGTAATCTCATTGGCTAATTTGAATTCGGAGCTATTTTCGTTCTATACGTATTTTAATCACTTAAAACTTATTTGATTAATTCTTGATGCAAGAAACCTATGCGCAAAAAAAATTGGAATTTTTGGGTGATATCATTTTAATAATAAAGGACAATTTATCTGTGACTTTTTACATCCTGAACGATAATCGGATTGGGACTGTGGCCTAATTGGACTTCATTTCATATTTCACTAACATCTGTCCGGTAGACTATGGTATGAAATCCTCCTGAATTCACAGAGTATCCACCTAGGAATCCCAAGGTTCATGGTTTGATACCGTTTCCTGCCAACTTAGTGCATGAGTAGCACAGCTTAGGTAATTGGATCTGTGTGGTAAAGCATCTGGGAGCCAAAGGTAGATGTGGCATTCCACCTCAGCAAAAAGAATCTCCTTGGCCTAGTGCTAGCAAAAAGGGGATAGACTCGTTCGCTGTCAAGCTGATACCTACAATAGGCCACCCCGCCAACTTTACTTATTGACATAAGTTTTTTTTATACCACCCTGTCAGCAGGGCTTAGAATACACTGACAGTATCCCCTGCAAAGGAGTAAGACTCTTCTGTGCAAAATGGGTGTCCTGGTTATGACACTAAACTGCATCTGATGGTGAGGCTCCAGTTCCAGAGATCTTGGAAGTGTGGAGTAACCCTTCATGGCCATTATTCCCAGGTCCACTTTGATCCAGAGAGGCAGTACCAGTTAGGTTCCCATCTAGGAGTCAAATAGATGTTTAACTCTTAACATCCTGTTGAGAATTTTCCAAGTCCAGATCCCCATTCCTATAAGGATTTATCAATCAATGGCTAAAAATGGCTTTTTCATTTAAAGTTACCTGTTATTTCCTGTAAATCAAAGACTGCTAAATATGTTTAATATTACATTTAAACAAAGGCTCTCGTTTTGGGGTGGATTAGGAAAACAAATGTAATTCTGGCCGGGTGGAATGAGGCAGTATAGGATGTTAAGAGTTTAAATATTATTCATTTCCGATAATATCATGTCGAAAAAAAAAACTCTTAAGAAACAGCTACACAAAAATGTAAATATAAATAATGAACATGATTCCCTAACTTCTAGACATAAAATCAACCCAGATATGTTCATGTGCCATTAAAATCTTTATATATATATATATATATATATATATATATATATATATAAAAATTTAAACTCTGATAAAATTATGAATATATAAAGTTGGCAGAGTGGCCTATCATCAGTATCAGCTTGACAGCAAGAGAGTCTATTCTCTTTTCACTAATGACAGACCAGGGAGATTGTTTTTGTATCTGAGATGGAGTGCCACACCTACCATCAGCTCCCCACTTTACCGCACAGACCCAAGATGTGCTACTCATGTGCTGAGTTGGTGAGTACAGGTATCAAACCTGCAACTTTGTGGTTCCTAGGTGGATACTCTACCGACTGAGCTAAACTGGCCTTTTATAATTATATAACAGTAAAATAATAAGTACACTCCTTATACAGGCTGGGACAAAATTGTCTTTGTTGTATTAACTGCTTGTGTGGAGGGGTTAGGTGGTAGTGGTACTAGTTAACCAATAGCTGGAAGGACAAGGGGATTCATGTTGGAATATTTTGATATATAAGGTGTGCTACAATACACCACTTAAATTTATAGACTAAGTGAGGACACATGGTTTAAACCTCAGCCAATCAATAGCCTGAATACGTGGCTAGTTAACTACTTAATCACTGATACTGAGAGATGTCCATTTGCAATCATTGACGAAGGACCTGCAAGAGCACCAAGGAACAAGCAAAGGATTCTTCACTAAGGATCGCGCTCTGCTTAACACAAAGGATCTCCACTGGACATCACTATTGCTTGAAGGATGGCCACAAGAATCATAACAGTTCACACCTTTCCCAAGGGTATTAGTCCAAAAGTAAACATAATAGTGAGGCTGGAGTTTGAACCTAGAATAATGTCACAGCCCAGCACGTTACCCACTACATATGTATCTGATCATTATGCCTCACCCTGTATATATTTCCCCATAATAATATCTTCAGCTAGATCTATTATGTCTTAACAGTAAAATAATAAGTACACTCCTTATACAGGCTGGTCATTACTTGTATTTTCTATATATCTTGAAGTGAAAGTGATAGTTGCATTTCTGCATTTCCCCTGTAGCGATTATCTTCCCTTGTTGGGATGGGGTTGAGTTTAGAAAACAGTTATCTTCCCTTGATGCCCAGCTTTGTGAGTAGAGAGCGTACACACCCTGGGTATTTAACCACAGCCCGGGAAAAATTAACTCTCTTTTATCTGGCATCCACAGACGTGCACTAGTGGTGTCTCTTTTGTCTGTTTGTACTTGGGTGGGAGGCCTTGCCCCCTCCCACAACTAAAAGGCTTACCATGTGGCTCCTGTACGAAGTAAATTATAACCTTTCGAGGTAACTTTCATTTCTTCATTTAACCAAGAACTCTTTCCTCAGAACCTTCATCCCAGCTGTTTTGTATCTGTATTTTATGTTAAATGTGCTCAGACAATAAAGTCTGTATTTTGTTATGTACCTCATTGTTGGATTTTTGTTGCATATATATTCACCCACATTCGGAGTGTTCTCCGAAGCTTCCTAACGTATTATAAGTGTTGCCTAATCTGGGGTAGCATATATTATTGACAACACTGTGTAGCGTGGAAATTTACAGATGGTTGGGGACCTTTTGATCCCAGAGGTGGAAAACCCGCGAATCACGTGAAGTCACGTGAGAGCAAGTTAGCTCGTCAGTTCCAAACATGATGTTAGTGAAGAGAGATGTCTCTTGCTTAACTGGAACTCATCACTTGCATGCGTGCTGTGTTAGTTAAGATTATGAAAAAAAATTTAAGAAGTAACTTGGCATTGTTGGTCAATGAATGCTTAGCTAGAAAAGAATCAACAAGATCGGCCAACAAGAAGTAGACGAAGATAGAATTCAACATGGTGTCTAGGCGATCATAAGAATGGCCAGAGAAGAAGAAAGAAGTAAGTAATGCAATTATGCATCTCATCTCTCTGATACTACCTCTCTCTCTCTCTCCCCCCTCTCTGAGAAAAGAACATTGTGTATATACCAAACATGAGGGGTATATAACAATAAGAAGCAGTTTTGGCTACTGAAGCCAAAACCACATTTAATTCTTATACCCCATACTTTATCCAACCTAGACTTAAAAGAGTTTGTTTTTCTTTTTGTAAGAGGGTCATTTACTACGGTTGATGTTAGTTTGTTCCAAGAATCAACCACCCTATTACTAAAAGAAATATTGTCTGTTACACCCAGAACTACAATAATAGCTTGGTAGTGAAATCTAGAATATCTCAGTTTTCTGTGAATTGATTTTGATGGAAACAAAATGTGCACACAAGTCCTTAGCCGCTATGTAGCGAAGGACAGACATCTGATTTGTTTCCAATCGCATTGGTAAACTAGAGAGAGCTAAAGGTTTGTATTGTCACATGACCAACAAACACATGCCATGGGAAGCCCTGCCTCCAATATCAAAAGGGAGACAATTCTATTTTGTGTCCCAACACCTGCATTAGCACCTCTCCTTTACCATGGAGGTAGGGTTAGCGCAGTCTGACACCTTTGACATTGGGGATAGGGGATATTTTTGGCCTTGCCTATCAGTTTTTTTGGTTTTTTTTTTTGTTTTTTTCAGGATCACATTTTACAACCATTTTACAAATAGAATTAAATTCCCAGAGATCAGAGTGCAGCTAAAGGGACTTTAGGCTGGAATTAGTCATGTTCTTATCTTTGGGTAGGATGCAAACCTGGCCATGAGGATTCCAGTCACAAGGCAGTACCCCCGCCCCCAACAAACACACACACCATTACACTATTAGGGAAGGATCAGAGTCAGCTGACTCCTTAATGACTCTGGTTGTGGGAATTGGGCAGTTTTTGTCCTAAGCCACATGATTGAGGAGGAACACATACTAGACTTGGATCCCAGTTTGAAGTAACTGAAACCCTGAGGAGGGAATCATTACAATTAGACCATTTTTTATTTTTTTCAGATTATGGAGATATATTAATAATTAGTTAAGTATAGAATCGTGTGTGCAAAATTCCACAGCACCCTTACTTTACTGTGGATAAAATGAAATTCATTAAAAAAAAGTTGATTAAAATTCAACAAAAAAACACAAAAAAGAAAGTAGGAAAAAAAGCAAAAGTTTAGAACACAATTTTTTTTTCTTTTTCAAAAAAAACAAACTCTTTTGATTAACAAATAAAAAATCTGATTAGAGAAAAAAAAAACAACTTTCGAAAAGTTATTTAAATTTTAAAATGTGGTTCCATTTGCATTGCGCACTCATGTTAAAACGGTCCCTGATTTTGTGTCCAATGACAAATTTTAGAATTTCTGTTCCATTGTTTATATACTGTCCCAGTATACATTTCAATTCTGTAATTTTTTTATAATCTAAATCTCCACAACTTATAATAATAATAATAATAATAATAATAATAATAATAATCAGACCTAGTATTGATTAACAAAAAACAAAGAACTTGTCAACTGGTGGATTTTGCAGTTCCAGCAGATCACAGGGTGAAGCTGAAGGAAAATGAAAAAAATGGACAAATACCTGGACCTTGCCAGAGAACTGAAGAATTTATGGAATATGAAATTCAAAGTGATACCAATTGTAGTTGGAGCACTTGGAACGGTCCCAAAAAGATTGGAAAATCTGGAAATCAGAGGAAGAATTGAGACCATCCAGTAGGGACCACCAGTTTAGGCCATCTAGAATAAAACGGAAATAAATATTTCCGAACTTTGTTTATCAAAAATCTCGTAAAAAACAATTAAAAGATCCTACAGGGTTGTTACAAAGAAAAATAGTTAATTCAAAGATCAAATTATCTGATTGGGAAAAATTACATCATTATCTTAAAAAATAAACAAACCTATTCATATTACATGTGAAAAGGGTAATTTTCAGGCCACAATTTAGACAGAAAAAAATACATATTATTACCCTCTTACGGTTATGCATCTAAGTACGGATGGGTGTAACGGACAAACTTTTTTAGCCAAAATTTTTCTATCAAAATAAATAAAATCTGTAAAAACTTTAATATTACAATTTACTATTAAAATGAATAAAAACTTGAAAAAATTCAATCTTAAAATTTCGCAATGAAATTGACGTTAAAAAAATGTCTTCGGTTTTAGTATTAATTCTTAAAATCGAAAATAAAATGAAAATTTGAATATTTTTCCTAAGAGAAAAACTGATAAAATAATAAATATATTATTTTTATTCTAATTGGTCGAAAAAGTTAAATAAAATATTTTTTTACGCTAAGAAAAACTTTGATTACTGAGAAGCGTCTTGTCTCTTTGTATAAAAACAAAACAAATATGTCAGTTTTGCTCTTCCGTATATTCTAAGAATCACACATTACTATTCAACAATAAAAATTACAAATTCTTTTTAAAATATTAATCGAGCTCGGATCGGACCAACTTTTAGCTCACCCGAATTCTAAAATTCATATTTTTTGATGCAGAAAAAAATAATTATCTAATTTATTTCACGCAGAAAATAAAAATATTTAAGCACACAAAAGATTGAAAATCTCTTAAAAATTAATTTCTAAAAAAAGAATTTTTTTTTTTGACAATTTAATAGAATATAGTACATACCAATTACAAAAGGAAAAAAAAAGTTTTAAAATATTAATATTATGACATTTTTTTGCACTTTTTATTTCCGATTTCATTAATTTTTCCTAAAAAAACTACACCTCGTACATTCATAAAATTTCATTGATATAGTTATTCAGATTCTTATCTTTATAGAAAAAAAAGTACAACAAAATTTTTCTGACGCGTCATTCTTTTTTTTATCTCATAGAATAAAATAGGGGGGGGGGTTGATAGACCTCGTAAAAAAATTTTCCCCTAATATATTTTAGAAAAAACTATTTCAGATGTATTTACATCCAATGGTAAACATTTATGGAAATTTTCATGAAAATCAGATAATTAATTGATTTTTCATAGAATTTCTAAAAAAGCTCTTATCGTAATTTGTTTTTAGCTACATTAAATTTCAGTTGATTTAACAGTGCAAAAATGAAAACATTGTTTTTCAATCATAATTTTCATTATTTCCGTAAGCTGAAAAAAATTTTTAAAAATCATCAGGAGTTAAGAGTATTTACGGTTTTCGAAGGAGCTCTTATTTCTCCGTAGTTGTAGGCAAATTGTCGGACAAAGAAGGAACAAACACGAAAGTAAATGCAGACACTTGTATTGACAAAATTACATAAAATTGTTGCAAATTTTAATGGTATTTGCTACAAGTCTTATCTGTGGAGTAATGGTGATAACAGGTATTCTTCTCGTCGATAGGAAATGTTGATAAGACACTTTGTCTTGGTAGTTTCTCGTCCTTCAGTAAGTGTGCAATAGTACCGGCCTTTATGCAGTATGCAGATACAATGCCTTAGAAGGGAGATGGTTGTGTAGTTCTGTGATAAGTGGGCCCTGTTTTGGGGCTTGGTAATGAGAGCTTGGTGTTTTTACGTCTCTCCTCCAGTACTGCTTTTCGATAAGTAAGCCCTGTTTTTGGGCTAAGTAATGAAAGCGTTTCTTTTGACGTCTCTCTCCAGTAACTGCTTTGTGATAAGTGAAGTTTTGGTATTTGGCGCCAACATACGAAGTTGGCATTCGCCCCCTGGCGACAAGGAGAGATAATTAGCTATGGAATTTCCAACAGAGTTTATTTAATGTTTTTTCTTTCGAATGGAAAAACAATTTTCAAGAAAATATTAATTTTTCTGCAAGTTTCATAGTGTTAAATATAGGGGGGGGGAGACCTGAGGAGACTTGTTGTCACTCAGGCTCCAGTGAAATACCATTAGCTGACGCTGATGTGAAAAACTCAAGAGTAAACGATAATAATAATAATAATAATAATATATGGTAATAAAGGACTATTTGCTCGTAAATTCCTACCATAAAATAAACTGAATCCTCATTTTATGTCCGTGTTTTTGCAATAAATGTTTTATTTTTCTTGTACCCGTTATGTTACAATACAAAATATATTTTATTTAATTATTTTAATATTCATTTCAATGTGCATATATTTTTATTTTGTGAGAATGGTTAGTTTTAAAGTGGGGACTCGTTTTACAATTTAGGCATAAATTGGATCCTCCTTTTATGACCGTAATTTTGTTTTTTCGTCGACGATGATTAAAATCTGACGTTTTTATTTTAGAGTACCAAAGCCAAAAAGAAAAGAAATAACAACAAAAAGTAATAATCAACTTTTTACTCGTAAATTCCTGCCATAAAATTAGGCTTGGGCATTTTATGGTAGAATTTACGAGTAACAAGTTGAATATTACTTTTTGTTGTTATTTCTTTTCTTTTTTGGCTTTGGTACTCTAAAATAAAAACGTCAGATTTATTAAAATCATCGTCGACGAAAAAACAAAATTACGGTCATAAAAGGAGGATCCAATTTATGCCTAAATTGTAAAACGAGCCCCCACTTTAAAACTAACCATTCTCACAAAAAAAAAATATATGCACATTGAAATGAATATTAAAATAAATAAAGGAAATATATTTAGTATTGTAACATAACGGGTGCAAGAAAAATAAAACATTTATTGCAAAAACACGGACATAAAATGGGGGTTTAGTTTATTTTATGGTAGGAATTTACGAGCAAATAGTCCTTTATTACGAATATTATAATAATAATAATAATAAATGGTCGTACCAATGGTAATTGGGGCCCTTGGAACGGTCCCCAAGGGTTTGGAAATGAGTCTGGAGGAATTGGAAATCAGAGGAAGAATCGAGACAATTCAAATAACAGCTTGTTAAGATCGGTTAAAATACTCAGAAAAGTCATGGAGACCCGGGGGACACTTACTGTCACTCAGCATCCAGTGAACCATCTCTCATGGAGTGAAATAATAATCCGAATTAATTTTTGCAAAAATTAATTAAAAAATAAACAAGCATGATTTATAGAGAAGAGGGTTTTTAATTAATTCATAAAATTTAAAGAACTTTGCATATTCCGAAACTCCGCATAGAAAAGTTTTCAGCAATTTGTTTGTAAAAAATTAGATTTGATAAAAAATAGAATAAAAACATAAGTGAATGCCTGAAAAAAAAAAAAAAAGTCCTTTTGTATATACATTTTTTTTTTCTTTTCTTTTACGGACATGTTTCCAAAAATCGCTCACAATTATTTTGTTCTTAACTTACCTGTCGTTGTACTTGTTTAACTCTTTTATCGTGTTGACCTGGTGCTGTTTTAAGTTTAAAAACAATTATGTTGCGTAGAAATGAAAATAAATCGAAGGCGGCCGATAAAGGTAATAAGAAAAGACAGACGAAAAACCATCGGTAATGAATAATTATGTGCTCCAGACCACGTGTTCGAACCCAGTAGACAGCAGTACCAATAAATGCCAGAATGGCCACTAATGCCGAAATAAACCACATTTTATATTTATTATAATATAATTAATTAATTGAATTATTTCGAATATTTTTATGGTTTTCTTTTTTTTGGCTCAGTTAGTAAAAACGTTAACTAGATATTGAAAACAAAAAAAAGACGAAAGAGTGAAGAAAGATAGAAAATAATTTTACGATATCATTATTTTACTTGTAAAATATTCGAAGCTGACACTATCGAATTTCTTATACAAATAATAAAGGAATAAGAAATTAAATATCGCTTTCTTTACGTTCACATATGCAATATTAATATATTTTAGCACCACTAGACGGTACCGCTAATTTTTTTGAGTTCTTAGGAATAATACATCATTTATGCTTCTGTTTGACTATTTCACTAAGAAATAATGATATACTTTTATCTTTATCTTTTTTTCTGAGATTATTGTGGTGTCAAAAATTCATCTGTTCAAATGTGAAGTGGGGCTACTTGACACAGAATTGGGGGAAAAAAAGAAATATTTTATCTTTAGTTTGTATACTATATGACCAGCAAAAAAATAATTGTTTATCTTTTAAAAATGTACCCTAATTGTACTTAAAATTCTACCAAAAATAACAACAACAAACACACTCTAATGGTTAAACATCATCTTCGTTGGAAATTTTAAAATTTCAGTTAATCTAGGTATTGTACCCAGGCCGTTCGCCACAGTTAGGATGTGACACAAGGTCGCAATTTTATAGTGCATCCAGCTAGGATTGAACTCGCTATCACATTAATAATGGATCTGCAAGACTATCTTGCTAACCATTACACCAGTTTATGCATAACGAGAGAAGAATACATTGTAACATCCATCATTTCGATTGTAGGCGACACGACTGTCTGTCTTTTTCTTTCTACGGATGGATAAAAGGACAGTTAAAAAGTTTTCTTTTTTTAAGAGTTTGATAAAGTTTTCTTTTTTTAAGAGTTTGATAAAGGTTTTTGAGCGGTGTGTTACTGTTTTAGTTTCTTCATGGGGTTTTGATTCAAAAAGACTATTATATTGAATGTAATGTAAGTGTATTTATGTAAGAGCGCATCTGAATCTTACTGGAAAAAGATCCACACCCGAATAATTGCATTGATTTTTTAAAATTCATTGTAAACAAACAACGTCATACTTTTATTTATTTTGCCCTGTATTTTTTTGAGCTCTCTTGAACTTTGTCGAGCGAGATTATTCTCATTCTGTTACAAGTGTTAAAATATCATCTCTCGGAGCAACTACATTAAGATTTTTTTATTTTAAGAATTTACTGTTGCGGTGTTCAGTAAATTCTTATACCTTAAAAAAATAACACAATTAAGCGATAGATAGGTTTGAAAAACCTTTATTATGAATCAACTTATATAATTAAGAATAACTAGCATATCTGGTTGAATGAATTAACCCTAACCCTAAACTTAACTCCTCGCCCTAACCCCTAATCTTAACCCTAACCTTAATCAGTGTATGGCAGAGTGTTCTGAAATTTTCCAACTTACATTGGCAAAATAAACAAAAATCCTAATAATGTAGTTGCTCCGAGAGATGATATCTTAACACTTGTAACAGAATGAACCCCAATGGATTACCAGAAACACCTGAAGAAGGCTAGACAGTACATTGGCTGAAACGTGTATGTGTATTTCATAATAAAGATGAGGACAACAGTCAGAAAAATCAAAATAATACATCTGTTTTTAGCATTATTTGTATTATTCGGACTATTGACCTCATCTTCATTGTTATCTGTACAATGTTTCGGCCGATGTGCCCTCTGGCCTTCTTCAGGTATTTCTTGTCAGACTCAGGAACCTTCTTTTCACACTCGGGAACCTTCTTGTCATAATTGGCAGCGATCACGAAACGTTGAACCTAACCCTTTATTCAGTCCATGGGGGTATCCTGTTCTCATTCCGCTAACCAGGTGTTAAGCTGTGTTAATTATTATTCTATGTTACTGCTGACCCTGACATAGAATAATAATTAACACTAATCACAGTAACCCTCTAAAAATAATGGACTCTTTTAATTTAATCACAAAATAGATAAAAGAAGAAGAAAAAGGAAAAAAAGAACTAACACCAAATCATATATCCTCCTGATGATGACTGAAGAAGTAGTCGAAAGCACTCGGGCAGATAGTATGGGAAGAATCCTATTTTAACTGGATCCTTACATTAGAAAGATAGCCAGAATACTGGAAAAGATACAAATCAAGATCATAAAAAGAATTGTTCCATGTTGTTTAATACCACCTGCTTACAAAATAACTTGCTGCGAAAATATACATCATTTAAAATATATATATATATATATATATATATATATATATATATATATATATATATATATATGTGTGTGTGTGTGTGTGTGTGTGTATGTGTATGTGTGTGTGTGTTTATATTAATTTATATATATATACATCAAGCTCTCATATTTAACAAACATAAGGAAGAATCCAAATACCAAAATCTTTCGATATTAATCACCTATATATATATATATATATATAATATATATATATATAAACTCGCACTGTATTAGATATGCAAGTAGGTTAGATTAATCTGAGCTCCTACCCTGGCCAAAGCAACAAAGTCCTTTTTCCACAGTAGGGCTTTGAGATAACAGTCATTTTGTCTTTCCAATGGCTGATATTAAGAGGTTGTATACTTCTCCTGTAGATTGTAGTTTCTTTCTAAAATGTGTTCCTTTGTATAGCTATTTACTAACCTTAGCTCTGTTGTGGTACAAGGCCAGAAGTATGGGGAACCTGGTATGTGTTTTCAAAGCAAAAGATTAAATGATGTAGATCAACAGTCGTGCAACTACTATATACCAACCTCCATAACATAGGTATGGGATTTGTTGTAATTAAGATTTCAGTAAATATTTTATATACTATAATCTATATATAGATTATATAAACTATATATATAAATGTATTATATAAATATCATATAAACAATAATATATATATAGATTATATGAACTTACCACCCAGTAGACAACCATTATGAATCTGATAAGCTTACTACTGAGTAGACAACCATTATGAATCTGATAAACTTACCTCTGTGTAGACAACCATTTTGAATCTGATAAACTTACTACTGAATAGACAACCATTTGAATCTGACTGAGTAGACAACCATTATGAATCTGATAAACTTACACTGATAAATTACTGACTGACAACCATTACTGATAAACTTACTAGACAACCATTTTGAATCTGATAAACTTACTACCCTGAGCAGACAACCATTATGAATCTGATAAACTTACTACCCATTAGACAACCATTTTGAATCTGATAAACTTACTACCCAGTAGACAACCCTGATAAACTTACTACCCATTAGACAACCTTGATCTGATAAACTTACTACAACCATTATGAATCTGATAAACTTACTACTAGACAACCATTTTGAATCTGATAAACTTACTACCCAGTAGACAACCATTTTTGAATCTGATAAACTTACTACCCATTTTGAATCTGATAAACTTACTACCAGTAGACAACCATTTTGAATCTGATAAACTTACTACCCAGTAGACAACCATTTTGAATCTGATAAACTTACTACCCAGTAGACAACCATTTTGAATCTGATAAACTTACTAGCAGACAACCATTTGAATCTGATAAACTTACTACCCAGCAGACAACCATTATGAATCTGATAAACTTACTTCTGATAAACTTACTACCCAGCAGACAACCATTTTGAATCTGATAAACTTACTACCCAGTAGACAACCATTATGAATCTGATAAACTTACTACCCAGTAGACAACCATTTTGAATCTGATAAACTTACTACCCATTAGACAACCATTTTGAATCGGATAAGCTTACTACCCAGTAGACAACCATTTTGAATCTGATAAACTTACTACCCAGTAGACAACCATTTTGAATCTGATAAACTTACTACCCATTAGACAACCATTTTGAATCTGATAAACTTACTACCCAGTAGACAACCATTTTGAATCTGATAAACTTACTACCCATTAGACAACCATTTTGAATCTGATAAACTTACTGCCCAGCAGACAACCATTTTGAATCTGATAAACTTACTACCCAGCAGACAACCATTATGAATCTGATAAACTTACTCCTGAGTAGACAACCATTATGAATCTGATAAGCTTACTACTTAGTAGACAACCATTATGAATCTGATAAACTTACTACCCAGCAGACAACCATTATGAATCTGATAAACTTACTACTGAGTAGACAACCATTATGAATCTGATAAACTTACTACTGAGTAGACAACCATTTTGAATCTGATAAACTTACTACTGAGTACAACCATTATGAATCTGATAGCTTACTTACTGAGTAGACAACCATTTTGAATCTGATAAGCTTACTACCCAGCAGACAACCATTTTGAATCTGATAAACTTACTACTGAGTAGACAACCATTATGAATCTGATAAGCTTACTACTGAGTAGACAACCATTTTGAATCTGATAAGCTTACTACCCAGCAGACAACCATTTTGAATCTGATAAACTTACTATGCAGACAACCATTTGAATCTGATAAACTTACTCCTGAGTAGACAACCATTTTGAATCTGATAAACTTACTACCCAGCAGACAACCATTGATGATAAACTTACTAGAGACAACCATTTTGAATCTGATAAACTTACTACCCAGTAGACAACCATTTTGAATCTGATAAACTTACTACCCATAGACAACCATTTTGAATCTGATAAACTTACTACCCAGACAACCATTGAATCTGATAAACTTACTGTAGACAACCATTATGAATCTGATAAACTACTTAGCAACCATTATGAATCTGATAAACTTACTACCCAGCAGACAACCATTTTGAATCTGATAAACTTGAGTAGACAACCATTTGACTGATCTTACTACTGAGTAGACAACCATTATGAATCTGATAAGCTTACTACAACCATTTGAATCTGATAAGCTTACTACCCAGCAGACAACCATTTTGAATCTGATAAACTTACTACCTGATAAGCTTACTACTGAGTAGACAACCATTTTGAATCTGATAAGCTTACTATTTTGAATCTGATAAACTTACTACTGAATAGACAACCATTTGATGACTCTGATAAACTTACTACTGAGTAGACCTGATTTAGACTGATACTGTCCTTGACTTACTAGTTGCCCAACTTATGAGTTTTCTGAGTTATAAACTTGGTCATTGTTTGCTCTGTGTAGAGAGCTAAAATTTGAGGTATAAGTGAGCTTCAAATGTGCTTATGCTAATAAGTTGACTAAAAACATTTAAGTTTCCAAATTTATTATGCCAAAGAAAAATATCATTGATAAAAAAATGATCATTGAAAAATATTACAACACATAATTCATTATATTCTATCTTATTATGCTTTTATACAATACTGCGCTATTTTTCGTAATTAAAATAATCTAACAAATAAATAGGGTGTTTGGGGGTAGGCTGGAATGGATTAATGACATTTCAGTTTATTTCAAAAGGGAAAATTGATTTGATATACGAGGGAATTGAGTCATGAGCAGAACAAATTAAACTCGTAAGTCAAGGTACCACTGTATTCATTTCTACGTAAACATATATCATCGTTCAATATTTTTTACTCATAGTTAATGTCAATGAATTGATAATTAATGCCACTGTTGTAATAGTTCAAAACGGATGAGGGGTTAAGAAGTCGGAATGATAAAAAGCCAGTTTCACTACCGGCTAGAAGTAGTTGCTAAGTCTAGCCAAACTGATGAGACGTGAAGCGTTGAAACATGGTGTCTGTGGATGACTATATACATATATATATATATATATATAAAAGGGATAGAGCACTCTTTGGTGGCCTTTACATACATACATACAGATGTGTGTATTAAAACAGTTAAAATCCCTTTCACATTCTGTGGGTGACGATAGCCGAGCAGTTAAACTGTCTGACTGCTACTGAATCGATCTGGTTTCTATCTCGGCTGTAGTAGCTCACAAATGTCTAGCCACACTGAAGAGACTTGATATGTCGAAACACGTGTCTGTGGATGACTATATATATATATATTTGATACTGATTTGATTTTTTTTTTTTTTAAGATTTAGAGATTAAGTTTAATTTAAGGTTAGTTGAGGTTCAAAATGTTTTATCATTAAAAACTTGAATTTAAACATTTTTTTTAGTGTTTTGATTGTTTTTAATGAAAAATATATAAAAGTTTTATTAACACTTTTATCAAGACAGATGTTTCATATGAAATTGAATGTCAAACAGTTCTAATAATTGGGTAGATGTACTTGCTTAGCCTCAATCCAGCGTTTAGTCTCTTTTCATAAATTTAAGGGAAAAGGAGTGTTTGGTATTTTTGCTTTTCTTTAAACCAGAAATGTTACCCACGCGCACACCCACATCCACATATATATATATATATATATATATATATATATATTGATCTATATATAAAAAATAGGTATGCCGCCAATTTTTTTACCCCCCTCCCCATGAATTAAAATGCAGCAAAACTCGAAAAAAATCCATGAAACTTAATATAATTTTTTGCTGTATTATAAAGAGGGCGGATTAAAATAAAATCACACAGAAAAATTATGTTTTACAGTCTAAAAAAAGAGAAAACTTTATAGATTAAAATCTGTATCTGCCAAAATGGCGCATTTTGGTCGTTTTTTTTCTTTTCTTTTTTTCTTGAAGATGTGCTCTTTTTAGCGTGATTTATTACATTGTTATAAGTAAGAAATTCATAGATAAAAAAATATTATATATAAGTTTAGGCTCTACTCTTAAGGAAAAAAAATTAGAATAAGTGACAATTTTTACAATTTAATTTTTTTTTTTTTAAATATAAAAGTTTAAATAAAGGGTGAGGTGTTGCGTACCGAAATCTTGGACGTTCCTAATAAAAGATGAACAAAAGTGATAAGACAAATAGCGATATTTTTTTTTTTTTTTTTTACTATTAGTGTTCACAACTAGTTTCGACCTTAGGTCATAATCAGGAGGAAAATTTTTGTGAAGATTTTAAAGTTGATATATTATATAAAAAAAACGACGAAAAATAAACTGGTGACTTGAAAGTCACCAGTTCTAGCAAAAGTCGTTTATCTTGTTTGGTTTACTCACTTAAACTTTGTCCTTTTTTTTTTAAAGGAACTAATATTTATTTGTTTTATTTATTTATTTTGTTGATTATCACGAAATTTAATTGGGTCTGGCAAAAGGACAAAATTGGGTTAGAAAATTAAGAATACGAAGTAAAAAAGATTGTGTAACAACAGTTCAAGTGGAGGGGGAAACTTCTTGTCTTGATTTGAACTTACTGTTATTTGAAATCTTGGTTTTTACAAGGGTTCGATCACGGACGACTACAATGCTGGAAAGTACACAGCTAATTCATCTTTGAAAGAAGGTCTTAAGCTTGGCTTAGTCTGGTACAAGGCTATAAAGAAAGGAGACACCAAGTAACAGTGGTCTATAAAACTGAGCCATTGATGTTTGTTTAGGTAATTATGAACTTTTGTTTAGTAAATTAGGGTGTCCCAGAAAAAACAGAACCCACAAATTTTGTAATAAAACTGTTAATTTTAACTAGGGGGGTTTAGGGTTGGGTTCTGTTTTTTCTGGGTCACCCTGTACAGGGTGACCCAGAAAAAACAGAACCCAAATTATTTATTTTCCCATTAAACTAACCCTAAACCCCCTTAGTTAAAATTAACAGTTTTATTACAAAATTTGTGGGTTCTGTTTTTTTCTGGGACACCCTAATTTACTAAACAAAAGTTCATAATTACCGATGTTTAAAAAACTAAAATTGAGTCGATCTTTCGGAATATATCAGTTACTAAAAGGCTATTCTCATTTAAATAACAAAATTGAGTGTAATATAGTTATTTGGAAACACACACACACACACACACACCCATTTTTTAAAATTCGCTTTTTAATCTAAAAAGAAAGTGTGTAATTCCAGGGGACTTTAGTAGTACACACAATGTTGTAATTCAAGTGAGAGTAGCCTTTTACCGACATTTTCCGAAAGATGGCACAAAATTTGTTAAGTTTGGAGTGAGTCTTAAAAAAGAGAAAAGCAAACACTAAATAATGAACCTAAAATAACCACTCCCATGACACAGTGGACTTTTTTCTTTCTCTAATAAAACCCCTAAAGCATAAAAAATCAGTTAGGCAATATTTATAAGTTTGTGTACCTTTCTTCTATTGTCCAAATCAATCTAAGAAAAAGTTTCGTGCATCAAAAATTTTCTCGTCTTTTAAAAATTCT
Source organism: Doryteuthis pealeii (assembly GCA_023376005.1). Classification (NCBI taxonomy): domain Eukaryota; kingdom Metazoa; phylum Mollusca; class Cephalopoda; order Myopsida; family Loliginidae; genus Doryteuthis; species Doryteuthis pealeii. Next base: position 40,661,145 of record CM042149.1, on the reverse strand, counting down.
TACAAATGAAAAAATCTAAATAAGCACTAAGAGGCCTAAAACACTTCTATTCTCCACCTACCTACCATTAACCCCGTTCTAGGGGTGAGGCTTTTTAAATAGCGGACCATTAGACCCTACTACACACACACACAAAATAAATAAATAAATAAATAAAAGTCGCCCTAAATTCCAGGTATACTACTTGCCTTGACCTCATGTCATGCTGACAAAAACTAAATAAATAAAAACTTATTTTTCTTTCATCATGATGATAATGATATTTTTTTATAACTATTGTTTTGAGTACATTAAAAAAACAACTTTTTTATTTGAATAATTGAACCGTATTTCTTTGTGATCATCATTAATAATTGTACACTATGAAATTTCCTCGATCTAAGACTGTGAAACATAAGCAAAAAGTTTCCCGGCTCTACTTTCACATTTTTTGTAACTAGGTAAGGCAGTGAACCGACTCGTGGTGTGTTAGCTCTCTTATTTTCTCGTATCTTCTCGCGTGACTCGGGTTTCCCGCCACTAAACCACGTGTGGGAAGGCAGGGGACATGTTTTGTTGTGTGCAATCACTTCCTTCCCTCTGTCTTAAGACCATTTAGCCAAACATCTTGACTTTTTCTTCTGAGGATACTTGGGGTCAACTACATTCTCGACATAATCATTGCGAGGTTCTAAGAGAAAGTTCAAGTTTATTATAAATTGGCCATAACAGAAAAAAAACATCGGATAAAAACTTTGTTGATTTTATTCTTACCCCTCCTAACCCCCCCGAGCTACGCAGAGGCACAAGAATAAAGAGAACCTATCTTTGTGAGAGGAAAAAAAGGTGTTCGTTGAATCATCATGTGGATTCAAGTACGGACATTTGACGGTAAAAAGACTGTCAAAATCGAAGGCTTGTCTAAATTGACGAAAGTTGAAGAATTACGAAAAAGAATCCAAGATCCATTCGATGCCGATCCAAACAGACAGCAACTGTTTTATCGCGGCAAACTTGTGAGTACAACACCTGGGCGATGTCCCTATCATTCTAATTTTTTTTTTTTAAATTCAACAACTTATTTCTCTTCTTATAAATCATCAATTGTATGAGAATTTACTACGGTTGACTTTTGTTTGTTTATAATGTTTATTTATCAATATTTATAATTCCGGCTTTTTAAGTCGATCCTGTTTTTACCGCCATCGCTTTTGTTTGACTGACTTTCTTTTTCGTTGTCAAAAAATTATTTTTTCTTTCTCTCTTTTTTTTCTTTTTCTTTTTTCTTTCTTTCAAACTAGCCAATGTGTTTCAATTCAGCATTATCGTTTTCTGATCAGTTTATTATTTAATTTTTTAGTTATTTATTGGCTAACATTAGTGTTTTTATTTCTTTCAAGTCCACTTGTTGTTGATTTTAAAAGGAAATATGGCGCGAACTATTTTTTTTTCTTTTTCTTTTCTTTCTTCTTTGTAATTTATCAAACTTGAATCTAAACACCCGTAAAATATCAATTTAATCGGTAGTAAGAGTGTTATATATCTTAAACATTCCAAATCTTCAAAACAAAAATTAAAAAGAAATGTTTTTATTTCTTAAAATGTGAAAAATTTGTGTGCCACTTCATCAACAATAGTTTTTTTTTCTAATTGTCAAAACTTCAATTTTATTTATAAAAAAAATAAGGAAAACAAATTCGAATTTTTTTTTTTCAAAGGGTGTATTTTATTTTTTTTTTTTCAAATTTCTTTAAAATTATTTTGTCAATTTAAAAAAAAATAATTTTTCTCTTAATTTTTTTTTGTTTGTTTTTTTATTATTCGATTCAGGCGAAACAGATATAATTTGGATAAGATCGATAACTGATTAGTATTGAAAGCAGCCAAAAAAATGTTTGATAGTACTAAATTCAACTATCCAAAATAACATCTTTTGTTTTATTTTTTTTTAAGTCATTTTTAACAAGTTGCTGAGTTTGCAAACATTCTTTTGCAATTAAAGAAAAATTGCTTTTCTCACACAAACACATCGTTTTAATTTTTATTTTAGTCTATTATGACCATCTGTTTGCTCATCTTAGTTGTTTAAAGACAAACATTTAATAATTAAACTTTAAAACAAATAATTTAAAAAAAAAAGTTGTAAGCAACGTAGGTCTTGAAAAACTGCGACAGAAACGGTCGTAAATAATTCTGTAAAATAATTTATTTACTGATCGTAAACTATTTCTTTCAATTAAATAATTAAAAAAAAAAATTATTTTATTTTATTTCTTCTTTTTCCCATTATAAATATTTTATGTTACTTTTAAATGAAAAACAATAAACTAATAAAAAAATGCTGCTGTTTTAGTTTTGTTTGGTCAGTCTGTTTCATGTTTCAAATTTCGGAACAAAGTTTTCTATAGCGAAAAAGCCTTAAATTTATATAGAAACTACATAATTAATAAAGACAAATACTGAAGTAAAATAATTTATAATTTTTTTAGAAGCTTTTTCATATTAGATAGGCTATTTAGAAGTGAAAAAAATCTTGCAACTGCGGGGTCGGATGGGAAAGGTATTTTAATTTTTTTTTAAAGAAAGAATTAATGGAACCAGTAAAGAGATGCTTATTTGGTTACATGGATTTTGTATATTTTTTCAGTTTGATTGCAGTGAAAAACTTGTTAACAAAGAGTTAAAATAAAATCTATCAATTTTTGCAGTTGAGAAAAAAGTTGGTAAAGAAGAAAAGATTAAGGATTAAGTCTTTTTTCTTTTTTAAAAAATCTGTAGCTTAGTAATCCAAAGTAACAGTTAAATTACATTTATGCATAACTTCCAATATAGTTTCTCAAATTGTACAAAGTGGGGTTTTTTGGGGTTTTTTTTTCTTTGAGAATTATTTTGATATGGATGGAGGGAATTTTCAATTTGAGGCATAAATTCTTAGTCACGATCAATCCCTAAAGGGCGACATTTTTTTTTTCCTTCTGGAAAAGGAAAGTCTTTCTTTTAACTCTTTGCCTACCAAATTTTCTCCACAGCTTTTACCAAATTTTCTTGGTATTTTTTTTTTACCTGTATGATGGGATATTTCAAAGTTCACCTCAGAACTCCTATTCAAATAAAGTGCAATTATTATTGTTGTCCGAGTCCTTCTGCTCGATTATAATGAACTAAGTATCAGGCTTTGTATTGGGTGTGGTTTTGGAGAGCCACCGTAAGCGGTTTAAAGTAGGTAAAGAATTAAAGAAAAATCAATGTAAAGGATTTGCAAATAGCATGTGTATCTCTTTCTCAATTCAAAATTGTTGAATTAGGATTCAGTAGCTCAATCGGTAGAGCGTTCGACTAGGAACCACAAGGTTCTTGGTTCGATACCGGCTCTCGCCAACTCAGCGTATGATTAGTACAGGGATCCGTGAGGTAAAATAAGGAGCTGATGGTAGGTGTGTCGCTTCACCTCAGACGTCAAAACAATCTTCTTAGTCCAGTGCTAGTGAAAGGAGATAGACTCCCTCGCCGTCTGGTTGATACCGACTTTAGGCCACCCCGACGCTTTTTTTTACATGCATAAATTATCAAGATAATCTTATATAAAATCCAGATATTTGCTTTTTTTTTTTTTTTTTTCACTAATTAATTCTATCGACCAGTGTTTAACTGAAGAAAAAGATCAGATAAGCAACTCCTAAATATTATCCACTTCCTCAGAATGGCGGGTTCTGACTAAAGATCAATTTTAGTGTGTAGTTTCCTAAATGCTTATCAGTAGTTCCAGAAAAGGTCCAGTCCTGTTGATATCTCTCATTTCATTCAAGAAAAAAATATTTGAATGGAACTTCGCATCGGGGATTGATTCTACTTCCTTTGTATGTAACCTGGTGGGGTGAATGAAGGGGATCTTTGTCACAGCTGGCTTTTTTATTATTTATTTATTTTTTTATATTTTTTTTTGTGGATATATAAATTTCAGTGCAAATTGCTAATCTAAATTAACAATTATATTTCTGTTAATTAATTTTACACAAAATTAGACATTTTCTTGTGAGATCTTGGGGAAAAAAGGCAACTGTTCCAATAGTCAAAGAAATATTCCTTCACTCCAGGCTTTTAAAACTTTTTTTTTTTTTTTTTTTTTTTTTTTTTTTTTTTAGAAATAAATAAAATGTTGATCATAGTTCAACAAGGATATCAAATCTAGACTTTTTGACAAAATGCTCAATTTTTTTTTCTCATTTAAGAAAATTATAAATAATTTTCTATTAAATATATCTAAAGAAATAACTTCAGTGTCTTGATCGAATTAATTTTATTTTAGATTTTTTTCTAAACATAGTATATTATTTGGAAGATGCTACCGATGTTTTTACCATAAAATAATAAATATATTTTTAATGCTAATTTTCAAGACCAAATAGGTTAGCTATGAAAAACCTAAAAAGTTGAATAAAGAAACGTGAAAAAAAAGTTATTAAAGTTAAATGAAAAAAAAAACAAAACTTTATTTTATTTATTTTTTTTTTTTTATTGCTATATTAATTTAAAGCAATAAAATCAAATCATTCTAAGACTTCATGTCAGTTTAACATTAACAAAGACTTACATATATTCTGACTTCCTCATCAGATAGGCTATTTTCTCTATAATTTTAATGTACAAAAATTAAAAACATTTTTTAAAATTATTGTTATTTAAGATATTATTAAAATGTTATTATTCGTCTGGCAGAATGAATAGACTAATAATAGTAAGTGAATTATTTAAACAAATGTCACGAAAACACTTTTTGGGGTGAAAATTCTCCTGCCTGGTTTCATCAAGATTAGCCTCATTATAGCATAGCAGCCCATAAGGTAACAAGTTTCAAGTCCTCCTTGAAAGTTAGTCCTCTTGGGGGGCATTATTTAGCCTAAAAAAAAAGGACAGCAGCAACAAAAGGTCTATACTATATTTGGTCTGTTAACACTTTTCAAATTCCCTTGATTGTGTATGGGTGGGGGTGGGGGTTAAGTGGACAGCTTATAGAGAAAGAGCTTTTGCTCATTTGATAAAAATGTCGGTTTTTATAATCATAAGTTGATTTTTTATTTTTATTTTATTTTTTAAAATTTTATTTTATTTTATTTTTTTTTGGTAGGTATTTGTTATTGTATTTTTTCAAAGTCACAAGTATATGGATCAATTTTGTCTTCATCAACAATAGCTACTTTTTTGTTATTGCTTGCAGAAATAATTGAATTTTTAAATTTATCATTGGAGATGAAGAGATAGTTAAATTTACACACCTTTGGTCAAAGTATTAGCACACATGTGGCTTAGACCAGAATTTAAACTAAGTATACGATTTTCATTTTTAGTTTACTTTGCTTTTCTCCAAAGTTGATAAGCAGGGTAAATTTTTACCAGGGTGATGTTATTTCTAAGTATTCAATTTAAAAGGCTCAAATGTTCAATGTAGCTAAATTGTAGATGCATTGAAATGGGGGGGGGGCGAAGTAATTGACACACTTAAAAGGTAATTGTTTAAATAATTTTCATTATTTTAACTGCGTTCTAGTTAGTCTGTGATTCATGTACAAATTATCAAGTACATAAGCTGCATTGCATTTATCTATTTATCTATCGCTAAACATCTCACATTTTTGTGTGTGTAACCATAACCTGGTAAAAAAGGTACATAGTAAGATTTCTATGCTAAACTTGCAAATCGGTCGGAAAATTAGGGTGACCCAGAAAAAACAGAACCCACAAATTTTGTAATAAAACTGTTAATTTTAACTGGGGGGGGGTTAGGTTAGGGGTTTAGTTAGTTTAATGGGAAAATGAATAATTTGGGTTCTGTTTTTTCTAGGTCACCCTGTAATGTTTTAATTTTTCGACCGATTTGCAAGTTTAACTGATTTCTATTAGGGTGATATTCTTTTTAGAGAATAGAATAATTTCCAGTCCAGTTGGCAACTGAATGATGATTTTATGGTATGTTATTTTTAAATCATTCAAATTTTTCAAATAATTAAGATAACTGAAATACTAATTAAAACTTTTCACTCCTTTCTAAATAAAAGCATCAAGGGAGAGATGCCATTGTCAGAGAGGAAAAAACAAATAAAAATCAAGAGATTAAATGTCAATCCATATGTAAATGATCTCATCATTTATGACCATTTATTACTGTATTTAGTCTATATAGACTGGATATCTTAATGGGGGTCCATGGGTTATCTAGTAGAGAAATAAAGAATTAAGGTTTTAAGATTTTTTAAAATAACTTTGTTCCTCCTCTTTGCAGTCGGTAGAGCGTTTGGCTAGAAACCACAAGGTTCTTAGTTTGATACTGGCCCTCGCCAACTCAGCGTATGAGTAGCATAGGGATCTGTGCAGTAAAGGAGCTGATGGTAGGTGTGGCGCTTCACCTCAGTTGCAAAAACAATCTCCTTGGTCTAGCGCTAGTGAAAAGAGGATAGACTCCCTTGCTAATTGGCTGGTACTGACTTTAGGCCACCCTGACAACTTTACTTTTTTTTCTCTCTCACACACACACACACACACAAACTGATAGGTACGCTTCCTATGTCTCTGACACTCAAAAATAAAAATCTAAAAGGATGCAGTAAAATCATATCCATGCGTCCCAGTGTTTTTCATTTTTCTTCCCTCACCATTTCAGGCTAACTATAGATACATATAGATACATACAATAGTTTCTTAGAAACAAATTACACAGGATATGTTACAAAGTAGGAGTTAGACAGCTTTAGTTGTTTCCCCAGATCATAAAAAAACTACAATTTATTAGGAAACTTTATTTGGGACCTATAAATTTTCCTGGGGACTCGTTCAAGGCAATTATGTGTGTCTCAGGACACACTAAATTAAAAAGCTATCAGTGTGTGATTTTTTTTTTTTTTTTTTCCCCCCTTTATATTTTTCAATTTTTTAAATTTATTTTTTAAAAATTATTTTATTTTTATTTTTCAACTTAATTTTTTTTTCATTTATTTAGCCACTACTACTGCAGCTCAGTTGCTAGCAACTGTGGGTGATGAGGGCAAAGACTCAAAAGCCCTATGTCAACTTGCCCTTTACTTCATGAGGAACATATGTAGCAAAAACATTTCTTTTTTCTTTTGATAGCCAGAAGTGGATCAGTTTTTCTTAGAGTTTATATGGACACTTTATATGCATTTACATAGATGGTTAAAGCAATGGGCACAAGTTTAAAGGTTCTATACAACTTTCATTACCTCCATAGCTATGACCCAACCCATCTTTTCTTTTTCCCACTTTTTGAAAAAAAATTAGTATATTACTGATAAAAACATTTAATAATTTGGGTTTTACTAGTAAAATGAACTCTGAAAGTAGGGAAATTTTTTTTAATTTATTTTATTTTCTCTCTCTCTCTCTCTCTCTCTCTCTCTCTCTCTCTCTCTCATCAGGGGCCTTTTTTGACATCCAGTGATGATCAAACTCGCTATTAAGTAATGTTTCTGTGGGACTAGCTTGCTAACCATTACACTGCAGTGGGCACCTGCTTCAGGCCATGAATATGAGTAGGTTTAAGATCCTTCACTTAGAAAAAATGTTATCTTTGTATCATAGGATTATCTGGACCCCATATATATATATATATATATATATATATATATATATATAAAGGGGTCCAGATAATCCACATTTAAATTGTGGGTAAAATCTAGTAGGCATTTTATACTAAGCTGATCTTTAGTCCAACAAAAGGCCGAAACTGATAGTTATAATCTCATTAGCTTAGTTGTTATCAACTTCTTCAGAAAAAAGTTAGGTAGATATCAACTTGAGTTCCTTTCTTGACACCTCCCTACACACACACACTTATAAAGATGCCCCTACAGAAGCACAGTGCAAGTTGACATGGGTCCTGGGGGGAGGGATGAGGGTGAAGTTCTAAGTCTTGCCCTCATCATCCAGGTGTTAGCAGCAAAGGAGGAGGCAGTGGCAATAGCAAACAACAAAAGATGGAAAGACTAAAAGATGACAAGAACAAAAGACCCTGTCCCCCCATCTTGAGTAATGGGTGAAATAATAAGCAACAAACTAGGTTAACAAACAAACAAACAAACAAAATCTCTCTCTCTCTCTCTTCGACTCTCTCTCTCTCTCTCGACTCTCTCTCTCTCGACTCTCTCTCTCTCTCTCGACTCTCTCTCTCTCTCTCTCGACTCTCTCTCTCTCTCTCTCGACTCTCTCTCTCTCTCTCTCTGACTCTCTCTCTCTCTCAATGAATAAATAAATATGGTACAGCTAATCCTAGAATAGCATGTTTGATCCTCACTGGATGTCGTATACTTGTAAAAGTTGATAAAGCTGCAGGGTCCTTGCTAGATTTTGAATTTTGCAACCAGCCAATTTTTGGACTAGAAAGACGGGACTTGGGTTATTAATGAGAATTTAAAAAAAACTCAATGAGTGAACCGGAGGGTCCAACCCTGGACCGTGTAAGCTAACATCATTGATCCCAGGGGGCCATCCCCCCAGGCAACACCTGCCTCCTTCGGTTTAAAGGGGCAGGGCTGGGTTTATTGCGGGGGGTGGGATGCCGACAGGATCGACACATTTTTTGCACCCGCCTCCCATGAGCTTTGGTTTGTGGGTGGTCCCACATTTATAGGGCCTTGTGCCTAACCTGTACACGTGAGGTACATGGTAAATATTCAGTCCTTTGTATTGTAGTGCTTTCGAAAGTCAATTTTATCAATACTTTGTTTTTCTAGTTTTCATTGAAGGCTGTATCTAAACATTAAAATCTAATTTTTGTTACTGTAACAGAAAAAAAAAGTCACACCAGAGAGGACAAGATTTTTTAATCAAAAGTGTTAAAATGTTTTAACATAAGATTTAGAAATTGTTTCTTTATTTGCTAATTAGTTGTTCATGTACTTGGATAGTAATATCTCATCCACAGAAAGTGATGTTAATACATGGACTGCTATAAACAGTATTTAGTTATATGGTTTCAAGTATTTCTATCTAATAATTTTCAAACAGATCTATTTGAGCCACAAGTAGTGCCACTCCAGATTAGAGTGGTCCTGTAATGTAATTGGGACAAAGGGTAGCCTCACCACCACATGACTAGCATTTATAACAGGCCTATACACAAAGGAATTGGAATTTTTCCCTGTGTGAAATCTTTTGAGGAATAAGAAAAAGAAAAGAAAAAAATTATTTGTATTAAAAAAAGTTACTTGAAGCTATAATTGTTTACAAATTATTAATTAGAATCTCTTTTTTTTTTTCTTTTTTTTTTTAAATATTAACTTTGGCATTAAATAATCCAACAAGAGTTGACATTCTATACAATCAACATCTTTAAAACAGTTTTCATCTACATATCTTCATTTTTAAAATAACTTTTGGATTTCTGAGTACAAATACATTTTGATCTTGGCAGAAGAAATAATCCATAATTTTTAGAATTTTTTTTTACTATTTTTACTATGCTAGTTTATAGAATGAATAAATTTCATGTCTTAAAACTTTAGAAAACCAAGTTGTCTTGTCTCAAGAATTGTAAATTTCATATTATGAAATGTGCCTCTGAGCATGAATTTCATTCATTTTTTTTATTTATTTTTAGCTTGTAAATGTTTATTTGAATAAAATGAAACATTTTCGGCATAAAATAACCCAAGAGGTGACAATGCTGTAAAAACCAACCAACAAATAATACCTTTTAATCTTAGCAGAAGTATTAATCCATAATTATTTATTTTTTATTTTTATTTATTTTATTTTTTCTTTCTTCATAAAATAATATAAAAATTTCATGTCTAAAAACTTTACAAAACCAAGATGAGTCTAGTCTCAAAAAATGTATTATTTTTACTGATATTATGAAATGTATTTGTGAGTATTTAGTATCCTTCATTTTTATTTTATTTCTTTATTTTCAGCTTGTAAATGGTCACACACTGTTTGATTATAATGTTGGTCTTAATGACCTCATTCAGTTGATGGTGCGACCAAAAGTGCCCGTCGCACCAAAAGTTGCACCAAAAGAAGATATAAAACACGTAGAATATGAAAGTAGTGAAGAGGACGCTTCTTCCAATTCTTCAGATAAGGAAAATACAGTTGTAAGTTTCTTTTATTGCCTTTCTCTTTTATACAGTTTGGGGGGGTGGGGGAGTAGACATGTGTGGCATAAGAGTTATCATTGTAGAAAATGGACTTGTTATTGTTACTGCTGTGGCATTCACCCTGGGTCGGTTAAGCCGACTCCATCCAACGAATTCACCATATCCCAAATGAATGCAGACCATGTGTGGTGATCCAATGCAATGGAAGTTAGTATTTGTATTATTCGGACTATTGTCCTTATCTTCATTGTTATCTATACAATGTTTTGGCCGATGTGCCCCCTGCCTTTAGGTATTTCTTGTCGTAATCGGGACCCATCACAGAACTTTGAACCTAACCCTTTATTCAGTCCACGGGGGTATCCTGTTCTCATTCCGCTAACCATAGCTGGGGTACAGGTGTTAAGCTGTGTTAATTATTATTCTATGTTAATGCTGCCCCTGAGCAGGATTGAATCTGCAGTCTAGAGATAACTCACTTAGAACTGTCTTGACCTAACTCCTCTATCCACTATGCTATGTGTCCAATTGAATAGTAGTACAGATAACAATGAAGATGAGGATAATAGTCCGAATAATACAAATAATACTAATTATCAAGCCTCATCTAAAAAAAATTCTGAGAAATAGCAACTGAAGTTATCAGAACCATTCCTGGTTCCATCAACAAACTCCATAAAGGCTTGGGTCTGGGATCAGCTCAGTATCTTGGCAACACACTTTCAATTTCTGGGTGAGGCTGTTTGCATTTCAATATGTGCTAATGCCCTTAGGAAAGGCATGAATCTATTTCTTCTCTCCTCTCCTCTCCAGCAATTGATAAATAGGGCAGACTGAGCTCTTCAGCCTTGGTATAGCAAACAGTCTAGGAAGACGAAAGAAACCACAAGGTTCCAGGTTCAATACCTGCCTTTGCCATCTCAACAGCACATGATTAACACAGATTGTATCTGTGTGGTAAAGTGAGGAGCAGCACTCTTAGAGGCAAACAAAAATAATCGTTAGTGAAAAGGGGATAGACTCCCTTGCTGTCTGGCTGATACTGGCAATAGGTCACCCTGACAATTTTACTGCTTGCCTCACAAGATTTTTTTTTTTTTTTTTTTTTTTTTTTTTTTTAGAATTGCTCTGGATTAAATAGATGAATTTGGGATTCACAAAATAATCCCATATCCCAGGTTTTCACCATAAAAATTTGTGCCCACAAAAATCCATGAATAGAGAACAATAAACCTTTGACCCATATTTGTTCTTTCTTCTATATATTTACACAAGGTCAATTTCTCAAGTGGAGTTTAACGGGTTTGAATTATGAGTTTTCTTTCTCCTAGCTTGCCCTACTATTTACTCCTTATCTGGAGGAAGAGTAGCTGAATACATACCTTTCCCAAGGGTATTAGTGCTATGTGAAATGCAAACAGCCTCGTCCATGATTTGAACTCTGGTCAACGCGTCCCTTTCCAAATTCTAACCATTAGACCATGCGCCTCCAGTTTTGATTTTTCTTATAAATTCTTTGGGACCAAGTATCCAATAGGCACCCCAGTTGGGAGCTGTTTTGAAAAGAACACCTTTTGCTTTTTCACCGTACACTTCTGGTTGTGGTATGAGAGGCACATGGAAAATAAACTTTATAAATTGTGTGATACCATTTCTGAACAACATCCTTTCATTTAAATAAACATATCTGCATTTCTCTTCTGATTAAATAAAAACTATTTTAATATAAAAACGTGTCTTTTATGATTTTAAAAAAAAAAAAAAAAAATCCTATTGAATTAACAACATAAAATAACTAATTTTTTTTTTTAATTAAAATCGAAAACTATTTTGATATAAAAACATGCCTTTGGGTTGTAAATATACATGAACAAACTTTAAAAAAATCTTACAGTGAAATTCAATTGCAGAAAAATGTGTCTGTTTGTAAATGAACAACCGGGAGTTTATGGTGAAAAGCAAAAGGTGTTCTTTTCAAAACAGCTCCCAGCTGTGGTGCTTATTGGATACTTGGTCCAATTCTTGAGTTATTTGAGTCCCTGAAATATAGCATTTACACTATTAACCTGTTTGCTTCCAAGTTGATTTTTGATGTAACTTCTGTGTTGAGATTATCTCATTAAAAAAAATTTTATTATTGGGTTGGTGCATAATTATTGCATCTTTTTTGTTAAATTTGTTGCAAAAAAGCTGCTATAATTATGCACCAACCCAATAGAATAGAAATACTTCATTATTTGATGCTTTTATTTTCATACAAATCAAGATGATATATATCCTGAAATATTTTGATATTTTAAATGTAAATGAAAGATCTTAAAACATGGATCATTGAGGTACAAAATGCTAGTGTGCAATTGTCCCTTTGTCACAAACACCAGTCAAAAAAAAATTTACCTTGTCTATGGCAGCTGAAATACAACAAAAAAATTACATTTGTTTATTAGCAAATCATCTTGCTGAAAATATTATACATACACACCTTTGTTGTTGTTTTGTTTTTAATTTTGTTTTTTATATTTTTTTATTTTTTTATTTATTTTTTTTCCCCTACTAATGATTTGTTTCATGTTCACAGCCCCAAGCCATCGATGCCCGGGCATCAACCTCTAGTCAAGCAGAAGATGATACCTCAGAAAGTTTATACAAGGTAAATAGAATATCTTTATTTCAAATCACTGAAAAGAATGCTGTTTGTTTTATCATTTTTTCCACTTTTTTTTTAAATCTTAAAAAAAAAAAAAAAAAAAAAAAAAAAAAAGATTCTATCTCCCTATATCTTCCCTATCTCCCTATATCCCCTATATCTCCCTATATCTCCCTATATCTCCCTATATCTCCCTATATCTCCCTATATCTCCCTATATCTCCCTATATCTCCCTATATCTCCCTATATCTCCCTATATCTCCCTATCCTCCCTATCTCTCCCTATCTCTCCCTATCTCTCCCTATCTTCCTATCTCTATATCTATATCTATATCTATATCTATATCTATCTATCTCTATCTCTATATCTATATCTCTATATATCTATATCTATATCTATATCTATATATCTATCTCTATATCTATATCTATATCTATATCTATATCTATCTCTATATCTATCTATATATCTCTCTATATCTATATCTATCTCTATATCTATATCTATCTCTATATCTATATCTATATATCTATATCTATCTCTATATCTATATCTATCTCTATATCTATATCTCTATCTATATCTATCTCTATCTATATCTATCTACTCTATCTATCTCTCTATCTCTATCTCTCTCTATCTCTCTCTCTATCTCTCTCTATCTCCCTATCTCTATCTCTCTCTATCTCTATCTCTACTCTATCTCTATCTATCTATCTCTATCTCCTATCTCTCTCTATCTCTCTCTATCTCTATCTCTCTCTATCTCATCTCTATCTCCTCTATCATCTATCTTATCTCTCTCTATCTCTCTATCTCTCTATATCTCTATATCTCTATATCTCTCTATATCTCTATATTCTCCTATATCTCTATATCTCCCTCTATATCTCCTATATCTCTCTATCTCTCTATATTCTATATCTCTCTATATCTCTATATCTCCATCTTCTATATTCCATCTCTCTTATCTCTAATCTCCATCTCTTCTATCTCTATCTCTCTATCTCTATCTCTCTATCTCTACTCTATCTCTATCTCTATCTCTTCTCTATCTCTCTCTATCTCTATCTCTCTCTCTAATCTCTCTCATCTCTATCTATCTCTATCTCTATCTCTCTTATATCTCTTCTATCTATATCTCTTATCTATCTATATCTCTATCTATCTATATCTCTATCTATCTATATCTCTATCTATCTATCTATTCTCTATCTATCTCTCTCTCTATCTATCTACATCTCTATCTATCTCTCTATCTATCTATCTACATCTCTATCTATCTCTCTCTTCTATCTATCTAACTCTCTATCTATCTCTCTCTCTATCTAATCTCTATCTATCTCTCTCTCTATCTATCTACATCTCTATCTATCTCTCTATCTATCTATCTACATCTCTATCTATCTCTCTCTCTTCTTCTACATCTCTCTATCCTATCTCTCTCTGCTATCTATCTACATTCTCTCTCCTCTATCTCTCTATCTATCTACTCTCTCTCTCTTCTCTATCTATCTCTATCTATCTACATCTCTCTCTCTCTCTCTATCTATCTACATCTCTCTCTCTCTCTCTATCTATCTAATCTCTCTCTCTCTCTCTCTATCTATCTACTATCTCTCTCTCTCTCTCTCATCTATCTAATCTTCTCTCTCTCCTCTTTCTCTATCTATCTATCTACAATCTCTCCCTCTCTCTCTCTCTATCTATCTATCATCTCCTCTTCTCTCTCTCTCTCTATCTATCTATCTACATCTCTCTCTCTCTCTCTCTATCTAATCTATCTACATCTCTCTCTCTCTCTCTCTCTATCTATCTATCTACATCTCTCTCTCTCTCTCTATCTATCTATCTAAATCTCTCTCTCTCTCTCTCATCTATCTATCTATCTCACTATCTCTCCTAATCTATCTATCTATCTACATCCTCTCTCTATCTATCTATCTATCTACATCTCTCTCTCTCTCTCTCTATTATTACATTCTATCTCTC
>CM042149.1:40622256-40642256 GCA_023376005.1 Doryteuthis pealeii | reverse complement strand
TCAAAAAGGGGGGGGGGGCTGTCCTGAGTATGACACTAAACTGACTCTGATAATGAGGTTCCTGTTTTAGATCTGTGTGGTGTGAAGTCATTCTTTCATTGCCATTATTCCCAGGTCCACTGTGGTCCAGTATGAAAGTACCTATTAGGGTCCCATATATCTGTCAAATAGATCTGTTTAAGAATTATTTGTGTTCGATAGGAATACTTGATACCAAATAACTATAAATTGTATTAAGAATAGTTACTTAAAGCTACAATTGTTTACTAAGAATTATTATTAGTTGCTTGAGCCCAAATAATTGTGCAAACAGTTGATTATTATTGAATAGAAATAATTACTTGAAATCCTACAACTGTATACAAATTATAGGTATTAGATAGGAATACTTGATAATTGTGTGCAAAAAATAAAAAATGCACGAAAATGAGGGATTTATTTATTTTTTACCATAAATTTAAACTGCATTATTTTGAATTGGTTTATAGCAAAAAATATTTTAATCTCAAAAATTTTGTTTTGATGCTATTCAAAATGGTGGCAAATCAGAGTGCTCCAAATTTGAACTGTCATCAAATTTTTGGTGTCAGAAGTGCAAATCATGAAATTCACAGAATGTGTAATGTGTACAGAGAAGCATTTGAGTTAAGAAGAAAAAAAGTTTACAAATGGGCTTAGGATTGGTTAGCCACTACGAGCCTTAGTTAAAAAGACAGTCCATAGAGTGGAAACGCTGACTATCCAGTAAAAAAAAAAAAGTTCTGGGTATAGCAGATACTAATATATACGGCCCCATATGTGACATAAACAGACAGAATTCTAACAGGCCTATTCATTTTATAGTCATTTTTATGACGGCTTCAAAAAAAAAAAAATGTTAATATACAAACTTGTCTTTTTTTTTTTTTTTTTTTTAATTTATTTTATTATTTTTTTTATTTAAGAAATGTAATAATAAAAGATAAACAAACAAACAAACAAAAAAATAGTTTTAAAAAAATTATGCAGTTATACAAAACAAACACACCAACAATTTATCTATGATTTCAGGTTACATCAGAAAAAAATGAAACCTTTTCAATGTGAAATGTATTCCTTGGTCATGGTTGGCAATGATAGTAATGATATTACACAGAAACAGTATTTCTCGAGGAGAACTTACGGTTCTATCTAGCTAAATGTTTGTGCTTTAAGATTTTTCGAAATGGACATAAATTGACTATAAAATGAATAGGCCTGTTAGAATTCTGTCTGTTTATGTGACATATGGGGCCGTATATATTAGGCCGTGATGTGACAGGAAAGAACTCATCACTTTTTTTTGAAAAAGCTGCAACTGTAAACAGGGTTTCCTATTACCAACTCCTTAGGCAAAATTCATCTTATTTATTGAATGGCCCTCATAAATGTACAATGAATGCAGTTCCCTAACCTAAGTGTAAAATAACCCTAGATGTGTTGACATGCCATTAAGATCAATTTATCATATAAAGTAAATGTAAATGTTTTGTATACTGATTCCTATTTCTCTCTGCAGCTATGAAGATGATGATCCAGTGACGTTACTTTCGACTCAACTCCGGCCTCGAGCACGACACAACATCAAATTTAAAAATATAGAAATAGGACAGAAAGTGATGGCTAATTATAACTATGATGCCCCCGAAGAGAGAGGTTACTGGTATGACTGTATTATCACTGGTAAACGAGACACCCGTACCATCAAGGAATTATATGCAACTGTATTTATTGGGTAAGAAACATACTAAACCTTAATTATTTCTTCTCTATTTCTATGATTTTGTTTTTGAAATGCGTGATGATTTTTATCATGTCTTTTTCTAAATAAATCTTTAATGTTTTAGGGCTGACCTGACGCCATTGGAAAACTGTCAGCTTTTATTTCGTGATGAAGTCTTTGCAATTGAGGCCCCAGGAACGCAAATGAATGAATCTGATTTGGAAAATAATCCTGGAGTTTCTCCAGCCAAACGTGAGTTTTCTTTTTGGGGGGCTACTTTGAACTGTTAAAAAAAATCATTGCTTTATAATGTAGTACTAATTGTTTAAAATGAAAATGTTTGAAACTAGTGGAACCTTTTTGAAAATCTTATCTATTAATATACTAAGGCTGAGCAAATGTTTGTTTCCTAAAGGCTTTTTTACTGTTTAGTTTAATGACACAAAATTTATACTAAATTCCTTTCAGAATTGAGTTATGTTTGGAAAAAAATCCATTTTAATTGGTTCTAATCGGCCATAAAAATCAAAAACTGTCCCATCTCTTACTTCACATTCTGCTTGTCACCCCCTCCCCTATCTATATCCTGATTACCTCCTTGTTATTGGAGAGTTTGAAACAGATTTGTATGTTAAGTTTTATAAGCAGCCAATCCTGCCAACAGCTTGGCTCTTAATAAATTTAAATTAGGTCAAATGTTCCCTTAATTTGAAATCTTACAAAATGCTTTTAATGTTAGTTTGTTTTTTATTCTCAGGTTTTATTATTATTATTATTTAATTTGCTTTGCAAACTCACTTTTCCTTAATCCCACTTATCTACCCAGAGCTCAATGTGTCATGTTTTATCTAGTTTTAGATAAATACTAAGATGAGCCATACACACAGCAATAACATTTGACTGCAACAGACTAAAAACACAAGTGTTTGATACACTGACCCAGAGAAATAATATGAAGAAAATTGCATTTTTTTTCTTTTCTATCTCCTATCTTCTTCTTCTTTGTGTAAAATGGGACATTCTTGGAAATTTAAACTAATATTCAAATGTAAATATTCTCGTTTTTTTTTTTTTTTTTTTTTTTTTCTTCAAATGATCTTTACAAATAGAATCAAAAATTATCTGCACTGTTGTTTTTTCAATGTATTTACATAAAAAGGGGAGATAAACCAGTACGTAGTTTTTCTATATTGTCTTTTTCGATGCACTTGGTCCAGCGTCCACTCTTATTGAAAGTGTTCAACCACTTATTATTAGTTCATGTAACTGAAATTTTTTTCAGTGCTACATTGTAGTTTAAATGTGACCCCCTTTCTTTTTCTTTTTTTTTTTTTTTTTTTTTCTCTTTCTCTTTCATTCTTTTAATATATAATATATATATATATATTATTATACTAAAGCTGAGATTTTGAGCTTAAAATCTCTAAAGTCTTTTTTGCTGGTGACCTTGATCCCACGAAATTTGTCGTTAATTATTCCTTAGTTTTAGGATTACTTAATGTTTGAAAAAAATTCCAGTTTAATTAGTCGTAATTTGCAATTAAGTTAAAACCTGACTCATCTCTGTACATTATACATACCCCCCTTTTTTACTCTCTATAGGGCATGTCACTCCCCTTCACTGGCAGTGAAGGGGAGTGACGTAAAATCAGCTGCTGTCCCCTTCAACACCCCCTTCGCTTGTCTTAGATTATACATAACCCTCTTTCCCTCTCTATAGGCGACTGAAGAGCAAAACCCGCCTGCAATAAAACTAATGTCTATTTCAATTTTAACTAGGTCAATTCGGGGTTTTTTTTTGGTTTTTTTAATACAACTCGGTCAGAGAAAAAAAATGAACCAATTGAAAAAAATGTACCAAAACTCAGGGAAATATTCTATTATAATTAAATTTTCAGTGTTTATTTAGCAATGAATTAATTTTTTAAAATTATTTTTTTAACTTTCTGATTTTTTTCAAGTTTGGGCTGCAAAATATTAGTGTGTATATATGTGATTGATACTATTTTCTGCATAAATAAAAAGACTAAAGACAGAAGGTGTGAATAGAAGAAAAAAGTTTGTTTTTTTGGTACTCTTCGCGGAGAACCATCCCGGCCCCCTGCCTCAAAAAATGATTGCCAGTGGCTTCTGTAAAAGAAAAGAAGAAAAAAAACACCAGCTACAATTAAAGTCTGTAGCCGAAGCGGTGTTACTTGAATAAAAAAAAAAAAAAAAACTCTGGGTTGGTGTTTGGGGTTAGTTTAATGGGAAAATAAATAATTTGGGCTCTGTTTTTTCTAACCCAGAAAAAACAGAACCCAGACATTTTGTAATAAAACTGTTAATTTTAACTAGGTTGGGGTTGGGTTTTCGGGGAAAATGCCCTAGGCTGGTTGGGTTTTTTGTTTTGTTTTTTTGCAAGTGACACCGCTTCGTCTACGGACTTCAATCGTAGCTAGTGTTTTTTGAGGCAGGAGGAGGGACAGTTCTCTGCGAAGAGTACTGGTTTTTTTTAAAGAATCTGCTCGAGTAGTAAATAAGTACCGAAAATCGAAAAATAAAATAAAATCTAAAAAATATTTTGGAGTATTATTTGGGTAATATTTGCGGAGTTCAGTCCTGGAATCCTGCCACAAAAACTGCAAGCCAGTGACTGCTGGAAAAAAAAAACACCAGCTATGATTGAAGTCCGTAGCCGAAGCGGTGTAAAAAAAAATAGTTAGAGTTTAGGTTTAGGGTTAGTTTAATGGAAAATAAATAAATAATTTGGGTGACACAAGAAAAACAACCACAAATTTTGTAATAAAACTTAATTTTAACTAGAGGGAGTTGGGGTGGTTTTTCAGGAAAAAACGCTGTAAGTTGTTTTTTTTTTTTTTTTTTCTTTCCTCTCCAAGTGATACCGCTTCGGCTACAGACTTCAATCGTAGCTGGTGTTGTTTTTTCAGCAGTCTGCGGCTAGCAGTTTTTGAGGCAGGAGGCCAGGACGGAACTCTGCAAAGATTACCATTATTTATATTATTCAGACTATTGTCTTCGTCTTCCTTGTTATCTGTACAGCATTTTGGCTGATGTCCCCTCCGGCCTTCTTCAGGTATTTCTTGTCGGACACAGGAACCTTCTTGTAACTTTGAACCTAACTCTTTATTCAGCCCATGGGGGTATCCTATTCTCATTCCACTAACCATAGCTGGGGTACAGGTGTTAAGTTATGTTAATTATTATTCTATGTTACTGCTGCCCCTGACCAGGATTGAACCTGCAGTCTAGAGATAACTGTCATTTAGAACTGTCTTAACCTAACTCCTTTATCTACTAGGTTATGTGTCTAATTGGACAATCTAGTGTGAATTTTTTTCAATCGCAAAAGTTACAATTTATTTTGTAAAAACGAAAATATTGTTTTAAATGTATCAAAAATAAATTACATGTGTATTTTGCTTTTTTGCTTATGCTCATTATGTTACTTTTTCGACTTAGACAAAAATTTGACCTTAAATAATTGGTTTAATGAATTTTAATTCGTTTTTAAAATGAAAAGCAGAAGATATTTTGGCAGATCCTACTTTTTTTTCCTAATTCCAATCATCTAGCGAGAGCTTAATGGGTCACTTTTTTTGTCTAATATATATATATATATATATATATATCAGTCAGTATAGACGAACGCTCTACTGACTGAGCTAACCTGAAATAAATAATCAGTTATATTTTTAAAAAGAAATGTTTGAAAGATAACCATTTTTGAATATCTCAAGAACTGGTTGTGTGACTTTAATGTCACTTCGCAACCATTTGGAAAGGATCATACTGCACATGCATGAATACCCACCCATAGGATTACTCACTTGCTACTGAGACACTATTGAGTGAGCTTGTTTACTTGTTACTCTTTATTTTATGTTAGTTGGGAGTTTTCTATATTTATTTGTTTACTTTCTGCATTTCAGGTGTAAATAAACCAGAGTGTGATTTCTGCAAAGATAACCCCCGTCGCAAATGTCGGAATTGTGCCTGCTCTGTATGTGGAGGCAAAAACAACCCTGAAAAACAGATTTTGTGTGATGAATGTGACATGGCTTATCATCTTGATTGTCTTAAACCTCCTCTCACCCAAATACCAGAGGTAGATGAATGGTATGTTTCACTATTTACTTTTTTCCATTTTTAATTATGTCTTGCTATATGTCTCTCTAAGTCTATGTATCTCTCTTTTAATTAAGTTTTAATATTTTTAAATAATTCTTTTGATGATAATTGTTTTTTTTTGTTTTTTTTTTAATAATTTAATAATATTTCTTAATTTAATATTTTCATAATGATAATTAATATTTAATTATAATGATATTATTATATTGATCATATGATATTTGATAACATTGATCATTTTTATAATGATATTTGATATTTTGTAATATTGATCATTTTTATAATATTTTGTAATTTTAAGTTTTTAAAAGAAACAAGACAAATGGGTTTATTAATAATTTTTTTTAAATCGATTAAATAAAAGATTTAAAAATGTAATAATTTATCAAATTGAAACTTTTAATTTTGGTTTTAATTTTTAAAAAAACAAAAAAAAAAACTTTTGAATACCTACCAGAAAAATATTGATCAGAATTCCATAGAGGCTTTTTTCTTAATTTAAAAGAATCTGTGAAATCTTAATGTAAGCATTTTGTTATTTGATATAAATGGTGTGGTCTTGTTTTGTATTTCAGGTACTGTCCTGAATGCAAAGTAGATGATGCTAAAGTTGTCAAGGCAGGTGAACGATTAAAAGAAAGCAAGAAAAGAGCAAAAATGCCCTCTGCCAAGAATCCAACCAACAGGGATTGGGGAAAGGTGAGTTTGTAGAAAATTGTAGATTTCTATTTAACTGTTTCTATTTATTATTTCTCTGAATTTTTTAAGTTAAAATGGAAGAAAAATGACATTTTCTGTCTGAATTTTTGTGATGAGGCTGGATAATTTGTATTTGTGTATATAACAAAAAGATGAGAACAACAGTCACAAAAATCTAAATGTAAATTTTGGCAATCTGAACATTAGCTATATAAATGAGAGTAACCTCCCCTTGTTTGTTTCGCTTTGAGGAAGCCGTATGTTTTGGTCGGCCATTTTCATTTCCCTGTAAATCTACACTGAAAATGTGAATTTGTTCAAATCAATACAACTGCATGTTTTAACATGAAAATATCATAAAATGTGTTCTTAATTGTGCTTGCACATTATTTGAAATGAACTTAATTATCAAGTTGTATTGATTCAAACAAATTTGTATTTTCAGTGTAGATTTATGGTGAAATGAAAATGACCGACCAAAACATGACTTCCTCAAAGTGAAACAAACAAGGGGGGGGGGAGTATTTATGTAGCTAATGTTAAGATTACCCAAATTTTTTCTTTGCGATGATGAAGAAAAAAAGAAGTTTTTGAAATATAAACCCTAACATTATTAACATCTCTTACCTGATTTCCTCCTAAAGTTCAGTTGATTTGTTTTAGGGGATGGCTTGTGTTGGTCGAACAAAGGAATGTACCCTGGTTCCACCAGATCATTTTGGACCAATTCCTGGGGTGGATGTGGGAACCATGTGGAAATTCAGAGTTCAAGTAAGTACATTTTGATGAAGGAAGTTCTTTAAATTCTATGCAATATCATCTTAAAATCATAAAAACAAATTTATTCATTGTGATTTTAATCTAAAGTCTTTTTAGAAGAAAATAGACATTTCTTTGTTGATATAAATGTTTTAAAATTATGTTAATGTGTAAACATTCCCATTGTGCTTTAAAAATTACAGACTAAGTACATGGAAAAAATTTATAGACTAAAATATAGTGAAAAGGCTGAACTTCAATGTTTGATGACATAAATTAGGCCATTTAAATGCGAGGGAAGTCCCTGTGGCATAATGATTAACATATTGGACTGTATCATCATAGCGAGTTTAAACTCCAACACTGTTTAAATGGAACTTAACGGACCTAAATTCCACCATCGTATGTCACTCTGCTGAAAGAAAAAAAAATGCCAAAAATCAGGGAATTAACCAGATTTAATGAAATTTTCAGTGTTAATGAATTAATGAATAAAAGTTATAATGCTCCCGTTATTTTATTTAAAAACTTTTACATTTTTTTCAGGTCAGTTAACTTTGAACCACGTATCTTTGAGGCATAACACAGATTCTCAAAGATATGGGGTATAAAGTTACCAGACCTGAAAAATGTAAACGTTTTTAAATAAAATAACTGGTGCATTATATCTTTTATTCATTAATATATCAACATTAGATTCATTCTCTCTCTCTCTCTCTCTCTCTCTCTCTCTCTCTCTCTCTCTCTTCTCACAATTGTGGAATTTAGGTCCATTAAGTTTGATTTAACCCCAGTACTGCTTTTACATTAATTTTTGGGCTGATACCCTTGGGAAAGGTATGAACCCACACATCCCTCCAGCTATACATTAAATAATCTACATGGGTTATGTGTTTACTAATCTCTCCTCACATGGTCTGTTTAACAGGTTTGAATTTAGTTTTCCTTATCCAAGACAGGTTGCCACACCAAGGTTAAAGTGCGCAGTCTGCCCTACTAGTTACCCCTAGCTGGAGAATAATTGGATTAATACCTTTCCTAAGGGTATTAGTGCTATGTAAAATGCTACCTGCCTCGTCCAGGAATGGAACTAATGTTGTGGTGTTTATTTCCTATGGCGGTACTCATTACACCCTGGGTGCCATTGGATGTGTCAGAGAACACAAGTTGGGAAGTTGAACACTCTCTAGAACTGCCTCCATATTATATAGTGTAATTTTAATTTGTGGAATGAAAAAATTCTCTCTTGCAGGTTAGTGAAGCAGGTATTCACCGTCCACATGTTGCAGGTATCCATGGCCGAGAAGATGTTGGAGCTTTTTCCATTGTTCTCTCCGGAGGTTATGAAGATGATGTGGTAAGAAAATGATACTCTTTTCTTTTTCAAGGCTCGCATGTTCTATAAATACACTAGAAGCGGCTACTCAGTGTCAACTGGGTAGATTGGGGGGGGGGGTGACTGCTGTGTTGATTTCTTTACTTTTGAGGTTTACAAATGCTAGACGATTTTAAGTAGAATTTCAATGCTATTTCTATATATATTTTAATTTTTTAATATCTTCAAATATAAATTAAATCTTCATAATCTTTGCACAAAAAAGCAGGAAACAGTGATATTTAATGTGCGTATGTTTACTTTTTTAACTGTTTTATTTTCATAGTTTCAACCTGACCTACATACACACTAACTACCCTTTATATATATATATATATATACATACACGCACACTAGAAAAGACGTCACCCATTGTGATCGGGTTATATATTTTTAAAATCACAATTTCATTTATTTTTAATACATTTTAAATAATTTTTCGGTCAATTTTGTGCAAATTTATCGTAAACATGACCGTTAACGCTGTCTAAGATGACGTAAAATGTGTATTTTACAAAATAAATTTACCCCTTGCCCGATTAAAAAAAAAAAAAAAAAAAAAAAAAAAAATATAAAAAAATCAGGGAATTTTCCAATTTTAATGAAATTTTCAGTGTAGATTTATCAATAAATGAATTTTATAATGCATCAGTTATTTTATTTCAAAACTTTCTGACTTAATTAGGTATTTTTGCTATGTTAAATTAATATTTAGAATTCATTTATAATATGAAACGCCTAATTTTAAGTTTCAAATTTCCTATTTTTAGATTCTAAAAACAAATATCTAGTTAATAACTACTTTAGTTTATTATTATTATCATCATATAATTTTTTTAGAAACACTATATTGAAAACTTAGGACACTTTCCTTTTAAACAGAACAAATATCGATGTATATTTTTTCCTTTTATAAGATAATAGTAGGATGGCCCAAAATTTGTCTGCTCGTGACATCTTTTGTCTTTAAAAAATGTTATGCCCAGAACATGGGGGGTGGGGATCAAAATTAAATGACCTAAAAAAAAAAAATAAAGTTTTGAAATATAATAAATAATGCCTTATAAATATCATTAAAATCTGATAATTCCCGGATATTTGGTAAATTATTTTCTTTAGAAGGGGCTAAATTCATTTAGTCAAAATCGCATTTTACGTCAATTTTGGGCCTCCCTAGATTAGCTGTGTAAATTATTGCTGGCTCTAAAAAAGGTGATCACAGGAAATTCTTCTAAAAATCATATAAAATAAACTGTCTGATTTTAATAAAACTTTCAGTAATTTATGAGGAAGTGCATCCCGGTTCCCAGCCTCCGAAATTGCTGCCCGGTGAATTTTAAAATAACGACCCCCAAGCTTCGGTGCCACATCGGTGTTACTTAAAAGAAAACAACCAGCTTAGGGCGTTAAATGTATTTTAGGGGTGGGTCTCTTTTTTGTCTTAATTCTTGTTTATTTATCATAATTTGTCGTAATTTGTGTTTATTTATCGTAATTTGTCGTAATTCCTGTTTATTTGTCGTGATTTGTCGTAATTCCTGTTTATTTGTCGTGATTTGTCGTAATTCCTGTTTATTTATTTGTCGTAATTCCTGTTTATTTATCGTGATTTGTCATAATAAAAGAAAATCTTAGTATTTAATAGATAGGTAGATAGATAGTTTTGAATAGACTGAGATAGATAAATAATAAGTAACACCTATTTTACCCTATGAAATTTTGTTTATTTATAGAAATTTGTCATATTTCTTGTTTAGATAGTTTT
Organism: Doryteuthis pealeii; assembly: GCA_023376005.1. Lineage (NCBI taxonomy): Eukaryota > Metazoa > Mollusca > Cephalopoda > Myopsida > Loliginidae > Doryteuthis > Doryteuthis pealeii. The sequence continues at coordinate 40,631,786 of CM042149.1, read as the reverse complement.
GAACAGACTGAGATAGATATTTAGAGGAGGTCGCTTCTTTTTTTTTTTTTTTTTGTCGTAATTCTTATAGATAGATATGAACAAATGGAGATAGATAAACAAACAAAATGATATAGATAGATAGATATAATAAAGAAATATGGCCAGATAATTTTTAAAATGTAAATGAATTTAAGTAGAATTAAATGTAAATGGCAATTGAAGTAAAGGAAAATAATTTATTTACTAAAGGAATAGGTATGAAATTATCAGTGAGACCTGTATGGTCTATTTCATTTACCTATTCTTTTAGTAAATAAATTATGTCGTAGCTGACAATTTAATTCTAAACAACTTATTTTCTAATAAACTCTTGATTTGTTTTGTATTATAAACTGTAGGAAACATAATAAATTTTTAATAAGAAGTATATATTAACATTACCGACAAAAACTTAGTTACCATAAAAAGGCATTGGTTTTGTGTGTGTGTGTGGTTTTTTTTTTTTTTTTTTTTTTTTTTTACTCATTTAATTCATACAGTTTTTAATCTCAAATCGTCGTCAAAATTAAAACGGTAACTTATTTGGTGATATGACAGTTTAACTACAGTGTATGAATGAACTTTTTTTGCGAATTCGGTTACGGTTTAGGGGTTAAGGTTGTTTTTAATTACATATTTCTTAAAACACATTACTATACATTTAATGTTGAAAAATATTTTTTCTAAGAACATGTTTATTTGAAATTATACATTGCAATAACACAAACAACTGAGATGAATACCATTGGATTCAACTGAGATGAATACCATTGGATTCAATAATTAATTTCATAATAATTAATGGTCAATTAAGTGTATAGTAATTTGGGTTTTTTTGTTGTTGTTTTTGTAAGCAATATGTAACTTACCAAATAAGTTGATTGATTCACTAATTTAGTAATGAAAAACTTGTACCGTTTTAGATTTAAGATAGATAAATTACCAAAAATCAAGGAATTATCTAATTTGATTGAGGTTTTTATCACGTTATTCAGCAATGTATTGTTTAGTTTGTTTTAGTTAAAAGCCTGAAGAAAACTTTTACTTAAACGGTGGAGGGGAGTCAACGTTTGCTCATTTGAATAAGATTCCATCACATTTAGATATTTAACTACTTTTTTTTTTTTTACCCAACATGAAATATTTTAAAGTTTAATAATCATGTTAAATCAGACATGTATTCCGAATTTGACTCTATAAATAAATAGTTAAAGTTATTTTATAAAATCTATTTTAAAGCCTGATTTACGCTGTAAATGAACTTTTGTTTTGTTCTATTAAAACAAAACAAAAAAAAATTATTCTCTGTAGCCTGGAGAAAGGGAAAGGGGGCGAATTCTACTGATGTAGAGTGGGTGAGAGGAGGGATTCTCTGACTGCTGGATTTTTTAGTAAAACTCTTACATGCTGTGACCTCTCTCTACTCTCCTTAACTGACAAATAGAGAGAATGGAAGAGCGTCAGGTATAATTTAGACAGGAATTGGTCAGTTGTTGACTTAATTGCTAATTACGCCTAATTAAAACCAATTGAACTGAATTTTTTTCAAACAATGAGTAGTCCTAAAACCAAGGAATATCTAAGTATAAATATTGTGTCCCTAGCATAAATAGAAAATAATCCTTTAGGGATTGAAAGCTCAAAATCTCAGCTTTAGTATGATAATAGATAGTGTGAAGATTGTGTTAGGGTTGTATGTAATTTCGAAGGATGAAATAGATCGTAAAAGGATTCAATAACAAGGAGCTTATTATATACGTTTTATTTCAGGCAATGCCAATAGAAGAGAATTCTCTCTCCTTCTCTATGCGAGTGGAGGAGGGGGAGAGAACTCAATACAATATAAACAGATAGATATCAGACATAGGTACACTCCAAACAATTTTTTTATAAAAAGTTAATTTTCTTCTAAGCCAAGGTTCTAAGAGACCTCTGCAAAAATATCAAACCAAAAGACATCTTAAATTTTCTTAAAGAAAAAAATCCACCTTTTCAACAAGATCTAACCAAACTGATTCTTTCACCAAAACTGACTGAACATAACCAAATACCACCATAAAGCCTTTACTCTAAAGACTGAAACCAATATGAAAAACAAATTCTACATAACCCTTTCTGACATTAAATGACCCGCACAGGTTGATAAGCTGTTAAACAAAACTCAAACTTTAAACCAAAGTTCCCGGGATTTTATTATTTCTATTTATTGCAACTAGTTAAAATGTATTCTGATTGTCCTTCTGGCTAACTATAATTCTCTTCAACCTGTTCCAATTTGTAGAAATTCATTTGCATGGCAACAGGCAACCCTCTGCTTATGTCGGGTAGACAGGCCACAACTACTACATTATACACTAATAGCAGATATTATTATAGGTATACTTTATTACCAAACTTGACAGCTAAATTCTAATTAAAACTGTTTCGTGTTAGGATTCAACCAAAATTGATAACTCAAGTGTACATTTAAAGATTTTGTGTATATACATATAAATATCAGTGTAGATGCATATTTTTATATATTAGAATATTATACATTTATAGTATATATTTTCAAAAATAAACTTATTTTGGCTACCTTTGCCTTTTTAAGTCTAATTTCATGATGCACAAGAGACTTGATGAAGCAAAGGTAGCCAAAATAAGTTTATTTTTGAAAATTAAGGTTTTCATATTTATTTGGTTAGTTTCAATGCTGTAGAATTTGGTAATAGATGATATTTTCATTTATTTTATTTATAAATCTATATTGCATTGATAACAGTAAGTATATGAAATCTTTTGAGAAAAGTTGATAATCTGTATTATTGTGTTTCAGGATAATGGAGATGATTTTACTTACACTGGCAGTGGAGGACGAGATTTGTCAGGAAACAAAAGAACTGCTGAACAATCCTGTGACCAGACTCTTACACGCTATAACAAGTCAGTACCTTATCTTAAAATCTGGGATACTATTATTATATAATGATAACTAACAGGAACTGTGGATACACCTCAGTATTATGATTTAACTATTACAACATTTGATATGTTAAAAGCTATTGCAAAATTGTTCAAAATGTAAAAGAATCTGTCAAAATTCTTCTTTTTATTATTATTGTTATTACTAGTGTTACTGTTAAGATAGAGCGGTTCCGATATGGGGGATCGATTTACTATAAACTTATACGGGGCGGTGTAAAAATAAACTTTTGAAAAATATAGCCTGAGGGGAGTGGGAGTATCCAAGTAAAATTAATAAATCAATTAAAGTAATAAAAAACAACAATGCCAAAATATTTTATATCGGAACCGCTCAAACTGAACTTGCGCAAAGGTGTCAAAGTTAGGGTGGCCCAGAAAAAACAGAACCAAAATTATTTATTTTCCCAATAAACTAACCTTAAACCCCAACACCAACCCCTAACCCTCCCCCCTAGTTAAAATTAACAGTTTTATTACAAAATTTGTGGGTTCTGTTTTTTCAGTGCCACCTTAATTTTGATACCTTAGTGCAAATTCAGCCCAACTGTTAAGATAGAGCAGTTCCGATATGGGGGTTCGATTTACTATAAACTTATACGGGGAAATGAGCACCCATGAAAACTCAATAAATAAATAACTTTTTAGAATTTTTTTTACAATCTGATAGATTGGTGTGTATACGATAATAATCCATTGAAGAAAAAGAAAAAAAATTACAAAGAAAAAGTTTTTTTAAGCGGTTCCGATATGGGGGGATCGATTTACGATAAACTTATATGGGGAACTGAGCACCCCTGAAAACTCTAAAAATAAAGAACTTTTTAGAATTTATTTTTTACAATCTGATAGATTGGTGTGTAATCAATAATAATCCATTGAAGAAAAAGAAAAATTTAAAACAAAAGATCAGGTCGCCAAATAAACAAAACTTTTCCGTCTATGTCCATGTCACATTTTAGAAGTCAAATCCGAAAGAAATATATCTCCGCAAATAACTTATTTTCCTTCCTTAAATAAAATAAAACTTTTAATAAATCTAAACTGAAAGAATTGAAAAATAAATTAAATAACAAACTCACATGACAATAACATTTTTTTTAAATCAATTACTTACCTAAAATGCATCAACTGAGTTCTTGAAAACAATGTTTTGTTTTGAAAATATCTTTGTTAAATTACTTAATTCTCCAAAATTTTATAAAAATTAAACGAATGTTAGTTTAAAAATTCATCAACAACTTGAAATCTATCACTATTTTCCATAAATTGCTTTCAAACGTCAACAAACATTTAGTTTAGTCAAGTGTAATGAAATATATTAACAGGTACATAAGAATAGAGGGGTCATTTTTTGTTTTTCACCGGTTTTTAAAAAAATAAACAAACCGATATAATGCAAAGAAAAAAGATTTAAAAATAGATATTTTTACACAATTCCACAAATTGTATTTTAATTAAATGAATGGGTAAAAAAAATAACTGTTAAACAAAAATGTTTTGTTTTTTTTTTTTTACTGTATTTTTACGGTAACGAAAACGGAAGCAGTCACGGGCAAAATACCTTAAGTAATAATTTAACGTAAGATATGAATAATTAGCTGTATCTTGTTTATAAATTTCTTGCAAAACTTTATACATTAAATAATTATAAATACAAATAAAAATAACTATGTAAAAATGTATATAACTAAACATTGAAAGATTCGTTAAAAAAACGCCTAGACCATCAGATGTTACGACAATTTCATCATGTATATAAACTAATATTCTACAATTTATTTTATGTATAGATTATATTGATTATAAATTAGGTTCTCATTAATAAATGCTTAAGATTATTGTGGAATCTGTGATGTAAGCCGTGATGTAGTCTCGGCTTCAGACAAATGCATTCTATCTCCATTATATATAGATTATTATTATTATTATATATATATCTATCTATCTATCTATCTGTAACTGTCATTAAGGATTAAATCTGATACTACATCTTTCTACTTCAAGAAAGGATCAAACTTTATGCCACAAGGAAAACTGTAAAACTGCCTTCAATTACAGCCCTGAAATGGCCACAAAAATCATAACACTTTCTTCAATAAATAGATGCTTACTTTAAGAAATATGAAATTTATTAAATCGAAGAAAATAAGAGCGTAAAACACATTCATTCATTGTACAACCTTTTCTTTTTTTTCTTTTTTTCTTTTTTCTTTTTTTTTTTTTTAACAATTTAAAAAAAATTTTTTATTGATTTATTTATTTTAATTAGTTATTTAAAAAAAATGTTTTTCTCCTTCTTTTCCAGAGCTCTTGCCAGAAATTGTAATGCTGCCTTAGATGATAAGAAAGGAGCAGAAGCAAAGGATTGGCGTGCAGGCAAACCAGTCCGTGTTGTTCGTAACTGTAAAGGACGAAAACATTCCAAATATGCCCCTGAAGAAGGCAACCGTTATGATGGTATTTACAAGGTGAGTGAAATAAATAAACAAACTGTATAATGTTTAGTTAAGAGCGTAACTACAAAACTCACATCAACTGAAACCTGTATATGAAGATGAGGACAACTGTTTGAATAATACAAATTATGTAGCCTCATCTCAAAAATTCTGAGAAATTGGATTAAGTTTATCCAATACACTAAATACTTTAAAGGAGAAAACAAAGTAAGCTTCTTTGCTTAATTTGTCTGAATTTTTTTTTATTATTTAGATTTTTCAGGTTATTATCGTCTTTATTGTAATATAGCTCAGTCGGTAGAGCGTTCGGCTAGGATTCACAAGGTTCCTGGTTCGATACCGGCCCCCGCCAACTCAACGTATGAGTAGCACAGGTATCTGTGCTGTAAAGTGAGGAGCTGATGGTAGGTGTGGCGCTCCACCTCAGACACTAAAATAATCTCCTTGGTCTAGTGAAAAGGGGATAGATTCCCTCACTGTCTGGCTGATACTGACATTAGGCCGCCCTGACGACTTTACTTGTAATATACACATAAATCGTGCTGAAGCTAACTGAATTATATTAAATCAAAAATATTGATTTGAAACCACATAGCGAGATTAGTGTCATGATTTAGTTTCTAGTTTTTATAGTGTTGCTTTTAAAAGCTTTATTTAATAAATTTTATGTATACAATTTGAAACCAGATAAACTTTTTCTTTTCTTCTTTTTTCTCCTCCCCCTTCTTTTTTCTCCTCCCCCTTCTTTTTTCACATTTTATTTGAATCCTTAATTCTTTTTCAGATTGTGAAATACTGGCCTGCAAAGGGCAAATCTGGCTTTCTGGTTTGGCGTTACCTCCTCCGTAGAGATGACCCACAATCAGCCCCTTGGACAGCTGCTGGCAAGAGGAGATGTAAAGAACTTGGCCTTCGGATGCAGGTAAATTGGCTTATCAAGTGTTTCTGTGATAGGATTCAATCGCTCAAGTGTACATATAAAGATTGTGTATTTTATTATAATGGAGATTGTGTGTTTGTCTGTAACAAAATTATATAACTACTAAAGTCACAATTCCCTTAATTATGTCATTCTCCATGATTTTATTTTTATTTAAACCTCAATTATTAATAAAATTGTTTTATATTATCAATACTGTTGGTCTTATCTACATATATATCATGCAATAACATTTATATATACAACAAAATAGCGGTTTACAGTGTGAACGGGAAGACTAATTTGCATATTGATATTAAAAATTTGATTTTAATAAATACATGCTTATTATTATTGATTTCTAATTGTTTGGTTTTATCTGAATGAATATGAACAAAAATCTCTGGGATAAATCTTAAAAGAAATTTGATTCTTATTCAAAGATATTTAAAAATTAAAATATACATAGAAATAGCATTGAAATTCTACATAATTCTACGTCAAGCATTTGTGATTCTCAAAAGTAAACAAATCAATACACTACGGTTTTTTTTGTGTTTTTCCCCCATCCCCCTTCCTCCTCTTCTTCCCCTCTTCCCCCTCTTCTTCCCCTCTTCCCAGGCGGCACTGGGTAGCCTCTTCTAACTTGATAATAAAGTTTTTTTTTTGTTTTTTTTTTTTCAGTATCCAGAAGGATATTTGGAAGCCCAAAACCTAAAAGAAGAAATTAAATCCTCTTCTCCTAAAGACAAAAAAAGAAAATCATTAACAAGTAAGTATCTGTTAAGAATTCACTTATAGAAATTGGTAGAACATCTGCCTCAGGACCACAAAGTTCAGAGTTCATTACCGGCCCTCGCCAACTCGTAACATAGGTTGAATCTCTGTGATAAAAAAGTGGCATCCCTAGCACTAATGCTAGTGAAAAGGGGATAGACTCCCTTGGTGTTTGGCTGATACCAACAATAGGTCTCTCCACATGCTTTACTTTTATATGTAGGGAAAAAAAATGTCCATGAAGTGGAGGTTATGATTCTAGTGATGCTTGGGGGAGGGGGGGGTCATTTGAATAAATTAAAAAATTTCTGGTACCTAATTTTTACATTTCTAGAAAGATCAAATCCAGAAGATACATTAACTCTTAACATCCTGTTGATAATTTTCCAAGTCCAGAGCCCAATTCCTATAATCATTTATCAAAAAATGGCTAAAAATGACCTTTTCATTTCAAGTTGTCTGTTATTTTCCTTAAATCAAAGACTTCTAAATGTTTAATATTACATTTAAACAAAGGCTATCGTTTGGGGTGGATTAGGAAAACAAATGTGACTTATGGCCGGGCGGAATGAGGTGGTATAGAATGTTAAGAGATTTAAAAAAAAACAAAAAAACTTTATTTATTTTTTATAAATAAATAAATAAAAATGTCAATACCTGAAATGGTACTTGATTTTGTTTGTTAAAACGTATGGAATGTAAGATGTTCTGATACCATTTATATTTAAATATGTTAAGCTTACTAAATCTTCATGGACAGGTAGGTTAAAAAAATTTGTGTGTGTGAGCATTTCACTTGTTACTTACGCGATCCTGAATTTTCACTTGTTACAACTGCTTGACAAACACAGGCAATTTAATGTTTTGAAAATAAATATGTTGGTTAAATTTGTTTTTGTGCATCTTACACAACTCATCCACAAATATAATATGGAAAGAAATTTTGTTTTACATCTTTTTCTCATAGCTTTCATTCTGGCTAGCAAGTATTGAACACAATAATAACATGGCCAAGGCTAGTTTTTTTTTTTTTTTTTTTTTTTTTTTTTTCAATTATCCTACCCACAATGAAAAAGGTTTGGTGATCCTTGATCTGACCCTACGGATTTTGAATTCAAACGACTTTCAATTCAATATACAACACTCTAACTTATTGCGCATACCTATAAATATGAAGTACTAGCTTCGGCAGTACATATACTAAAATTGGAACGATACAGAGAAGATTAGCATGGCCCCTGTGCAAGGATGACACGCAAATTCGTGAAGTGTTTCACATTTTTATGGGCCGGGTTAGCTCAGTCGGTAGAGCGTTCGACTAGAAACCACAAGGTTCCTAGTTCAATACCGGTCCTCGCCAACTCGGCGTATGAGTAGCACAGGGATCTGTGCTGTAAAGTAAGGAGCTGATGATATGTGTGGCGCTCCACCTTAATATGCTAAAACAATCTCCTTGGTCTAGCGCTATTGAAAAGGGGATAGACTCCCTCACTGACTGGCTGATACCGACTTTAGGCTGCCCTGTCGACTTTTTTTTTTTTTTTACTTTATAAATATGAATGTGTTAAAAAAGAATAAAAACTTTTGTGTTGCAGATGAATCCCCAAGTAAAAAACGACAGAAAGTTGCAGCTTACAAACCAGAAGCTGAAGTATCCAAGTTAATCAAAGAAGATACAGAGAACAAGAAATTGTGGAATGATGTCATGGCATCTGCCAAAGATGGATCTAAGGTAAATCTTTAAAAATCTTTATCATTAGTATTTCTCTGAATTTTTGGACACATGGCGTAGTGGATATAGGCGTTGAGTTCTAAGTGACAGTTAATCTCTAGGCTGCAGGTTCTCTCCTGGTCAATGGCGACAGTAACATAGAATAATAATTAACACTTGTACCCAGAATGAAAACAGTATACCCCTGTGGATTGAATAACGGGTTAAGTTCAAAGTTCTGTGATGGTTCCCTAGTTCGACAAGAAATACCTGAAGAAGGCACATCAGCTGAAACATTGTGCAGATAACAATGATAAGAACAATAATCTGAATAATCCTAATAATACTCTCTCATTAGATATTGAACTGAAACTGAAAAAATATCAACTCTAGAGAAAGTTTAGTTTGTTTAATGGCATATCATCCCTGTGGGTTATTTAATGCCAAAACTGTTAAAGTGTGAGATAAAAATACTCAAGTTTCCTTTACAGGTGTATTTTTTGTAGATATATTTCATAGATGTATTTTATATCTGATTCATGATTTTCAATATATTTTTATTTCTTCCAAGAAGGATAAGATGTAATCCATGTTAAATATTCTCAAACAGAATCCTCATTATTTGCGTTGAAATATTTCTCTCTGATTGAAGTGAAAGCTCCACTCTTCAATGAGGAAA
>CM042149.1:40594756-40612256 GCA_023376005.1 Doryteuthis pealeii | reverse complement strand
CATTGAAAGGATAAATAATTAAAGGAAAGAAAATGTCGAATGGATAAAATTAGTTTAATGAAGTACTAACACATGTTTCGACTAACACATTGTATTCTATTTATTATTTTTTTAAATATAAAATAAAATGATAATATAAAATATTCAAGTATACAAAGATAACAGTCTTCTGTTTTCTTTGTATACTTGAATATTTTATAATTTTCTATTATTTTATTTCATATTTAAAATAATAATAAATAGAAAACAATTCTTTAAATTGATTTTATCCATACAGCATTTTCTTTCCTTTATTTATTTATCCTTTCAACATATTGTCGGATTCATTTCCATTTGTCATATATATATATAAGAATTGATTGGAGAGCTTTTGTTAACCCTTATAAATATCTCAGCTTGCTGCCTTTTGATCTCTCTCTCTCTCTCTCTCTCTCTCTCTCTCTCTCTCTCTCTCTCTCTCTCTCTCTCTCTTATTTGTATATATTCCCATTTTTGAGATCACCTGCCTATGTTTTTAGATTTTTCAGAGAAAGAAACATTTTATTATACAACTTGCTTTTAAGGGTTTATTAATGACCCCTTATTCTTTTTTCTTCTCTCTAATTATTTTCTGCCCTGTCAGCTGGGGTGTTAGAATGCACCTCTGCAGAGGGGTAAGACTCCCCCAATGGGACCACTTGTTGGCCGTGGGTGGCAACCCGTGATGCTTAAGGATAGAGCCCAGGTGAATGAGCAGTTCCTGACTTGCAATGCTCCACTTTGGCCCTATCTTGGGTTAGACCGGCGGTCGGAGAGGCCCCCTCCGATCAATCGGCTGGTCACGTCAAGCCCTAGCACCTATATGATTTTCCCAACCATATTGGCCTTATGGCAAGCCCCAATGCCTTTTTATCATATGGGTGCTAGAAGGCGGTGACTGGGGGTCTACATGTCCTGGGAATGATCTTAAACTCTATCTGATGGTGAGGTTCCAGTTCTGGAGGTTTGAGGAATGTGGAGCACCCCTTCATCACCATTGCTCCCTGGTCCACTCTGACCCGGAGTGGTAGTACCTGTTAGGGTCCAATCTATGGGTTAAATAGAAAAATGTATTAACACAAAAATTGTATTATCCATTAAGAATTGATTTATTTCAAAACTTTATCGGCATTAAATGACCCACTGAGGTTGATATGCTGTAAACCCCCCCTCCCCCCAAACCAAACCAATCTGATTATTTTTAAATCATCCTTTTATTTTATTTTTTATTTTTCAGTCCTGCCTTCAGAGATCATTTCGTGCAGAGATCTACACATGCCCTTCTTGCCGAGCAGAACTTGGTAAAGACTACAGCATGTCTTCCAACAAGACATTATCAAACATTCTATGCAAACTTTTCCCTGGCTATGAGGCTGGACGATCCTGAATATCCTATACTGTTATTGATTGTGGGGGGGAAAAAGAGGGAGGGATGAAATAATGGTGGTTCCTCTCTCTCTCTCTCTCTCTCTCTCTCCCTCTCCAAGTACTCTTTACTACGCACCTTCCTCTCCTCGCTCTTATGTTTATATGAAATGTAGTATTGCCCGTAATAGTTATTACATTCGCATATAGATTTAATACACTAAATGTAACAGTTATTATGGGACAGGGGTTAATTTGCTTTTTCCTCTCCTCCACTCCACCCCCCTCCCATTTGTATTTTTCAGCATCCCCCCCACCTCCTTTTTCTGTTCTCTTGACATTCCAAATCTTTGAGAAAGTTCAGTGTCTTTTTTTTTTTTTCTTTTTTTTTCTTTTTTTTTCCTTCCTTCGTTCCTTCAATGAGGGTAACAAATTTCCTGGAGGGAGAGGATGCATGTTGGGGGATGGGTGGATTTTATTAAGTTAAAATCAAAAGAATTTTATGCAATATAATATTTTCAGGATTCTTGTTGGATATTTACTATTGACTATGAGTGCCCGCCTCTTAACCAGGAAGACATCCCCTCAGTCTCTCTCTATCCTCCCCACCTCCCCAAAGCTCCCCCTGACTCTGTTCTAATACTGCACTTTCATTATCTATCCCTGATTTTATAACCATTGCTACTTCAATATCTCCAACACAGTCCATTTATATCACTGCTTTATAATGCAATCATAGGATTTGTCTTAACCCATTTATAGGAAATATAAACAGCACAAAACATCACAATTTATTCACTTCAGGTTGCCTTCCTCCCACCTCGTCATCATTTTCATATATTTCTCTTGTTTTAGGGGTTTAATCATCTCCACCCCAAAAGGGGACATTTCGGCAGGACATTTAAACTTCATCTGGACTTTTATTTATTTTTGTCTTAATATTGTATGTTTTTAAAAAAGAAAAGGAAAGAAAAAAAAACTCTCTCTCCATCCACTTATAAATGCTTTAAAATATTTTCCATAAAGAAATTAATTATCCCCTTCGTTTTGCCTCACCCACCGCCTTAAAATCATATTGTATAGTCATGAGAATATATCTATATTTTCGATCTTTCATTTTGTCTTGGCCTAGATTGGGGAAATTTTATTAACTCAGGTTGGCGGTTTGATGGAGTCATTGTCCTCCTTCTGAACTTTAAAAAAAAAAAAAGTCACAGTTCAATTGAATATTATAAAAATATTATGAAAATACTTAACACAAACCTTTTCTTTTTATTTACTTCATATAAGAGAATCCTCATTTGCTGTCCATCCACTTTCGCTTATTAGAAAATTTTACTTATATATTTTTCAATATTATTTTTTTAATTTTTTTTCTCTCCTTCCACTGCCATAAAGCAGCCTTTTATTCATGCCACTTGTTTCAAATCTCCCACCCCCTCAAGAAAAATTGCTCATTTGGGTAGTGAAGACTTCACTTTGAAATATTGTTGCCTGTGTGTATTCACATGTGTGCCTTAACCTGTAAGGTCAGTTATAACTTAGAATAATTCCTTAAAATACCATCTAACAGAACTTAAGGGATGGTCATAAATTTTCATATATATATATATATATATATATATATATTACTCACTCACACACACACACACACACACACACACATGCTGATAGCTTTTTAATTTACTGCGTCCTGGGACGCACATATTTGAAAAATTTATGGATCCCAACTAAAGCCGTCTAACTTCTACCTTGTAACCTACCCTGTGTAATTCATTTCTAAGAAACTATTGAAATGGCGAGGGAAGAAAAAAACAAAACACTGGGATGTATGGATACAATTTTACTGCGTTCTTTTAGATTTTTGTGCATCAGGGAGCGGACATATACCTATCAGTGTGTGTGTGTGTGTGTGTATATATATATATATATATATATATATATATACGCGCGCGCTGATAGGTATGTGTCCCGCGTCCCTGATGCACAAAAATCTTTATATATATAATATATATATATATATATATATATATATAAAATGTGATTGAAAATTGAGGAAATACGGATAAAACTTTGTTCAAATGAGATTTCGCCTAAGTATGACGAAGCTTCATAACACACCAAGGCAAAATATCAATTGAATGAAGTTGTTTTGTGTTTTATCCGTTTTTTCCTCAATTTTCAATCTTACAAATGCACACACACACACACATTTGGTAGGTTTACGTTATCTTATTTTAAAAGTAGAAAATTTTTCAGGGTGATAATAAAACTAGGAATCTAAATGCCGTATTTTTTGTGTGCATAATGATATATATATATATATACACACATACATACACACACACACACACACTAAAGCATTGTTGGAGGCTAATAATTCCTTTAAGAAGAGTTTCTCTTGCTGAAAATGTATATAAACAATTTATGTATGATATTATTTAAAAAGGATTAAAAAAAAAAAAATGAAAAAAATTTTAAAAATGAAATCATTAAAATCGAATATCTAAAATTGTGTGCATGTATGAATATTGCTTGAAGAACTTAGAAAAAATCTTTTTATTCAAATCCAATCTGCAGACGGATTTATTAGAAACTCTTTCACTTGGGATATTTTTGCCTTCATCTTTATATAACCATTACCAATTCAATATTTTCATCACAGTCCACTTGTATCACTGCCTTTTGTTATTACAATCGTAGGATTGTCTTAGCCCATCTATTGAAAACATAACCTCACCTCACACAGTTGTCCAATTAGTGATTCTAACAGTCATTGTCTGTTATTATCACCTAATATTAAATTATGTATATATTCATTTATAAGTAAAATTTTGACCCCCCCCCCCCCCCCGAATTATATATTAGTTATTTTGTAAACTTGCGTCTTTTATTCAAAAAATAATTAATTTTAAAATTTAATGATTTTTGTGACCCTTAGCCTATACACAAGCTATGCTGAAAGCAACGGTTCCCATTAGATCACCGAAGTTAAGCAGTGGTGAGTCTGTTCAGTGCTTAAATGGGTGGCAATTTAAACACTGGGTACTGTAAGCCATCCGAGTCTTTTAATTATCGAAATGACTTAAATTTTTACAGTAAATAACTTTTAATAAATGGTTGATATGCCACAAAACAAAATAACCAACCAACCTATACACAAGGTATGTACATCACCCAGCCATCCCAAAAAATTAAACGATATTTGGAATGTAGTTCTATATATGTTGTCACTTAGAATAGTAAAGAAATACATCATTAAGGAATCAATATTCTGGGTTCAATACCGGCCCTCAGCAACTCGGCGCATGAGTAGCACGGGATCTGTGCCATAAAGTGAGGAGCTGATGGTAGGTGGGCCACTCCACCTCAGATGCTAAAAATAGCAAAAGGGGGATAGATTCCCTGGTTGATACCAATATTAAGTTATCTCCCTGGTTTACCACTAGTGAAAAGGGTATAGACTCCCTTGTTGTCTGGTGGATACTGACAATAGGCCACTCCAACTTATATTGTAAATTAATGGGAGACACACGTGCACTGAATATCTGTAAAAATACTCCAGCTGCTTGTAAATCTATAAAAAAAAATTAAAAATTAAAAAACATTTGGCACCATGAAAATTAGATTATTTAACAAGCTAGACAATTGGTAGTAATTTGACTCTCACCGGGTGTCCCATAATTCTGACTTTAGTACTAAACTTAGTAAATGCTTACTTTTAGTTAGAATCTTATATATATATATATATATATATATATATATAATATATATATATATATATATATATATAGACAATTTTAAGATTTAAAAGAAAATGGATGCTAGATAATTCTTTAAGTAATGAAGATGGATTTTTTTTTTTTTTTTTTTTTTTTTTATATATAATATAATTTCAAATTTTCATTTATCCTTCCTAATACCTCCCAGAATTCAAAGCTTTTGTGGTCCTCAGGTATCTTTTGGTTTTGGCAGGTCTCTTCCTTCTTCTCGTCCTCTCTTTCTCTCTCTCTGGACTGGAGCTTCCCCCCCCTTGTTTACTCATCTGAACCTTCCCCACCTCCTTTATTTCCCTTTTGTTAAGAAAAAGAAGGAAATCATCTTGTAAATGTCTAACAATTCCTCAATTCTTATCTTCTGTACAAATGAAATTAGTGATGAACAGAAATAAACTTTTAAACACAAATTCCTGCCTGAGTTGACTTTGCTATTTTATGTGGTTGTTGGCAGCCATGGACAAAAAATAATGACAAGTTTTTAATGGGATTCAATGAATCTTTAAAACTGTTTCCATGTTTTGTTTTTTAATTTATTTTATTTTTTGATTTTTTTTATAGATTTACAAGCAGCTGAAGTGTTTTTACAGATTATCAGTACACATGTGTGTATATATATATATTATTAAAAAAAAAAAAGGTTTACAAAATGAATTTAACATTTTTATTTATTTTTATTTTTTTAAATTATTATTTTACATTTGCGATATGTTTCATATCTGATATCTTTTTCAGGCGTTAACCATATTCTGTTATAAATATGATTAATTAATGCCTGAAAAAGATAGAACTAGAACGTGTCACAAATGTAAAATAAAAACATTTTGCAGACCTTTTTTATAAAATATTTAATTTTCTCCTGTTGGACCCATAACAACACTTTTGTGTGTGTGTGTGTGTGTGTGTGTGTGTGTGTGTATAATGACAAATAGTAAAGATTTCTTTTCTTTAATTTTTGATGGTTCTCAACTAGTTTTGACCATTGGTCGTCGTCAGGTGAAAAGACTTTTGTGGAAAAAATCTTAGAATGTCTTTCAAAGTAGTTAAACTACAAAAGAAATGACAGAAATCTGATTCTAAATTATCGTAGGTGTGTGGACATGGAGTCAACGACAATTCATTACTGGCAGTTTTGCGCCACTGCAATTATTCATTTATAAATATAACACTCATATTATCAATATATACAGGTGAGAAAAATCTCCGTGAATTGCATGATGATTAAAACTAGCATCTTCATTTTAGTTATGATCATTACATTTCAGCCAGTATATTTTCCCCCAGCTATGCGTTAAATAGTACCACTACTGTTCTTCAAGGATGGCTTTAAAATTAGATAACCCACAAAGGTTGATGTCATTAAACAAGGAAACGAAAGGCGTGCTGTCGTGTAAAGTTTAGCAACTTAGTCTTGCAAATCCATTACTAGTGAAAAACTTGTTGGATGCACCATACTTATGACCTCAGATTCTACCTGTAATCCCCCAGCCAAATTGTGAGAGGTCAGTGTTGCCACCGTCTGGACAGCTATTCTAGTCATGATCATGTGTGAAAATGGTGGTTGGCCTCCTGTCCGTTGTGATCAGTTAGTAACCTCTCTACTTGCTTTTTGTTCTCTTTCTCTCTCTCTCTCTCTCTCTCTTTTTCTCTCTTTCTCTTTCTCTTTCTCTTTCTCTCTCTTCTCTCTCTTTTCTCTCTCTTCTCTTCTCTCTCTCTCTCTCTTTCTCTCTCTCTCTTTCACTTTTCTCTCTCTCTCTTTCTCTCTCTCTCTTTCTCTCTCTCTCTTTCTCTCTCTTTCTCTCTCTTCTCTCTCTTTCTCTCTTTCACTTTTCTCTTCTCTCTCTTTCTCTTTCACTTTTCTCTCTCTCTCTCTTTCACTTTTCTCTCTCTCTCTCTCTTTCACTTTTCTCTCTCTCTCTCTCTTTCACTTTTCTCTCTCTCTCTCTCTCTCTTTCACTTTCTCTCTCTCTCTCTCTCTTCTCTCTTTCTCTCTCTCTCACTTTTCTCTCTCTCTCTCTCTTTCACTTTTCTCTCTCTCTCTCTCTCTCTTTTCACTTTTCTCTCTCTCTCTCTCTCTTCACTTTTCTCTCTCTCTCTCTTTCACTTTCTCTCTCTCTCTCTCTCTCTTTTCACTTTTCTTCTCTCTCTCTCTCTCTCTTCTCTCTTTCACTTTTCTCTCTCTCTCTCTTTCACTTTTCTCTCTCTCTCTTTCACTTTTCTCTCTCTCTCTCTTCTCACTTTCTCTCTCTCTCTCTCTCACTTTTCTCTCTCTCTCTCTCACTTTTCTCTCTCTCTCTCTCTTTCACTTTTCTCTCTCTCTCTCTCTCTCTCTTTCTCTCTTCTCTCTCTCTCTTTCACTTTCTCTCTCTCTCTCTCTTCTCTCTTTCACTTTTCTCTCTCTCCTCTCTTTCACTTTTCTCTCTCTCTCTCTCTCTTTCACTTTTCTTTCTCTCTCTCTCTCTTTCACTTTTTCTCTCTCTCTCTCTCTTTTCACTTTTCTCTCTCTCTCTCTCTTTCACTTTTCTCTCTCTCTCTCTCTTCACTTTCTCTCTCTCTCTCTCTCTCTCTTTCTTTTCTCTCTCTCTCTCTCTTTCACTCTTTCTCTCTCTCTCTCTCTTTCACTTTCACTTTTCTCTCTCTCTCTCTCTTTCACTTTCACTTTTCTCTCTCTCTCTCTCTCTTTCACTTTCACTTTTCTCTCTCTCTCTCTCTCTTCACTTTCACTTTTCTCTCTCTCTCTCTCTCTTCACTTTTCTCTCTCTCTCTCTCTCTTTCACTTTCACTTTTCTCTCTCTCTCTCTCTCTTTTCACTTTCACTTTTCTCTCTCTCTCTCTCTCTCTTTCACTTTCACTTTTTCTCTCTCTCTCTCTCTCTCTCTTTCACTCACTTTTCACTTTTCTCTCTCTCTCTCTCTCTCACTTTCACTTTTCTCTCTCTCTCTCCTCACTTTCACTTTTCTCTCTCTCCTCTCTCTTTCACTTTCACTTTTCTCTCTCTCTCTCTCTCTCTTTCACTTTCACTTTCTCTCTCTCTCTCTCTCTCTTCACTTTCACTTTTCTCTCTCTCTCTCTCTCTCTTTCACTTTCACTTTTCTCTCTCTCTCTCTCTCTCTTCACTTTCACTTTCTCTCTCTCTCTCTCTCTCTTTTCACTTTCACTTTCTCTCTCTCTCTCTCTCTCTTTCACTTTCACTTTTCTCTCTCTCTCTCTCTCTCTTTCACTTTCACTTTTCTCTCTCTCTCTCTCTCTTTCACTTTCACTTTTCTCTCTCTCTCTCTCTTTCACTTTTCTCTCTCTCTCTCTCTCTCTCTTCTCTCACTTTTCTCTCTCTCTCTCTCTCTTTCACTTTTCTCTCTCTCTCTCTCTCTCTCTCTCTCTTTCACTTTCACTTTTCTCTCTCTCTCTCTTTCACTTTCACTTTTCTCTCTCCTCTCTCTCCTCTCTCTTCACTTTCACTTTTCTCTCTCTCTCTCTCTCTTTCACTTTCACTTTTCTCTCTCTCTCTCTCTCTCTCACTTTCACTTTCACTTTTCTCTCTCTCTCTTTCTCTTTCACTTTCACTTTTCTCTCTCTCTTCTCTTCACTTTCACTTTTCTCTCTCTCTCTCTTTCACTTTCACTCTCTCTCTTTCTCTTTCACTTTCTCTCTCTTTCACTTTTCTCTCTCTCTCTCTTTCACTTTCACTTTCTCTCTCTCTCTTTCACTCTCTCTCCTCTCTCTTTCTCTCTCTCTCTTTCACTTTCACTTTTCTCTCTCTCTCTCTCTCTCTCTCTGTCCTTGGCATTTTTACAGTCTTTCCACAGATAGCTTTGAATAGTAAAAGTCCGCGGTGGCCAATTGTCAATCAGAGCCCAGGAGTCTATCCCCTTTTCAATATCGCTAGAACCAAGGATCTCTCTCTATCTTTATCTATCTAAAGATAACTGGAGAAATTTTTCTGAGGTTTGTGTTAGCTAAATATTAACGTGTTAAACCGGGTTTTTCAGGAAAAGAAAAACTAAGATCAGGATCATTCACAATCCGAACACAATCTTTTGGCATAGCAACTCAAACTGATAACGCCTCCCTGACTACCTAACTGAAGAGGAAGCAGAAGCATGTGACATTAGTCATTTTAGTATTGTGACTATACTCTGACTATAGTACATATGTCTTGCTAATCTTGCGGCTGGTGTGATAAGTATTTATGGCATTTTAGTCTCACACGGTACGTTATGCCTCTCCCCTTGTAACCAAACCAAATTTCCATTCTCCCCCTAAATGAATTAATTGAATATTAAATTACCCCGAAAACAAATTGGAGTCCCTAAGATGGTGTGATGCTGAACTCTAGTGTTACCCAGTAACTCCTGCGATAGTCTCTCGTAGATGGAAGGATACCAACAACAATACAATTTACACGAGAAAACACACCTAATATACAAAATGATTTCCCAGGTTGGGTCATTGCTCAGATTGACAGAGAAGGCCGTAGAAGACAGCCGCCAAAATGTGGGATTATTCTTATTTTACTATTTATTTGAAAAGATGAAACTTTTAATTAAAGGACGTACTGTGTTGAATTAAAGCCACCTTCCGCTAAATATAAAGATGGGAACGGTAACAACAGTTTTCTTGCAAAGGTATTTGAATTTGGTTTCTTAGTATCTGTCTCATTACAAAGCCATGTTATCACCCCTTTTATATATCAATATATTATATTGGCATTTCAGTCTCGGAAGACTATGATAAAGTTTTTATGTGCCCCTGAAGTGACAGTGCCTCCTGTGACTGTGAAGTCCGATGTTTGAGAAACATTCTCGACCACAGATTTCGCATTTGAAGGCTGTCCTTGAAGATGTTGATGTGCCGGTGCTTTGTTGCCGCTGCTTTCTTCTAGACCTCTTAGCTTCATTGTATTTGTCGCCACCGAGGGCGGTCCTGAACCAAATTTTCCCAGCTCGAAGGGGCAATGCCAAAGCACCTGAGATCATTCTTGCAGACCTCCTTGAATCGCAGCTGGGGGCGGCCAATCTATCAATGACCAGATATAAGCTCTGCATAAAGAATGTCTTTCGTCCATCATCCATCCGACGTACATGACCCAGCCATCAGAGACGACGTTGCCTCAGTAGAGAACACAAGCTGGGGTGTTGAGCTCTCTAGAACTGCTGTGTTAGTGATCCTGTCCCTCCAGGTGATGCCCAGTATACGTCTAAGGCAGCGAAAGTAGAAGTTATTTAGCCGCTGCTGTTGGTGGGAGTATAAGGTCCATGTTTCATGAAACATGGACCATATATATATATAAAGCAGTTGTGTGTATGTATGTCTGGAGGAAACTACAAAAATAAAACAATTAACGACAATGTAAATATACATACACATTCACTATCACCAGAGCTTGCTTTTTGTGCAAAAATAATGACGATTTTATTCATATCTGGAAAGATATTTAAAAATTAGGCTTTGAATAGTAAGAAAAGGGAAAGTCATTGGTTCGTGATTAAAACATAAATCAATTAAAATAATGGATCTGCGAGACTAACTTTATAATTATAATTAACCCCTCTACCCAGGCGTCGCCGGGTGGCCGATTCTAGTGTTGAATTTTTAATTGACTCATCGTTTTGTATTTCCAATGGCGTGGTAATTATGTAAAAACTACCCAAAATAACACCCGAAACATAAACTAAATAATTATGTTTACATGATAGAAAACTTTTAAGAAAAAAATGTTACTAATGCACAATAGCACGCAAGAGATAATATCATTAGAATCGCATTTTACGTATAGATATCATTAGATGTCGGAATCTCCCGAGGTAGTCTAATCCTAATCCTACTGTCTCAAAGGTTTTGCATATTTCTGTGAAATGTAATGTTTTTTATACATAATCTAATGATATTATCTCTTTTTTTAAAAAAAGTTTTCCGTCATGTAAACATAATTATGTAGTTTATGTTTCAGATGTTATTTTGAGTAAATATTTTTGTGTACAGTGTAGTTTTTACATAATAACCACGCCATCAGAAATACAAAATAATGAGTCAATTAAAATTTAATAAAAAAAAAAAAGAAATCGAATATTTGGACCTAGACCTCGTGAGTCTCTATTGTCCACCACCAACCACCGTAGGGCGTACGCCGGACGTTGGGAACCACTGATATAGACTGATGCAAAATATGTTTCAAAATTCGACTTATACACGAGTATATACCGTATACAAACCTTAAGATCGTTTGGCCAAGGGCAAAGTTTTAAGTATCAACCGTTACAAAGAGAATAACCACGAAAACATTGTTAAAAGCGATGAATTATATGAAGTAGCGTTTCTTGTGATGACCTTTAACTGCTTTTCCTTGAATACGTTTTCCATTCCATCAATGGCTCAAGAGTGGCAGCACGTAATGTTTTATACTTGGTTGCAACTAATGTCATAGCAATGACGTCAGTCGATCTCAGCCATGGTAATATGATGGCTGACCGTTTATACCCAAAATGCAAAGCAGTTACATCACGGCAAATACAATATTATACAGGGTGTCTATAAAGTCAAGCAGCAGATTTAAAATGTAACAACAGATATGGCAGTCGTGATGAACTGCAATAATAAAAAATTCAAGAGTTGAACTTTCCTTTCTTGATATGATTTTTACTAAATGATTCTACCATTTGTACAACGTGAGTTATTAAGTTTTAAATTTTAATGGACCATTCCGTTTTGATAAGATATGAATGTATGTGTTCAAATGTTATGCCCTGTCATCACCTCAGATAGATAATGGACCATTCCATTTTGATTCATAAGATATAGATGCATGTGTTCAAATGTTATGTTCTGTCATCATCTTAGTTAAATAATGGACCATATCGTTGTAATTGTGAGGAAAGAAAAGGAAGAAAAAGAACGTGCTACACGTCAAATAATATGTACAGGATGTGTATAAAGTCATGCAGCAGATTTAAAATGTAACAACAAAGATGGCAGTCTTGTTGAAATGCAATAATTAAAATGTACATAAAAAAAGAAATAAAAATTCAAGAGTTGAACTTTCGTTCATTTGGTTTTTACTAAATGATTCTATCATTTGTACAACGTGAGTTATTAAGTTTTAAATTTTAATGGACCATTCCGTTTTGATTCATAAGATATGAATGCATTGTGTTCAAATGTTATGCCCTGTCATCACCTCTGATAGATAATGGACCACATCGTTGTAAGTATGAAGAAAAAGGCAGAAAAAGAACGTGCTACACACCATAGGGAAAAAAAGCAAATACCATAAATAAAAATATTGAAAGAAAGAAATGTGAGAGATAGGAAGCGATATCACTTATCACCTGTTTCAATAAAATAGGGTGAAAAAGGCAGAAAAGAGAGAAAAAGAATTTCGCCAGAGATTATCATACTTTTACATATTGAACTATTGAACAATAGCTTTTAAGTAAGCATATCAAACGTTGTAATAATTGAATATTGTTACTTGTGTTCCTTAAAAGTACGACCGTTAACATCTTGCAACACCCTCTGGTTAAAAATGAGACAGTCTAAATCGTTCAAGATGAAATGCAAATCCTAATTATCTGCTATTGCTTATCCGCCGAATTCTTATGAGTATCGTCACCTCAACTAAATAATCGATTATTCCGAAGAAAAGTGACAGGCTACACAGAAAAGTATAATAAGAAAGAAAGAGAGTAGGGGAAAGGTAGAGAGAGGGGTCAGTAAGGCTGGAAATCTTTACGGTAACTGGTCTGACTGACTAGCTTGATAATACACCATTACTCAATAGAAAGCATTTGGGTAATTCCATGTCAAATCACCCAGAAAAAATTAAAATTGTCACCTACCCCTCTTCAATTTTTATGAAATGTTTTCCAGGTGAGGACTGTTAACGTTAGACAATCCCCAAAATTTGAGCTTCCAATTCCAAAAATTGGTTTATAAACTAATTTTTAGGAGTAAGGAAGCTCTAGAACTCTTTTTACAGACAAAAATAGATTACAAAAAGTCGCCATTTTATATATACATATAAAGAGCAGTTGTGTGTATGTGTATGTCCGGAGGAAACTACGAAAATAAAACAATTAATGACAAAGTAAATATATACACACGTTCATTAGCAGCAGAGCTTGCTTTTTGTGCAAAAATAATGAAGATTTTATTTATATCTGGAAAAATATTTAAATATTAGGATTTGAATAGTAAGAGAAGGGAAAGTCATTGGTTGCGTTCGTGATTAAAACATAAATCAATTATGTAAGACCAAAACAATCAATGGATCTGTGAAACTAACTTTTTATCACCCCCGCTCTACCTGGGCAACGCCGGGTAGCCGCTTCTAGTTTGTAAATATTTACCAAGTTTAGCTTATTCTGAAATAAGGACATTATATGATTTAAACTGGGGGTTCCAGTGGCTTCGGCCCTGGACCGCATAAGTTAACATCCCAGGAGACCATCCCCCCTAGGCAACACCTGCCCCCTCGATTTAAATGGGCAGGGCTGATTTTATTGCCCAGTGCCGACGGGATCAACGCATTTATTGCACCCGCCACCCATGAGCTTCAGTTCGTGGGTGGTCCTACATTAATAGGGCCTTGTGCCTAACCCGTACACGTGGGGTACGTGGTAAATACCACACTATATGATTTAACACCCGCCTTTGGTGGCGAGATGTGACATAACGCGAGTGATCATAGGTAAAAATTGTTTAGCCCTGTCGACATCCCCTCTATAGGAGCTGCCTCAGGTATAACCAGGTAGTCATTAATCATAACCGCCTCGT
This sequence comes from Doryteuthis pealeii, assembly GCA_023376005.1. Taxonomy (NCBI): domain Eukaryota; kingdom Metazoa; phylum Mollusca; class Cephalopoda; order Myopsida; family Loliginidae; genus Doryteuthis; species Doryteuthis pealeii. The sequence continues at coordinate 40,598,328 of CM042149.1, read as the reverse complement.
CCTTGTGCAAGCTTAGCACAAGGCCACAAGTGAAACTGGAACTCAGTAGTAATAGTCTACTAGCCTAACTCATTCACCATTGCATAGAGCGAGACGTCATATCAAATGTCATTCACTAAGCATAGCTCAGATATGGCACAACGCCGCAAGTAGTTGGGGCACTTAGTGAGGGACGAAATCACTAAGTAGTATTTGAACTATGAGACAGGCTCTCTAACTGTTGGTCTATGACTGGTGCTTTTTATTATATTTATTTCCTAACTTCAGAACATATATATATATTGTGGACCCATCGGTAAGAGACTTGACGAGCGAAAGTTCGTTCGGGTCTCGATCCCGACCAGAGGTAGCTGCTGAAAAATAAGTCTAGCTGCACTGATGAGGGTAAACCCCGAAACGCGCGTCTGCAGATTGCTTTATATATATATATATATATATATATATATGTGTGTGTGTGTGTGTGTAACTAAAATATGGAAATAATCCGACGGTATGTAGAAAATAAAGAAACAAAGTACTTAAAAAAGGTGAATTTATTTTTATGGTGAAGTCGATGTTAAAACGTTTCGGTTTTTATTAAAGCATATACTTTTCTCATTTCCCGTAAATTAAGAAAAAACACCCATCACTGTTCAGACAACACTTTTTCCATCCTAATGTCCTAATGAAGGTTTAATCACACACACACACACACACACACACACATATATATATATATATATATATATATATATATATATATATATATATATATTATTTGGATTATTTATTGTTACCTACACAACGTTTCGGCCAATGTGCCCTCCGGCCTTTTCAGGTATTTCTTGTTGGACTCAGGAACCTCTTTGTTATGTAGATAGCAATAAAGATGACGACAATTGTCCGAATAATCCAAATTACCGAGTCTCATCTAAAAGTTTATATATATATATATATATATATATATATATATATACACCAAGCTTCGCTTACATGTGGCGCAAGACCAGAAGTTTGGGGCGCCCAGTGAGAATCGAATATATATATACATATATATATATAATTTCCAATATATATATATATATATATATTCCAATATGTAATATATATATATATATATATATATATATATATATATAATTTCCAATATATATATATATATATATATATATATATATATATATATATATATATATATATATATTTATTTTACAATGTTTTCATAGATCAATGTTCATTATCAACGACCGCGGTTTCATGCTAAAAGCAATCATCAGGTTGAGGAGCAAGATCCAATGGTGTTTGTTGGGGTTCTTTACTCAATGACACATTTAGGATTGTAAATAACGTCGGTTAGTTTTTTCGGACGCTGTTATTATTTTTAAAAATTTGAATTTTTTGGAAGTAATGCCAACGAAGTTGCCTCCCTTTATTCGTTAAAAAAATATAGGGTGTTTTTTTTAAAAACGTTTTATTTTTTATTTTTTATTTTTATTTATAAATTAATTCCGTTTGGCAAAGGATGTATATGACTTCAAAAAACCATTTTAATATATATGGTAGAGACTTTTAAGTTTTTATCCCACATAATATAAAGGTGGATGGTGTTGTTACTCTGTCGAAAAATCATTTTTTCACTGTTGAAATATTGGATATCATTGCAAATAATTGCTGAATGGTGTTGTTGGATGGTGTTGTTACTCTGTCGAAAAATCATTTTTTCACTGTTGAAATATTGGATATCATTGTAAATAATTGCTGAATTTATTCTCAGGGTGGATGTTGAGTATCTCCTCTCCATGCATTTAGGAAGAATTTTCTTTTATGGGGACATTGTTTGAAGATTTCTGATTTTTTATTTAAACTTCTATTATTATTATTGTTATTATTATCAAAGGAAATCAAGTTTTTTAATATTCTAAATTTTTCGGTAACACATAAGTTGCAGTATCTGGAGCCATTTGTGTAACATTTGGGATGATCTAAGATTTTCCACTCTATTTTGTGAGGTATATCTTTTTCTTTCAGTTCCCATATCCTTGTTGCAAGGGAAGTTGTTTCTCTTTTATCTTTCTTTCTGAAAGATTCCATATGGACGTAAAATCTTTGCTTGAAGTCACCCTGGGTCATCCCAACATATTTGTCTGTGCTTATAGGGTGATTCGCAACTGTAGTTGTTACCTTAGCCTCATATACTACTGATCTAATGTTACATTTCTGATTTAGAGGGCAGTCTTTTTTAATTCTACAAGAACATGAAGGGTTTAAGTTTGGTTTAGAATTTGATGTAATAAGTGATTTCATTGAGAGTCCACATGAGTAGCTAGTTTTTACCGTATTTCTATTAAATATTTTATTATATCTATTTTGGGGTGGGAAGTGTTTATCTATTAAGTCTAGAAATTTTTTACCAACATTTGTTTTAACTGTTTTAGAAAAAGGGGGCGTAAACCAAATTATCTTTCTTTTTCTGTTTTTTGAATTATTATGTTTGGGGATGTTATCTATGTAGTATATTTTTTCTTTGAATCCGCTATTAAGTAATGCTTTATTGTAATATGGGGCGGCCTTTTCAAAAATATCTTTGTTGGATGATAGTTCTGAGATTCTACGGCTAATGTTAGGGACTAGATTTTTTAAAACTAATGGTGGGTGGTTGGAATTTATATTAATGTATTTAAGTTTCTCATTTTGTTTGTGGTATGGCTAATACGTATCATTTTTAAGATCTAAATTGACATCTAGGAAATTGACATTTGTTAAGTTAGTATCTATAGTAATCTTGAGTTCCATATTATCTAGGTGTGTTATTATATCTTTACGTAATCTATCTAATGATTTACCGGAACAGTCCCGTGAAATACAAATTCCGTCATCCCGGTAGAGTGCGAATGTGTGTTCAGGAAATTTCTGTTTAAGTGAATTTAATATATATAATCCTACTAAATCACAAATTCCTGCACTATCGTATCCCCCCATAGCGATGTCGAAATAATCTGATGGGTTTGATTTTTTTACCCAGGATTTACATTCATTGAAAAGGATTGTCTTTCTTGCGTGCATGGTTGTGTTAATTTCTAAACTATTTATTTTGGTAAAGTCATTGGCGAATTCTAAAGCTTTACTTAAATGATTTTTAGTGATTGATGGATAGAAATCAACAATGTCAAATTGTGTAAATTTATGGCTTGTTTTTGATGGGATATCTTTGAACCAGTTAATTACAGCTGATGTATTATCCCATTGTAATAATTGGGTCTTATTTCTGATTTCTAGGTTTATTTTATTAATGATATTTTTGCTTACTAATCCCAGTTCTGATTTAGCTGGATTTATTAATCTACAGGATGGTCTGTTACTAAAATCAGATTTATGGTCTTTCAAAGTAATAAAGGCTTCTCGTTTAGCAAGGCATTTAATTCTATCTTCTAAATTAATTTTTTTTGCCAAAATTTTAGCCTCCTCATTTATGTTGTTATATGCATTGGCTTCAGTTTGTTGGTATTTATTTGTTATGCTATTTAAAAGTAGTTGTTTGTATTTGTTTTTATCTAATTCATATAAATTATTAGTTTTATCAGAAAATACGAAAG
>CM042149.1:40584756-40589756 GCA_023376005.1 Doryteuthis pealeii | reverse complement strand
AGCGTGTTGGTAGATCCTTGCGGAAAGAAAAAAACCCGGCAGTGAGTTTGATTGTAAAAATATACTACCAAATATCAACCAGGAAGAAAAAAATTTTTGAAAAAAAGAAAAGACCAAGATATTCGTACCAACAAAAAATAATCTATTGGTATAGTATTTGGCCAAAGCAGTTGCACACCTAATGTAGCCAATATTATTAATAAGTTGAACATAAAAAAACTTAGTGATAAACGAACTAACGAAACACCTAAATGTAATTGTATCGATAGGACTAGGTGTCCCCTTAGGGGTAAATGTAAAACCGAATGCATAGTGTATAAAGTTGAGGTTTATGAGGGTGACCCTAAAAAATATAGGGATAAGAAAGTTTATATAGGCTCTACTAAGAATGTCTTTAAAGCTAGATTTTATAATCATAAGTGTAGTTTCACTAATGAAAGATATAAATTTAAGACTGCACTATCTAGCTATATATGGAAAATTAAAGCTAGGGGTATTGACCCTATACTAAAATGGGAAATTGTTAAAAAGTGCAGGAAATATAAAGCTGGCGATAGATACTGCCAGCTTTGTATGGAAGAGAAACTAGCGATAGTAACTTTCCCTAATAATAGAGAAATTTTAAACCAAAGATTTGAAGTTCTAAACAGTTGTATGCATAAAAAAACATGGCTTCTCCGTAGTTGTTAACTTTTATGGATTTAGTATGGGTAAGCGCTCTTTAGTTGTTTTCATTTCCCTGACTTTGCCAACATTGTTCGTAATTTGCTTGTTTAAGCATACGTTGTGTTGCTTCCTTGGGTATAAAAAAAAACCCGTTCGAATAAAGGGATACATCCCGACCGTTTTAAACGTGTGCCTTTCTGATTGCTCGCCATATAATGGGGGTAGTGGCAGCAGTGGAAATTAACCTCCTTGTCCTCAGGGGTTTGGTAGCAACAGGTGAAAGATATATTTGCATATGTACCAGCAACGGGAGTCATGCCCAATCCCCTAATTCATTTGCTGCTTCTCCCATGATGGGTTTCGGGATGTCGAGGTTTAAAGAATAAACCCCGTCTCCCTAGATTTAGTCGTATCGATGGATCGTTTAACTACGGGCAAAGAGATGGACAATCGTTGGCGTGCTGGGTTCCATTTGGTTGAGGGGATGAGAATGACGACGGGGTGCTTACACTTATTTATTGTTTCAAATCTGCTTGATTCTAAATAATATATATATAAAAAAAAAAAAAAATAAATCAGTTAATATAGAAATTAAATATTTTTTAATTAAACAATAAACTTATAGCGTTCTGTGTTTTTATTGGTCAGTATGATTTGATAATTTAAATGATTAATGTGGTTAGTAGTATTTATTGGTCTTGCTCCTTTTCTTCTTCAGTCAGATTTTAGCCCTGAAGAGCTTTATTGCGAAACTAATAGTAGGTTCGTCTGACTCAGTAGATTATCTTTATATATATATATATATATATATATATATATATATATATATATATATACGTTTTGTTGAACTGTACAGACAATTCCTGTCGGACAAGTTTTTCGTTGATCTGTTCCAATTTTCGGGCTATCTTTCTGGTGTCGGGGTGTAACTGGTATAACAGTCCCCCAACGGTTTCAAAACGAGCGCTTTCGGCAATACAATTTGGGAAACGATGGTATGATTTCGTGTCTCGTTTTTAACGAGAACGAGTAGTAGCAAGGAATTAGAAGTGGGAGGTAATAACCATTGGTAAGGTTGTAGGAATGTTAGTGGTTCAAGCGAGCTTTGCAGTAGTGATTTTATGTGGGAGGGGGACACAAGTTGTGAGAAGGGGAGGGTTATAGAGGAAGGAGGATTGGCGGAAAATTATAAACATTTGAGAATATGTTGACTTATTTCAAAGTTTATTTTGTTTAAGGTAGGTTTTTTTTGTTTGATATATAAAGCTTCGATTATTTGAAGTTTTTGTTTGTTTTTTTCTTTATGTAGTGTGCGTGTATTTTCGGTTAGAATTTTGCGGTAGGTATTCATGCACCCCCTCTACCTACTGCAAAAAACATATAATTTCCAATATATATAATATATATATATATATATATATATATATAATTAATATAATATATATATATATATATATATATATATATATTCACTTCTATAACACAGGTGGTGATAACAACGACCCCACCAATAACTACAAGCTAAAATCAAGGAAAGCCCTCCATCATGTAAGGACCTACAACATTTCAAAAACGACCTAATAGACATGGTCAAAAACATAAAATTAAAAAATCAACCAAACACCTTCCCCCCCAAAAAAAATCATCCACGACACAATGAAAATACGCAACTCAAAGAAAATATTCATTTTTGCAGATAAAACAAACAATATATACTCAACAAGCCTGTCCAACTACAAAAACATCACCGCAAACGTAATTATCCAGACATACAAAAAAAAAACCCACCGACACCACAAAAAACAACATAAACAAAGAAGCTAAAGAAATAGCAACAACACTAGGAATTGACAGTAAGACAAACTCTCTAGCTGAACAACAGGCCTTCATATCATTCAAAGACCACAAGCCCGACTACAGAACAAAACCCACCTTTAGGCTAATCAACCCCACAAAATCTGAAATCGGCCGAGTAAGTAAATCCATCCTCGACTCCATCAACACACAACTTACCGAAAAACTGCATCTTAACCAATGGAAGAACACCAAAGCCGTCACCAGCTGGTTCTCAGCCATCAACAACAAAACCCAATCCACATTCATACAATTTGACATTACCAACTTCTACCCATCCATCACAGAACGCACACTAGACAGAGCACTAGAATTAGCATCACAACACATCAAAATCCCACAAGAAAACATCAAAATAATCAAGCACTGCAGAAAATCACTACTATTCCATAACGGAGAACCATGGATAAAAAAAACTAGATAACCACCTGTTCGATGTCACTATGGGAAGTTTGGACGGAGCAGTGGTTTGTGAACTGATAGGCGCACTCATTCTTTCATCCCTATCATCCGTCATCGACAAATCGGACATGGGCATCTATAGAGATGACGGACTCGTACTCATAAGGAACCCCAACGGACCAAAAGTTGACAGCTTCCGGAAAAAAATAACAAACGCACTCAAGATGCTTGGATTTAAAATAACAACACAATCTTACCTAAACTCTGTTAACTTCCTGGATGTTACCCTAAACCTAAAAGAAGGCACATTCGAGCCCTACATGAAAGACAACAACACACCCATCTACATAAACACCTCCTCTAACCACCCACCCTCCATCATCAAACGCATTCCTAAATCCATCAGCCGAAGACTATCAGAAAATTCTTCTAACATAAACATGTTAAAAAAAAAACAATATAATATACAACAATGCGCTTAAAATGAATGGCCACAAACAACCCACCGAATACAACCCCACAAAATTCAATTCAAACCATAGATCCAGAAACATTATCTGGTTTAACCCACCTTTCAACAAATCAATATCTTCAAACATAGGCAAAATCTTCCTCAACCTCATACGTAAAAACTTCGCACCGAACCACCCCTTAGCAAAAATCTTTAATAAGAACAACTTAAAAATAAGTTATAGCTGCACCAAAAATATTTCACAGATCATTAAAAGCCACAATAAAAAGGTAGAAACCAACAACAACAATCCACCACCCACTAATCTATGCAACTGCAGAGACAAAAACACGTGCCCCTTCAATGGTCTTTGCCTGCAAAGGAACGCAGTATACAGGGCAACTGTAAAGCATAACACAACCACCAAGCATTACATCGGAGCAACCGAAGGTACCATGAAACAAAGATCTTACACCCACAAACTATCATTCACTAATATTAACTACTCAACCAGCACATCACTATCCACATATATCTGGAGCCTAAAGGATATGAATATTTCCCCCAAGATAACCTGGGAAATCCTAAAAATCGCACCCACCTACAATAAGTCCACAAAAAAATGCCTCCAAGAAAAAACTTTCAATCATCAACCACATACCACATTGCACCCTACTAAACAAAAAATCTGAAATACTGTCCAAGTGTAGACATGAAAACAAACACCTGTTATCAAATTTCGACCCATACACTTAACCCCCCACCACTGCTCACGCCCTACGCACTACCACCTCGGCACTATTATACACATAACATACCGCATCTTCATAACACCACCAAAATAATCTATCACCATCCAGTTCCAACCCTACACACCTGCATAAGAAACGTAAGTAAAAATCCTTCTTTTTCTCTGCACCTCAGTACATTATCCAAAACCTCTGAAGAATAACCCACCCCCACCTACCTACATATCCCACCCCTTCCCCACCTACATACCTATTCAACCATCCCACTCTGTCCCTATCTACCTGCATATCTCAACACGTGCCTGCTTATCTGCCGCCCACAACCCATTCATCTATCTATCTTTCTCAATATACTTTCACCCACACATCCACCCAATTATCTACACCTGTCTATTTCTATCTGATTAGGGTATAATCACTCTTAATTAATCAATCCTCACTATCGTAAAAATCAAATAAAACGACCCTCCCATTTACCCACACGGCCCCGTCTCTTTATTGATACGAAATTGGGGACTACCTATTGACCAGTTTAGGACAACTCGAATTAAACGGAAATAAATATTTCCGAACTTTGTTTATAAACATCCCGTAAAAAACAATTAAAGATCTTACAAGATAGTTACAAAGAATAATAGTTCATCCAAAGATCAAATTATTCCTTAAGAAAAATTATACCGTTACCTTAATAAATATACGAACCCACCCATATCACACGCTGCTTTTTAGACGAAAAATACATATGATTACAACCTTACGTTTATGCATCTACGCACGTTTGAGCGTGAAGGACGCATAACAAAAAATTTATCTAAGAACATATAACAATAAATGTATCTATCTATCTATCTATCTATCTATACATATATATGTATATA
>CM042149.1:40552256-40577256 GCA_023376005.1 Doryteuthis pealeii | reverse complement strand
CTATATCGTGAAATTTGAACAAATTCACGATATTTTGTACCCAAAAATTGTAGCTTGCAATAATTCTTCTACTCACTTTTCATAGTTCCACAATTTTTCATACCTTTCGTACATTTTTCATTATCTTTTTATATCGTGAATTTTGAACAAATTCCGTCGTTGTCTGGCTGATACCGACTTTAGGCATCTCCGACGACTTTTCTTTACTTATATATATATATATATATATATATATATACAAGTAAAGAGGTCACTCTATCCATTTTAAGGAGAGCTATGCAATGTTTGCGTAATTAGTGATCATCAGAAAATTCCATTTCCAGAGAGCTCTACCGATCCATATATATGAATATGTTTTGTCGAACTCAACGGACAATTCTTGTCTGACGAGTTTTTGTTCGATCCTTTCTAACTGTCTGGCCATCTTTTTAATATCCGGGTGGAATTGGTGTATGAATCCACCAAAGGTTTTTACCACAATCGCTTTCGTTTATTGCCCGGTTCCTGGGGGGAATGCCGACGGGATCAACGCATTTTTCGTGGGTGATCCCACAATAATAGGGTATTGTGCCTAACCCGTACACGTAGGGTACGTGGTAAATATCCAGTCTAACAGTACAAGATCATTAGTATGGGATGGTGTCTTACTAAAATACGTCATTAGTTGCTATAACTGGAATCCACTGTGGTGACTGTCTTAATTTACTTGTCGTTGCACGCGATTTCGATCGAAGATTGACCAGAACTACAATAAACTGATTAAACGACAAACGACATTAATGCATCATAACTTCATGTGCGTTAAGCCGCTTTTCGACGAAAGGATTATAAGCAATTAGCCCCAGTATTTGACTAAATCAGTTTGACAAGAAATGACAGTTGTAATAAACACTTTCATATTTTCATCTTGATACGGAGGCGCGAAAATGTGTAACGGTTATCGTCGTAGGAAATGGGATCCAGCGAGCCGAGTTTGAATTCTGTGTTGCGTAATTGATGGGTACCCTGTTAATCATGCACTTTAAATTTACGCTCCTACGTTTGGAACGCTAGTCGGTGTCGTCAGTGATGTAGTATGCATGGGTCACTGGGAATTTTCGGGTCTTTCAACATTTAAAAAAAAACACGCGTTAGAATCCTGTGTTGCCTAATTGATGGGTCACCTGTCAATTATGCACGGTTAGTGTAGGGAATTCAAGTTAATGGAAAAATACAACGGTTAACTATAAGGATCTTTGATTGATGTCTCTTAAGCTTATTGTGATCAATTCTTACTGTTTTGCCAGAGAGAGAGAGAGAGAGAGAGAGAGAGAGAGAGAGAGAGAGAGAGAGAGAGAGAGAGAGAGACAAACAGCCATGTAAAAGTGGAAGGCTAAAGTCAAAAGTCGACCTTTCCCAGCTTCTTCTATCCACGAGAGAAGAACACGCACCAGTTGCATCTCTTGTTCATAAACCAAACCAAACCAAACTACTACTTCTAGTAGTTGTAATTGAGAGAGAGAGAGAGAGAGAGAGAGAGAGAGAGAGAGAGAGAGAGAGAGAGAGAGAGAGAGAGAGAGTTTTAGTTCTAGTCGGTTTCTAGATTCTCACCGCGCGGTTGGATGATTCATATCCTGGAGCTAAAACAAATGTGAATTCACCAAAGAAATGTCTTGAGTTGTTAACTAAGAACAAACCGACAGCGCAAGACGTCTCAGCCAGAAAAGATCTTAAGAAGAAGACAGTCAGAACCAGCCAGAAAGCTACTCAGATCAAGACATGAAGAAAGTAAGCAGAAATACGTCGACTACGAGAAAGATAATTACACTACGAGATTAGACTAAGATGAGTATAAGAAATAAAACCACGGGTATACGCTCATACTATCAGATACAGTGTATGTAAAGAGATGTTATACAACAGCTGGATGAAACCATTTGCGTTTTACGACACACCGATATCCATGAGAAAGAAATTGATCCCTATCCTCTTCCCACCCCACTCCTAGCTGTGAGTAGACTAAACTGAACCAGTCAGCAGACTAAACTGAACGCGGCAACCTATCTAGAAGGAAAACTCACATCCATTTTAAACAAGTATCCTAGCATTGACAGAACTGACAGCGTTACTCCTGTCTACGTGACAGTGGGGTTTCGCTACAGCAACCTCATGTCACACATCAACACGAGAACACATAATCAACATGTAAGCTTTTAATTTTCTTCTTTAACCAACAGCGTCAAGAACTTTATCTACACAAAAGAAATCCACATATTAGGACCTTTGCCATATACAGCTATATATCAGCTTCTTTGTCCCTTATACCATTTTTGTATTTCTAGTCTATTAAGTTTGCTCAGGCAAATAAAAATTGTTCTTGTTAATTCGCTGTGAATTGTTTTGCATATATATTCACACAAGGATATATCTTACTACGCACAGGCTTAAGCCACAAAGTTTCCGGGTTTGTTCAACATCAATTAAAAATGTTAGTAACGAACCGTAGTTTCCAAACCGACAAAGTTACGAAGACAACCTTCGCACGTCGAAACCATGGCTTCGTCTGCAACAAAACCTTGAATAAAGCAAGCATAAAAAAACAAAAGGAACTAAAAAAAATCTTTCTAATATATTTGATTTGTGGTTCGACGGTCCTGCCGCTAATACGATGATTAGCAACCCATAAAGTCTTAGTCTCTATCTTTGTCTCTGTCAGTCAGTCTGTTTGTCTGTCTCTCTCTGTCTCTGTCTCTCAAGCTATGATTCAAGCTTGGTAACTTCCCAGCACGATATGTTGATGAAACATAGTAAATGAATAATAAAACTGATTCGAAAGTGAGAGATGAATGAAGATAGGAATATTGCATTTAAACCCCGGCCACCTGCAGGATATGACATAAGGTCAATTTAAAGCAGAGTACTGAATCCTGTGGTTAAATTCCAGTTATGGATCTCTGGAGAGTGTGGAGTCACTTCTTTGTTGCCATTTATGTTCCACTCTGACCCAGAATAGTACAATCAATTAGGTTTCCATGTATGGAACAAATAGATCAGCTTAAGATAACAAAAAGAGAAAAGAACTTTGGCGCTTCTGTATTTATAAGGCTGCGTGCAACGACACCTGGAACCTAACGGGAGAAACACGAGAGGTATTCGTGTAAGGAATGTAACCTCTACGGTTTATTGGAGAGGAAATGAGCAGTTGCTGGATAGATGATTTTTCTTCTTTCAGGATGAAATCTGAGGTTCACATTTCTGTTGATGCTAATGCTAACTTGAAACTTGCCCCTTTGGCTAAATGTCGAACGATCGAAGATCGAAATCCTCCTGCTGGGATTATTTCCCTCATTTGCCACGGCTTTTCTGTATAGCAACTAATGGGCGTTGCGACCGGTAGTATAAATATGACCTTTAGGCACCCCTTTTGCTTTGCTGATTCATTCCTTTTTTTTCATTTACACCGTCAAAATCCGGTTGTTTTAGGGTTTAGGGTTAGGGGTTAGTTTTATAATTAAAAAACCCTCTAAACATCGTCTATTAACAACAACCGGATGTTGACGGTGTAAATGAAAAAATGTACCTATGAATCAGCAAAGCAAAAGGGTGCCTAAAGGTCATATGGTCCATAGGTGCTATCGCCAAAGTCAAATCCTCCTTTTCGTTGACTCTCCAGCCGTCAGAGGTAGCACACTAGTTATGTCTCTCCGTCCTTTAGGACTGAGGGGATTCGCCCCCTCCATAGGCATTACATGTACCTGTTACATGGCCACTTCTTCACACTACGGCTTGACGATGGTTACACCACCAGTTGCGTCATTTATCTAAAGGACAGGGTGCTTCGCCTCCCGCAGGCATTCTGCGTACCTGTTACGCTATGGCCTTTTCAAACAGTAAGTGGCGACTTTAATTCTCTGTTCAGTAGCCTCAGGACTATATACAAGGACTCTTTTCTATTGGAACATTTATTCTATACATATCTTTGTATTATTTTATCCTGTTTTGTATTGTTTCTGTTAGGGTTTGCTCAGACAATAAAGTCTATTTGCTGTAACTTAAGTCGGGATTTGTTCTCTCTCTATATATTTATACCGTTTGAGAAAATAATAGACAACGAACCATCATCCAATCAACACTCCTGTTCCCCCGATACGCTCTCAAGGTATTTTTATGTAAAGAAAAAAAAAAAAAAACCAAAATAAAAAAAACTCGCACACGTAAACCATGTGACATGATTACGTTCTTGTTTAGACTTCTATACGATTTTCAGACATTGTGACCAATGTTTTCAAAAATATCTTTTGTGAAAATTAAACTATACTTTGTGGGGTAGTAAAAATTAGATCGTCAATAACTAGGATGCTACTTTTTAGAGTTGGAAATTTATGTACATATCAAAATTCTCTCAACAGTAAACCAATATATATATATATATATATATATATATATATATATAGAGAGAGAGAGAGAGAGAGAGAGTATTCAATTGTCGCTTTGACTTTCCCGTTGCAGTGGCATCAGTAAATATACAAAGTGCTCAATATATTAAAACATAATAATAGTAGTATTATATATATTATATATATCAGTCATCCACAGACACGTGTTTCGAAGTTTACTTCTCATCAGTGCGGCTCGACATTTTAACAGCTACCTCTAGCCGAAACCCGACAGAATTTTTCGTCTGCCAAATTCCTTATCCTTGCGGCTATCAGCGGGCCGTTAGTCTAGGGTGAACAATTAATTGCTACATACTTTACGGTGGTATGTTTTACAATCACCAGAGAACTCAAATCTGTAAACAGACGGGTCACGGCTAATGCCAAACGGTGAAGTTACAATTAATGTCCCTCCACAGTGCTCAACCATGGGAGTGGGATATGTGTGTGTGTGTGTGTGTGTGTGTTTCGGCCGATGTGCCCTCGGGCATTTTTCAGGTATTTCTTGTCGGATACATAGCCTAGTGGATAAGGGAGTTAGGTTAAGACAGTTCTAGGTGGCAGTTATCTCTAGACTGCAGGTTCAATCCTGGTCAGGGGCAGCAGTAACATAGAATAATAATTAACTCAGCTTAACACCTAAATCCCAGCTATGGTTAGCGGAATGTAAACAGGATACCCCGTGGACTGAATAAAGGGTTAGGTTCAAAGTTCCGTGATGGCTCCCGATTACGACAAGAAGGTTCCCAAGTTCGAAAAGAAAGTTCCCGAGTCTGACAAGAAATACCCGAAGAAGACCGGAGGGCACATCGGCCGAAACGTTGTACAGATAAAAATGAAGATGAGGACAATAGTCCGAATAATTCAAATAATACTAAACTCAAGCATCTCCTCCAATCTTGTCACGTGATCAGATCATGAATTCACAGAACAACTATCCCCATGATTGTGATGAAAAGCAAACATCTAGTCCACATCATGGTGGTCACTATTTATCTTCCCACATGGCTTCAGAATCAACATGGAAGCCTACATGAAGCGCCTGGAGGAGGTAGTGCAACCTTGTATCAAAAGGGTAACTGCTTGGAGATCCTACGTCTAGCAATAGGCAACATGCACAAAAGCCGGAGAACCGACTCTTGTTAGCAAGAAAATTTCACATCACCTAAAACATTGGCCGCCTAACAACCCAGATTGCAATCCATTTGATTATTATATATGGGACACGGTTGAGCGAGAGACGAACAAAACTCTGTGCAACACCAACGACAAAGATAACGGTAGCATTTACCACGGATACTATCGTAAATTTCGAAATCGTCTGGTTGAAGCCAATGGCGATTTCTTTGAATAAATTTAATCTATAGTATTTAAGATATTTCACGTAATTTGGTAAATATATTGATAAAATCAGATGTCAGTGTTTTTTCATTTTTGCGTAATTTAGACTATAATTTACTCCCTCTCTCCCCTCCCCTTTACCCCCTCTTTTTCTCTCTCTCTCTCTCATATATATATATATATATATATATATATAATATTGGTTTGTTGGTTGGTTGTTTTACGGCATATCAACCCTTTTCGAGTCATTTAATACTGGATCAAATTGCTTACAGTACCTGCTGTTGCTTAAATAGTCATCCATCCAACTATTGAACAGGCTCATCCCTGCTTAACTTGGGTGATTTAGCGACGAACTGCACAAGGATGCTTCACCCCACATGAAATTGAAACCTCAGGTAACAAACCTAAACAGAATATATAGAATCCAATGGTCTGGTAGAGAGAACAATGCAAATCGTAAAAAGATTCTACTCAAGTCCTCAAAAAAAGACAAGACAAATATCTTGCACTACTCTCACAACGCACAACACCTGGCAAAGACAATCAAAACAGATGTTCGCAACTGCACATACAGGAACTTACCTGTATGAGTGATTGCGGCCATCTTGTTTCATATAATGTTAGATCATAGATAATTTTTAAAAAATACAGAAATGTTATTGCTATTTATTAAGTCTTATTATTATTTGCTTAGTTTGGCACAAACTGGAGGAGTATTATGTTATGAGTAAATACTGTGTTGAGTTAGTAAATACGTCTGCTTCTATATTGGAGTTAAGTTATTCTTTGTTTGTTATCAATAAACCAGTGCTCTTCCAATATGTGATCTACCGAATGGTTTCTAATCCAATATGTGATCTACGATTGTTTACATTCCAATATGTGATCTACCCATCCACTACCTATTATTTTCCCATTAAACTAACCCTAACCCTAACCTAACCTGTCTTCTTTTTTCCTAGTAGATCACATGCCATGAATAGTAGATCAATAGTAGATCACAAACCTTCGGTAGATCACATATTGGAAGAGCAACAATAAACCGTTAGAATTAAATTAAGTTTTCATACATTCATTTGTTGTTGTTGGCTTAGAATAACCGATAGATTAACACAACAGCTACTATATTAATGTGATTAGTTGTAGTTATCATTTCGATAGTAATAATGAATGTAAAAACAATTCCTCAGTTATTAGTTGTATTGAATTGTTACATGCCTGTATATTTGAATGAGGCGAGAAACTGGTTGAAATATCACAAACAAGCGTATGGTAGCAAAAAGAAAAACGGACGAGAAAAATTGGATTAATTTCGTTTATTCAAAAAATAAACAAAAATTGGAATTGTGGAGAAGATTAGTCTTCTTCGCTTTGCGAATTCAGGGCAAGCGTGGGGTTGAAAGTCTGTTCTTGGCTGACGACTTTATATTTGGTGGTGGGCGCTGAAAAGGAAAGAAAAGAAAGAGACAAAGACAAAAGGTAGTTTAAGGATTCAGGCTTTATTCATGGGTCATAGCCACCATATGGAGAGGAAATTTCTTCCTGTCAGTAATAGTGTCTGGTCCTCGTTTAGGCCTTCGTCCGAATGCAGAGAGATTATCTTGGTGGTCGGAAGTGGGTCCTTTTCCTGTACATGTTCAGAGGGTTTTTCCAGCTCATGGCTCATGGAGTTTTTTTTTTAATTTAAATTTTATTTTTTAGTCCCCACATACCAATAGCAAGAACAATAACAGAAATAAATTACTTTGGGGGGGGGGATGTTGTATATTTGTTTATATAGTAGTTGTGGGTTGTGTTTGTTTTACGGTATCAACCCTTTTCGGGCCATTTAATGCCAAATCAAGTCATTTTGATATCAGGTCGCTTACAGTACTGATGTTGCTTAAATGGTCACCCATCTAAGTATTAAACAGGCTCATCGCTGCTTAACTTTGGTGATCTTGCGGGAACCGGTGCTTACAGCGTAACTTGGCCGTAAGCATTTGTATAGTGATGTCCTTGAGAGACGGAAATACAAAAAACTACTGATATCGCAGCGCTCTAATAAAACACACGTGTATATCAATAGTCTGTATTAGTGTTTTCTTCTTTCTCTATCATGTCCAAATAAATAAAGACGACTGAAGTTATAGTGAGAAAGGAAAAGAAGAAAGAAAGTGAGATATTATGGGATCTTTTCGGCGAGAGATCACGCTCTGGCATCCGTTGGGGTGGTCTCAGAAAATTAACTATTCTTTTTTCCACAGGCTCATCGCCACATACAGCACCTGCCTACTCGCATAAATGGGGTAGAGCTGGGTTGATTGCACGGTGCTCGAGGTGCTCTCGAAATGACGACGGAACTAGCAATTTTTGCATCCGTCTCGTATGAGGCTTACTTCCTGTTAAGTTGGTAGAAATAATTTTTATTAACTTCATGTGTATTAATAAATACTGGTTGTTGACTCTCAACCACCGCCTTCTAACACGCATATGATAAAAAGGGGTGCGTGTTTGTTATAAGAGCAATTCGAAGAATACGGTCGGGACAATCATATAATTGCTAGGGCTTGACATGACCTGCCGATTGATCGGAACGAGACTCTCCCCACCCGCCTGTCTAACCCAAATAAGGGTCGAAGTGGAGTGTTGCATATCGCTCAGCCACCACAATCATCGTATTACGGATCGATAAACACTGCCTACAGGTGGCCCCATTCAGGGGGTTTTACTCGTCTGCACAGGTGCAGTCGGCGTATTCTACTGTCCCAGTCCACAGGGTGGGCTAATTATCAGATTTTAATAAAATTTTCTGTATTTTAAAACAATAAAAAATGAAGTTTCTTTAAAAAGACATTTTTCCTCAAAATTCTGTTTTTTTTTTTAATTGATTCGTTGTCATGAGAAACCCTTAATGAAAGTTCAAGTGAATCTTTTTTACTGTTTAAAAGTTAATTCCCTTGGAGAATTTGATTTTGCTTGCATTTTTTATTACGTTTTGTCTATTTTGTTCGTACGGATGCCTTATTTTTGAAGTTAAAAAAACAGTAAAATAACGTACAATATTGCTCTACTAGGCATCTTTTTTTTAAATTTTTTTTACTTTATTCGTTTTCGTAATTAATATTTCTAAGTATGTGGTTAATAAAAGAGAAAAAAATTCAGGTTAAACTTTTTTTTTCATTTTTTTTAAGGTTTAAAATTGACATCATACATTAAACTCTTCCACTCACTGTATATAAATTTCAGGGTGCCTAAAGTCGGTATCAGCCTGACGATATCAGCCTGACAAACAGACTAGCGCTAAACAAGGAGATTGTTTTTGGGTCTGAGGTGGAGCGCAACACCTACCATCAGCTCCTCACTTTACCGTACAGATCCCTGTGCTACTCATACGCTGAGTTGGCGAAGGCCGATATTGAACCCGCAACCTTGTGGTTCCTAAGCGGACACTCTGTCAACTGAGCTAACCGGCTCTTATCACTGTAAGGTACCCAAAAATTCGGCTTTTCATTTAAAAACGAATTAAAATTAATTAGATCGATTATTTAAGGCCCAATTTTTGTCTAAGTCGAAAAGTAAAAAGTAAAAAAAGCAAAATATATTGTTTTTGAAAAAACACGTATTTTTCGATAAATTGGGTATACATACTGTAAGTGACTGGTATTTTGTTAATTAAGGTAAAAAATACTGAACAGATAAATCTAAATTATTGCACTAAAAATATTTTATCTAAATAATATTTTTTTTGGTCTTTTTTTACTGTAGTTTTTCATTGGATGATATTTTTTCTATGGATGCCCGCAAGAGAACTAATATGAAAAGAATTATCAACTTAAAAAAGACAGATTATTACGATTGTAATCGTCCATATTTAGAAGACAATTACGCATCGTTTGCCTAACATTGCTGATAGAAATGTGCGTGTTTTTTATATACCAAATATATCTGATTATAATAATCAAGTGAAAATCATTGTAAAAAAAAAACAACTACCTAAATTCAGAAATTCTTTAGAAAAGAAAAAAAAATGTTCTTTTTGCTTCAAATCAAAATAAAAATATTTACAAATAAAACTATTGTGCTCCTCAAAACTCCTCGCTATTTTTTGTTTGTTTTGACCACGAAATTTTTCTCGTTTTCTGACATGATTGTGCTACCGTACGTGAAAAATTTGGTCGTAATTACCTCCTCCTGTTTGTCACGCTACAGGCTCTGTGGTCGGTCGGCCGACGAGCCTAACAAGCCCAGATTCCAGTTAGCTTTTGTCAACGTAGAACAAGCAGCAGCTATATTCTAACAGCATGAGGGAAGACGGAGCCATGCAGGTAAATCATACAAAAGTCGCCTTTCTTTGATTTTACTCCTTGTTGCTTCTTTTAAAACTATAGACACTCAATTTTGGCACGGTTATCGTTGGTTACGGATGACCTGGACGCATAATATTTAGTAAACAACGCATTTATATAGCTCGAGGTGATAGCATTTATTATTAAAAAAGAAAACCTCTCTTGTGTGTATGCAATCGTATAACGACAGATTCAGGACCGAGAGGATATAAGTAAGACGTCTCACCACAAGCGCATTTAATAATGTTAGATAAATAATAAAATAAAATAAAAAGGTACACATTTCCAGGTATATACACTGAATATTACATTTCCTGTCGGGGTTCAATGGTTAAGTTAATTTATTGGCAGGTTTCCCGCTGATCAAGACTGATTGATATTTTTTTTTTTTTACGAAATCAATAGCAATTAATTTTCGACACGCTGAATTACATCACTTGTTTTATATTGTATTTTAAGAGATTTGTAGTCTTCTTTTTTTTTTCAGTATACAATTATCCAATACCACATTTTCATTTTGCTCCGAATCTGAATAAATAAAATAAATTGATGTGCGGATATTAAATAAATAAACAAACAACTAAAAACATTTAAACAGTCAAATAATTTTACCAGCCTTAGTCTTGGGAAAGGTTAATGAAGAAAAATAATAAAATCAGAATATTTTATTGTTCTAACTTTATGAAGAAATAGATATACATACAGTGTATACATACATACACTATTATTTTTCCATAAAGTTTAGGACAAATTAATCTGATCACATGTGTATATTTAATAATACACATACGCACAGGTGATTTAAATTTTAGCAGCAATCTTGTTTTTCCTTTAGTTCGGTTTGATAAATGTTGTGTTGTGGAAGAAACGTAGGCTGGCTTCTGATTTAGGTCGGAAAATTAATACATTTAATATTGAAAAATATTTTTCAAACTAAGTTTAATTGAAATTACTACATTGCAATACTAACACAAACAACTGTCTCAATAATAGATTCAATAATTAATTTCAATGGGTTAATTAAATGTATAGTAATTTTGGGTGTTTTGTTATTTATTTTTTTTTAAAGCAATACGTAATTAAAAACAACCTAATCCCCTAAACCCGTAACCCAATTCGCAAAATGTTAATTCATAGACTGTAGTTAAACTGTCATTGGGTACCACCAAAAAAACTTTCCGTTTTAATTTTCCGACCTAATCAGAAGTCAGCCGAAACGTAATGGTTTGCTAAATAAAGTATCTCCTTGTCTAACAACTCATTTCATTCTGTCATTTTAAATCTTAAGTTTAGTTAGTAGCCACCCAAACTTGATTACTGACCTATCTTTTTTATACTAAGTCTTGATAAGGTAGGTTAATTCCCTATGTATTACCTTTCACTTTCCTCTCTCTCTCTCTCTCTCTCTCTCTCTCTCTCCATTTTTATTTTTACTATTTCTATTATGACAACAATCCTCTCTTTTTGTTATTTTATTTACCTTGAGTCTTTTTGCGCTTTTTGTCGCGTCTCACTGCCCGTCCCTAGCTTGTCTTGTCCCACCCAACTCCTCTCTCACTGCTAACCCTGCCCATTATTTCGTTCTTGACATACCAGGAGGCTGAACGTCACTTTAATTAATGATTACCGATTGGTTTTGAGTCTAATGAGAACGTCGAATACTTTTTCGATTTAGTTTGTTGTGTGTCTTCTTCTGTGTCAACTAGAAGAGAAGAAAGAAAAAAAAAAAACGAATAAAATAAAATACACAAAAAACAAGCAACCTCGGGTCAACGTTCGGTTTTCACGGACAGGTTCCCTAAAACAAGAGAGAAGATCATAATGCGCCAGGACGGTTTTTGTGCAGGTAATTCCCCCCCCCTTCGGTTCTTTCTCAAATATCAACAACTGTTTTCTTACTTCAATTGTCTTGTAACTTGTAAACATAATTTACAACACAAACTGAGTATGAACCTAATAAATTTTCCCAAGGCCCACGTCAATGAGGCATATTGTCATTTGACGTCTCTAATGTACGTGAGTAACGTATTTCAATTGCATCATGCTCACAACATGCTTGGCTCTTCGCAACTACTACAACAGGCATCCGGACAGACATAACTTAACTTGTAAAGAAAGGCTTGGTATTTGTTAAGAACGACCCCAGGCAAAACAGTGTTTACAAGATATTTTGCAGTAGGTGTAACAAACATTTTGTTTTCAGCTGCGTTGGCCTCTTCGTTTGAAAATTCAGCATTCTAAATGCGCTCTTTTAACTCTGTCGAACACATACGCAGTGCGAATGAAAATTGGCAAGGTCAAATTAATAGGCTGACTAACACTATGTCAGCCTATATAAACACTAACACAACACTAACACTAAACACTATGTCAGCCTAAATAAACATGCCCGATCTTTCATCGGCACTCGTAGTAGTCAGTCTCATGATTTTTGGTTTGAAATATTGTGCAGACATCGAACATGTTTTTTGTCATTATGGTTTTCTTTCTTTTTAGGCCAGTTTAGTGGCCAATGGTGGACTTTTTGACAAACTTTATGGTAAAAAAAATGAACGTTCTCGAGTAATTATGAAAATGACAAAATTAAAAAAAAATGTTATATCTTTTTCAGGTAGCATATTAGGTCTGAGAGCTGTCAGCGTGTTCCCTTTATATTAAATTAAACATTTGTTCTTTCATTTCCACTGAATGTTTATATTCTTTTCACAATTCATTCAACTTTTTACTTTACCTTAAAAGAGTAGCTTTGGGACATTCACTATGATGATGGTAGTTCTTTTCAATGAATCTACTACTCTGGTACTAAAAAAAAAAATTGTCACATTATGTTTACAAAATTTTGTTCGAAATTTCTAAATTTATGACCCTGGTATTGATTTTTTTTTAGCAATGTTCAATAGATTAAAAAAAATAAAATCGTTCGTTTGACAAAGTGAAACAATGGAGGATTTACAATGATTTAAAAAACTGGGCTAAGATTCCACATCTTTAAAAAAACCAACCAAGTCATGTAAAAAACAACAACAACACAAAAAAAAACACTAAAATGGTGATAAAAATCTTCCCAAACCTCTTTTATATTGTAAAATAAAAAAATAGATGCAAAAATCAGCCAATTGATATAGCATTCATTTCGAACGTGGGCATTGGCTTAGAAGCTCTGTGCAAAGTTAGATTGGAAAAAAAAAAAAAAAACAAAAAAAAATAGGTAGAGATAATGTTCACTGTGCATGACATACTCATTTCATGTGCGTTTTTGTGTTTAGAACAACACAACAACCCCACCTCACGATGGCCACATGAAAATAAAATAGTCGCTGCAATGATTACAGTGTTGGATTTTCTTTTAAGTATAGACGATTCCAGAGAACGAGGCGCCTATAATCTTTTCTTTTTATGTTCATTTATTTATTTATCTATTTAAAATCATACAGTTAGTGAAGATGTTAGACGTACTACCCAATTGTCAGCTTACACTTATAACGTACGTGTATTAGGTACCACCAATTATACGCTCACGTAATCAGTTTAGGCCATATTGAAGAAAAAAACGTAAATATTTTGAACTAAAAAAAAAATTAGTTGGCCAAAAAAGAAATAACGAGCAATAAACAGAGTTATTACAAAGAAAAAACAGTCAATTCAATGATCAAATTATCGATGGCGAGAAAAAATTACTCATCTTGTAAAAATAAGTAAAAACAGTCCCGATATTTTAATATAACAGTGTCAGAGTTTCTTTACTTGATATTTTATCAGAAATCGTATATTATGTTTCTGTTTACTAAAAAAACAAACTCAGTCGCAGTTAGAAACTGAAAAAACTCCTCAGATATAATTAATTCAGACTTATCTTTAGTACACCAATTTGACCCTGTGCAAATTTACCCCCCCCCCTACATTTAACAAACAATGAACTTGCAGAAAAATTAATGATTTTCTTGAAAATTTTTTCCATTCGAAGAAAAAACATTAAATAAACTCCTGATGATTTTTAATATTTTTATCAGCCATACGAAAATAATGAAACATTATTTTCGTTATGCTGAATAAAAAAATTAAAAAAATCATCAGGAGCTTTATTTAATGTTTTTTCTTCTCGAATGCGAAAAAAAATTTTCAAGAAAATATTAATTTTTCCTGCAAGTTTCATTGTAGTTAACATGAGGGGGGGGGCGTAAATTGACACAGGGTCCAAATTCGGTGGTACCTAAAGATAAGTACTGAATAATTATATCTGAGGATTTTTTATAATTCTATGGAGAGTTTGTTTTTTTAGTTAAAAGAACCATAAATACAGATTCTGATAAAAATATCAATAAAGAAACTAGGACACTGTGGTATAATAAAAACGGACTGTTTTACTTATTTTTCCAAGATGGTAATTTTCTCCAATCGGATTAATCTTGATCATGTGAATTGATGTTTCTTTCTTTGTAATAATCTTTATGGCTCGTTATAATTCTTTTTTGCAAATTTTTTTTTAGTTCAAAAAAATATTTACGTTTTTTCTTTCAATATGGCCTAAACTGATTACGTGCACGATTTGTCAGCGGAGGACCCTAACGACGCTTAATCAGTTTAGCTGACAATGGCTAGTACGTTCTACCATTTCAACTAACTGTAGAATTTAAAAATAGATAATAAATAAAATGAAATAAAAAAAAAATATAGGCCCCTCGTTCCTCTGGCAATCAGTCTATCTTATAAAAGACAATCCAACACTTAAAGTCATTGCCAGCATATTTATTTTTCCATTGCCATCGTCTGAGGGGTGCGTGGTTGTTGTGTTGTTCTAACACCAAAACGCACATGAAATCATAATGTCCATGCACAGTGAATCATCTCTCTATCCTTTTTTTTTTTTCTTTTTTTTTTCCCCACTCTATTGCACAGAGCTTCTAACACATGCCCCGTTCGAAATTAAAATCTAAAAATGACTGAATTTTCATTCTATTTATTTCAGTTTACAATATTTAAAAGAGGGACTTGGGAAGATTCTTTATCACCATTTTTTAGGTTTTTTCTTTGTGTTGTTGCGTGTTTTTTTATTGGTTGGTTTTTTTTAAATTGTCGGAAATCTCCGCAAGTTTATTATAAATCATTTCAACCCCATTGTTTCACTTTGTCAAACGAAACGATTTTTTAATTTTATTTTTAATCTAGCTTGAACATGACTAAAAAAAAACCATACACAAGGGTCATAATTAAAATTTCACAAAAATTTGTAAAACACAACTGTAAAGACAATTTTTTTTTTTAGTTAACAGCAGTAGTAATTCATGAAATAAACTCATCATCAATATGTTGAATGTCCCACTAAACTCTTTTAAGTAAAGTAAAAAGCTATGAATGAATTGCTGAAAAAAGAATCATAAAACATTCAGTGGAAATAGACAATTGTTTATTAAATGATAAGAACAGCTGACAGCTCTCAGACTAAATAACTAGCCTGACAAAGACCTATACACAGTTTTTTTTTAATTTCTGTCCATTTCATAATTACTGAGAAACGTATTTTGTTTACCATAAGTTTGTCAAACAGTGTCCACCATTGCACTAAACTGCCCGTAAAAAACAGAAACGCAAACACAATTAATTGGACATAGCAAACCATGTTCGATGTCCCTGACAAATATTTTCAAACAACAACACTGAGATCTGACTACTCGAGGCCGGACTAAAGATCGGGCATGTCTATTATAGGCTGACATCAGTGTTAAGTCGTTAGTGTTAGTGTTAATTTGTTTATTATAGGCTGACATGATAGTGTACGCTCAGCCGCTATAAATTGGACCATGCCCAACTCTTTTATCGGCACTCGTAGTCTTCGGACAGAGTAAGAGGTGCATTCTAAGAACTGCTGATCTTATCAAGAGAGGACATCTCCCAGCTGGACAAAAAAAATGTTTTTAAACCTACTGCAAATAAATTACTGTACACTGTTTTGGCTGGGGTCGTACTTAACAAACACCTAAAGCCTTTCCTTTATACAAGTTAAGTTATGTGTGTCCGGATCTCATGTAGTAGTAGTGCCCAGCAGCAAGCAGTTGTGCCGCAGATCTACTTACTCAACGTACTCACGTCAAACACTAGAGAAGTCTCCGATCCTGACATACTGCCCCTCATTTGAGCGTGGCCTCTGCGATACAATTTATTAGGTTCCAGTACTTTCAGCTGTTGTGTCTGTAAATTATGCTTTACAAGCTTACAACGCAAGTTGAAGTAAGTGCAAAAACAGTGTCGTTACATACTTATGGAGAGAAACACCGTAAACGGCGGGGGCCACACGGGGACAATTACCCCCTGCACTCCACAAACCCGTCCTGAGCGCCATTATGATCTTCCTCTCCTTGTTTAGCGGGAACGCTGTCGTGTAAAAACCGAACACGTGACCGCAGAGGCTTGCCTTGATATTTTGTGCCTATTTTATCTTTGATCTTCCGTTTTTTTTTTTTTCTTCTTCTACTCTTTCTAGTTGACACAGGCAAGAAGACACCAACACAACAAACTCAAATCGACAAAAGTATTCGACGTATTCTCATCTAGACTCAAAACCCAATTTTCGGTAATCATTAATTAAAGTGACGTTCAGCCGCCGGGATGTCAATACGAAATAATCGGGCAGGGTTAGCAGTGAGAGAAGGACTGGTGGGACAAACAAGTAGGATCGGCCAGTGAGACGCCGCAAAAACAGCTGCAAAGACTCAACGCGTAAATAAGAATAACAAAAGAGAGGTATTGTTCGTCAATATAGAATAGTAAAATAAGAGAAATGAAGAGAAGAGAGAAGATGAGAAAAGAGAGAGAGGAAAGTGGAAGGTAAAATACATAGAATTCAACCTACCTTATCCAGACTTAGGTATAAAAAAACGTAGGCAGTAATCAAGTTTGGGTGGCTATAACTAAACTTAAGATTTTAAAAATGACAGAATGGAATGATGTTGTGAGACAAGGAGATACTTTATTTGCAAACCATTACGTTTCGGCCTGACTTCTGATTTAGGTCGAACACATTAAAACGAAAGTTTTTTTTGGTGTTACCCAATGACAGTTTATACTTACAGTCTTGAATTAACATTTTGGAATTGGGTACGAAGTCTTTAGGGACTTAAGGTTGTTTTTGAATGACGTATTGCCTTTAAAAACAAAATTAAATAAAAAACACCCACACTTACTATACAATTTAATTAACATTGAAAATTAATACTTGAAATTATTAGTGACGTTGTTGTCCCGTAGTTTTGCAATGTATAATTCAATTACAACTTAGTTATTGAAAAAAATATTTTTCAATATTAAATGTATTAAATTTCCGGACCTAAAATCAAAGCAGCCGTACGTTTCCTTACCACAACACAACGTTATCAAACCGAACTAAGGAAAACCAAGATTTTGCTGCTCTAAAATTTAAATACGCTCAGTGGCGTAGTGTTTATTAAATATACACATGTGATCAGATTAATCTTATGTCCTAAACTTATGGGAAAAATAGATAGTGTATGTATTGTATACACTGTATGTATATACTATTTCTTCATAAAGTTCTAGAACAATAAAATATTTCTGATTTTATTTTTCTTACATTATACCCTTTTCCCAAGACATAAGGCTGGTCTAAATTATTCTTTGGACTGTTATAAATTGCCTTTTAGTTTGTTTGTTATTACTTCAACTATCCGCCACATTCAATTTATTTTATTTCATTCATATTCGCGAGCAAAAGAAAATGGTGCGTATTGGATACATTGATACTACTAAAAAAAACAACGAAGACTACAAATTCTCTTAAAATACACAATAACAACAAGGGATGTAATTCAGCGTGTTCGAAATTATTGCTATGATTTCGTAAAAAAAAAAACAATATCAATGCCAGTCTGATCAGCGGGAAAACCTGCCAAATAAATTAACTAAACCAGTTGAACCGCCTACAGGAAATGTAAATATCAGCTTGTATACCATGAAAGTGTACCTTTTTATTTTATTTTATTCTAATTTACTCTAACATTATTAATGCGCTTGTGGTGGCAGACGTCTTACTTTTCCTCTCGTCCTGAATCTGTCGTTATACGATTGCATACACACAAGAGAGGTTTCTTTTATTAATAATAAATGCTATCACCCTCGACGCTATATAAATTCGCGTATAGTCTCCTAAATATTATGCGTCCGCCTCTCATCGTACACCAACGATAACCGTGCCAAATTGAGCTGTCTATAGTTTAAAAAAAGCAAACAGGAAGTTAAAATCAAAGAAAGCCGACTTTTGTTCATTATTACTGACATGGCTCCGTCCTTCCCTCATTGCTGTTAGACACATATACGCTGCTGCTTGTCCTACCAGCTTGACAAAGCTAACTGGAATTGCTGGCTCTGTTTAGCTCGTCGCCGACCGACCACGACCTGTTAGCGTGACACAACAGGCAGGACGGGTACATACGACCAATTTTTCAACGTACGGATAGCCACAATCATGTCAGAAACACTCGGAGAAAAATATCGTGGTCAAGAACAATCAAAAAAATACCGAGCGAGTTTTTGAGGAAGCACAATAGGTTAATTTGTAAAATTTTTATTTTTGATTTGAAGCAAAAAAGAACATCTTTTTTCTTTTCTAAAGAATATTTTGATTTAGTTAAGTATTGTTTTTTCATTCATAGCAATGATTTTCACTTGCATTATTATAATCCAGATTATATTTAGTATATACAAAAACACGCACATTTCCATCAGCAATGTTAGGCAAACGATGCTATTGTCCTTCAAAACTATGGACGATTCCAATCGTAATAAATACCGTCTTATTTTCTAAGTTGATAAATTCTTTTCAATATTTAGTTCTCTATAGCGGGCATCCAATAGAAAAATAATATCCAATAGAAAACTACAGTAAAAAAAAGACCAAAAAAAATAATTATTTAGATAAATATATTTTAGTGCAAATAATTTAGAATATCTACTGTTCAGATATTTTATACCCATTAATATAACAAATAATACCAGTCATTACCCAGTATATGCTATACCCCCAATTATCGACAACAATACGTGTTTTTCAAAACAAATATCATATTTTGCTTTTTTTTACTATTGTCTACTTTTCGACTTAGACAAAAATTGGGCCATTAAATATCGAATCTAATTAATTTTAATTCGTTTTCTTTTAAGATTGTAAAAAGCACGAATTTTGACGGAGTACACTTACGCTGATAAACGAGCGGTAGTATAGCTCAGTTGACAGAGTGTTCCGCTTAGAACCCACAAGGTTGCGGGTTCATATCGGCCTTCGCCAACATCAGCCGTTATGCGAGTAGACAGGGATCCTGTACCCAGCGTAAAGTGAGGAGCTGATGGTAGGTCGTGCGCTCCCACCTCAGACGCAAAACATCTCCTTGGTTTCAGCGCTAGTCTGTTTGCAGGCTGATCTCGCTTCAGGCTGATATCCGCCTTTAGGCCACCCCTAGACAAATAGTTAATACCAGTGAGTGGAATGAGTTTAAGTATGGCATTGTCCAATTTCTTAAACCTTAAAAAAATGAAAAAAAAAGTTTAACCTGAATCTTTTTTCTCTTTTATTAACCACATACTTAGATATTAAATTACGAAAAGAAATAAAGTAAAAAATTTCATAAAAAAAGATGCCTAGTAGAGCGCAATATTGTACGTTTATTTTACTGTTTTTTTAACTTACCAAAAATAAGGCATCCGTACAAGAACAAACGATAAACAAAACGTAATAAAAAATGCAAGCAAAATTCAAATTTCCATAAGGGAATTAACTATTATAAACATGTAAAAGACTCACTTGCAACTTTCTTAAGGGTTATTCTCATGACAACGAATCAATTAAAAAAAACAGAATTTTGCAGGAAAAATTGTCTTTTTAAAGAAACTTCATTTTTTTTGTTGTTTGAAAATACAGAAAATTTCATCAAAATCTGATAAATTACGCCCACCCGGTAGGACTGGCACAGGTAAGCAATACGCCGACCCTTGCACCTGATGGCAGACGGTGTAAAACCCCTCCCTGAATGGGGGCCACCTGATAGGCAGTGTTATCGTCCGCTCACTACGCATGATCCCTGTGGTGGCTGAGCGATACTGCAAACACTACCACTCGACCCTTATTGGTTAGACAGCGCGCCGGATGGCCGAGAGTCTCGTTCCGATCAATCGGACCAGGTCCGTGTCAAGCACCTAGCATTATATGATTCTTGTCCCCGACCCGCTATATTCTTCGAATTGCTCTATATAACAAACACGCACCCCCTTTTCATTCATATGCTGTTAGAAGGACCCGTGGCTTGAGCAGTCAACCAACCAGTCATTTATTAATACACATAAGTTAATAAAAATATATCTTTCTACCAACTAACATGGAAGTAAAGCCACTCATTACGAGACTCGGATGCAAAAATTGCTAGTTCCGGTCGTCAATTCGAGAGGCACCTCCGAGGCACGTGCAATCAAGCCCAGCTCTTACCCCATTTTATGCGAGTAGGACAGAGTGCCTGTATGTTGGCGATGAGCCTGTGGAAAAACTAATAGTTAATTTTCTGAGACACAGCCACACCACGGCAGCAGAGCGTCGATCTTCTTCGCACGAAAGATCCCAATATCTCACTTTCTTTCTTCTTTTTCCTTTCCTCACTATAAACTTCAAGTCAGTCTTATATTTATTGGACATGATAGGCAGAAGAAGAAACACCTTAATACCAGACAATTGATCATACGAACGTGTGTTTTATATAGCGAGCCGCTGCGAGATATCGAGTAGTTTTTGTATTTCCGATCTCCTCAAGAGACAAACACACCTAACCCAAAATGCAATACGGCCAAGTTACGACTGTAAAGCAACCAATATCCGCCAACGTCAACCAAGAGTTAAAGCAGCGATCGAGCCTGTTTAATACTATAAGCATGCGGTGACCATTAAGCAACACATCAGCTACTGTAAGCGACCCTGCATATCAAAAGTGACTGATTTGCATTAAAATGCCCGGAAAAAGGGTTGATACCGTAAACAAACACACCACCCAACGTACTAATTAAAACAAATATACAACATCTCCCCGCCCGCCCAAAGTAAATTTATTTCTGTATTGTTCTTGCCTATTTGGTATTTTGGGGAACTAAAATAAAATTTAATTAAAAAAAACTACCCCATGGCCATGACTGGAAAAAAACCATTCTAAACATGTACAGAGAAGACCCACTTGCGACCCAAGACTAATATCTCTCTCGCCACTTCGACAGAAGGCCCTAAACAGAGAGACCAACACTAGTAACTGGACAGGAAGAAATTCTCTCCATATTCAGGTGGCTAATGACCCGATGATAAAGCAACTGAATCCCTTAAACACCTATTCTGTCTTAATGTCTCTTTCTATTGCTTATCCTTTATCAGCCCACCACCAAAAGTATAAAGATCGAATCAGCCAAGAGAAAGATCTTCAACCCCACGCTTGCTAGAATTCGCAAAGCGAAGAAGGAACTAATCTTATCCACAATTCCAAATTTTGTTTAATATAATTTTGAATAACAACGAAATCATATACCAATTTTATCAGATCCGTTCTTTCCTTATTGCTACCAACGCTTAGTATAAGATGTATTTCAACCAGATAAATCTAAACGCCATCATTCAAAATCATACAGGCAATGTAAACCAATTCCAATACAACCCCTCCCATAACTGAAGGAATTGTATTTTACAATTCATATCAAAATCAATAATCAAAAATAGATAACTAACAACATATCAACTATATATAGTGAACTGTTGATGCACCTTGTTAATCATCGGAATTATTCTAAGGCCCAACAACAACATCAATGCAATGTATGAAAAACTTAATTTTTTACTACACGGATTTATTGTTGCGCGCTCTTCCCATATGTGATCTAGCCGAAGGCCTTGTGATCTACCTTACTTGTCTACTATTTCATGGCATGTCCGATCTACTAGAGAAAAAAGAAGACAGGGTCAGGTTGGTTATAGGTAGTAGTATTAAGGCGGAAAATAATAGGTAGCCTGGATGCGAGGTATCGATCACACTATCTGCGAATGATACAAACAAACGGTAGCATCAAATGGCACTTACGGAAACCATCCAGGTAGATCCACAATTAGGAAGCCCCAGCACTTGTCTTATTGATAAAAACCAAAACAAAGAAAATCATAACTCAAACTATAGAAGCAGACGTATTTAACTATCTCAAACACACGTATTTTACTCCAACAATAATCACTACCCTCCAGTCTTCGATAGCCAACTAAGCAAAATAATCAATCAAGATGTAATAAATAGACCAATAACATTTCCCTGCTATTTTTAAAAAATTATTCTACTGATCCTAACCATTACTATGAAACAAGATCGCGCTCGCAATCACTCATACAGGCTAACGTTCCCCTTTATGTGCAGTTGCGAACATCTTGTTCGTTGATTGTCTTGCCAGGTTGTTGTGCGTCTGTGAGCAGTAGTGCAAGATATTTGTCTTGGCTCTTTCTTGAAGGACTTGGTAGAATCGTTTTATACCGATTTGCATTGTTCTCATCCTACCAGACCATTGGCATTCATATATATTCTGTTATAGTGTTTGTTACCTGACGGTTTCAATTTCATTGGGGTGAGCAATCCGTGTGCAAGTTCGTCGCAGCTAAATCACCCAAAGTTAAGCCAGGGATGAGCGAGATTCAAGTAGCTTGGACTCACCATGCATGAACTATCAACGCAACAGAGTACTGTACAGCAATCTCATATCCCAGCACTTAAATGACTCGAAACAGTGGATTGAATATCGCCGTAAACACACCCAACCAAAAACCAACTATATAACTTAATATATATATATACTTATTAATATATATCATATGAGGAGAGACGAGAGAAAAAGAGGGCGTAAAGGGAGGGGACGAGAGAGACGTACAATTACTAGTGCCTAAATTACGCAAACAAATGACAAATAACACTGCACAACATCTGATCTCTTCATCAAACTATATATTTACAAAATTACCACGCTCTGACAAATATCACTTAACAATACTATCAGATAAATTCTATATTCACAAAGAAATCCGCCTGCATTGCTTCAAACCAGCCGATTTCGCCAATTTAGACTGTATCCGTGGTAAATGCTTACCGACGTTATCTTGTCCGGTTACGTCGTGCACAGAGTTTTGTTCGTTCTCTCGCTTCAACCGGTGTCCCATACTAATAATATCAAATTGGATTGCACATCTGTTGTGTAGAGCGGCCAATGTCTTTAGGATGATGTCGAAATTTTCTTGGCTCAACAAGACGTCCGTTTCCTCACGCATTTACTGTGGCACAGTCTGCTGTCTATTCGCTAGACCGCTAGGCATCATCCAAGCAGTTAACCCTTTTGATACCACACGGTCATCTCAGCGCACACACCTCCACAGCCGCTTACCATGTACGGCCTTCCAACTGTTGATTCTAGCAAGACATCGCTGGAGACAATAACATAGATGACACCATAGAAATGTGAGAAATAATATATATGCAATATATATCAAATCCATCATGACGAGAAATAGATCAGATATATCTAGATTCATGATCTGATCCACGTGACAAGATGCGAGGAGATGCTTGACGGGTTTTAGTACCTATCTTGAATTCTATTCGGACTATCTAGTCCTCACATCTTCCTTTCTATCTGATACCAACGTTTTCCCAGCACGCCCGATGTGCGCCCGTCCGGCTCTACCTTCTCGAGGTATTCTTGTCAGACTCGGAACACTTCTTTCGAACTTGGAACCTTCTCTGTCGTAATTCGGAGCCAGCCATCACGGAACTCTTGAACCTACCACCCTTCTCATATCAAGCGTCCACCGGGGCGGTATCCTGTTTACAATTCCGCTAACCATAGCTGGGATTAGGTGCTTAGTGAGTTAATTATTTGATTTCTATGCTTACTGCTGCCCACTACGACCAGGATAACCTGCAGTCTAGAGATATAACCTGCACCTAGAACTGTCTTAACCTAATCCCATTATTCCACTAGGCTTAGTCATCCGCACACAGACCCATACCACTGAAACAAATGCCCTGCAGCCGTCCACATCGGCCCGAAACACACAACACACACACACACCACTGAACACATCTAATCCACTCCCATCCGGTATGAGCCACTGTGGAGGGACAATTAGATTTAACTTCACCGGCGTTTTTGGCATAGCGTGACCGCTCTGTTTACCAGATCGTTGACTTTCTCTCGCGTGTGAATTGATCAAAAATCATACCACCGTAACAGTACTGTACGCAATATAATTGTCTCACCCTAGACTAACGCGCCGCTATAGACCGCCAAGGATAAGGAATTTGCAGACGAAAATTCTGTCGGGTTTCGGCTAGAACGCGTAGTCTGTTAAACATGTCGAGCCGCAACTGATGAAGAAGTAAACTTCGAACAGCGTGTCTGGGACGACTGATATACTTAAATACTATATCATACTACATATATTATTATGTTTTTAAACTATATTGAGCACTTTTGTTATTTACTGCATTGCCACTGCGCACGGGAAAGTCAAGAGCGAGCAATTGAACTACTCTCTCTCTCCTCTCCTCTCTCTCTCTATACATATATATATATATAAAACCAAACCCCCAACTATCGCGTCCCCAATCTAAAACTACACATCATCATTGCGCTTTACTGTTAGCGCAGATTATGACTATGCACACGATGCGCAGGCCTTCATCCCCCGAACTCTTAAACTAGAGCAAACAAGTATCCTAGCACGGAGCATCCTAGTTATTGACGATCTAATCTTTACACTACCCACAAAGTATAGTTTATCATTTTTCACAAAAAAGTGACTCATTTGTGAAAAAACATTGGTCACATGCTAAACACATGACGTGTATAGAA
>CM042149.1:40510399-40552246 GCA_023376005.1 Doryteuthis pealeii | reverse complement strand
GAGAGAGATTTCCTGCCGCTAATACGATGATTGCAACCCATAAAGTCTTAGTCCTGCTAATCTTTGTCTCTGTATCGTCTGTTTGTCTGTCTCTCTCTGTCCTTGTCTCGTCAAGCTTGATTCAGCTTGGTAATCTTCCAGCACGATTATGTTGATGAAACATAGTAAATGAATAATAAGACTGATTCGAAAGTGAGAGATGAATGAAGATAGGAATATTGCATTAAACCCCGGCCACCTGCAGGATATGACATAAGGTCAATTTAAAGCAGAGTACTGAATCCCTGTGGTTAAATTCCAGTTATGGATCTCTGGAGAGTGTGGAGTCACTTCTTTGTTGCCATTTATGTTCCACTCTGACCCAGAATAGTACAATCAATTAGGTTTCCATGTATGGAACAAATAGATCAGCTTAAGATAACAAAAGAGAAAAGAACTTTGGCGCTTCTGTATTTATAAGGCTGGTGCAACGACCCTGGAACCTAACGGGAGAAACCGAGAGGTATTCGTGTAAGGAATGTAACCTACGGTTTATTGGAGAGGAATGAGCAGTTGCTGGATGATGATTTTTCTTCTTTCAGGATGAAATCTGAGGTTCACATTTCTGTTGATGCTAATGCTAACTTGAAACTTGCCCTTTGGCTAAATGTCGAACGATGAAGATCGAAATCCTCCTGCTGGGATTATTTCCCTCATTTGCCACGGCTTTCTGTATAGCAACTAATGGGCGTTGCGACCGGTAGTATAAATATAGACCTTTAGGCACCCTTTTGCTTTGCTGATATCATTCCTTTTTTTCATTTACACCGTCAAATCCGGTGTTTGTTAGGGGTTAGGGTTAGGGGTTAGTTTTATAATTAAAAAACCCTCTAAACATCGTCTATTAACAAACAACCGGATGTTGACGGTGTAAATGAAAAAATGTACCTATGAATCAGCAAAGCAAAAGGGGTGCCTAAAGGTCATATGGTCCATAGGTGCTATCGCCAAAGTCAAATCCTCCTTTTTCGTTGACTCTCCAGCCGTCAGAGGTAGCACACTAGTTATGTCTCTCCGTCCTTTAGGACTGAGGGGGGATTCGCCCCCTCCATAGGCATTACATGTACCTGTTACATGGCCACTTCTTCACACTACGGCTTGACGATGGTTACACCCACCAGTTGCGTCATTTATCTAAAGGACAGGGTGCTTCGCCTCCCGCAGGCATTCTGCGTACCTGTTACGCTATGGCCTTTTCAAACAGTAAGTGGCGACTTTAATTCTCTGTTCAGTAGCCTCAGGACTATATACAAGGACTCTTTTTCTATTGGAACATTTATTCTATACACATATATTCTTTGTATTATTTTATCCTGTTTTGTATTGTTTCTGTTAGGGTTTGCTCAGACAATAAAGTCTATTTGCTGTAACTTAAGTCGGGATTTGTTCTCTCTCTATATATTTATACCGTTTGAGAAAATAATAGACAACGAACCATCATCCAATCAACACTCCTGTTCCCCCGATACGCTCTCAAGGTATTTTTTATGTAAAGAAAAAAAAAAAAAACCAAAATAAAAAAAAACTCGCACACGTAAACCATGTGACATGATTACGTTCTTGTTTAGACTTCTATACGATTTTTCAGACATTGTGACCAATGTTTTTCAAAAATATCACTTTTTGTGAAAATTAAACTATACTTTGTGGGGTAGTAAAATTAGATCGTCAATAACTAGGATGCTACTTTTTAGAGTTGGAAATTTATGTACATATCAAAATTCTCTCAACAGTAAACCAATATATATATATATATATATATATATATATATATATAGAGAGAGAGAGAGAGAGAGAGAGAGTATTCAATTGTCGCTTTGACTTTCCCGTTGCAGTGGCATCAGTAAATAATACAAAAGTGCTCAATATATTAAAAACATAATAATATTAGTAGTATTATATATATTATATATATCAGTCATCCACAGACACGTGTTTCGAAGTTTACTTCTCATCAGTGCGGCTCGACATTTTAACAGCTACCTCTAGCCGAAACCCGACAGAATTTTCGTCTGCCAAATTCCTTATCCTTGCGGCTATCAGCGGGCCGTTAGTCTAGGGTGAACAATTAATTGCTACATACTTTACGGTGGTATGTTTTTACAATCACCAGAGAACTCAAATCTGTAAACAGACGGGTCACGGCTAATGCCAAACGGTGAAGTTACAATTAATGTCCCTCCACAGTGCTCAACCATGGGAGTGGGATATGTGTGTGTGTGTGTGTGTGTGTGTTTCGGCCGATGTGCCCTCGGGCATTTTTCAGGTATTTCTTGTCGGATACATAGCCTAGTGGATAAGGGAGTTAGGTTAAGACAGTTCTAGGTGGCAGTTATCTCTAGACTGCAGGTTCAATCCTGGTCAGGGGCAGCAGTAACATAGAATAATAATTAACTCAGCTTAACACCTAAATCCCAGCTATGGTTAGCGGAATGTAAACAGGATACCCCGTGGACTGAATAAAGGGTTAGGTTCAAAGTTCCGTGATGGCTCCCGATTACGACAAGAAGGTTCCCAAGTTCGAAAAGAAAGTTCCCGAGTCTGACAAGAAATACCCGAAGAAGACCGGAGGGCACATCGGCCGAAACGTTGTACAGATAAAAATGAAGATGAGGACAATAGTCCGAATAATTCAAATAATACTAAACTCAAGCATCTCCTCCAATCTTGTCACGTGATCAGATCATGAATTCACAGAACAACTATCCCCATGATTGTGATGAAAAGCAAACATCTAGTCCACATCATGGTGGTCACTATTTATCTTCCCACATGGCTTCAGAATCAACATGGAAGCCTACATGAAGCGCCTGGAGGAGGTAGTGCAACCTTGTATCAAAAGGGTAACTGCTTGGAGATCCTACGTCTAGCAATAGGACTGCAACATGCCACAAAAGCCGGAGAACCGACTCTTGTTAGCAAGAAAATTTCACATCACCTAAAACATTTGGCCGCCTAACAACCCAGATTGCAATCCATTTGATTATTATATATGGGACACGGTTGAGCGAGAGACGAACAAAACTCTGTGCAACACCAACGACAAAGATAACGGTAGCATTTACCACGGATACTATCGTAAATTTCGAAATCGTCTGGTTGAAGCCAATGGCGATTTCTTTGAATAAATTTAATCTATAGTATTTAAGATATTTTCACGTAATTTTGGTAAATATATTTGATAAAATCAGATGTCAGTGTTATTTTCATTTTTGCGTAATTTAGACTATAATTTACTCCCTCTCTCCCCCTCCCCTTTACCCCCTCTTTTTCTCTCTCTCTCTCTCTCATATATATATATATATATATATATATATATATATATATGGTTTGTTGGTTGGTTGTTTTACGGCATATCAACCCTTTTCGAGTCATTTAATACTGGATCAAATTGCTTACAGTACCTGCTGTTGCTTAAATAGTCATCCATCCAACTATTGAACAGGCTCATCCCTGCTTAACTTGGGTGATTTAGCGACGAACTGCACAAGGATGCTTCACCCCACATGAAATTGAAACCTCAGGTAACAAACCTAAACAGAATATATAGAATCCAATGGTCTGGTAGAGAGAACAATGCAAATCGTAAAAAGATTCTACTCAAGTCCTCAAAAAAAGACAAAGACAAATATCTTGCACTACTCTCACAACGCACAACACCTGGCAAAGACAATCAAAACAAGATGTTCGCAACTGCACATACAGGGAACTTACCTGTATGAGTGATTGCGGCCATCTTGTTTCATATAATGTTAGATCATAGATAATTTTTAAAAAATACAGAAATGTTATTGCTATTTATTAAGTCTTATTATTATTTGCTTAGTTTGGCACAAACTGGAGGGAGTATTATTGTTATGAGTAAATACTGTGTTGAGTTAGTAAATACGTCTGCTTCTATATTTGGAGTTAAGTTATTCTTTGTTTTGTTATCAATAAACCAGTGCTCTTCCAATATGTGATCTACCGAATGGTTTCTAATCCAATATGTGATCTACCGATTTGTTTACATTCCAATATGTGATCTACCCATCCACTACCTATTATTTTCCCATTAAACTAACCCTAAACCCTAACCCTAACCCTGTCTTCTTTTTTCCTAGTAGATCACATGCCATGAATAGTAGATCAATAGTAGATCACAAACCTTCGGTAGATCACATATTGGAAGAGCAACAATAAACCGTTAGAATTAAATTAAGTTTTCATACATTCATTTGTTGTTGTTGGCCTTAGAATAACCGATAGATTAACACAACAGCTACTATATTAATGTGATTAGTTGTAGTTATCATTTCGATAGTAATAATGAATGTAAAAACAATTCCTTCAGTTATTAGTTGTATTGAATTGTTACATGCCTGTATATTTGAATGAGGCGAGAACTGGTTGAAATATCACAAACAAGCGTATGGTAGCAAAAGAAAAACGGACGAGAAAAATTGGATTAATTTCGTTTATTCAAAAAATAAACAAAAATTGGAATTGTGGAGAAGATTAGTCTTTCTTCGCTTTGCGAATTCAGGGCAAGCGTGGGGTTGAAAGTCTGTTCTTGGCTGACGACTTTATATTTGGTGGTGGCGCTGAAAAGGAAAGAAAAGAAAGAGACAAAGACAAAAGGTAGTTTAAGGATTCAGGCTTTATTCATGGGTCATAGCCACCATATGGAGAGGAAATTTCTTCCTGTCCAGTAATAGTGTCTGGTCCTCGTTTAGGCCTTCGTCCGAATGGCAGAGAGATTATCTTGGTGGTCGGAAGTGGGTCCTTTTCCTGTACATGTTCAGAGGGTTTTTCCAGCTCATGGCTCATGGGAGTTTTTTTTTTAATTTAAATTTTATTTTTTAGTCCCCACATACCCAATAGCAAGAACAATAACAGAAAATAAA
The DNA here is from genome assembly GCA_023376005.1 of Doryteuthis pealeii. Lineage (NCBI taxonomy): Eukaryota > Metazoa > Mollusca > Cephalopoda > Myopsida > Loliginidae > Doryteuthis > Doryteuthis pealeii. The sequence goes on along the minus strand of CM042149.1, from coordinate 40,547,321 downwards.
TTACTTTGGGGGGGGGATGTTGTATATTTGTTTATATAGTAGTTGTGGGTTGTGTTTGTTTTACGGTATCAACCCTTTTCGGGCCATTTAATGCCAAATCAAGTCATTTTGATATCAGGTCGCTTACAGTACCTGATGTTGCTTAAATGGTCACCCATCTAAGTATTAAACAGGCTCATCGCTGCTTAACTTTGGTGATCTTGCGGGAACCGGTGCTTACAGCGTAACTTGGCCGTAAGCATTTGTATAGTGATGTCCTTGAGAGACGGAAATACAAAAAACTACTGATATCGCAGCGCTCTAATAAAACACACGTGTATATCAATAGTCTGTATTAGTGTTTCTTCTTCTCTATCATGTCCAAATAAATAAAGACGACTGAAGTTATAGTGAGAAAGGAAAAAGAAGAAAGAAAGTGAGATATTATGGGATCTTTTCGGCGAGAGATCACGCTCTGGCATCCGTGGTGGGTGGTCTCAGAAAATTAACTGTTCTTTTTCCACAGGCTCATCGCCACATACAGCACCTGCCTACTCGCATAAATGGGGTAAGAGCTGGGTTGATTGCACGGTGCTCGAGGTGCCTCTCGAAATGACGACGGAACTAGCAATTTTTGCATCCGTCTCGTATGAGGCTTACTTCCTGTTAAGTTGGTAGAAATAATTTTTATTAACTTCATGTGTATTAATAAATACTGGTTGTTGACTCTCAACCACCGCCTTCTAACACGCATATGATAAAAAGGGGTGCGTGTTTGTTATAAGAGCAATTCGAAGAATACGGTCGGGACAATCATATAATTGCTAGGGCTTGACATGACCTGCCGATTGATCGGAACGAGACTCTCCCCACCCGCCTGTCTAACCCAAATAAGGGTCGAAGTGGAGTGTTGCATATCGCTCAGCCACCACAATCATCGTATTACGGATCGATAAACACTGCCTACAGGTGGCCCCATTCAGGGAGGGGTTTTACTCGTCTGCACAGGTGCAGTCGGCGTATTCTACTGTCCCAGTCCACAGGGTGGGCTAATTATCAGATTTTAATAAAATTTTCTGTATTTAAAACAATAAAAAATGAAGTTTCTTTAAAAAGACATTTTTCCTCAAAATTCTGTTTTTTTTTTAATTGATTCGTTGTCATGAGAAACCCTTAATGAAAGTTCAAGTGAATCTTTTTTACATGTTTAAAAGTTAATTCCCTTGGAGAATTTGATTTTGCTTGCATTTTTTATTACGTTTTGTCTATTTTGTTCGTACGGATGCCTTATTTTTGAAGTTAAAAAAACAGTAAAATAACGTACAATATTGCTCTACTAGGCATCTTTTTTTAAATTTTTTTACTTTATTCGTTTTCGTAATTTAATATTCTAAGTATGTGGTTAATAAAAGAGAAAAAAATTCAGGTTAAACTTTTTTTTTCATTTTTTTTAAGGTTTAAAATTGACATCCATACATTAAACTCTTCCACTCACTGTATATAAATTTGTCAGGGTGGCCTAAAGTCGGTATCAGCCTGACGATATCAGCCTGACAAACAGACTAGCGCTAAACCAAGGAGATTGTTTTTGGCGTCTGAGGTGGAGCGCAACACCTACCATCAGCTCCTCACTTTACCGTACAGATCCCTGTGCTACTCATACGCTGAGTTGGCGAAGGCCGATATTGAACCCGCAACCTTGTGGTTCCTAAGCGGACACTCTGTCAACTGAGCTAAACCGGCTCTTATCACTGTAAGGTACCCAAAAATTCGGCTTTTCATTTAAAAAACGAATTAAAATTAATTAGATCGATTATTTAAGGCCCAATTTTTGTCTAAGTCGAAAAGTAAAAAGTAAAAAAAGCAAAATAATATTTGTTTTGAAAAAACACGTATTTTTCGATAAATTGGGTATACATACTGTAAGTGACTGGTATTTTGTTAATTAAGGTAAAAATACTGAACAGATAAATCTAAATTATTGCACTAAAAATATTTTATCTAAATAATATTTTTTTTTGGTCTTTTTTTACTGTAGTTTTTCATTGGATGATATTTTTTCTATGGATGCCCGCAAGAGAACTAATATGAAAAGAATTTATCAACTTAAAAAAGACAGATTATTACGATTGTAATCGTCCATATTTTAGAAGACAATTACGCATCGTTTGCCTAACATTGCTGATAGAAATGTGCGTGTTTTTGTATATACCAAATATAATCTGATTATAATAATCAAGTGAAAATCATTGTAAAAAAAAAACAACTACCTAAATTCAGAAATTCTTTAGAAAAGAAAAAAAATGTTCTTTTTGCTTCAAATCAAAATAAAATATTTACAAATAAAACTATTGTGCTCCTCAAAAACTCCTCGCTATTTTTTGTTTGTTTTGACCACGAATTTTTCTCGTTTTCTGACATGATTGTGCTACCGTACGTGAAAAATTTGGTCGTAATTACCTCCTCCTGTTTGTCACGCTACAGGCTCTGTGGTCGGTCGGCCGACGAGCCTAACAAGCCCAGATTCCAGTTAGCTTTTGTCAACGGTAGAACAAGCAGCAGCTATATTCTAACAGCATGAGGGAAGACGGAGCCATGCAGGTAAATCATAACAAAAGTCGCCTTTCTTTGATTTTTACTCCTTGTTGCTTTTTTAAAACTATAGACACTCAATTTGGCACGGTTATCGTTGGTTACGGATGACTGGACGCATAATATTTAGTAACAACGCATTTATATAGCTCGAGGGTGATAGCATTTATTATTAATAAAAGAAAACCTCTCTTGTGTGTATGCAATCGTATAACGACAGATTCAGGACCGAGAGGATATAAGTAAGACGTCTCACCACAAGCGCATTTAATAATGTTAGATAAATAAATAAAATAAAATAAAAAGGTACACATTTCCAGGTATACACTGAATATTACATTTCCTGTCGGCGGTTCAATGGTTAAGTTAATTTATTTGGCAGGTTTCCCGCTGATCAAGACTGATTGATATTTTTTTTTTTTTACGAAATCAATAGCAATTAATTTTCGACACGCTGAATTACATCACTTGTTTTATTGTATTTTAAGAGATTTGTAGTCTTCTTTTTTTTTTTCAGTATACAATTATCCAATACCACATTTTCATTTTGCTCCGAATCTGAATAAAATAAAATAAATTGATGTGCGGATATTAAATAAATAAAACAAACAAACTAAAAAACATTTAAACAGTCAAATAATTTTACCAGCCTTAGTCTTGGGAAAAGGTTAATGAAGAAAAAATAAAAATCAGAATAATTTTATTGTTCTAAACTTTATGAAGAAATAGATATACATACAGTGTATACATACATACACTATCTATTTTTCCATAAAGTTTAGGACAAAATTAATCTGATCACATGTGTATATTTAATAATACACATACGCACAGGTGATTTAAATTTTAGCAGCAAATCTTGTTTTTCCTTTAGTTCGGTTTGATAAACTGTTGTGTTGTGGAAGAAACGTAGGCTGGCTTCTGATTTAGGTCGGAAAATTAAATACATTTAATATTGAAAAATATTTTTTCAAACTAAGTTTAATTGAAATTATACATTGCAATACTAACACAAACAACTGTCTCAATAATAGATTCAATAATTAATTTCAATGGTTAATTAAATGTATAGTAATTTGGGTGTTTTGTTATTTATTTTTTTTAAAGCAATACGTAATTAAAAACAACCTTAATCCCCTAAAACCGTAACCCAATTCGCAAAATGTTAATTCATAGACTGTAGTTAAACTGTCATTGGGTACCACCAAAAAAACTTTCCGTTTTAATTTTCCGACCTAAATCAGAAGTCAGCCGAAACGTAATGGTTTGCTAAATAAAGTATCTCCTTGTCTAACAACTCATTCATTCTGTCATTTTTAAATCTTAAGTTTAGTTAGTAGCCACCCAAACTTGATTACTGACCTATCTTTTTTTATACCTAAGTCTTGATAAGGTAGGTTAATTCCCTATGTATTTTACCTTTCACTTTCCTCTCTCTCTCTCTCTCTCTCTCTCTCTCTCTCCATTTTTATTTTTACTATTTCTATTATTGACAACAATCCTCTCTTTTTGTTATTTTATTTACCTTGAGTCTTTTTGCGCTGTTTTTGTCGCCGTCTCACTGCCCGTCCCTAGCTTGTTTGTCCCCACCCCCTCTCTCACTGCTAACCCTGCCCATTATTTCGTTTGACATACCAGGAGGCTGAACGTCACTTTAATTAATGATTACCGATTGGGTTTTGAGTCTAATGAGAACGTCGAATACTTTTTCGATTTAGTTTGTTGTTGTGTCTTCTTCTGTGTCAACTAGAAGAGAAGAAGAAAAAAAAAAAACGAATAAAATAAAAATACACAAAAAACAAGCAACCTCGGGTCACGTTCGGGTTTTACACGGACAGGTTCCCTAAACAAGAGAGAAGATCATAATGCGCCAGGACGGTTTTGTGCAGGTAATTCCCCCCCCCTTTCGGTTTCTCTCTCAAATATTAACAACTGTTTTCTTACTTCAACTTGTCTTGTAACTTGTAAACATAATTTACAACACAAACTGAGTATGAACCTAATAAATTTATCCCAAGGCCACGCTCAATGAGGCATATTGTCAGGATCGAACTCTCTATGTTACGTGAGTACGTTAGTAATGATCTGCGGCGACAACATGCTTGCTCTGGCACTCTACCCTACAGGCATCCGGACAACATAACTTAACTTGTAAAAGAAAGGCTTTAGTTTGTTAAGAACGACCCCAGGCCAAAACAGTGTTTACAAGATTATTTTGCAGTAGGTTTAAAAACATTTTTTTTTCCAGCTGGGCGATGGCCTCTTCTTTGAAAATCAGCATTCTAAATGCAGCTCTTTAACTCTGTCCGAACACTACGAGTGCCGATAAAGATTGGGCAGGTCCAATTTATAGGCTGACTAACACTATGTCAGCCTATAATAAACACTAACACTAACACTAACACTAAACTATGTCAGCCTATAATAAACATGCCCGATCTTTATCGGCACTCGTAGTAGTCAGTCTCATGTTTTTGTTTTGAAATATTGTCAGACATCGAACATGTTTTTGTCATTATTGTTTTCTTTCTGTTTTTAGGCAGTTTAGTGCAATGGTGGACTTTTTGACAAACTTTATGGTAAAAAAATGACGTTCTCAGTAATTATGAAAATGGACAAAATTAAAAAAAAATGTTATATCTTTTTCAGGTAGTATATTAGGTCTGAGAGCTGTCAGCTGTTCCTTATATTTAAATTAAACATTTGTCTTATTTCCACTGAATGTTTTATATTCTTTTCACAATTCATTCAACTTTTTACTTTACCTTAAAAGAGTTTAGTTGGGACATTCACTATTGATGATGGTAGTTTATTTCATGAATCTACTACTCTGTTACTAAAAAAAAAATTGTCTTACATTTGTTTTACAAAATTTTTTGAAAATTTTAATTTATGACCCTTGGTATTGATTTTTTTTTAGCAATGTTCAATAGATTAAAATAAAATAAAAATCGGTTCGTTTGACAAAGTGAAACAATGGGGATTTAAATGATTTAAAAAACTGCGGAGATTTCCGACAATTTAAAAAAACCAACCAATAAAAAAAACAACAACAACAACAAAAAAAACACTAAAAAATGGTGATAAAAATCTTCCCAACCTCTTTTATATTGTAAAATAAAATAAATAGATGAAAAAATTCAGTCCATTGTTAGATTTCAATTTCGAACGTGGGCATTGTTTAGAAGCTCTGTGCAATAGATTGGGGAAAAAAAAAAAAAAAAAAAAAAAAGGATAGAGAAATGATTCACGTGCATGACAATAATATTTCATGTGCGTTTTGTGTTAGAACAACACAACAACCACCACCTCACGATGGCAATGAAAATAAAATATCGCTGCAATGATTAAGTGTTGGATTTCTTTTTAAAGGATAGACTGATTGCCAGAGAACGAGGGGCCTATATTTTTTTTTTATTTCATTTATTTATTTATCTATTTTTAAATCTACAGTTAGTGAAATGTTAGACGTACTACCCAATTGTCAGCTTAACTTGATAACGTACGTTAGGTACCACCAAAATACGTCACGTAATCAGTTTAGGCCATATTGAAAGAAAAAACGTAAATATTTTTGAACTTAAAAAAAAAATTTTGCAAAAAAGAAATAACGAGCATAAAGAGTTATTACAAAGAAAAACAGTCAATTCAATGATCAAATTATCCGATTGGAGAAAAATTACTCATCTTGAAAAATAAGTAAAACAGTCCGTTTTTATTATAACAGTGTCAGTTTCTTTATTGATATTTTTATCAGAAATCTGTATTTATGGTTCTTTTACTAAAAAAAACAAACTCTCGCATAGAAACTTATAAAAATCCTCAGATATAATTATTCAGACTTATCTTTAGGTACCACCAATTTGACCCTGTGCAATTTACCCCCCCCCCTACATTTAACACAATGAAACTTGCAGAAAAATTAATATTTTCTTGAAAATTTTTTTCCATTCGAAAGAAAAAACATTAAATAAACTCCTGATGATTTTTTTAATTTTTTATCAGCATACGAAAATAATGAAAATTATGATTGAAAAACAATGTTTTCATTTTTGCACTGTTAAATCAACTGAAATTTAACGTAGCTAAAAACAAGTTACGATAAGAGGATTTTTAAAAAATTCTATGAAAAATCAATTAATGGTCCGATTTTCACGAAAATTTCCATAAATGTTTACCATTGGATGTAAATACATCTGAAATAGTTTTTTTTCTAAAATATATTAGGGGAAATATTTTTTTACGATGTCTATCACCCCCCCTATTTTATTTTATGAGAAAAAAAATGATGTGGAAAAAAAATTTGGTACTTTTTTTCTATAAAGATAAGAGTCTGAATAACTATATCAATGAAATTGTCTAACGTACCGAATTATAGTTTTTTTAGGAAAAAATAATGAAATCGGAAATAAAAAGTGCAAAAAAAATGTCATAATATTAATATTTGAAAACTTTTTTTTTCTTATGTAATTGGTATGTACTCTATTCTATTAAATTGTAAAAAAAAAAAAATTTTTTTTAAGAAATTAATTTTTACGAGATTTTCAATCTTTTGTGTGATTAAATATTTTTATTTTCTGCGTGAAATAAATTAAATATTTTTTTTTTCCTGTGGAAAAAAATCAAAATTTTCACGGATATTTAAAAACATGAATTTTAGAATTCAGATGAACTAAAAGTTGGTCCGATCCGTGCTCGATTAATATTTTTAAAAGAATTTGTAATTTTTATTGTTGAATAGTAATGTGTGATTCTTAGAATGTACGGAAGAGCAAAACTGACATATGACGAGACGCTTCTCGGTAACTAAAGTTTGTTTTTCTGAGCGTAAAAAAATATTTTATTTAACTTTTACGACCAATTAGAATAAAAATAATATATTGAATGATTGTTTTATCAGTTTTTCTCTTAGAAAAAATATTCAAATTTTCATTTTATTTTCGATTTTAAGAATTAATACTAAAACCGAAGACATTTTTTAACGTCAATTCCACTGCGAAATTGTAATATTAAAGTTTTTAAAGATTTTATTCATAGTAAATTGTAATATTAAAGTTTTTAAAGATTTTATTCATTTTAAATTGTAATATTAAAGTTTTTAAAGATTTTATTCATTTTAATAGAAAAAATTTGGCTAAAAAAGTTTGTCCGTTACACCCATCCGTACTTAGATGCATAACTGTAAGAGGGTAATAATATGTATTTCTTTCTCTCTAAATCGCGGCCTGAAAATTACCCTTTCGCACGTAATATGGATAGGTTTGTTTATTTTTTAAGATAACGATGTAATTTTTCCCAATCGGATAATTTGATCTTTGAATTAACTATTTTTCTTTGTAACAATCCTGTACGATCTTTTTTTTACGAGATTTTTTATAAACAAAGTTCGGAAATATCTATTTCCGTTTTATTCAAGATGACCTAAACGGTCTGGTGGTACCTACTTATCTTTATAGAAAAAAAGTAAAAATCGTTTTTGTCGGTTCATTTTTTCATATTTCAAATGGGGGGTGGTGTAGACCTCGTAAAAAATATTTCCCCAAATGTATTTTAGGAAAAAACTATTTCAGACATATTTTCATCAAAAGGTAAGGAATTTTTGTGAAAATCGGACCATTAATTGATTTTTCAGAGAATTTTTTTTTATAAAAGCCGGTAGTCATAACTTGTTTTTGGCTACATTAAATTTCAATTGATTTAACGGTGCAAAAATGTAAACATTGTTTTTCGTTCATAATTTTAATTATTTCCGTAAGCTGAAAAAATATTTTTTAAATCATCAGGATTTTTTAAAATGTTTCTTTTTTTGAATGGACAAAAAAATTTTCAAGATGATATTAACCTTTATGCAAGTTTCATTGTGTTAACTATAGCCCCCCCCCTATAGTTAACACAATGAAACTTGCATATAGTTATTTCACAGGGAAAATTGGTGGTAGTTAACGTACGTACTACAATTTTACAACTGAAAAAAACAACACCTAGACTGGATAAGATAAATAAACAAGAGACGTAAAAAGTTCGAGATCAATAATATCAGAACGCTGCTCACAATAAAAACAACATTTTTTATTCATTGTTCAAGAAGAGGAATCAATCTCTGCTAATCGTGCGAAACTTGTGCGGCAAATAACCTACTTTGAAATTACCGAAATTCAATAATTTAAATTTAAGTAGGTTATTAGTATTATCTGCGTTATTCGGACTATTGTCCTCATCTTCATTGTCCAATTGGACACATGGCCTAGTGGATAAGGTAGTTAGGTTAAGACAGTTCTAAGTGACAGTTATCTCTGGATTTCAGGTTCAATCCTGACCGGCGGCAGTAACATAGAAAAATAATTAACACAACTCCTACCCAGCTATAGCGGAATGAGAACAGGATAACCCCGTGGACTGAATAAAGGGTGAGGTTCAAAGTTCCGTGATGGCTCTCGATTACAAGAAGGTATAAGGAAATAAGGCACAAGCGGCAGTACTCCAATGTTTGAAGTATGGAGTTAACCATGAGTGTGGCAGACAGGTTGAGAGTTAAAGAAATAACCAAACGACAAGAAATATGAATAAAAGACTGTATTACAGAATAACAATAGGTTGCAAACTTTAGTTCGTTTGTGCAAATAATTTGTAATAACTTATCTGGTTTATCCTGAGATATGGGGTATTAACGGAGCCCTTGCTACGGCCCTCTGTTCCGTTCGGATATGATGGACTTCTGTTTTGCGCCCGACTCCGATTCTAGTTGTTGAGGAAGAGTAGGAGCGACCCTTTTTTTATTTAGGTCTGTCCCCAGTGCTAGCTGGATCAGAAGAGCCGGCATGAGTTGCTGGCTCATGATTGGTTGGTTTGAAACAGAGGCTCGCAGACAAAGGACGATAACCCCCATACCCCAGAATTCTCATTATTCTCCCGACGAAAGAAAAAACATGCAATGATGTAATTATTGTATGTTTGCATGCATGTGTAATTTGATTTAAGAAATATTTTCAAGCTCAAGGCTCTGATATTTCGGGCATTATTATAGCCATTCTAAAAATTGTTTTGACAATATTTTGTAATTGTAATGGACCCATTTATTAGGGGTATGTGAATGTATAAAATGGTGTATCTTTCGAGATTGTGTTATCTCAGATACAATTGTTTGTATGAATGTAATTTTGTTTTAATGGAAATATCTTCGAGCTCGAGACTCTGATATTTCGGACATTATTGTAGCCATACTAATTGTTTTGTATAAGTGTAGTCAGGGACTAGTTATTTTTTAATAATGTTCCTGTGTAATTTGAGATTTTGTTATCTCTGACACAAATTTGTTTTGTGTGTATTGGTCCAGTTTAACGTCATGCGCCAGGACAACTTATTTCATCCATGTTGGAGGTTGCCATTTATTATTTGGTCCTGCGTTTAAGGGATGTAGCCTTTTGTAGTAAATTGGAAGTCTAAATTTCTTTTTTCTTTCTTTTCCAATTTGGCCTTTTATCCAATTTTGCTTGGGGAGAACTGCAATTAAATATTTTCTTGTTTTTATCTTATTGTTTTGCTTGTTCTTTTTACTTTTAGTAGTGACTCCTTGTTAGGTTTCTTTTTGGATAGCTTCGTTCTATCAAATAATTCTGGAGCTACAAAGTAATTGGAGGGAACAGACATGATATTGTCTTCACTCCAAGGAAGTTTCGCCACATAACTGTTTTTGAGGTCTTCCTCAACGGAGAAAGCAGTAGGTTCTACTGTGACCATCTCAGGATTTCTTCTAACTGCGATCAGTTCTTTATCTGGGAATATTACTGGGTCGACCGCCGCTTTCTCTGGTACCACATTTTCTGTATTTCCTTCGACTTCTAATTCTATGTCTAGAAATATTTCTGTGTCCAGTGTTTTCTCTGTATTTCCTGGGGCTTCTAATTCTATTTCTGGAAATATTTCTGTGTCCACGGGCCTGGGTGTAGAAATAAACATTAATGGTAATGGTCCTGAATGACAGTCCTCAAAATCTGTTGTGTTTATAAGGGTCTCATCCAGGTTAGCGAGTCTGTCATAAATGCTCATCCTAAAATGGAACTCATTTTTTTCGTTCGGTTAGGAATCCGCATTCCGCTAAACCTAGCTTCGCCTTAGTAGTGATATCTTTGATTTTGTCATTCAAGAAATTCACTTGTTTTTGTTTTCGTTTTATGAGGTTTTCTTGCTCTTCGAAAACACGCTTCTTCCCACACCAAGTCTGCTCTAACATTTCCATGTTAAAGGAAATATCCTCTTTTAATGAGTTTCTAATTTGTAAAAGAGGAGTAACTCCCTCTAATTCTCTGAAATTAACCATCTTCTTAGAATTCGTCCTTTTATTTTTTTAATTTATTCTTTCCTTCCCTTCCTCAGACACTTGGGTGTCGGCAACAATTTTAGTAGTAAGCGTAGTCAGCGGGGGTAAGGGAGGGTGTTGACCCTTCTTATCCGTCGAGGCAAAAATTCTTAGCAGCAGTGGTCAAATGGTTGCGAGGGGGTAAGGGAAGTTGACACTTAGTGCTTCTTAAGAATGAAGGAACGCACTCGGTGACCTTGAAATTGACAACTTTTTGTTGTTTTTTCTTCTTCTCGGGGCCTGAAATTTCTTTTTAAAATAGTATATTCAACAAGACGAAATGTTACGAATGCGTATATTGTTTTTGTTTTTTTTTTAATAATTTTTGGTACATTCTACAAGTAACGAATTTTTCTCCAAGTTTTACTTGCTAAGAATGAATTTCTTTCTTTGTGGGTATGAAGTTTTTCTTTCTTCTTTCTCTCCCACTTTACGAAAAAGTTGTGCATTCAACAAGTAACGAATTCTCCAGTTCTGTACTTGCTAAGAATGAGTAAGTGTCTTTGTGTAAGAGTTCTTTTAAATTTGTATTTTTCATTCAACAAGTTACGAATGTTTGTTTTTCCTAATTTTCACCTTGCTAAGAATGAAGTTCTTTCTCTGTAAGTCTGAAGTTTTTCTTTCTTCATGTTCGCCTCTACTTTACGAAAAAGTTGTTTTGTGTAAGAATTTTTTGAATTTGTATTTTCATTCCACAAGTTAGGAAATTTTTGTTTGTTTTTTTTTTTTTCTAATTCAAGGGGCATATATTAATGCTTGTTTCTTGAAATAAAGTTGCCAATATTTGTTTTAAATTCGTAAATGGCAGCTTTTATTTTATTTTATTTTTTTAAATAGCTGGCGTCAAATTCTTCGCTTTGACTTAACAAGCAGTTGCTGGTTCTGCTTTTTGAAAGAAATGTATTCTTGTGGTCCGTTTTGTAATGTTTATTGGTCGAGCGGTGAATAAGACTTTTTAAAAAATAGTTTTTACATTCAGCAAGTGAGGAATTTCTTTTTTTCCAAATTTTTACTCTTGCTACGAATGTTTCTCTTTCTCTGTGGGTCTGAAGTTTTTACCCTCTTTGCGAGAAAGTAGTTTTCGTTTTTTACGAAGTTGACAGGATAACTCAGCGGTGAAGTCGTCTAAATTCTATCCGGTTTTCGCTTAATTTTACTTTCTTTTTCAACTCCAAAGTCCTATATTTAGTATAAATTAGACTTAAAGTTTGCAAAATATAAAGAAATAAGGCAAAAGTGGCAGTACTCCAATGTTTGAAGTATGGAGTTAACCACGCGTGTGACAGACAGATTGAGAGTTAAAGAAATAACCAAACGACAAGAAATATGAATAAAAGACTGTATTACAGAATAACAATAGGTTGCAAACTTTAGTTCGTTTGTGCAAATAATAATTTGTAATAACTTATCTGGTGTATCCTGAGATATGGGGTATTAACGGAGCCCTTGCTACGGCCCTCTGTTCCGTTCGGATATGATGGACTTCTGTTTTGCGCCCGACTCCGATTCTGGTTGTTGAGGAAGAGTAGGAGTGACCCTTTTTTAGGTCTGTCCCCAGTGCTAGCTGGATCAGAAGAGCCGGCATGAGTTTGCTTATTCGGCTTTGCCGCCAAAGTATGCTGGCTCATGATTGGTTGGTTTGAAACAGAGGCTCGCAGACAAAGGACGATAACCCCCACACCCCAGAATTCTCATTAAAGGTTCCCGAGTTCGAAAAGAAGGTTCCCGCGTCCGAGAAGGTTCCCGAGTCCGACAAGAAATACCTGAAGAAGGCCGGAGGGCATATCGGCCGAAACGTTGTATAGATAACAATGAAGATGAGGACAATAGTCCGAATAACGCAGATAATACTAATCATCAAGCCTCATCTCAACATTCAGAGAAATAAGTAGGATATGTTTTTTTTGTGCAATTTTTATACACCAAGCGCATGCAAGGGGAGGAGGTATTTATTAGTGCGAAATAAATAAATAAGTTTTTTTTCATTCTTTCTTTCTTTCTTTTTATAAGAAACCCGCCCCCTCCACAAAAGACAAAAACAAACGCTAACCCTAATCCACGGCTGGTGGTGTCTATTGTATTTTCTTGGGAAAAAAATGAGCATAAAAATGATATTGGATTTTTATAAAAGTCATTACCTTTAAACCAGGTGTATGAGGTTCTTGAATATTGAAAATAATCTTAATTTAGATTTAAAGTAGCTTATATTTGCTGTGACTAAAGAATGATTTTACCGTGATCACTATAGGACATCGTTTTTCAACCGGGGTTCCCTGGAACCCTAAGGTTCCGCAAAAAGTCCTTAAGGGTTCCAGGAGAACAAGTGAGATAAACTAATGGCACTTTTGACTTTTTATTTTATTGCATAAGCGTAATATTACTAAATAAGCACACTTCTTGGTCATTGTAATATTGTAAACCTATTGTGTTATAAAAAAATATAACAATCCGGTCGTCGTAAAAAATAATTTTTGAAAGACATTGCCTGAGAGGGTGGGAGTTAAAAATTCAATGCCAGAGGGTTTGTATCATAAGTAAGACAAATCCTCATATTTATTAAAGGAGTAAAAAAATAAAAATAAAATAAAACAATTTGAAATGAAAACTGAGCCCCGTCCCTCTCAAATAAAATGTTGTGTGCATGTAATAATCAAACAATTATTTTGAATATTTTCCACATCAATTTTCCACAAATTCGTAGGTATTTATTTAATTGTAAACTTTTTAGTTCTTACTAGTTACTGTAAAAAAAAAAAAAAAGGACGAGAGTAAAAAAACAATTTTTAAAATTGCTTACTCAAATTTTGGGTGTATATAGCATAAGAATACTGTGACGTAAGCTGTGGCGTAGAGCTATGACGTAGTTTTTGTTACAGACAGAAATACAATTTCCATAAATATCTATTAATCAATAGATATTTATCTTTTACATTTACATTACCGAAAAGTTTGACAAAGAAGAATTAATTTTTCCTTAAACCAGTTATTCAAAAATACATATTATATTTACCACGTGAACTACGATGAAAATAAAATGAGAAAGATATAATTTTGTTATTGCGCAAATGTTCCTTGAAAGGTTGAGAAACGCTGCTATAGACCTTAATTGGTGCTCTTCCAATATGTGATCTACCGAAGGTTTGTGATCTACTATTGATGGCATGTGATCTACTAGGAAGAAAGATGACAGGGTTAGGGTTAGTTTAATGGGAAAATAATGGGTAGTTCACATATTGGATTAGAAACCATTCGGTAGATCACATATTGGAAGAGCACCCCTTAATTGATCAGCGTTGAAAAGACAATCGTTTGCTAAAAAGAGATTATTTTGATCATTTTTCTCAGATGTTCATTTCGTCCATGAATTTTAAACTGTCGTTTGCTAGAAAGATATGGAGGCGGTTCTTTTGTCCATATAAATGCGCAGGTGGTTGGTTTGGTTTATTTAACGGCATATCAGCTCCTTATGGGGTATGGACAGGACATTCTTTGCTTAAAAACAGTTAAGAAAAACCATTGGTAGTAGTTATTTACTAAATATATGTATTTACAAAACTTCCGCACGTGCTGGATGTGACACAAGGTCAGTTTTTAAGCGCAGTTTACCAAGTTTTAATTCAGAGTTTTCCTTCTCCCAGATCAGTTGCTGTACCAAGGTTTTAGAGCCCAGTCTGTCCTACTATTTATCTTTAGTTGGTGGGAGAATGGCTGGATTCATACCTTTCCCAAAAGTATTATGAAATTCAACGAGCCTCGTTCAGGATTTGAACTCGTGTCGCCGTGTCCATTTATTACGACAGTAACCATTACACAACGAACCCCTCCATTTATTTACTAAATATAGGTTAGATTTGATTCAAAATCACTTTGTGAACATCGAACTCACGACTCAATAGTAATTGATCTGCAAGACTAGCTTTTATGGGGTTAGATTGTGGGGGATTGAAATAAACTGAAAAAAAAAAAAAAAAAACAAAAAAAAAAAACAACTGAAAAAAACCCCAAAACCCATGGGTCTTCACCGGAAGAACCCTCCGCGCATGTGCGAGGACAGGCGACCGACTTCCGACCCCCAAGGGAATATCTCGGCCATTCTAGTTTAGGCCTTAACTATGTCTAGTCACTCCTACTAGCCAGGGAGATATTCCCTTATTACAGGCGACCATGACCGGGAATAAAATCTATGTCATAAAACCACCTCTACCTTTGTCCCTTTCTTTTTCGTTCCTTGAATTCCTTCCTTTTCAGCGCGACCACCAAATGCGATGGGGTTAAAAGCAAAACCATAAGAACACGCACCGAGAATATCCAGCCACCTTTAGAATCCTCAAAACCCCTTGCTACCCCATAGAGTCCTTATTTAGGTGGTTACTTGTTTTTCCTCTTTAACACCAACACGCATGACCCTTCCTTCTTGTTGGTCGTTAGGCTGAATAAAAATAAAGGAAGAGAAAAGAGACAAAGAGACAAGAGATACTTTCAAAGTTCAACTTGTTGGGATGGACATGAGTCCAAAGGGTTATCTTCCCTTGTTGTAAGTTTTCGCCGATAGGTGGGCGGCTGTACTTAAACAGCAGCCCGGCAGAAAATCTCTTTCTTTCTCTGGGTCCAGCAACCACTGCACATGGGTTAGGCGTTTTGTGCCTCTACTCTTTAAGTGTCCCCAGCAAAACATCCAGTAGGTGACTTATTTCTACATGTAACTCTGTATCACTTCTTTAGGACTTAGTCTTACATTCTTTATGTATGTTTATACATCTGTTCCATATAGCTTACTATACCTTGTCATGAGTATGTGTATACCTGTCACGTATGTATTTCTCTATGTACTCACAGAATAAAGTCTATGTTTGTTACTATATATAACTTCTTTGTCGGATTAATTCATGTACACATATGTACCCACGTTGAAAGGTTACTTTGAGCCTTCTAACAACATATAAGAACATTCTCGTCTTATAAACTTTTATTTCTATATTCAAAACTATTTCTTGGTGAGGAATTTTCTGCTCGAGCCAGTAATAGCTGTGTTCCTAGTCAAGGTTTTAGAAGAACTGACCAGAGTTTCTGAGCATGCTTAGATGGTTCTTCCTGTCAGAGGCCTCCTGGGACATTGTTATTTTTTGTATTTATTCATTCATATTTTGTGTTTTATGATTTCATTAATTATTTTAATTAAATAAAATTAAAATTATTTATCATTCATTATTTTATTTGGTTTTATTTATTATCTAACCCCTACACTTGCTCCATCATGCATAGTAATTCATTTAGCTTAGTTGTGGCACAAAGTCAGAAGTATGGGGCGCCTAGAGAGAATTGAACTCACTAACAATGGTCTGCTAATCCAGCTTGTTAACCATTATGATTATATATCAATAAAAAGGGCAACGGAACATTGAAAATATAGTTAGGCTAGAAGTAAGGGGCACCCAGTGAGACTCGAACTCGCTAACAATAATCTACTAACCCAGCTTGCTAACAATTACATCAAGTAAGGTGCCCCTAAGCATGCACATGTATTTTTTTTTTTACTTCTGCGTGTGTGCAAAATAAATAGCTGATTGAAATGTGATTGGCTCACCCGATGGTGACACTGATTACTTTGACATTGCAACGAGATACAATGGCCCAAATTTTGGACCATATCACCTTTACTCACCTCTTTTTAATCTCGATTCATGTTTTTCATTTACACCGCCAATATCCGGTTGATTGTTAACAGACGATTTTTAAAGTTTAAAAAAAATTATAAAACTAACCCTTAACAAGCAACCGGATATTGACGGTGTAAATAAAAAAAACATTAAAAAAGGTGAAAGGTTATTTCCTTTATAACACAGTCTTGTAAAACATCGCTGAGATGCATCAAAGGAGGACAATTGGTGATGTTACACCAGTATCCTTACAGATTTTGGGTTTAGCAACATTATATCTGTTCAACCGGTAGATTTGACATGTTATTAGGCCGCCTCCTTTCCAGATTCGCTCTGTGTATTTTACGAATAGATAATAAATTCTTATATATTGGCCCTGGGATACGTAACAGCCAGGCAGAGACTTGCTCGGTACTTGAATACAATAGAAGACTTGAAGGAAATGCTTAACTAAAAGTTAGTCATTAAATATGTACGCACTTTATTACATTTCTTTATTATTTCAAAGCATTACTATTTTCTGGTCTCTCTGATACTGTATGGCTGCACCACTTGATCCTTAACGAAACGCCTAGAGGATAAGCTAGATGGGAGAATGCTGCATGCTGTCTAAAATAAATCGTGGAAACAGCACCCCACAAGAAAGCAGCTGTATGGCCACTCTTACCCTATCACACAAACCATCCGAATAAGACAAACAATGTATGCTAGTCACTGCTGGAGAAGCAAGGACGAACTTACTTGCACGCCAGTGTGGGCCGTCCAGTATGGACCTACATCGATTAGCTTTGTATTTACCAGGTACATGTGCAAAAAAATGCATTGATCCCGTCGTCATTCCGCCTAAAGGGGCGCCTCAGGCACTGGGCAATAAACCCAGCCCAGTCCCTTTAAATCAAGGGGGCAGTTGTTGCCTCGGGGGGATGGCCCCCTGGGATCAACGCTATTAGCTTGTAAGATCCAGGGCCGAATCAGCTTGTAAGATCCAGGGACGATCAGCTTTGTGCGGATTCTGGATTCTGCACAGAAGACCTCCCGGAGGCGATGACCGATTGGGACGGTTGGCGAGATATAGTCCTGGATAATCGTGCTGCCAGCACGGCCCGATGATGATGATTTTTTTCCAATCCAGAGGTACTGGCAATTTTAAATGTACTTGCCGCTATGTTGGTGGCCTTTGATAAGTTAAGGTCAATCTCTAAATTTTGTTTGCACCTCCCCTCAAAATATATCTCTGCTGCGGTCATGAGATACATTGGCACCATTTCTATTCCTAATCTGCCTTGAGAACATGCTACTGTAGCGATTGTCTGACCCTGTTTGGATTGATGTGGGGTCCAGAAGAGTTATCTTCCCTTGCTGCAGGTTTTCGCTAGTAGAGGACTTAAGTTGTAGCCGGGGAAATTCTGTCTTTCTCTCGGGCCAGCAATGACTTCATATGGTTTAGGCGCTTGGCGCCCCTGTCTCTTACGTGGGGGACTTTGCCCCCCACCCAACCAACTATCAGTAAGTGACATTCCTTCAGAAGCACTGTATCACTTCCTTAGGACGTAAGTCCTACATTCTTTATATATGTTTAGGTATCTGTTCACTATGTATTACTGTATCTTTGTTATGAGTATATGTATTCCTGTCTTGTATGTATTTCGCACGTGCTCACGAATTAAAATCAATGTTTGTTATTATCATATAACTTCTTTGTCGAAGTAGTTTATGTACACACATGTACCCACGATGGAAGGTTACTCTGAGCCTTTCAACTTATTAAGAACTTTCCATCTTACACTACGAACGTCAATAGATATAATGAAAGAAAATGGTTTTACCATTAACAAAAACAAACGAGAAGCAGACGATATCCTGCAGAAACTATTACTGATACAAACTATGCATATTATCTTGCGCTTCTCTCAAATACACCTACTGAAGGCGAATCTCTGCTACATAGTCTGGAGCCGACAGCAAAAAGCATCATTCGGTGCTCTTCCAATATGTGATCTACCGAATGGTTTCTAATCCAATATGTGATCTGCCGAGTAGTTTACATTCCAACATGTGATCTACCCATTAACTACCCATTATTTTCCCATTAAACTCTAACCTCTTTTTTCCTAATAGATCACATACCTTTGGTAGATCATATATTGGAAGAGCACTCATCATTCTCTACGTGAACTGAGAAAAACATTCATGTGTTTTAACCAAAATAGTGCGATCTTCTCATTAAATGGAAAATCACTGAAAGTAGTAGACAAGTTCTTGGTAGCAATATCTCATCTACTAGGGACAATATAACATTTTTGACAAGACAAGCAAAAAATATTTATTATTTATAATAATACAATAGGATTTTTACAACATCGAATAGATATGGGTGGTCCACAGAGAGAGAGAGAGAGAGAGAGAGAGAGAGAGAGAGAGAGAGAGAGAGAGAGAGGGGGGCTGCTATTAACAGGTTATTGACCATATGGAAATCTGATCACTGATGAAATAAAACGGGAATTCTTCCGTGTCAGTACTATTATATGGCTGCATCACTTGGACTTTAACGAAACGCCTGGAAAAAAAGCTACACGAGAACTACACACAGATGCCATATGCTGTTTGGAACAAATACTGGAAGCAGCTGCCTACAAAACAGCACATGGACGACCAGTTACCTCCCATCTCACAAACCATCCAAGTATTGTGTTAGTATAGCATTCAATTCTAAGGGTAACAGCAACAAGAAAGGAATGAATACTTCCTTTAATTCAAACAATTTATTGGCCAGCACATGAAACAACAAATAACAATATAAAGTCCTTCCTCTATATAAAGTTGAGTTTAAGGGACTTACCGGCGCGTTGGAGAAGATATCTGGTATCTTAGGATAATTTCTTGGAGCCCTTCAAATCGCTGCCTCGTGGAACTGCTGGTGGAATCTGTCTGCCGGGATTTTGGATATTGCGCCTAAACTTCTGGGCTCATCACGTGATTGGTATATCCAATCACAGATAGCCTCTCCCTCACTCACTCTATATACAGGAATCACTATTTTACTGACCCAACATAAGTAAGACGAGCAAGATATGCTGAGCACTGCTGGTGAAGTAAGGACAAACACATAGACACACCAGTGTTGACCGACCAATAAAAACTTATAATCATCAGCTCTGTGGGGTCACGGGGTAATGTCTAGAGCAGTGTTTCTCAACTGGAAGCTATATGCCCCCCCCCATCACTAGGGACCATATAACATTTTTTGTGAAGGCAAGCAAAAAATATTTTATTATAAAAATACAATAGGATTTTTAAACATCGAATGGATATGGGGTACCATTATAGTATGTGGCCTACCTTTTGAATGTGGCCTACGAGATCATGTCTCTCTTATAGTATGTGGCCTCACGGCCTCCTAATATATACGGCCCCATATGTGACATAAACAGGCAGAATTCTAACAGGCCTATTCATTTTATAGTCATTTTATGACTGCTTCAAAAAAATGTTAAAAATATACAAACTTGTCTTTTTTTCTTTTTCTTTAATAAATGTAATAATAAAAGATAAACAAACAAACAAAAAATAGTTTAAAAAATTATGCTGTTATACAAAGCAAACACACCAACAATTTATCTATGATTTCAGGTTACATCAGAAAAAAATGAAACCTTTTCAATGTGAAATGTATTCCTTGGTCATGGTTGGCAATGATAGTAATGATACTACAGAGAAACAGTATTTCTCGAGGAGAACTTACGGTTCTATCTAGCCAAATGTTTGTGTTTTAAGATTTTTCGAAACGGACATAAATTGACTATAAAATGAATAGGCCTGTTAGAATGCTGCTGGCTTAAGTAACATATGGTATATATTAGTAGGCCGTGGTGGCCTACCCTAAAAAGCATATCATAAGGTTATAATAATGACTGCTAACCCTAACACTATTTCAGAATTTAAGAATATTTTTGTGACAGAGAACACAAGTTGAGTGGCGGACATGAGAACTTACCGTATTCTCGAGGGAAGCGGGGTAGGCTGACCTAGGATCGAACCCACGTCCTTCAGAATGCGAAAAGGCGACACTTTGGCGCGGGCACCGGGGTCGAGATGCCACTGTCCTGTATGTGGGCGCCAGAAAGTTGAGAATCCCGTGTGTGAAACACGGACGCCCGGATGATGGGGGCATGCCTGTGGATAAATGGAGGGAGGCACCCAGAGGCGAGGGGTGCAGAAACGAGTGTTCGACGACGACGACAAAAGAAGAAGTCTGTGTTTACCAAAAGAAAGTTTAGCCTGGGAGAGGGAGAGAGAATCGGTGCTGTCAGTACACCTTGATGATGATGATGATGATTGAAACATGGCTTTGAATCATGGGACAAACAAAAAGCAATAAGTAAAGCCGCTTTAGCATTTAGAAATTCAGACGACAATTTTTCACTCAGGAATACAGCGACATTAGAGTCCTGCGCATGACGTTAAACTGTATCTAGTGGTGAGGTTCCAATTCTGGAGCTCTGGCGAGCCCCTCATCGCCATTACTCCCAGGTCCACTCTGACAGGAGGGTTGGATGCATACCTTTCTCAATGGTACTGTTAGGGTCCCATATATAGATTAAATAGATAAAAAATGAGTTTTAAAAGATGTTTAAAAAAAGAAACTTTGAATTCAAACCTGTTAAACTCCACTTAAATCTATGCCTACTTAAGGCGCTAGCAGCGGCTCTCGCACGTATCATTTGATTTCTCTGAAAAATCACTACGTGAACACCCATGACATTGTTTTGTCTGTGAACCAACCCTGAGACAGGTACTTGATACATTTGCAATAGGGAACCAGTTAAATGGAAAAATACAAAGAAAATTTTGTACAGCCGTAGGGGTGGAGATTGGTAGGCAAAGAGTTAAAAACTGACCTTGTGTCATATCCTGCTTGTGCGGAGGGGTTGAGTAAATACATATCTGTGGTGGTGGGGTTGTTTTTCAACTGAAGTCGGTTTCACAATTAGAGTACAAAAATGTATCTTCCAAATCATTTTAAACAGGTAAACACTTTATACTTAGTTGCGATGTCAATGTTTTAAGGGCCAATGTATTAATGTTGTTTAAAATCACTTTAACCATATTCTCAAACTGATCTATTTGTTAAATCGAACTTAACGGACCTAAATTCCACCATCGTTTGCCACCCCGCCGATAGGAAAGAAAACCAGGGAATTAATCGAATTTAATGAAATTTTCAGTGTTGATATATTAGCTATGTGCAAATTATCACTGGCTCTAAAAAAGGGTGATCACAGGAAATTCTTCTAAAAATCATATAAAATAAACTAACTATCCGATTTTAATAAAACTTTCGGTAAATGAATTAATAAAAGACGAACTTTTATTGTAAATAAATGCTTACTAAATTGAAAAGGCTAATAATTCTTTTCGTTAGTTTTTGTTTCGCGCATTGATCCCCCGTACAAAGATCTTTTTTTTTTATATATATATATAATTTTTACATTTTTGGAAAGATAATTTAATGACGGAACATATGTAAAAAAAACTAAATCGCTACTAATTCGGTTTTGGTAATGATAGGGCATCTTTAACATTGAAACTTAAATCTCGTAAATAAGAAAAATATGTATTTTTTTTTCTTTTTTTTTCTAAATTGTTAGGTTATTTTCTAAAGAATTTTATATTAAAAGTTCCAATTGTCTACTTGTTTATTTTTTTCTTTTTTCAGTGATTTTTAAAAATTTATAAAATGTAAAATAAATACTTTTCTTTAGTGGATATCAAAATCGTATTTATTGATAAAAGAAAATATTGTATAAAAAATATCTAGCTAAAAATAATGACATAACATATTTCGGTTTTTATTTTTTTTAAATTGAAAATAATGTTTGAATTACAAATTGTCGTCATTTTTATTAATGGGGGATATAAACAAATCTGTTTTTTGGGTATTGTTGTTGTTGTTATTTTTTGCTTCAGCGATAATAGGTTCAAATCCGTAACGCTAGTATAATTATACTTTGTAGAACTCAAACAAACAGTGTTTGAAGAAATTTATTATTTTATTTGTTTGAAAACATATTACGTATAATTCTCCATACAAAAAATAGTGCACATGTCAAGATGAGATAATTTTGTCAACAAAAATTAAGAAATGGCGGTATTTTACGGGAATTTACTTTTAAATGCAAAAATTTAGGTTTTATGTAAGAGAAATTTGTTTTTTCTTTTTTATAACACATAAACTTGGAATTGTTCTTTATATTAAACGTAAAATAAAACATTAAAAAGTTAATTTTCCATTTTTTATTGACGTTTTAAAATATTTCTTAACAATCTCCGTGCGTATTAAAAGCCCGCGTTTTGCACATCCCTATGATATATTAACGAATAAAAGATATAATGCACCCGTTGTTTTATTTAAAAAAACTTTTACATTTTTTCAGGTCAGTTAACTTTGAACCACGTATCTTTGAGGCGTACACAGATTCTCAAAGATACGTAAAAAAAAATGTAAAAGTTTTTAAATAAAATAACTGGTGCATTATTCACGAATATATCAACACTGAAAATTTCATTTAATTTGGTTAATTCCCTGATTTTTGGTATTTTTTCTTTCGGTGGGGTGACGTACGATGGTGGAATTTAGGTCCATTAAGTTCAATTTAACCGATCTATTTGTTCCATATATGGGATCCTAATAGGTATTACCACTCCGGGTCAGAGTGAAACTGAAAGTAAATGACAACGAAGAGGTGACTCCACACTCCACCGATCTTCAGAATTAGAACATCACCACAAGATTCAGTTAAGTGTCATACCCCTGACACACAGTTCAGTCATAGAAAATGGACACGGCGAGGCGAATTCAAATCCTGGACGCGGCTGTTTGCATTCCACATAGCGTTAATATCCTTATTATATTTGTGTAATGGTAGGAAATGATCATGGCGAGACGAGTGGGAAAGGTACGAATCCAACTATTCTCTCTCTAGGTATGGGTAAATAGCAGGGCAGACTAGGCCCTTTTAACCTTGGTATGGCAACCGATCTAGGAGAAGGAAAACTTTGAATTCAAACCAAAGTGACTAACGAGAAGAGAGCTCCTTTGGTTTGAATTCAGAGAGAACAAAAAAGTAACACTTTCAATCAAATTCTTAATGATATAGTTGATTGAATTAAATTAGTTTTGTCTCACGGTTAGTCAAAACTAATTTGAGTGCTCCTCTGTCTCTTATAATAATAATAATAATAATATCCTGTCAGCTGTCCCTTATAAACATTCATCTTAATTCCACAGAATATCTATGATCTTTCCATAGATTATCTAACATTGTCTTAAAGGAGTTTAGAGATGGGCGCATTCACTATTGATGATGGTAGTTTATTCCATGTATTCACCACTCTGTTACTAAAATAATTTTGTCTTGCATTTGCTTTACAATTTTTTTAAAGAGTTTTAATTTATGACCCCTGATATTGATATTTTGAGCAATGTTTAGTAGATTAAAGTTCATTGAATAAAAACCTTGTGTATAATTGTAGACATATCCCCATATGTACGTCGATAAACCAAACTTGGTGAGTCAATGTTCCTAAGTCTTTCTTCATATGAAAGGGTTTTTAAATCATTCACTACTTTAGTAGCTCTCCTCTGAACTCCCTCAAATTGAATTATTTATTAAAAGTTCATCATGTTCGAAACACATGCAATATTTGTTTATTCTTCGACATCGTCTGTGACCAAATTGTTTTTAGCAGTGATTTGGAAATAAATCCAACCCTTCTTGCGTCATAAAAATAATCTACGTTGCTTATATAAAGAGTACAATCTGCCTCTACTTTTAACTCGTTGATTATTGCGTATTTAGTTATTTACTGAGATTATATTAGATGTGGCACAAGGCCAGAAGTATGGGGGCGCCCAATGAGAATCGAACTCACTAACAATGGTCTGCAAATCTAGCTTGCTAACCATTACATCACCTGAGGTACCTTTTGATTTACTTACTGTTGTTCAACAAGGCTGATGACTTTAAAAGATTTCAATCTATGAATACTTGTTTCCAGACACAACCCACCCCTATTCAGTTGAGTAAAAGAGAAAATGTTACGCTGCATTCCTCTACCAACTATTTATTTATTTATTTACTCGCGTATTTTCTGTTGTCTTCACAATAAATTGTCTTGATTGGCAAAATAATTTCACCGATTTGTGCCTTGTAGAGTTATTTCATTTATTTATAGTATAGAAGGCAAGTAGTATATGACTTAGACTTATAGTATTCAAATTCATAAAATGCCACTCGTTTTAGGCTATGTAAGTCGGTAATTATCCACAGCCGCGACTATATTTTCAATTTAATGGCCGGTTGCTATAGTCACACTAGGTTACTCTTGGTATCTGTCTGTTTTCTCGCCATTTAAACAAACTGTGATATTTTTTTTTCAGTCTCTTGAAACATACTAATTCTTTCAACACAGACAATGGTAACTCTGACACAAATACACGTTTTGTTGTTAATGTTCAGAAATTTAACCGTTTTCAGCTCTTTTACTCTAGAAAAAAAAAAAAAAACAACAAAAAGAACAAAACAAAAAAAAACTCTCCGGGCAGTGTAAAAGTTAATTTTTGAAAGATATTGCCTGGGGGGGGGGGGGAGTTAAACATTCAATGTTAGAGGGTTTGTATCATAAGTAAAATCATCAAATTTATTAAAGGAGGAAGAAATAAAACAATTTGAAATGGAACCTTAGTTATGTTCTCCTCGAATAAAATGTTGCGTGCATCTATCAATTATTGATTAAATAATTATTTTGAATATTTTACACATAAATTTTACACAAAAGCATATCTATTTATTTGTAAACTTTTTAGTTAACCTCTTGTTACTGAAAAAATGCGAGAGTAAAAAATAATTTAAAAAACTGATAACAGGGTTGTACTTTATTCTATGTATTGACGATTTTCGATATTGTGACGTAAGCAGTGACGTAGTTTCGGTTACAAACAAATGGAAACGGAATCTCCATTATTAATAGATTTGGGGTCAACAATTAAGGGAATTAACTGATTTTAATGAAATTTTCAGTGTTGATATATTAATGAATGAAAGTTATAATGCACTATTTATTTTATTTAAGAACTTTCACATTTTTTCAGGTCAATTAACTTTGACCCCCATATCTTTGGGGGCGCAACATATATATATTGAATATTTAAGGTTGACTCTAATTTTTGTATAAGTAAAAAGAGAAAAGACTGATGATATGAAGGGAATGAAAAAATATTTTTAATTGACCAGATTTGGAAGAAAATAATTACTAAAAATCGAAAAATTAAACTTTAAAAAGAAATTAAAAAAAGAAGATTTTGTAATTACTCTGATGTACATGAAATATACAAAGCACCGGCATATTAGGCCTTCACATGCGACATCTGTGGTCGAGAATGTTTTTCGAACATTGGACTTCAGTCACAGGAGGCGCTGTAACTTCAGGGGCACAAGAACTATATATATTTACCCCCCCCCCAACGAGCAGGATGCGATACAAGGTCAATTTCTTAAGCGGAGTTCACCAGGTTTAAATTCAGAGTTTTCCTTCTCCTAGACCGGTTGCCTGACCAAGGTTAAAGAGCCCAGTCTGTCCTACTATTTACCCATAGCTGGAGGGAGTATAGTTGGATTCATACCTTTCCCAAAGGTATTAGCGCTAAATGAAATGCAATTACCACGTCCAGGATTTGAACTCGGGCAACGAGTCCATTTCCCATGAATTTAACCATTACACCACGCGCTTCCATACTATATAGTCTTCCGAGATTGCAATGCCGATGAGCATAAAATATAATTTTCTTTTTGATTATCAGAAAATGATTTTATATCTGCTTAAATAAAGGTTGTTTTTACTTTTCTTTTTTAAATAATCGATTTAATTAATTTCCATTAGTTTTTTATTTTATTTCTCGGAACTTTTGAGATAAGGCTTGATAATTAGTATTATTTGGATTATTCGGACTATTGTCCTCATCTTCATTGTCATCTATACAACGTTTCGGCCGATGAACCCCGGCCCTCTTCAGGTATTTCTTTTCGGACTCGGGAAACTTCTTGTCGTAATCGGGAGCCACCACAGAACTTTGAACCTAACTCTTCATTCAGTCCACGGGTGTAACCTGTTCTCATTCCACTAACCATAGCTGGGGTACAGGTGTTAAGCTGTGTTAATTATTATACTATGTTACTGCTGCCCCTGACCAGGATTGAACCTGTAGTCTAGAGATAACTGTCACTTAGAACTGTCTTAACCTAACTCCTTTATCCACTAGGCTATGTGTCCAATAATAATACAAATTAGCTCAGTCGGTAGAGCGTTCGGCTAGAAACCACAAGGTTCCTAGTTCGATACCGGTCCTCGCCAACTCAGCGTATGAGTAGCACAGGGATCTGTGCGGTAAAATAAGGAGCTGATGGTAGGTGTGGCGCTCCACCTCAGACGCTAAAATAATCTCCTTGGTCTAGCGCAAGTGAAAAGGGGATAGACTCCCTCGCTGATTGGCTGATACCGACTTTAGGCCGCCCCGACGACTTTACTTTTTTTTATGTGAAAAAGAGCGTCGTTTTGGCATTTCTTACTTTACATTGAATAATAATAATAATAATAATAAAAGTTTTAAAACTATTCGAAGGACTTGGCAATAAGTCATGGTAGTCTACATGAAGAAAGCATGAAGTGTTTTTTTTTTTCTTTTCTTTTCAAATTTTTTTATAACTCTGATTCCCTTTGTCCATTTTTTGGCATCCATTAAATTATGATTCTCCTCAATTTCCCGTTCGGTATCCCACCAAAACCCGCTCTCTCCACTGGGGCGTCAGAATACACCGACAGCACCTCTGTATAGGGGCCACCTGTTGGTTGTGGGTGGCGACCCGTGATGTTTAAAGACGGGACTCTGGTGGCTGAGCAGTCCATAACATGTAACACTCCACTTAGACACTTATTTAGGCTAGACGGTCGGTCGGAGAGGACTCCTCCGATCAATCGGCTGGTCACGTTCAACCCTAGTACCTATATGATTGTCCCAAATCTTTTTTTAACATTTTTTTAATTATTATTTAGATTTTGCACATGGTCCTATCGAATACGAATAATTTTTAAACAGATTTATTTGATCCATAGCCCTAACAAGGACTACCACTCCGGGCCAGAGTAGACCCGGAAATGATGGCAATGAATGGTATTCCCCATTCTCCAAGATCTCTAGAACTGGTATCTGACCATCAGATGCAGTTAAGTGACCCAGGATATCCATTTTTCTGGAGGGGGTATTAGCCTTCTACAGGGGATACAGTCAGCGTATTCTAAGCCCCGTCGACAGGGCGGATTTCCATATCATAGTAAATTTTAATGATTTCCTGAAACCACTAAAACCAGGATATTCATTTTGGGGATATTTCCATTTATGAAAAACCTTCTTAAAGACCCAAATATACGAGGGAGAGTAAAAAAATTATCCTCACTTTCGCCATTACATCTTTATTGTCACACTGCGTTCTGCGCATTCGTGTTTATAATTGACACTGTTGTGGTCACGTGATCGTAGTTTGAGCGTCATTTTACTGGTTGTCTTTACAGTGTAAACATGGCCGCTCCACTAGCAGTATGCATCAAGCAAGAACAAAGAGCAGTGTCACTGTTTCTCTGGTCGGAAGGAGTGTCAAGGGCTGAAATTCATAGCAGGCTTTTAGTACAATACGGGAACAGGGCACCACCGCGTAGAAGTAGTTATTAGCGGATAGAGTAGTTTTAAAAAAAAAAGGGCGGACAAGAGTAACACACGAAGAGGGAGTAGGGCACTTGTCAACACTCCCCCCCCACCCACACACACTGATGAGAAGATTCAGCAAGCTCGAGAGATGGTAATGGCAATCCGGTGAGTTATCATCGATAAAGTAGCTTGTTCTCTGCAGATTAGTCATGGTTCTTCTGCAGATACCATTATAGTATGTGACCTACCTTTTGAATGTGGCCTACAAAATCATGTCTCTCTTATAGTATGTGGCCTACCATAAAAAGCATATTATAAGGTTATAATAATAACTGCTAACCCTAACCCTATTTCAGAATTTTGGAATATTTTAGAATTAAATAGATCTCTGATTCATGTAAATTATGGATAAATTCTTTTTTAATTATTCTTAATTACTATATACAGCTTAGGACTGAATTGCACTTCTGGAAATTGAATATATGTGAAAAAAAAATTAGTTGGAATAAATTGCCTACTACTTATATCTATAGATATACTCTTACTGAGATAGGACACATTCAAACCGAGTAGGCTACATACTATAATTGAATAAAAAAGTTGGGCCACATACTATAACGGCACCCTTCTGCATATCAAATTTTCCACGATGCGCTCGGCTTCCATAAAACAAGAATGCGGATAATTTTTTCTTGTTTAAATGTCAAAATCATGCAGTGTAATTATTTTCTAATATCCCACCATGTCAGATGAACACAAAGTCCGATTTATGTTGGGAGCCACGCATAAACCGAAGCTCATGTGGTGGTCAGTGTTAAAATTGCGTGTATCCCTTCGGCATTCCTCTTTTGAGGCGCTTCAGGCACTGGGAAATAAACCCAACCCTGCCCCTTTTAGACGAGGGAGCAGATGTTGCCTGGGGGATGGTCTCCTGGGATTCACGCCAGTAATATATATGTTACCAGTCCAATAGCAGAAGCCATTAGACATAGAGCCCGAAAGCCAGGTAAGCATATGTCGAAAAATCTTTCGACCATGAGGGTGTGAGAAAAAGAAAAAGAGACAAGGGCATAGAGTCTGTAGTCAATTATCCAGTTCTTGTGAAACAATTCCAGTTTCGCGACCCTCTGGCACAATCCTGTAGTGTACTCTATGTAGTAAAATGTAATACCCCGAAAGGCGTATCAATCAATAAAAAGAACTAAGACTATTACTTTAAAATACAAATTTGTTGCTTTTACTTCATCAACTCGATATATTCGGCAATTTAGCTGAGTGTGTGAGTGAAAGTTAAAATTACACCAGTTAAAATTAGGGATTTTTTCTAACGATACAATTTATCTCGGTGATCTCACTTCAAAATTGTTTTTTTTTTAAATGGACATGGGTGTACAATTTTGTTATACAGTAAATTAATACCAAATTGTTTTTGGCGATTTGAAAATATTTGGACAATTTATTCATCTGATGTAAAACGTGGCTATATATATATATATATATATATATATATATATAAACTTGTTGGTAAACCCTCGCGGTGAGAAAAAAAAAAAAAACTAGCAAATAGTTTGATTGTAAAAATATACTACCAAACATCACCTGCAGAGAAATACATTTTTGGAAAAAAGAAAAGACCAAGATAATCGTACCAACCAAAAATAATCGATTGATACACTACTTGGCTAAAAGAAAAAAACAATGTATATATATATTATATATATATATATATATATATATTCATACAAACACCGCTAGGATATACTAAAGCTAATAAATAAAGAGTGCTCAATACCTAAATAGAGCAAATAATAAAGATAAAGCTAATGAGTCAGATAAACCTACTTAAGTTTCGCTTAGTGCTCTTCAGGGCTATCCGACTAAAGATATATATATATATATATATATATATATATATATTCAACGACATTAGATAACCTGTAAGAGTTAATCTATATACCGTTAAACAAATAAAGCAAACCAATCCCTTCTACAAAATTTATCCTCATAGAGTGAGTTGCAAACATCCGCTAAATACGCGATAATTCTCTTTGATTACACATCGTAATTGCACAAGTGTAATTTGGACTTCATGACAATTTTTTGCCTGAACCTTTAAAGTATCCACATATAAATAGAAAATAAATGCAAATTTTACCCCTAAGGTTTGTCGGGAAATAAGTATAAGTATTGCACAGAGAAAACGGGGGGCAGCTTTTGAAGAAATGGACAACAACCTTTAGCTACTACTAGAATTTACTTTACAAAAAGAACAAGTATATACATACAGTAGTGTAATAATACGGTTTACTAGAGGAAAAAATGAAGCCTCTGCTATAATCTCGTAAATTCACAATCTTTGATTTCTTACTTTAGATCAGGATTCTGTTATCCACACCAACACACAAAACCTTCAGTGCATACAAGAAGTAAAGACTATAACACGGTGTCAAGTCATTTGTCATCACGCATAGTAACAGGGCTTAGCAGGTTACGTTCAATCAATACGCATGCGAAGCCTGTAGGAGAACTGCCCCCTCCACATCCACTCGCCTGTTTTTTTTTTTTTTTTTAATGTGTCGCTGCCATCTTATGCAAGTAAGTCTGCAGCATAAAAATGGCAGTTTGGTGAACGGCTCTCAGAGAGTAGATTGACACGCGAGACAGCGAACGCGTTTAGTTCCCGGTAAGTCACTGTCACTTCTATTACAAATAGGTATGATATGTAAAAACAGTTCAAAGAGTTTTGTTGTGTTAGTTTGGGTTGCAGAGAATATGCCTACAAAAGAATGGGCATGCCTACAAACCCAGAAAACAGCATAACTCACACGACTTTCGGAAACATTTTTTTCACGCTCAGAGTTGCCGAGACATGGAATAAACTGCCTACATCCGTTGTAGGCTGCCGAAACACTGCATCTTTCAAAGCCTCCACGCTTCCTGTAATCCACCAACACTGTACCTAATACCTCCTCCACACACATGCACGCGCGCGCAAACATACATCTATATTATTACTGTACGCTATTCATGTTCTTGACACAAGTACATTATTCAGTGTACTAGACATGATACTTTGATGAGTTGTGGTGCACATGAGCACTGCACGCAATAAATTTCATTATCATTTTTTAACTATTGAAATTTCCTGGTAATTTAATCCTGGTGGCCCGGATGAATTGTAGTTAGTAGTCCTTGAGGATGGCTTACGGTCAAGTCATGTTACTGCTAGATCACAGTGATGAGCCTGTTCAATACTTAGATAGGTGACCATTTAAACAACATCAGGTACTGCAAGTAAACACACATCAAATATATTTGATTCGGTATTAAATGACTCGAAAAGGATTGATATGCCGTAAAACAAAGCAATCAACCAAGTCCTTGCGGTGGAGGAAGGACATTGCTTTTGATGTCACCGTCTTGGGCAGTACGGCGAAACGGATGCCTTACCGTGTTGTATCTAAAGTGTTGACACCGCGTGAAATGGCGAAAGAGGATGCGACCCTTTGAGGTCTTTACTTTTATAGCCGTCCTCACGTGGGTGGGGCGTGATTGACCTACGTGATTTAGTCATACGCACCTAATAAATACCATCACATAAGAAATCAAACAGCGGGTATTATTCATACCCCCCCCCCGGTGTCTTCATTCAATAAATGTTCACATAGGCTTTTTTATTCGTATCAATTTAATTCAATCAATTCTCGCACAACCTGTCGAACTAGACTGAGAAATGACGAAAAAAAAAAAAATGAAGCAGAAACGACGTTCTGGTTCACACAAAATACTCTAAAAAAACGTTGTCTTTTTTTCTTCTTGTCCATGACGAAAAGAGTTACCAAGAAATTATTCACTGAACCGAAACTGCCCCCCCCCCCACCAATTACACAAGACTTGCATAGCTCTCCTTAAAATGGATAGAGCAGTCCATAGTAACCTAGTATGTTTATAACAGTAAAATTCCATTTCTAAAAAGTGGGTGTGTAGATGGCGGGGTGGTAAGATATCTGACTGATGACAATTCAGTCAGGTTTCGAACCCAGCCTGAAGCAGCCTACCTTGTCTAGACACACTGATGAGCTATGAAATGGCGAAACAGGACTGTATATGATACAGTGGTGCTGATAGTTTTTTTAAAAATTGTGTGCGTCCTATGACACGGATTTGATTTTAATGCTTCCCCGAGACATTCGATGGGTTCCAATACACATTTCGTAATAAATTGTGTGTGTTTGTGGGTGTTTTTTAATTTATTATCTGGGAAAACGGGACGGAAATTTTTTTCTTTGATGAAACAACTAAAACCGTCTAACCCATACCTTGTACCCCCATCGCGTGTAATTTGTTTCTAAGAAAATATTAAGATATATTTACTGTTAACTTGGATAGGTGGGGGAAGAAATAAGAAAAACACCATGACGACATGCAATACCCCCTCCAAAAAAAAAAGAACAAACAAGGAGTGCGTCCCTAGGTGCATCCCTGGGACGCATGGATACGATTTTACTCCGTCAACTGTGTTTAGTAGGGACCACCAATTGATCAGTTTAGGCCATCTTGAATAAAATGGAAATAAATATTTCCGAACTTTGTTTATCAAAAATCTCGTAAAAAACAATTAAAAATCGTACAGGGTTGTTTCAAAGAAAAATAGTTAATTCAAAGATCAAATTATCCGTTTGGGAAAAATTACATCGTTATCTTAAAAAAATAAACAAACCTATCCGTATTACGTACGAAAGGGTAATTTTCAGGCCACAATTTAGACAGAAAAAAATAAATATTATTACCCTCTTACGGTTATGCGTCTATGTACAGATGGGTGTTACTTTTTTAGCCAAAATTTACTATTAAAATGAATAAAATCTTTAAAAACTTTAATATTAAAATTTACTATTAAAATGTATAAAAACTTGAAAAAATTTAATATTAAAATTTCGCAGTGAAATTGACGTTAAAAAAATGTCTTCGGTTTTAGTATTAATTCTTAAAATCGAAAATAAAATGAAAATTTGAATATTTTTTCTAAGAGAAAAACTGATAAAATAATCAATATATACTTTTTATTCTAATTGGTCGAAAAAGTTAAATAAAATATTTTTTTACGCTAAGAAAAACAAACTTTGGTTACTGAGAAGCGTCTCGTCTCTTTGTATGAAAACAAAACAAATATGTCAGTTTTGCTCTTCCGTATATTCTAAGAATCACACATTACTATTCAACAATAAAAATTACAAATTCTTTTAAAAATATTAATTATGCAAGTTTCATTGTGTTAAACATATGGGGGGTGGGGGTGGTGGTGGTGGTAAATTTCACAGGGTAAAATTGGTGGTACCTAGTGTTTAGATTTTTATGCATCAGGGACACTGGACGCGTACCCATCAGCAATTTTAACCTTCATTATATATGAATACTTTCTATTGATATTATTCTTTCATTCATGTCTGAATATCTAATATATAAAGGAGAGATTTTGGTATCTACGTGTCGACGTATAACTCCAAAATGGGAGGTCACTCAGATTTAAAATCTTGCATACACATTGATATCGTTCTAACTAAGAAGCACTCCAAATTTGGTTATTGATTTTTACTGATTAAGAGATATAATTAATTAATCAAACAAGAATCAAACGATTTTTCGAAAGCTATAGCATAGCATAGGTGCTGCTGCTGCTGCTTAGTGTATCAGCAGGAACTCGCCTGCTGGTTTTATCAGCAGAAAGAAAGAAACAAAGAAACAAAAAGAATATCAGCTTCCAGTCATTGAAAATGTTAGCGACAAACTTGAACTATGACTAAATTTTAACGTAAAATAAATTCGTTTTTTTAATTTTTTATTTCATAATCTTTCTAAATATTTATTTATATTTATCGTATGTTTTTGAAACTAACTTTTATTGTACAATGTACACTCACTTAAATTAAATTGTA
This sequence comes from Doryteuthis pealeii, assembly GCA_023376005.1. Taxonomy (NCBI): domain Eukaryota; kingdom Metazoa; phylum Mollusca; class Cephalopoda; order Myopsida; family Loliginidae; genus Doryteuthis; species Doryteuthis pealeii. Next base: position 40,513,043 of record CM042149.1, on the reverse strand, counting down.
GTCATGCACAAAAAATTGTTGAAAAATGAAAATTGTTTCAAAACACAAGTTTACGGTTACATTTTTTTAAAATAAGATTTTAAATGTCAATAAAATCAGTCACCAGTATAGGGTTGTATAAATGTAAATAGTAAAAAAAATGATAAAACGAGTCGTTTTGTATTTAATACTAATGGTTTTTAAAAAGTCTTAATAGTTTAGAGAACTAATGAAAACGTTTTAAAATGTAAGCAAAAATAGATATTGCATTCTTTTTATCGTTAAGAACTAGATTTGAATTGTCATGTACAAAAAATTAAAAGAAATAAATTACAATGTATTTCTAACTTATCAAGCAATTAAAAACTGAATTTAAAATTGTCCCCAAATACCATTATTATTTTCAAACTGGAGTTTCAGTGAAACTTTTCGTGAAAAGAAGAGAAAATAATTTTGCTCAATATATAATTTGTATGAGTCTTTATTAGGTACCACCAAACCATTTAGGCCATCTTGAATAAAACGGAAATAGATATTTCCGAACTTTGTTTATCAAAAATCTCGTAAAAAACAGATCGTACAGGGTTGTTACAAAGAAAAATAGTTAATTCAAAGATCAAATTATTCGATTGGGAAAAATTACATCGTTATCTTAAAAAATAAACAAACCTGCTCGTATTACATGCGAAAGGGTAATTTTCAGACCGTAATATAGACAGAAAAGTTACTAATTATTTCCCTTTTACAATTAACCAGTAAAAGTATGGAATGAAAACTTGAATATTTTTTCTAAGATAAAAACTGATAAAATAATCTATTATACTTACTTTTTATTTTAATTATTGAAAAAGTTAAATAAAATAATTTTTTCACGCTAACACTGTCAGCCTAACAGGAACAAACTTCGGTTACTTAGAAGCATCTCGTCTCTGTAAAACAAATATGTCAGCAATGCTCTTCCGTACATTCTAAGGATCACATATTACTATTCAACAATAAAAATTACAAATTCTTTTAAAAATATTAATCGAGCTCGTATCGGACCAATGTTTAGTTCACCTGAATTATAAAATTCATATTTTTAAATATCCGTGAAAAATTCGATTTTTTGACGCAGGAAAAAAAAATTAAATTTATTTCACGCAGAAAATAAAAATATTTGATCACACAAAAGATTGAAAATCTCTTAAAAATTAATTTCTTAAAAAAATTTTTTTTTTCTTTGACAGTTTAATAGAATATAGTACATACCAATTATAAAAGCAAAAAAAAAGTTTTCAAATATTAATATTATGACATTTTTTTGCACTTTTTATTTCCGATTTCATTAATTTTTCCTCAAAAAACTAGACCTCGTACATTCATAAAATTTCATTGATGTAGTTATTCAGACTCTTATCTTTATATATAAAAAAAAAAAAATTTTTTTTCTGACGCATCATTTTTTTTTATCTCATAAAATAAAATAGGGGGGGTTGATAGACCTCATAAAAAAATATTTCCCCTAATATATTTTAGAATAAAACTATTTTAGATGTATTTACATCAAATGGTAAACATTTATGGAAATTTTCGTGAAAATCAGATTATTAATTGATTTTTCATAGAATTTTTAAAAAATCCTTTTATCGTAACTTGTTTTTAGCTACGTTAAATTTCAGTTGATTTAACAGTGCAAAAATGAAAACATTGTTTTTCAATCATAATTTTCATTATTTCTGTATGCTGAAAAAATTTTTTAAAAATCATCAGGAGTTTATTTTATGTTTTTTCTTTAAAATGGAAAAAAAATTTTCAAGAAAATATTAAATTTTCTGTAAGTTTCATTGTGTTAAATATAGGGGGGGGGGGTAAATTTCACAGGGTCAAATTGGTAGTACCTAGTCTTTATCAATTGAATTATTTTTTATAGCGAGTTAGAAAAAAAAAAAATTTTGTTTCGGACAGCAAAAGTATGTTTTAACAAAAAATCAAATCTTATTCATATCGCAATCTTTTTATTCCTGTCTTAAAAATATTCATTTAGTTAGAAATGAAATGAAATAATCTACCTTACAAATATTTATTTGGTAAGAAAGAGCGAAGTAAAAAACAATAATAAGCGAAATAAATAACAATAATAAAGTTTATTATTCAATAATAATTATTGTTAAGACCTTAATTTATCATAAATAAATTTATTTCGGCTACTTTCACCTCTTCAAGTCTGATTTCATAATGGACAAGAATTACATCTTTAAATGTTTTTCTCCTCTGGACGATTTTGTTTTAAAATTATCTTTCAGTGTCTATTTATTTATGATAAATTAAGGTTTTCAGATATTTATCTGTAATATATGTAAAAATATGCACACTGATATTTATATGTATATATACGCAAAATCTTCTTTTTTTTTTTAATGTACGTTTGAGTTTTCAATTTTGCTTGAATCCTACCACGGAAATACTTGATGCTACACACACACACACACACACACACACAAACACACACACACACACACACACACACACACACATATATATATATAGGATGATTGCTGTCGCATGAAACCAAAATGGTCGTGACTGATCCTTTGTCACCAAATAAATAGATATGTAAAAATATATATATATATATATATATATATATATATATATATATATAATAAAATAAATAAAAAATTAT
>CM042149.1:40460399-40502899 GCA_023376005.1 Doryteuthis pealeii | reverse complement strand
AATGGGATGAATAATGAACAGTAATGCATTTCAATGATTAATATTTTGGACCATATTACCTTAAGGCACCCCTTTTTGATCTTGATTAAGAAAGGACATGTTTTTCATTTACACCGTCAATATCCAGTTGTTTGTTAGGGGTTGGGGTTAGGGTTTAGTTTTATAATTAAAAAAAAATCAAAAAATTGTCTGTTAAAACAACCGGATATTGACAGTGTAAATGAAAAACATGTCCTTTCTTAATCGAGATCAAAAAGGGTTGCCTAAGGTCATATTGTCCTTTTTTTTTTTTATAAATAATATTTTTCTTTGGCGTGAAGTTATTAACATAAGCATATCTAAAGCTTGTACCTCAAATTTTAGCTCACAACAGAAGGCCAAAAAATCAACCAAATGACAGCTTGTAACTTGGGGTTCTTGTAAGTCAAGGTACCCCTGTATGTTGGTTAGTTTTTATAGCGTGTTAAAATAACCACAAAAAAACTGGGGCTTATTCATACTCAAGGCATATAAGAATTGATTTATCAGCCAAAATTTGAGGGTCAAGCTACACACACATATTTGACCTATAGAAAATTCAATATAGAAGGCAAATATTTTAAATAATTTATGCAACAAAAAAGTTTTTTTAAGCAATGAGCATTATACAGATTTAAAACGATTCACTCAACTTTTGTCATATACTTCCAAAAATAAATAAAATTCAAATAACACCCTGCAATGTCTATGTAGAGACTCCATGTTACTATGTTGAAGTGTGTGTGTATCTGTTTTAGGATGAGAGCCAACTGATTTTTATGTGGATACTGGCTTGACCTCAGACACCAATATAGATACAAAGTCATCTGAGGTCACTGGATGAAATCAGATAGCAAAATATGCTAGTTCTGTCCAAACAGTGTGAAGCAGAGAATTAGATGTAAAATACAAAAATGGTTTTTAACTTTATAGATGGTGGTTGCATTTCATATGGCACTAATACTCTTGGGTAAGGTATGAATCCAACTATTCTCCTTCCAACTATGAATAAATAGTAGGGTGGACTAGGCTCTTCAATCTTAGTACAGCAACCAGTCTAGGAGAAGGAAAACTCTGAATTCAAACCTGGTAAACTCCGCTTAAAAATTGGCTTGTGTCACATCCTGCTGCTACAGAGGGGTTGGTAAATATATATATATATATATATATATATATATATATATATATAATGGTGGTAGAGACATCAGATCCATATTATTCACATGGCCAGCTCTATGTTGGATGTTCACGAGTAGTTGATGCAAAACAACTCTAGATGGTTAGTAGGTTGTTTGGTTTTATGGCATATCAACCCTTGTGGGTTATTTAATACCAAATCTTTTTGGGGGAGTATGTATGATTTGTAAGGGAATAGCTTAAGTATTTTATTTATCAAATATGATGGTTGGTTGGATTTTACGGCATGTCAACCCTTGTTGGGCTATTCCATGCCGAAGCTGCTTTGTTCCATTCATTCTTGTTAGGTATTCATTTTTTTTTTAAACTCAAATTTTTAAAAAACAGATTTAACTCTAACAGGTACTAATATTCTGAGTCAGAGTGGACCTGGGAGTAATGGCAATGAATCACATCACTGGATGCAGTTTAACATCATACCCAGGACACAAATAATATCTATTAATAATGGTGATTCAGTCTCTAGTAGTCTGTAACTAAAACTACGTCACTGCTTACTATGAGAGAGTTCTGGGATATTATTACAACCGTAATAAAGACGTAATAAGTACAGCATCTTGCTCTATAGACAAGTGAGCTAAAACCAAAAGAAATATACTGGCACAGAGTGCCAAAGTTGTTGATCCCTTATCCCTTTATGACCTCATCACTGTCAAATCAATGTATAGTAATTTAGGGTTTTTTGTTGTTGTTTTTTTAATATGTAATTAAAAACAACCTTAATACCCAAACCCCTAAACCAAATTCGCAAAGATGTTCATTCATACACTGTAGTTAAACTGTCAGGGATCACCAAATAAGTTTCCGTTTTAATTTTGAGGCTGATTTGCAAGTTTAACCTGAATTCTGGTCACACAGACCATACTGGGTGACTAAAAACGAAAATGAATGGCCTCAGGGCAAACTTGAATGCTTATCTCCTAATATTGTTTCCTCAAGGATTTTTTACAATAGCAAAGATGTACCAGAGAGACCCTTGATCCTGTTTACTAATTTCTCTAGTTGGAAAAAATTAATATAAGTTACATCTTTGGTAATTAAATGCATTTACAATTGTGGCCGGGTTAGCTCAGTCAGTAGAGCATTCGGCTAGAAACCACAAGGTTCCTAGTTCGATACCGGCCCTCAACAACTCATAGTATGAGTAGCACATGGATCTGTGTGGTAAAGTAAAGAGCTGATGGTAGGTGTGGCACACCACCACAGATGCAAAAAAAATCTCCTTGGTCTAGCGCTAGTGATAAGGGGATAGACTCCCTCACTGATTGGCTGATACCGACTTTAGGCCACCCCGACGACTTTACTTTTTTACTTTACAATTGCAGGAAAAAAGCACAGATGGATCACTTGCTCCAAGCAAATCTGTATCTAATAAAGACAATGCAGAAAGAAATGTTTTGCAAGGAATTGTCCTTTTTCTTCAAGTATTTTTTACAATAGCAAATATGTAGCAGTCTCCCTAGTCTAGCACTAGCAAAAAGTGGATTGACTCCCTTGCTGTCTGGCTGATACCGACAAAAGGCCACTCTGCCAACTTTTTACTACAATACCACAAGTTCAGTGCTTTAACCCCTTGGCCTCCCTCTGTATCATTCATACTAAAAACTGTGAAGATAAACAATTCAAAGACTGAAGTTTTTTTTTCTTTTATCTTTTTAAATAATGCAATTATCTGAAAATTCAATTTTTTTTATTTTTCTTATTTTCTTTGTCTTGTGCCCACGCAAATATTGGAGCAGTTTAGCCCAGCCCATTTTATCGCTGCTCTCTGGCAGAAGGGGATTTCGATAAGAAAGAAGAGTGAAGTGCTTCTGTTGATATTTGCTCTCACCAAGGAGTTATTGATTATTAGATGGTACCGTATCTATCCATTACTGCACCCCCCTCAATATCCTCTCTACACTACCACTTTTTCAACCAGTCAGTTCTGCTGTGTGGTCAGACTTGGTTCTTATAGATTGACCAGCTGCAGCTATCTTGCTGCAGAGTCAGCACTCTTGGGGGCAGGGAAATGGTTTGGGATGTCAGAAGACTTGGGGTATTTTGGCCCATTCGGTATTCCATAGATTTTCTATTATGACAAAATCATTGATCAGATTCCCAGTTCTGTATAACAATAGTTTTCAAAAAAATTGATTGAAGAATGTTATAAGTATAAATTGTTAAAACTGTTTGCTTTTTGCTTCGACATTTTACTCTTTCACTTAAGCTTGCTAATTACAACTAATCATGAAAAAAAAGTTCCCAGATTTTAACTCTTTGAACCCATAAGCCTGACATTTCAGGCTGAGTACTATTTTGGAGAAACATTTGAAAAATGAGTCACAAAAAATGATTAACCCAAAACAATTAAACAGAAAAATGGAAAAAAATCAAGTTTTAAAATTTTGGGGCCAGTTTAGCTCAGTTGGTAGAGCACCTGCCTAGGAATCTCAAGGTTCTTGGTTCGATACCAGTCCCTGCCAACTTAGTGTATGAGTAGCACAGATTGGGTAATCTGATCTGTCCGGTAAGGTGGGGAGGTGACGGTAACCACCTCAACAAAAACAATCTCCCTGGTTTAGCGCTAGCAAAAAGGAGATAGACCCCCTCTCTGTCCAGCTGATACTGACAATATTTTGTAATCCCAGGAAAGACATACATTTTTATTGTTTTCTTTTGTTTAATGGCATATCAACCCTTTTTTGGGTCATTTAATACCGAATCAAGTCATTTTGATATCAGGTTGCTTACAGTATCTACTGTTGCTTAAATGGTCACTGTTCTGCCACCATTACCATTCACATCCATATTTTCTATTACAAACACACCCCTATTCACACTTACATTAACACATGTTCATACCGTATACATACGCACATACCTACCTATTCTCATACAGGTTATGACCCCTTTTTGACGTCCCCATTCTTCTGGCCCATTTCTGCAAATTGTTTCGGTGATTGACTTGTTTCCGTGACCTGTGTAATTGGGTCAGACATGTGGCTGTACACATGCACAAGTCATGTAAACACTTGGTCCCTTTGCCGTGTCTTTGGAACAATTGAAAATATCTTCAACAATTGTCACACAGAAAAGACACATCTCTGATCTCTGGAGAACTGAACACTTTTTTTTATCCATTCCTCTTTACAGTCTGTTAAGAACTCTGAACTTTTTTTCCCTTTGTATCATTTTGTAAACTTGTTCGTTTGTGTTCATCAATATATATATTTATCATTCTTGTTCATTCTATCGTCTTCAGTTTTTCCTTCATCGTTGCCTTATTTAATCATTTACTCTTTTCTAAGACTGTCTTGGTTAAGCTATCTGTTAAGTTATGCAGTCTAACAATACAGAATAGTCACCCATCTAAGTATTGAACAGGCTCATTTAATTCCATAAACCCTTTCATGCTTGCATTCATTCACAACAAGAATAAGCGTAAAATCATTGAAGCTAGCGAAATCTCATTCTCAGACACCATTGTAAAGAAACCATGATTTCTTAAAATTTCCCCATTTTTAGCAAAAGAAATGCTAAAAGATTTTAACATCCAATATTGCTTTTATTATGATGCTGTTTTGATTTCCTTTCCTGTTAGAAGTCCGTAGCAGACAACGATGACATCACTCCATGTCTACAACAGTTGTGGACCCTCTGGTGGCTAGTTAGTGCAATTCTACACTTGCAGATGTGGTCACACACATTGCAAGGGAAATTCCTATCTGCATTTGGTGGTTCATGATGACGAAGATGTCGTCGCTCTGCAGCCCTGTTAATCTCGATATTGAGTCGCTGTGCGGCATGCGTCTTGCCAACCCTGTCTGTTGGAGGCCAGATCTTCCATGCTTCAAGGTGTGATGGTGCCTTTCTTCAGTATTGTCTTAATATCGTCTTTGAACTGCTTTTGAGGGACCCCTGTCCTCTGTGAGTTCACTGTAAAGTATCTTATGGGGGAGTTTGCAGGCTTGTGGATGGTTTGACTCAACCATCAAAAACAAATATACACAAAAAAATTCTTATTTCATTCATAATTTTATCATAATAATGAAATTTATGGTGTACAGTGCTCAGGTGCACCACAACTCATCAAAGTCTCATGTCTAGTACACAGAATAATGTATTAGTGTTAGGAACATGAACAGCATACAGTAATAATATATATGTATGTGTGTGCATGGGAGTATCAGGTATAGTGTTGGTGGACTACAGGAAGCATGGAAGCTTTGATAGATGCAGTGTTTCGGCAGCCCACAACGGATGCAGGCATCTTATTCCATGCCTCGGCAACTTTGAGTGTGAAAAAATGTTTCTGAAAGTCATGTGAGCTATGCTGTTTTCTGACTTTGTAGGCATGCCCACATGTGTTAGAAACATGGAGATCAAAAAGGTGCTCAAAGTTGCTGTTGTTAAGATGATTAATGACCTTATGAGCATTTACCAGGTCAACTGCCAGATGGCTGAGTTTCAACGAATCCATTCCCAGGGCAGCAAGACATTCAGAATATGGCAGATGCCTGATGGAGGGTATTCATTTGGTTGCACGTCTCTCTACAGTTTCTATAAATTATTAGACAAACTTTAGTTTTACATGCTTTAAATTAATTACACACAATTTAGATTTATTTCAAACAATCAAATTATTTAAATTTAGGTTTGGTAGTTGGTTTTATTTCAATATGTCTTAATATTTCAAGAATTTGAAAGATATCCCCCAGGCATACAACAGAATGGACAAATCCTAGCAAAAAGCAATCAGCTACAGACTCTCAGAAATCTTCTGACGAAGAGATCTTTATCTTGAAATATTAAGAATAAATCAAAGGTAAATGAACAACATCATAGTTACCTCATTTTTCTTTACACTTGCATTGTGATAGCCTTCAAAACCAACCACCAAATCAATATAAACACAATGTTTCAATGCCCATTACAAAATGTTCGGACCATATTACCTTTAGGCACCCCTTTTGATCTCGATTAAGAAAGGACATGTTTTTCATTTACACCGTCAATATCTGGTTGTTTGTTAGGGGTTAGGGTTAGGGGTTAGTTTTATAATTTAAAAAAAACTCTAAAAATCGTCTGTTAAATGAAAAATATGTCCTTTCTTAATCGAGATCAAAAAGGGGTGCCTAAAGGTCATATGGTCCAAATGTTCTTAATTCATTAAGGCTAAACCCTTAAAACTTAACTGGTGCACCCAAAATTTAAAATAATCTAATGATTGTAGAGGTCACAAAAACTGACCTGTCGGATGCTATTAGTGTGTTTATAGATAAAACAGTTTGGCTGTGGAATTGAATCCCGCAGGTATTAAATTTATTTATTACATGACATCTAAATGAAATAAAGTCAGCCATATGAGATAAGTTAGTAGATATTAATGTTTATTGGTATTTCCAGATGTCTACTTAACCTTGATTAATATGTTCCTCTTGGGAAGAACCAATGTCTGTTGTGTATTTATATAATCGATCTCTGACTTTTCTTGCTGTGTAAACAATCCATTCTGGGACCTAAAATACCTGGGTCACTGATTGCAATATATATATATATATATATATATATATATATATATATATATGTGTGTGTGTGTAGTATCCAATTGAATTAATCTGCAATTGTAGACATAGGTTGGGTCGGTCACTAGAATATTATTAAAATTACAATATTAAATTTAACTAAATAAATTAAATTTTTTTTCCTTAAATAGTTATTAATTTTAAACAGGATAAATACTGAAAAAAACAATGAAAAAATATAAATTAGTAATATTCAACCCCTAAAATATAATTAGAATTAAATTTTAACTGTTTTTACTAGCTATTATTTATAATTAGAATTAAATTAATAACAATACAGAAATGAGAACTAAGGAATAAATACACAAATAGAATAATCTGCACATGAAAATTGAGAGAAAAATATCAACTAATGTAGTGTTCAACCATTATTATCTGAAAAAAAAAATGTATCTGAGTTTAAAGAATTACTTCAACTTAGTTAAGTGTAGGGTAGAGTCCTGATGAAATCATTTGGATTGAAACCATAGTAGACCCTTAACTCTTTTCCTCTACTAATATTGTATATAGTCATCCACAGACACCGTGTTTTGATGTTTCACATCTCTTCAGTGTGACTAGACTTAGCAACTACTTCTATCTGGGAGTGAAATACTACTGATTTTTCATCAATCCAATTCCTTAAACTGTCGGCCGTCAGAAGCTACCGGTAAGAAGGAGAATTTAACTGATAAATACGTACATAGGTATATATGTTACAGTCACTAGAGAGCTCAAATCTGTAAATAACAGAGAGCCTTGCTAACGGTGAAAGTCAGTTAAAGTCCCTTCCAGAAAGCTCTACTGGGTTTTGGGACGATATATATATATTCATCTGGACACCGCATGCATTAAGACCTAAGTCTTACATTATAATATTCCATTGCGTAAGCATGCTTCACATTATATAAATGCTGAACAAACTACCATTTTAAAATGTTAACATTTTTGACCGTCTGAAGATTGCATGATATGCATGAAACTGCAGTTATGGAATATTAATACCATAATATTTTATCTATGATTTTAAAACTGCTCTGCTATTTTAGCATTGAACACCTTCATATGCTAAAACTTTTCACATTCATTCTCTCTTATATTATATTATATTGGCAATTCCATATCAAATCAAGAAAAAAGTAAAATTGTCACCCACCCTTTTAATTTTTCTGAAAATTTGTACAGTTGTGGATTGTGTTAAAGTTAGACATTCCCCAAAATTTGAGCTTATGTCGATTTTTAGCTCTTCTAATTTGATGGGGTTCGCAATATGGTTAAAAAATGCAACACCAAAATTTACAAATTTACCCAGCCAACTACATAAATATTGACTACCCTACCCCATTTTATCTCATCTCTTCTCCCTCCACTCTCAAAGAATCAACATTCCTATCCACACCCACCATAAAAACTGACGGCCTAATTTTGTGCCACCTAATACCATCATCTTTCCATGCAATAAATCAAAAACTCTCTCCTAACCAAGAATTTTAACCCACTTCTCCGTTCCCAACAAGCACATAGCAACCTCCTCATCTTATCTTCCCATACAAACTACTATCTTCTGATCTCTCCCCCTCCACTTTATATGATAGTTATTCTCTATTCAACCAAATCCTCTCTTCCCTTCCCCTCAATTTCACCACAAACTCACTTTCTCTTCTATAAATACAAATGTACGTATTTGTTTTGAATAAAGTTAGACTGATGAAGTTCCTTGTGTAAAGAAGAACAAAATATTTCTCTCCTACTTCTACTTGTTTGAGTCATTATTTTTTGTCCACTTTTCCTTTTACCTTTACTCATATATATATATATATATATATATATATATATATATATACACATATGGGTAATTCCATGTCAAATCATCCAGACAATGTTAGCCACCCCTTTCAATTTTTCTGAAATTTTGTACAGGTGTGGACTATGTTAAGGTTAGACATTCCCCAAAATTTGAGTTTCCAATTCCAAAAAGTTTTTTCTATGATTTATTTCACATATTTTTGGAATTGGAAGGGGGTGGGTGACAATTTTACTTTTTTCTGGATGATTTGACATGGAATTACCCATCTCCTTCTGGGCTGACTTCTTCTTTTGGTGGGCTGATTTCTTTCTTCTTTTGGTCTGGGTCGTCTATGCTTGTTATAAACAAGCAAGTCTTGGTTTGTTTCATAAGACGTCTATTCTTTATTACAAAAACCCATAAGCCCAAAAGGGTTTTCTACTGCAGTGAGAAGCTGGTATGTTGGGAGCGAAGGACCCCTACGTCTGCTTTCCTCACCTAACGGCCAGCATCTGACTAACTCTTATTTGTGTTCTCACGCCTTCCTTTAGACAATCAGCATTCAGGTTAGGGATGGTTAACTGCTGTCAATAACTTTTTTTCAATGGTTAATGGTCATTTTCCATTTACCACCCCCTTATTTGAATTTTAACTACACTTACATACATAATTCATAGGCTACCCACAAATTATGTAATAAAAGAATAGTATTATTTGGATTATTGTCCTCATTTTTATTGTTATCTGTACAACGTTTTGGCCGATGTGCCCTCCAGCCTTCTTCAAGTATTTCTTGTTAGACTCTGGAGCCTTCTCGAACTCGGGAACCTTCCAAGTCCAAAAAGAAGGTTCTTGAGTCTGAGAAGGCTCCCGAGTCCAACAAGAAATATCTGAAGAAGGCCGGAGGGCACATAGACCGAAACGTTGTACAGATAACAATAAAGATGAGGACAGTAGTCCGAATAATCCAAATAATACTAATTATCAAGCCTCATCTCAAAAATTCAGAGAAAAAGAATACTTGTAGTCTAAAGAAAGAAAAATATTATAATGATTATTTAATTTCAATGGTATATTAGTTTTACCACCCCGTTAATTGAATTCTAACTACATTTACATACATAATTCGTAGGCTACCCATGAATTATATAACAAAAGAATACTTGTATTCTAAAGAAAGAAAAATATTGTAATGATTATTTAAGTTCAATGGTATATTAGTTTAAAACGTTTATCAATGTTTTTATCATCTGAAAATTTACTTGAACAATGAATTTGTTGATCTTTTCATTGCATTTAATATTGTTCCTTTAAAAATGTTAATATGTAATTTTCTGTAATCTTTTAAGTAGCAGATGATCTTTGCAGGAGGCAACTTTTCATGAAAAGAGAATCAATACAAAAAATAATGAAATAAATTTAAATTATTGATTGCTTGGCAAAATGCTAATTTTATTTTTGAAATTTAAAAAAATGAAAAAAAGAAAAAAAGTATTTTTTTTTTCTATTTCAATTTCAAGGTAGAATAACTTTTTATTACAAATAATTATAAATTGAAAAAGGTTGAAAATGAATGTAATATACTGTTAAAAATAAATGGTATCATAATCTTGTTGGATTTCACTCAAAGGGAAGCTGATAAGTAATTTTAAAAGCATTATATGTTCATCAGTTTATCAATATGTTGGATGGTTGGTTGGTTGATTGATTTTTATGGCATGTCAACCCTTGTTGGGTTATTTTATGCTGAAAACGTTTTATTTTATTCATTCTTGTTGGATACCCAACTTTTTTAAAACTCAATTTTAAAAATCTATTTAACTCCTAGATGGGACCCTAACTAATATTGCCATTCCAGGTCAGGGTGGGCCTAGGAGTAATGATGATGAAGCGGTACTCCACACTCCCCAGAGCTCCAGAATTGGAACCTCACCACTAGATGCAGTTTAACATCATACACAGAGTACTAAGACACTCAGTCATTGCCTTCTAGCACTTATATGATAAAAAGGGTTAGGTATTTGCCATAAGAGCAATATGATCGGGACAGGTGCTAGGGCTTGATGTGATCAGCCGATTGATCAGAAGGGGCCTCTGTCTAGACCACCTGTCTAGCCTCAGTAAGGTCCAAAGTGGAATGTTGCATGTCATGGACTGCTCAGTCAATAGATTCTGTCCTGAAGCATTACGGGTCACCACACACAACCTCATCATCATGTCGCACAATTAGCACGGATATCCATGACAATCTCTCGCCACCCTTCTCTATCATACATTGTCCCTGGGAGGTCCTCTGCGCAGCATTCAGTATCCTCACAAAGCTGGTAAATGTAGGTCCTTGCTGGGTGGCCCACACTAGCATGTCCATGTGTTGGCTTCCACAGGAAAATATCACTTATGAGTTCGTTCTTGCTTCTCTAGCAGTGTCCAGCATGTCTTGTCCTTCTTACTCAGATGGTTTGTGAGAAGGGGGAGGGCAGGTGGCCGTACAGCAGCTTCCTTGTCAGGTATTGTTTTCATGACTTGTTCAAAACCACATGCAGCATTCTTGTGCAGCTCCCATTTAATTTCTTCTCCTGCTGTCTAGTCAGGGTCGAAGTGGTGCAGCCATACAGCAGCATTGATGCGACCACAGCTTGGAAGAATTGTCTTTTTATTTGTCAGTGAGATCGAATTTCCATATGATTGATAATCTGTTTATAGCCGACCATACCTTCCCTATTCATGCATTAACATTGCTTTCTGTGGATGAGATATTACTACCTAAGTATGTGAATTGTTCAATTGGCTTTAGAGGTTTACTGTCGAGTGTGGAGATGTTTCTTTTCTTTTTAAAACACATGAACTCAGTTTTATCGGAGTTCACATAGAGACTGATGTTCTTTGCTGCCTTCTCCAGGCTATGTAGTAGTGACTCTGCCAGTTCTGGTGTATTTTCAAGAAGTGCTAGGTCATCAGCATAGTCTGCATCTGTGATAGTGTGTGGGATATCGCCTGCTTCTTGCATTTTTGAGTGTGAGGCCTTTTTCTTTTATGGTATCTAATGATGTTTGGAGTACGTAGTCTAATCATATTATAAATACTAGTAAAACAAAACCGCCCTTCGGGCAGTGTAAAAATATACTTTAAAAAAATATAGCCTGAGGGGAGTGGGAGTATCCAAGTAAAATTAATAAATCAATTAAAGTAATAAAAACAACAATGCCAAAATATTTAAAAAAAATTCTTCCTTTTATTTTAATAGATAAATCTGTAGAGAGAAGATGATAAAAAAATATTTTATTTTGATAAATAAAACAATGAATGATAATAAAAAAAAACACTCTTCCTTTTTATCGTAATAAAATTTATTAAAATAAAAGGAAGGGTATTTAAAAAAAAATTATAATTCAGTGTTTTATTTATTAAATAGATAATACACTACACTGAATAATAAAAATACAGTTTTTAAACAAAATTTATCTTTTCCAGCGTAAAAGATGTAAACAAAAAAATAAGTTGGTAGGTTTACGTTTTTTCAAAGTTAAAAAAAAAAAAAAAAGGTGTTACAGTTACATTAATAAAACTTTGCAAATCCAAAATTAAAATATATTGAGCAAAAGTTATAAATAAATTTCTTTAATTGATCAGTAAAAAAACCAAAAAACAACAAAAAAACAAAAATAAACAAAGAATAAACGGCGGGTCTGAACCTTTGGACCCCGCCCCCTCTAAAATTTTCGTTTTTAATTTTTTTTTTTCAACGGATTATTATTGATTGCACACCAGTCTATCCGATTGGAAAAAATTTTTAAAAAAAAGTTATTTATTTTTCGAGTTTTATTGATTGCACACCAATCTATCAGATTGTAAAAAAAAATTCTTAAAAGTTCTTTATTTTTTGAGTTTTCAAGGGTGCTTATTTCCCCGTATAAGTTTATAGTAAATCAAACCCCCATATCGGAACCGCTCGAACTGAACTTGCGCTAAGGTATCAAAGTTAGAGTGACCAGAAAAAACAGAACCGAAATTATTTATTTATTTTCCCATTAAACTAACCTTAAACTCCAACACCAACCCCAACCTCTAGCCCTACCCCCCAACCCCCCCTAGTTAAAATTAAGTTTTATTACAAAATTTGTGGGTTCTGTTTTTTCTGTGTCACCTTAATTTTGACACCTTAGTGCAAATTCAGCCCAACTGTTAAGATAGAGCAGTTCCGATATGGGGGTTCGATTTACTATAAACTTATACGGGGAAATGAGCACCCATGAAAACTCAATAAATAAATAACTTTTTAGAATTTTTTTACAATCTGATAGATTGGTGTGTATACGATAATAATCCATTGAAGAAAAAGAAAAAAAATTACAAAGAAAAATTTTTTTTAAGCGGTTCCGATATGGGGGTTCGATTTACGATAGACTTATACGGGGAACTGAGCATCCGTCTACGTCCATGTCACATTTTAGAAGTCAAATCCGAAAGAAATATATCTCCGCAAATAACTTATTTTCCTTCCTTAAATAAAATAAAACTTTTGATAAATCTAAACTGAAAGAATTGAAGAATAAATTAAATAACAAACTCACATGACAATAACATTTTTTTAAATCAATTACTTACCTAAAATGCATCAACTGAGTTCTTGAAAACAATGTTTTGTTTTGAAAATATCTTTGTTAAATTACTTAATTCTCCAAAATTTTATTAAAATTGAACAAATGTTAGTTTAAAAATTCATCAACAACTTGAAATCACTATTTTCCATAAATACATTTCCATAAATTGCTTTCAAACGTCAACAAACATTTAGTTTTGTTAGTCAAGTGTAATGAAATATATTAACAGGTACATAAAAATAGAGGGGTCATTTTTTGTTTTTCACCGGTTTAAAGAAAAAAAAAATAAACCGTCGATATGCGAAGAAAAAAGTTTTAAAAATAAATATTTTTACACAATTCTACAAATTGTATTTTAATTGAATGAATGAGTAAAAAAAATACTTTTTTTTATCTTATATAACTTAATAGCTTAAAAGTTTATGTTTTCTTTACTGTAAATTTTGTCCGTATCTGTTTCTGTTAGCAGATACGGACAAAATCTCACAGAAAAAATTTAAGGTAACATATGAATAAGTGACTCTATTTTATTTATAGATAAATTTCTTGCAAAACTTTATAAATTAGATAATTATAGATACAAATCAAAATCAAAATAACTATGTAAAAATGTATATAACTAAACATGCATTTATTGAAAGATTTGTTAAAAATTGCCTAGACTTTCGGATGTTACAACGCCAACTTCATAGTGTATATAAATCAATGTCCTTATTTAAATTTTATGTGTAAGCTATATTGATTATAAATTAGGTTCTCATTGATAAATGCTTTAGATTATTGTGGAATCTGTGATGTAAGCCGTGACGTAGTTTCGGCTTCAGACAGAAATGCAATCTATCTCCATTATATATAGAGATATATGGTGCTAATGTATCTCCTTGTAGAACTCCAGTGGCTATGTCAAAGAAATCTGTGTTGCCATCAGGTGAGTGTACCATTGCTTAAGTGTCTTTGTAGAGCATCATTATAGCGGTAACCGTTTCGTTGGGGAGACCGTATGCTAGTAGTATTTGTTCCATTTTCCCTCTGTGTATGGAATCAAATGCCTTGGAAAAATCTACGAATAGCAGCATTGCTTATAGATTTTTTGCCTGAACCCCTTCTATGATCCGATGAATAGTAAGGATCTGAGATGTGGATCGATTTCTGTGGAATCCGTTTTGGTTTTATTTTAGGATTTTCTCTATATCAGGGTCAGATAGGATTAAGAAGAAGGGTATTATATATCAGGAATAGTAGTAAGAATTATGTCCCTTTACTTCTTAGCAATTCCAAGGTCTCCCTTTTTGGGGAATGGGAGGATGCAGCTTTTTGTCCATTTATCTATTTTGTCTATATCTGCATTGCATAGCCTAAGCAGTATGTCGTTGAACTTTCTTATCTTCCATACCTTTCATCAAGACCTGCAGCTTTTCTACCTTTTAGTTTCCTTAGGACTTCGTTGAGTTCTGTTGTGAAATCTCCTAGTTTGATGTCTAGTTGGTTATCTATGATTTTTGGGTATTATTTTCTATGATTTTAGGGGGGTTTCCCAGTAGTTTCTGGAAGTGGTCTTTCCACTTCTGAAGTCTATCTTTTTGGCTGGTTGCCTTTAACTTTTATATAGAGATACTTTTCCTACCACTAGTTTCATTTACTGTTTGCCATGCTAATCATGACTGCCTGTCTTCCACTGATTGTCCTAGTTTATCTATTTGTTTTTGTATGCATTCAATTTGTTCTTTTTTGTATGTTTTGGTTAGTTCTATCTGGGCTTTCTTAAGGTTGTGTGTATTGGTGTTAGTTGGGTTTGTTTTATTATGTTGGGCTGCTTTTTTTAATATCGTTTCTCTTTTCTCTAACTGCTTCTGTCTCCCAGGGAACAGTGTTTGGCTCTTAGTTTGGTCGGTACGCACTCAGCTGCAGCTTCTAGGTGGGCACTGACAAAGTTTTCATATTCCGCGTTTGGAGTGAGCCTTTCAGAAGTCTCCTAGAGGAGATCGAATTTATTTCTTACTGCTACAGAATAGCGATTGCGTATATTGCTGTTAGCAAATGAGGACCAATCGTATCATACAGATTTACTGGTTTGCCGTTTGTTTCTAGATAGGCTTAGGCATAATTTTGGTGTTACTATTCTGTGATCAGAGGATACTCCTTCAAAAGAGGAGTATGCTTTACACTTCATTAACAGATGGCTATATTGGAGGGGGGGGATTTTACCCCTCTGCAGAGGTGCAGTCAGGGTATTCTACAGGCCAAGCTGGCAGGGCGGATATTATTGATAGAAAAGAAGGTGCAGTTATAATTGTCATGTCGTGCTAAAATTAGTTAATTAGGATTAATGCGTTTGACTTTCATTTTTGAGCGGACATTATGACACGATCAAAATAATAGTCATCACTATGTTAAGACAGGGACATAATTACACTGTTTTTGACATAGGTGTTATTTTCTGTAGATATTCCCTTGTTTGGTTTAATTGTCGAATACAGAGTTTCTCAACAGGGAGCCATGAGGTTTTTGGTGTGGGGGCACAAAGCCAAATTTGAACAATAGGAGGTCACAAGGGGCCAAAAGAGCAGCAGAAAATTTAAGACCCACAAAATATATATATGGAGTATTTTGTAATTAATAATTATTATTTAAAATAAACTTATTATTTAATTATAGGGTCGGTTTAGCTCAGTCGGTAGAGCATCTGACTAGGAACCACAAGGTTCCTGGTTCAATACCGGCCCTCACCAACTTAGTGTATGAGAAGCACAGGGATCTGTATGGTAAAGTGAGGAGCTGATGATAGGTGTGGTGCTCTGCTTCAGATGCCAAAAAAATCTCCTTGGTCTAGCACTAGTGAAAAAGGGATAGACTCCCTTGATGTTTGACTGATACTGACTTTAGGCCATCCCCAACAACTTTACTTAGTTATTATTTAATTAAAATGTTAAATAAATCTAAGCAATTTTGTTAACAGAGATATTTCTTCATTGTATATTTTTTAATCTGATCTATGCAAAGTATTAAGTTGACGGACGGAGTTCAAGGGAGGAGTTAAAAACTCAAGATTGACCTTGTGTCACATCCTGCCACATGGTCAATTCTTGGTAATTTTCACCTTTAGTTGTGAAAATTCCTAGCAAATAAGGCAATTAGAGTAACCTCAATTGACTTTCACTTTGAAACAAGCCAGTAGCTATTTTGAAAGTCTCTGTGCGAAATAAACAAATCTTAGAAACTTTTTGAAAACAATACAACTGCATGCTTTAACACAAAAATATCATAAAATGTGTTCTTAATAACAAGTTCATTTCAGATAATGTGCACACACAGTTTTATGCTAGGAATTTAGCCAAAAGGTGAAAATTACCCAATTCTTTAAGCAGAATTTAACTGGTTTGAATTTAGATTTTACCCTTCTACTAGACTGATTGACTAACCAGGGTTAAAGAACCCAGTCTTCCCTACAATTTAACCATAGCTGAAGGGGGAATAATTGGATTTGTAACTTTCCCAAGCTTATAAGTGCTATGTGAAATGCAAACAACCACATCCAGGATTTGAACTCGTTTTGCTGTGTCCATTTTTTCTGATGGTAACCATTACACGATATGCCTCCAACACAGATGCTATTTGTGTTCTACTTTTGCACTAATACAGTTGGGAAATGTAAGAATCCCTCTTTTCTCAATCTAGGAGGAGGAGGAGGAGGAGGAGCTCTTAAAGTAATTTTGAATAATGAGAAGACAGCTCCTTTAGATTTCCTTCTCCTAGACCTGTGACCATACCAAGGTTAAGAGCTCAGTCTGCCCTACTATTTACCAATAGATGGAGGGTGGAAAATAATTGGATTCATACCTTTCCCAAGGATATTAACACTATGGGAAATGCAAACAGCTGTGTCCAGGATTTGAACTTGTCTTTCCATGTCCATTTCCTCCTCTACACTTTACTTATTTTATATCTGAGGAGAAGGGCATAAGATGTGTTTGTAAAATGGCAAAGATAGTATTGGAAAAATTATAGTTAAATTATCTGCCCCTGGCATCAGAGGGTGAATTGCCAATATACAATATTGGCGCTGAAATTAAATTTCTTGACGAAAGTCACTTATTGAGTGGGGCAGTCAACCAATGAGACGCGATTTTCAAGCACTTCCTTCAATCAAGTGGTGTCATCCAGCACTACCTTACCTTCACCCTCAGCAAGATAAGTCTGGCTAGCAAATACCACAAGTTTGCAACCATTTTGTACCCTTTGAATGTATGTTTCTTTATCTTCAATTGTTGTTCTTGTCTTCTTCCATCTGAAATAATTTGCTTACTACTGGGAAATTATAAAAGTCCTGAAATATCTATTAAATAGTAGGGTAGACTGGGCTATTTAGCCTAGATAAGGCAACTGGTCTAAGAGAAGAAAAACTCTGAACCAGAAGCAAGGAGCAAGCAATTCAACCCCTTAAAATCCTCCTTGTGTAACAGAACGATATATGTCACATAGGTCCAAATTCAAGTTGTAGTAGTAGTCATCAATAATAGTAGTAATAGTCGTTAGTTCAGAAACAACATACTGAAAGCTTATAGTCACAAATGGTTGTTTATTCCTTTCAGGCTCGTGGGTTCTTTTTCAGAGAGAAGGAAAGAGAGAGGGTATGGTCAAATTATTCTATCTTCTAACATAGTATCATGTTCAGTACTACCATCTCAAACCCATACAGGAAAGAATGATTTTTCTTCTCTTCTGTTTCTTGTTTCGGCGTCATTTCCGTTTTTATTTATAAATTTCTGGGGTCATTCTTCAGTCATTGCTGTTACCCCATTGTGTGTTTACTCTTCCAAACTTTAACCTTTGTTCTTATTTCTTTTTCTTCTCTTTCTTCTCCAATTACCGTTTTATTCTTCAATTCCCGAATTCCCCATAGACCATAACAATTATAATTATTAAATATACTCTTACAAAGGTAGGATACATTCAAACCTAGTAGGCCACATACTATAATGGCACTGTCCTACCAGTAGGGTAAATAACGTTTTTTTTTTGTTCTTTCGGGGGGGAAATTGTTTTTTTTTATAATTCAAAATTTTTTTCTTCCCAAAAAATATGATTAAGGCTGCAAAGAGTTTGAAAATTAATAATTTTATTTTACTTGACTTTTTAAAAATTTTATTAACAATAAAATTTGTTGAAATTTAGCAATTACTAAGGGCAGAAATATTATTAAATCCATACAATGACTGCAATAGTAATTAGTAATTTAAAAAATTAATTTCAATTTCTCATATTTTATCCTCTAGATGATTTGATTATCTATTTATTATTATTATTATTATCATTATTATTTTGCTGCATTAGAGTTTTTCACACCCATCTTAGCTGGTGGTTCACTAGAGGCTGAGTGACAGCAAGTCTCCTTAGGTTTCCAGGACTCTTCTGAATATTTTAACTGATCTTAATGCTATAGTCTGGATGGTCTCAATTCTTCCTCTGATTTCCAGTTCACCCAGACTCTTTTCCAGACCCCTAGGGAATGTTCCCAGGACATCAATTACAATTGGTACGACCTTTACCTTATTGTTTCTCATTTTTCTTAGTTCTCTGGCAAGGTCCAAGTATTTATCTATCTTTTCCCTTTTTTTCACTTTCACTTGGTGATCCACGTGATGATAATTTTTCTTCTTCTTGTTAATTAACACTTGGTCTGGTCCCCATTATTATCATTATTATTTGAAGTATTAATTATTATTTAACTCTATACAAGTTCCCAAACTAGTACTAACTGGTGGCCTTTACTAAAGTATCCTCAGCTGTCCAGCACTCTACTCAGTATTCTAAATCATAACAGTGCTGTGTTCTGAACAGTCTCTTTCCTTCCTTCCTCAGATCTCCAGTTCTCGCAGACTATTTTCTATGTTCTTTGGGATCGTTCCAAAAATAGTAAGTTAAGCAGTGAAGAGCCTGTTCAATACTTAACTGGGTGACCACTTAAACAATAGCAGGTAACCTGAATCTTTTGTTGGTTAAATCAAACTTAACGGATCTAAATTCCACCATCGTATGTCACCTTGCCAAAAGAAAAAAAATCCCCAAAATCAGGGAATTAACCAAATTTAATGAAATTTTCAGTGTTGATATATTAATGAATAAAAGATATAATACACTAGTTATGTTATTAAAAAACTTTTACATTTTTTCAGGTCAGTTAACTTGAACCACATATCTATCTGTGTTATGCCTCATAGATACATGGTTCAAAGTTAACTAACCTGAAAAAACAAGGAGTTCTGTTTTCTAAATGGTTATGGGAAATTATTTTGATTTTTTTGACTGTTGTCCTCATCTTTATTGTGATATATAAAAACACTGTTTTGGCTGTTGTACCCTCTGGTCTTTTTCAGGTGTCTCTTGTCTAGCATCAGGATCATTAAAAAAGAATGGTCATTTCAATTGACAGTTGCTTCTTTCTTTCTTTTATTCTTTTATCAAATGAATAGATTTGATTTCTATTATTTGACTATTGTTCTCTTCTTTATTGTGATATATAAAAACACAATGTTTTAGCCGTTGTACCCTTTGGCCTTCTTCAGGTGTCCCTTGTCTATCCGAGCATAGCAATGATTCAACTTGGGAAATCATTATTTAGTTGAGGTGGTGACACTAATGAGAAATACAAATTTAGTGGATAAGCAACACCAGATAATCAGGATTTAAATTTTTGCACTTCATCTTGGATGATTTGGATGGTCTTATTTTTAACCAGAGGGGGTTACAAGATGATTGAGTTCAACAGTCAATCATCTTGTAACACCCTCTGGCATTGAAGATCTTATGAAGATATCATCTTAATGATAATGTTATTGTTTTTGCATGCCCATCAATCAGAGAAGTGTCACAAGAAGCATCAAAATCATTTAAAAATAATGAATAAAGATGAGGACAACAGTACAAAAAATTAAAATAATACATATCAAGCGTCATCTGTGAAAGGTGATGGATGACTGACTAGAGTAGAACATAGGAATGCATGATCACTTTTGTCACCCTTCCCCATGCAACAAAACATTAGGTTTTATGCTTAGGCTATGGACATCATATTCACCAAATAAAAGCCTCATCTCACAAATTCAGACAAATGGCTATGTTCAAAGCTATGTGAATAGTGTTGTAAAAAAGTAGAAAAATGATGACGTCATTATTGCTTGATGATGTCATTACATCATTATGACATGCAAAAAGCCATGAAAATAACTTCTATAAAAAATGGCTTCTTTTACACCCCTACTCCTTTTGTATTTATCCTTGCTTAAACGTTTTACTAACTGACAAATTCGGTCAAATAAGATACTTTCGAATGTTTTCTGGTAAGTTCCTCCCTTTTTATATGTATCATTACCTGTACATAACGTTTTATTGTGCCAAGACTAACTTTTAATCCTTCTAATTTTGAATTCTGGCTAAGTCACTAGCAGTCTACATTTATATAAAGGGTTTATTTTAATTAATCAAAATTATAAACATCCAGAGATGCTGATAGGTACGCATCCTGTGTTCCTGATGCATAAAAATCTAAAAGGATGCAGTAAAATTGTATCCATGCATCCCAGTGTTTTTCTTTTTGTTTTCCCTCACCATTTCAAGCTAACTGTAAATACATTTCAATAGTTTCTTATAAATGAATTACACAGGATAGGTTACAAGGTAGGAGTTAGATGGCTTAGTTGTTTCCCCAGATCATAAATAAAAAAAATCCTACAATCTATTTAAAAACTTTAGTTGGGACCCATAAATTTTCCCGGGAACTCATTCAAAGCTAATACATGTGTCCCAGGATGCTCTAAATCAAATAGCTATCAGCATCACTGCACATCAAATCTCATCTCAAAAATTCAGACGTATACTAAAGGGTAGGGTTTATTAAATAAATACATCACAACATTTGCTCAGTGTAAGGATTGTACTGTAATGTAGTGGGTGTTTGTTGTCACGGTACCAAATTGATATATGTAATGTTATTGGTATTTTACCGCATCTTCCAGTGCCTCAAAATGCATGGCACTATTATCGTATACTTGTACGGTCGTGTATCGGGGGTTGACTACGCTCGTTTGTTTACAAGCGCACACAGATCTAGTAGTCAGCCTTCAAGCCCCAAAATTCTTCCACACTTCTTGGTCAAGGGAGTATCGCCTTACACATGCCGTGTGCCCTTCGTTACAGCCAATTGACTTTCTCCATGAGTATCTAGTGGTCGTCCCATTCACGATACTGTCGTAGTATATTTCTATAATACCGTGTTTATTTTTCAGAAGTTTATTGGAATAAAAACTTCACTGTAACTTTTTGAGAGAGAGGGTCCCTAATAATATCTCTGCTTAATAAGATGTGTATTTTAACTGGATTCAACTTAGGGTTTAAGTCCTTAGTAAACTTCTCGGTGACAAGCTTTTCTTAACAATAACAGGCCATTCCTTATTGTCTTCAGCGACAACAATTCGCCAAACTCCGTACGGCCTCGACTAACCCTCTCTGGCTGACTGTCCCATTGACTCTGATTTCCTCTGACTCTTCTAACTGACTGGCTGCCTCTGATTGGGGTCCTTATATAGTATGTCAAAAAGAATCTTCTCGAAAGTTCTTTTCTTGGACCATCCAGTTCTTTCTAGAAAGAATATAATATTCCATTCCTTCGAATCATTCTTCTCAAATAGAGTTCACGGCCTTTTAGATCAAAGGACCATTGGTCATCGAAAAGACTGGATTTTCCTTAAAAGCAGACCCAACATCACCGAACTCTCATTTAAGTTTTTTATTTCTTTTTCGGTGATTCTTCAAAGGCCACCCAAGTAATCAGAGAATTGGAAATACATTTTTGTTTTAAGGTTTCTCCGAGTCTGGCACAAGGCCACAAATATAGGTGCTGGGATGGCCATTATGTTACATATATATTGCCTTCAGAACTGATATTATTAGGTATTATTTATTACCAAACTCTATGATATTGAAACTCTCTTACAAAAAATAAAATTGGAACACTTCTGTAACTAAAAATACGTTTACGGGAATTTTCACCTTTAGTTAACTAAATTCCTAGTATAAAATTGTGCATGCGCGTTATCTGAAATTAACTTAATTGTTATTAAGAACACATTTTATGATATTTTTGTGTTAAAGCATGCAGTTGTATTGTTTTCAAAAAGTTTCTAAGATTTGTTTATTTCGCACGGAGACTTTCAAAATGGCTACCGGCTTGTTTCAAAGTGAAAGTCAGTTGGATAAATTCCTAGCATAAAATTATCTGAAATGAACTTAATTGTTATTAAGAACATATTTTAGGATATTTTTGTGTTAAAGCATACAGTTGTATTGTTTTCAAAAAAGTTTCTAAGATTTGTTTATTTCACATGGAGACTTTCAAAACAGCTACTGGCTTGTTTCAAAGTGAAAGTCAAGGGAGGTTCCTCTAATTGCCTTATTTGCTAAGAATTTAGCCAACTAAAGATGAATTATTACCCATTTACATAAATATATATATAAGTGGTATATTTATTTTTAGGCAGCAACATATTCATGTTTTTTGGTTACAGAATTAAAAATGCTGTAGAATCTGATAATAATACATAATAATATCTGTTTTGATTGTATAATACTACACTATGGGCTAGTTCATCCCAGTTGGTAGAGCATCCAGCCTAGGAATAGCAAGGTTCCGGATTAAATACCAGTTCCCACCAACTCACTGCATGAGTAGCACAACTACTCTGATCTGTGTGGTAAAGTATCTGAGAGCTGACAGTAGGTGTTGTGCTCCAACTCAACAAAAAAACAAAAAACAATCTCCCTGGTCTAGCACTTTCTTCTTTTGGAAGTCCTTCACAGATGACGATGATGTCACTCCATATTTTCATTTGTGGCTCATTAGTCCAATTCTGGACTTGCAGATGCAGTCACACACATTGCAGGGGAAATTCTCTATATAAAGCTGTATACCTATCCACACAAGTGTTTCAATTTTATTTTTGGTAAGAGAGTTTCAATACCATAGAGTTTGGTAATAAATAATACCTAATAATCTCAGTTATATGGAAGTGAGTCGTGGGTGTTATATCACAGACACCTGAAAAAACTGGAGGCATTCCACATCAACTTCCTTCAACGCATACTGGGCGTAAAGTGGTGGCACAAAATCCCTCACTTAGAAATTAGAAGCAGAGCACGCATTGACCCAATTGAGACAAATATCACAACGCCAACTATGATGGTTGGGTCACACCATCCACATGCCTGCAGACAGGGTCTAGCACTAGTGAAAAGGGAATAGACTCTCTTACTGTTCGGCTGATACTAACAATAGGCCACTCTGCAGACTTGTTACTTTATACACAGGCAAAGTTTTTGCTTTTCTTACTGTTGCTTACTGACTTTACTGATACTCCATCTTTACCTTATTAAATACTAGAAGTGGCTACTCGACATCACCTGGGTAGAGGGGGGATAAAGAAGTTAATCTTGCACTTCCATTATTACTGAATCGGGAGTTGAATCCTTGCTGGATGTCCCATAAAAATCCCGATGTAAAAAAAGAATGTGTGTTTATCTGGCCTAGTTGTATGTGAGGATTTTTTTTCGTCTGGGTAGAGGGAATGATATCACATATCACAATATAGTAAGAAATCAATATAGTGAGAGGCGCCTTCGCTGGCTTGGACATGTCAGGAGAATGGAAAATGGCTGCATCCCAAAAGATCTTTTGTACGGCGAATTAGTAAAAGGCTCTATCGGTTGGTAGACCAAGCTTACGATTTAAAGATGTCTGCAGTAGAGTCATGAGGATATGCCATACTGACACAAACACGTTGGAGGTAGATGCAAAAAATAGAGTGGCCTGGTGTCAATGCAAGGCATTGAGAAGGGTGAAGCAGAGAGGAGATTAGCCTCGACAGGAAAGAGAGCCAGAAAGAGGGGGAAAAGACAGCAGCCCCAGAAAGCATCACAGTTTGTGTGCATTCAGTGCATCAAAGACTGTCTCTCAAGAATTGGCCTGCAGAGTCACTTGCGCAGATAATTTTTTTTTTTTTGGACACTACACCATCGTCCTTAGTGGATGGAAAGGTGCCAACAAGAAATTTAAGTTCAATAATCTACAATTTTTTTTAATGAAAATAAGATACAAATAAGGTTATTAGTTCAATTAATATTTTATTTCAAAGTATCTTTAAATATCTTCACAAATGTAGATAAAATCTTCATTATTCTTTATACAAACCGCAAGCTTTAGTGATAGTGAATATGTATATCTATTTATTTTGACATTAATTGTTTTATTTTTGTAGTTTCTTCTGGACATACAAACATATGTACACCAACTGCCCTTTATACATGTAGAGATTAGTCATAGTCTGTACTAGCAAATTTATATTTCTGTCTGTAGAAAAAAATAACACATTTTTGCAATTTCTTAATTAAAATTTGTTTTGGCAAGTTTTGATATTTAATCTCTATACTTCATATTATGAATAAGAAAAAAAGGAATTGTCAAAGGTCAGGAATTAAGGCAAGCATCATTGGCAGAATAGGACTATTTTATGCATGATTTTGGAAATGATTTTTCTATCCAAAAAAGTTAATCAGTAATAATAGAATAGGACTATCATAGAATAGTTATATATATGTATATATTGTAAGTAGTAATGATAGAATAGAACTATCATTTATATATATATGTATATATTGTAAGTAGTAATGATAGAATAGAACTATCATTTATATATATATGTATATATTGTAAGTAGTAATGATAGAATAGAACTATCATATATATATATGTATATATTGTAGTAATGATAGATAGAACTATCATTTATATATATATGTATATATTGTAAGTAGTAATGATAGAATAGAACTATCATTATATATATATGTATATATTGTAAGTAGTAATGATAGAATAGAACTATCATTTATATATACTAGCAAATATATGCACCCTCCGGGTGCAAGTATTTAAGTTTTAATGTAATCAAATTAGAAATGCTAATGAAACTAAATAAGAAAGCAGATAAAAATATTTGAAACAGAGGAGGGTATAATAAAAAAAAAATAGAACAACTGAAACTTACTCTTCCCTCACTCCCGTCTTTCGTTGCTAAATTTTCCTAATTCAACTATTTAGTTAAAAGAGGAAGTAAAGAATAAAATTACAGTTATTTTTTCTTGTTAATGAATTTCTTTTAAGATTTATCCCTGAGATTTTAGATAATATTCATTAAGATAAAACAAAACAATTAGAAATCAGTAATACTAAGCACATATTTATTAAAATCAGATTTTTAATATCAATATGCAAATTAGCCTTCCCATTCACACTGTAAACTGCTATTTTGTTGTATATATAAATACAATTGTATGTTATTAGTATGTAGATATTACCAACAGTATTAATAATGTAAAACAATTTTATTAATAATTTGAGGTTTGAATAAAAATAAAATCCTGTAGAATGTGACGTAAATAACTAAGGGAATTGTTACTTGAATAGTAATATAGTTTCGGTTACGGACAGAAAAACACACAATCTCCATTATAATAAGATATGTATATATTGTAAGTAGTAATGATAGAATAGAACTATTATCTATATATATTTGTATATATTGTGAGTAGTAATACTAGAATCGGACTATTATTTATATATATGTATATATTGTTAGCAGTAATAATAGCATAAGACTATTAGTTATATATATGTATATATATATATATCAAGCAGTAATAATATAATCAGTTTATCATTTTTATATATGTACATACTGTAAAAGCATTGCAAATGATTTTACTAGAGAGAAATGCATTGAAAATCATTTTATATATCATTTTCATAATTAACTTATTTTTTTATCATATTTTTGTTTTGGAATTATCTATCTTTTCTTTGTATGTATTCATTTAAAATTATTTTTTTCTCTTTTACATCTTTGTATGTTTTTAATGAGGAAAATAAGACTACCTCTGTTCCATAATAATTGTCACATTTAGCATATAAAATCTATACGCAAATGTAATACTTATTATGGGATAGAAGTTGTATTTTAAAGTCTGCTTCCAACCCCATTTTTATAGCATAACAGCCAGAACTTTTGATTGATGTTTTTATTTTTATTTTGAATTTAATTAAATTAATTACTTTATTCTAAGAGATTAATAACCTTGACTTAAGGAGCTTAATATTCTTCAGCTTGGTTGATCTTTGAACATTTTTCTTTTTGATAATTTTATTGAGAAGTTGGGCACAGGATGTGCTTGCATAAAGGAAAGGATAGAGAATGTCTTATGCTGCATATCAAAACATTTATTTTCAGGATTTTTTTGTCCATATTTTCAAATGGTCAGATTAGCATACACAATAGGGTAGGTTGATTTTTCACTTTAAAAAAAAATCAAATTCTCTCAAACAGCAAAAGTTGTGTGTTGGTATAATAAATACTGATACCAAAAATGAGAACTCTTACTTTCACCATTGTTTGAGGAAATAGAATCAAAAATCATTAGCTAAAATGTACCAAAAATCCTCATTTTCACAACATTTAGCTTAGAAATTGGTTAGAAAATTTAGCAATTTCAGTATTTAAAACTGAAAAAGTGGTCTTTTTAAACGAAATGAATAAAATATTATAATTAGAATTTAAATTGGAAATATCCCCTCATCACCACTGACACCTACGATGTGCTGTTTTTTATCCAATAATCAAGCTTTAACAGTGACAGCACTTTAAAAGATTAAAATATATTTCCTCAAACGAAGGTAAAGTTTTGAAGAAAAATATTTGGTGTGGTAATTCTTTATCTTAATTTGCAACTTTTGCCAAAATTGGCTTACCCTAATACACAACCTTTAAGTATGAATTGAAGTGGTCATGTTGTTATGAAAGCCGAAAGAATTATCATTTTGATTACTCTGTGAAGATGTTTATTTGCATGTCCTTGATTTGCTCGTTAAATTAAGCAAGACTTATTTGTTTTTCATATTATTTATTAAAAACTCACAACCCCAAAGAGTTTTCTACCACAGTGAGAAGTTGACATCTTGGGAGCAAAGGACCCTTACACTGCTCCTTTTAGCTAACAGCTAAAATCTACCCACAAATTATGTAACATCACTTATTGGGAGGGTCCCCACGTTAAACCATGCACAACATCCTACTACCATAGAGGAGATGGTTAAATCTTAACTTATTTTCTTATGATAGTATATTTTGTAAAGTATTTTATATTATGGTTTTAATGAATAAAAGTATTTCAATGAATATTTTCAAAGATTTTAATGTTAAAATGTTGAAAAAAAATTAGAATAAAGATATTAAAATAAAATGAAAATGCCGAAAAAAAAAAGATATTTTTTAGTGGATTGAAGGTGTTTTTATCGACAAATTTTTTTTTTTTTTTTTTTTTTTTAGTGGTTTGAAGACGTTAAAAGTAAGCCATATTTTTATCAACAAAAAATGTAAATATCTAGCCCCCCCCAATATTTTAAAGAGGTGGAGGGTTAAAATATTTACATTTATTTGTCGAAAAAGAGACTGGAGTGTGTGTGTGTGAGGGTGGGTAAAATATTGCATTAACTTTATTGGAAAAACGCCTTAAGCGCTGGTTGTTTTTTCAGCAGGTACTTTTTTTTGAGCTGGCACCACTTAGTGTTTTTTAAGGCAGAAGGCCGGGATGCATTTCTGTGAAGAGCCCCCCTTTTATTTTTTTAATGACAAAAATAATACCATCTCTGTTTTATGATAGTTGTTACATTTTGCACATATAAATTTATACACAAATTAGCTTAAAAGACATCCTATTTCTAGCTAGCTCCTGCTGAGGGCTCTTTATTTGGACTTTGGCCCAACAATGACATTTGATGTATTGAGTACATATTAAACTTTATTAAACTTCTCAGCACTCTAGATGTTCAGCTGGATGCTGCATTTTCAGGTGTTTCTGATGCCCTTTCTCACCTTTTGGTAACAGCATTTGATGCTCTCCTGGATGCAGCTTGTTCTGGAGTTTGAGAGTTCCTAAGTCTTTGCTTATTCTCAGCATTTGAAGCTCTCCCTGATAAAAATAAAAACAGATACAAAAGAATCAAGAGTATAATACGAAAAATTAGCAGGTCAACTACTGGATATACTCAGTAATGTCCAACCCCCTAATTTTTAGCCACAAAAAAAAAACTAATTACGGTAATTTGTATTATTTGTATTATTTGGACTATTGTCCTCATCTTTATTGTTATCTGTACAACATTTCTGCCAATGTACCCTCCTGCCTTCTTGTCGGATTCTGGAGAAAAATTCAGAGAAATAGTAATTATGGTTTGATCTGAGTTTTCATTCTGATGGGACTTTCTTTTTCTTGCTGCAGTCTTGGCTCTTTTGATTGCAATCTGCTGCTAGTGGAGATTTCTTTTTGTGAGGCATAATGCTGGTGTATACAATAGGCAACAATAAACTACAGAAGAACTCAAAATTGATCGCTGCATTTGAATATTGTATTGATGTTTAAGCTGATCTTTTAAAAGTTCAACAATAATTCTTTGGATGCTACTTAATTTTAAGATCAATTTGATGTATGTAGATCCTTACATTCTGTATAAATAGTTACTTCTTTTTCATGAGTGACTTTAGCTGGATTTTGCAATTAATTTGAATTATTTCCAAATTTATTTCTGAGTTATAAGATTTGTCGCAAAAAAATCATGTAAAAAATTACCAAAAATAATTAAAACTTGTGAATTAAAAATTTCAGGATTGCAAGTGTGGATTTAGCCTGGAATGTATGGGGTAGTAAGATGTTTGGGTGTTTTAAGGTTTGATGTAGCTGGATATTCTTGGTGCATGTTCTTTGAGTTTTTGCTTTTAACCCCATCTCATTTGGTGGTCGTGCTGAAAAGGAAGGAATGAAAAGGAAAGAGACCAAGACAGAAGGCAGCTTTACGATTATGCTTTATTGACTGGACATAACCGTCTGTGGCAAGAGGATATCCCCTTGGCCGAGGAAGCGACTACACACAGTTCAGGCCTAAACTCTAATGGCTGAGATATTTTCTTGGGGGTCGGGAGTCAGTCCTTTTTGTCGCAGATGCACAGTGGGTTCTTCCGGTGAAGGCCCATGGGAGTTTGTTGTTTTTTATATTTTAATTCCCACAAATGTTTTAGATTTGCTCATGTTGTTAGTCTGATTCCAAAATGGTATGATATGTTGGGCTACAGCCTCTAGGAGTAAAGTTGAAAAAATGTGACACACTGACATTTACATTTATTTTTAGAGATGCCAGAGATTTCTGCTGTATGTGATAGGGAACAATAAACTATAGAAGAAGTCAAAATTGATCACTGCATTGTTATTGTTCAAAAAAATTTATTGCCAAAAATCACATTAAAAAATTGCCAAAAAACAATCACAGTAATTACAACTTTGGAATCCAAAATATCAAGATTCTGGGTCTGGATTCAGCCTTGAATGTTTTTAATTTGCTCACAAAGTCAGTCTGGTTCCAAAATGGTATGATATGTTAGGCTATAGCATCTTGGAGTAAAGTTGAAAAAATGTGACACACTAACACACTGACATTTATCCACTAGGCTATTGTATAGGAGGAGGGGGAAGAAGTGCTCTCAAAGTAGTTTTGACTAATGAGAAGAGAGCCCCCTTGAATTCAGAGTTTTCTTTCTCTTAAACTAGTTGCCATACCAACAATTACTAGCAAAAAGGGGCTAGAACCTCTCACTGTCCAGCTGATACCGTCAATTAGGCCACTACGAAGGAAGGAAGGTCATTACTATTATTATTAGAAGGAGGAGGAGGAGGAGGAGCTCTCAAAGTAATTTTGAATAATGAGAAGACAGCCCCTTTAGTTTGAATTCAGAGATTTCCTTCTCCTAGACCTGTGGCCATTCCAAGGTTAAGAGCCCAGTCTGCTCTACTATTTACCAATAGATGGAGGGTGAAAAATAATTGGATTCATACCTTTCCCAAGGGTATTAACATTATGTGAAATGCAAACAGCCGTGTCCAGGATTTGAACTTGTCTTTCCATGTCCATTTCCTTCACTACACTTTACTTACTTTATATCTGAGGAGAAGGGCTCAAGATGTGTTTGTAAAATGGCAAGGATAGTATCGGAAAAATTATAGTTAAATTATCTGCCCCTGGCACCAGAGGGTGAATCGCCAATATTGTATATTGGCGCCTAAATTAAATTCCTTGACTAAAGTCACTTATTGAATTAGGCAGTCAATCAACGTGTCCTGTTTTCAAATGCCCCCTTCACCTTCACCCTCAGCAAAATTAGTCTGGCTGCAAATGCCACAAGTTTTGCAACCTTTTTGTACCTTTTGAATATATGTTTCTTTATCTTCAATTGTTGTTCTCGTCTTCTTTCATCTGAATTTACTGACTTACTGGGAATTGTATGAGTCCCGCAAATTCCTCTTAATAGAGTAGGTTATATTTAACTCTTATCTTTTCAAGACATTTGGGTAATTCCATGTCAAATCATCCAGAAAAAAATAAAATTGTCACTCACCCCCTTCAATTTTTCTGAAATCTTTTCCAGGTGTGGACTATGCTAACATTAGACAATCCCCAAAAGTTGAGCTTTTTTGATAACATTTTTGGATTCCTTGGACTAAAATGCTTTTATAAACCAATTTTTAGTAGTTGGGAAACTCTAGAACTCATTTTACAGACAAAAATAGATTACAAAAAGTCGCCATTTTTCGTGACCACCTCATCAAATTTAGAGAGCTAAAAATCAACATAACTCCCCCATTTTTTGGAATTGGAAGCTCAAAATTTTGTAGATTGGCTAACTTTATCATAATCCACACTTGGACAAAATTTCAGAAAAATTGAAGCGGGTGGGTGACATGGCCTGGATTATTTGACATGGAATTACCCATTTATTATCATGAATCTTTTATTTCTACCAATAAACCTGCTGTTGTTTAGTTAAAACAGACTTTTTAATTTGTTTTCTAATTCTTGTTTGTAGTCATTATGTACTTGTGTTAATTTCTCTTAGTAAGTAATGAAATTAGTGTGTTGAGTCAATTAGCAACTCAATACAATTGATGAGTTAATTATTAGGATTAGTATCACTTGTTTTCCTCACTCCCCCACTCTCTCCTGACAAAAGTTCACAACTCTAATATTATGTACTTAGCTTCTTTATTGCTGTTTTAATTGTATTTGATAATTTGCTTGAAGCATTGTTAAGTATATTATTATTTATTTATATTAAGAAGGCAATTAAAATGCGTATAAAAATAAAATAAAATAATGTCCAGTGTCTAACCAATTTTGAAGAAATTTCATCTTCAGAGTCTGTTTTTGAAAATGGACGCAGTCTTGTGTGTATTTTGTTTTGGATGTTATAAACACACATCTTGTGGGTTGTTATAACACCACGCGGAAGAGCCGTGATATCCATTGTTCAATCAATTTCAATTTCATTCCTTTTATTTATTTATTTACTTATATATTTATTTATTTATTTATCTTTCTTTTAATATATATATGTGTATTTATGGAATGTGTATGTTAACTAATTATATATTCAGTGTTTAATTCTAACCTACTGTTTATGCGAGGGTGTTTTAATTGTTTGTCAAGTATGAGATCTGACCAAAAAAGAATCAATCATTTAATATTAATGAAATAATAACAAACATGTCCAAGATAGATCCAACCATTTGATTCTACAAAAATAATGAAAAAAACAAAAAACAAAAAAAGAAATACTGAGGGTAGTATTACCTGTATGATGAGATATTTCAAAGTTCACTATCTATTCACCTCAGAATTAATTCTATTCAAATAAAGTCCTATTATTATTGTAATCTGGGTCCTTCTGCTCAATTATATTAAGGGCCAGGTTAGCTCAGTTGGTAGAGCGTTCGGCTAGAAACCATAAGGTTCCTAGTTCGATACCAGTCCTCACCAACAGTGTATGAGTAGCACAGGGATCTGTGCGGTAAAGTAAGGAGCTGATGGTAGATGTGGTTCTTCACCTCAGATGCTAAAACAATCTCCTTGGTCTAGCACTAGAGAAAAGGGGATAGACTCCCTCACTGATTGGTTGATACTGACTTTAGGCCACCCTGACGACTTTACTTATAATGAACTAGCCATCAGAGGAAAGAGTTAAAGAAAGTAAAGTTTTGACCAAAAAAGAATTAACCATTTAAAACTAATTATCATCAGGTTGTGCTGTAAGCACGGATTCCCATGACTTTCCCTCGCCAAACATCCCTGTCAGTCATTTCTTCTGTGTACTTATACCCTCTATCTATCTTTTCTCTACTTTTTCTTTCTTTCTTTCTTATTATATTTTTTCTATGTAGTATGTTCTTTTTCTTCCCCTTCTTTATAATAAAAATGGAATGATCCATAATTTAGTTGAGGTGACAACACTCATAAGAAATAAGAATTCGGTGGATAAGCAACTCCAGATAATCGGGATTTACATTTTTGCATTTCATGTTGGACGATTTAGACAGTCTCATTTTTAACCAGAGGGTGCTGCAAGATAACTTGTCATACAATTAAGGAACATGAGTATCTATTATTATACTAAAGCTGAGCGAATCAACTTTTATCTCCTAAAGGCTTTTTTACTGTTCAGTTTGATAACACAAAAATTATACTAAATTATTTCTTACTTTTAGGATTGAATTATGTTTGAAAAAAATTCCATTTTAATTGTTTCTAATAAGTCGTAATTTGCAATTAAGTAAAAAACTGACCAATCTCTTACTGTACTTTGTGCCTATCACTTTTTCCCTCTATGTATCTCTTGATTACCTCCTTGTTATATAATCTTAGTTTCTCTTGGAGAGAGAGAGAGAGAGAGAGAGAGAGAGAGAGAGAGAGAGAGAGAGAGAGAGAGAGAGATATGGGAGAATTTGAAATGAATTTCTATGTTAAATTTCACAAGCAGTAACCTGTAGCTTAGATTAGGTCAAACATTCCCTTTATTAGAAAGCTTACAAAACAATTTTAATGTTTTGTCCGGCCATATTTATTTAAAAAAAAATTAATTTACTTTGCAAACTCATTTTTCCCTAATCTCAATTATCTACCCAGAGCTGAATGGGTGACCTAAAGGGTCATGTTTTGCCTAGTTAATATATAGATATATGCATATTCTAACGGAAGACATTTTCTCATAGCTAGGAAACTAGTCTTAAGGATCAACTACTATTTTGTATTTGTTTTGTTTTACCAACTCTTTTCAGGTCATGTAATACCAAATCAATTTTGATAAACAAAGACTTAGGTTGCTTACAGTACCTGCTGTATCTTAAGTGGTCACCCAGTTATATATTGAACAGCTTCATCACTGCTTAACTTTGGTGATCTAGTGGGAACCAGTGCTTTCAGTGTGACTTGGCAAGGGGTGAATTACATTAATAGCCTTTTGTTGTTATGTAATGATATTCATCTTTTATAGTAGACCAGAGTTTTGGAAGTGTCAATTTTTAAAATGTTACATGCAAAGTGGAATCAATAAGGTGAAGTCAATAAACTTTTCATGATCTGCTGCGCTTAAATTCAATGTCTTTTTTTATACACTGAATCTATCTCTAATTCCACCTCTACTATTTATGCTACAATGAAAATAATTTACTTCTCCTTCGAAATTGATTTTATTTAAGTTAGTTTTCACTTTATCAAATGATTTTCTTGCAAAATAATGTTTTTATAGGTCATCTTGCAAAATAATGCTTTATAGGACATCTTGCAAAATAATGCTTTATAGGACATTTAGCAAAAGAATGAATGGTTGTTTTATAGGACATTTAATAAAAGAATGAATGGTTGTTTTATAGGACATTTAATAAAAGAATGAATGGTTGTTTTATAGGACATTTAATAAAAGAATGAATGGTTGTTTTATAGGACATTTAATAAAAGAATGAATGGTTGTTTTATAGGACATTTAATAAAAGAATGAATGGTTGTTTTATAGGACATTTAGCAAAAGAATGAATGAGTTTTTATAGGACAGTTATCAAAAATGTTTTATAGGACATCTATTAAAAGAATGAATGGTTATCTAATATAACATCTAGCATAAGAATATCTTATAGAATATCTGGCAAAAGAATGAAGGATTCTTTTATAGAACATATAGCATTACTTCACTCTGTGTATAATTTGAAAGCCGCACAGATAAATATGCAATGTATTCTAATTTGGAAACTTATGCTTGATGAGTTTGAACTGGGTCATAACATTGTGGAAGCCAAAAACATTCAAGCCCTGTCAACTGGGGCTTTAGAATATACTGACTGTACTTCTGCAGAGGGGGAAAATCCCCCCCCCAACGGGGCCACCTGTTAACTGTGGGTGGTGACCCACGATGCTTAAGGACAGAATCCTGGTGGATGAGCAGTCCATGAAATGCAACACTCCAATTTGGCCCTTACTTAGGCTAGACAGTGAGTTGGATAGGTCTCCTTTGATCAATTGGCTGGTCACCTAAAGCTCTAGCACCTATATGATTGTCCTGGCCATATTGTCCATATTGCAGATGCCTAACCCTTTTTATTAAATATGTGCTAGATGGCAGTGGCTGAGGGTCTTAGTGTCCTGGGTATGACTTTAAACTGCATCTAATGTTGAAGCTCAAGTTCTGGAGCTCTGGGGAATGTGGAGTAGCTTTTAGGGTTCCATCTATGGGTTGAATAGATAAAAAAATGAATATTAAAAATATGTGTTTAAAAAAAAATGGCTCCCAAAAATGACAAGAAGGTTCCTGAGTTTGAAAAAGAAGGTTCCCGAGTTTGACAAGAAATACCACTTACTTTACTTACTTCACTTAATAAATTGACCTTGTGTCACATCCTGCTCATGTGGAGGGGTTGGTATATATATATATATATATATATATATATATATATATGTATATATATATATATAAAGTAGACATCAAACTGAAAATTTCCTCAACAGAAATTAAAATTGTAATTTTTTTTCCACAACTTTTCAGCTAATTGTTGCATGATATTTACCACATACCCTACGTATACAGGTTAGGCACAAGGCCCTATTAATGTGGGACCACTCATGAACTAAAGCTCATGGGTGGTGGGTGCAAAAAATGCATTGATCCTGTCAGCATTCCCCCTCAAGGGGGGCGCCTCGGGGGATGGCCCCCTGGGATCAACGCTATTAGCTTGTAAGATCCAGGGCTGAAGCCACAGGACCCCCACCTTGAGGGTCAGGATTGTTGCATAATTGATAGGTGTACTATAAATTTGGAACAGTTGGACGTTTTGTGAAGCAAGCATGAAAGAAAGATGTAATGATGGGTGGTTAGCTGGACTCTAATGCATGTGGTTGAAGATTGGATCCATATCTTAAATTAAATTGAATAAACATGTGAATTCACCAAAATAACTGTCTTGTATTAGTCATTAAAAGCAAATGACAACGCAAGATGTCTCAACCAACATCTTAAGATGAAGACACTGCCCGAAACCAGAGAAACAACTAAAATGTCAGGACCAGCCATCAACGAATAGATACCCAGCCAAGCTACTCACAAGTAAGAAGTAAGTACAGATGAAGAAGATGATTAGTATGGGAGATATAACCACGGATATCCATCATAATATATATCTACATCAATATCAAGGCTCATTAGCCTTGGTCAGCAACAAGGAAAAGTCCGATACAAAACCTACACTGCCTAGCAGCTTTATCTCATGCCAAGAAAAGGCTAGGGGAGTTAACCCTGAAAAATCAGGAGCTGGAGTCCCTAAAGTGATGTGATGCTGAAATCCAGTGTTACCCAGCAACTCTTGTGACACTACCTCTGCCAAACTGCATTGGTTCCTTACCTTTCCTTTGGATCACAGTGGCAGTGTGAGAGGGAGGATTTGCTGCTCATCCTCCATATGTAGTTCCGAAAAAAAA
Source organism: Doryteuthis pealeii (assembly GCA_023376005.1). Lineage (NCBI taxonomy): Eukaryota > Metazoa > Mollusca > Cephalopoda > Myopsida > Loliginidae > Doryteuthis > Doryteuthis pealeii. The sequence continues at coordinate 40,466,806 of CM042149.1, read as the reverse complement.
TTGGACACTACTCCATCGTCTCTTATAGACGAAAGGATACCAACAACAATAACAAAACGAGCATATGTAAAGAGACAGCTATACAACACAATAATCAAAAAATCAAATCTTCAAAAACACTTGTTATTCAACAAGTATTTTTTTAAAATCCATTGTATGAGCATGTTAACCTCTTGACAATGTTTATCAACTCATAAGTCTTCACAAAAACCAAATCCAGTATTATGATTGGTTTATTGGTGTAATAAAAAGTAGGATAGATAGATTTATGATCGGTTTGAAGTTTCACTTGTAGGGTGGGTTTTCAGCTAATAATAATCATTCAAAAGAGAATGTTGAAAATTTGGTGTAGGAGCATGTTAACCTCTTGACAACACTTATTAACTCATAAGTCTTCACAAACTCAGTTTAAAGTTTCACTTGTAGGGTGGGTTTTCAGCTAGTTTAGCTCAGCTGGTAGAGCATCTGACTAGGAACCACAAGGTTCCTGGTTCAATACCAGTCCTTACTAACTCAGCGTATGAATAGTACAGGGATCTGAGTGGTAAAGTGAGGAGCTTATGGTAGGTGTGGTGCTCCACCTCAGATGCCAAAAACAATCTCCTTTGTCTAGCGCTAGTAAAAAGACTCCCTCGCTGTCTGGTTGATACTGACTTTAAGCCACCTCAACGACTTTATTTACTTAATAATCATTCAAAGAGAAATGTTGAGAATTTGTCATATGAGCATGTTGACCTCTTGACAACACTTATTAACTCATAGGTCTTCACAAACTTTAATTTAAAGTTTCACTTGTAGAGTGGGTTTTCAGCAAATAATGATCATTCAAAAGTGATTATTCGGAAACGCTAAACCTTTTCTCCATTTCTATTGAATCGGTACTGTCTTCCCAACTCATGACCATGTCAGCCTCTGCCTACTGCTTTCTCAACTTCCAACCACATTGTGCCTCTGCATACTATCTGTGACTGTCTCATGTCACTCGATATTTCCTTCACTTGTCCCTACTTTATGTTCCTACTTTTGTTTTGATGCATGTAGTGTCTTACTGTTTGGATCTTCCATCCCTGCCAACTCTGATTGTACATCTCTTATTGATTTGACCGACACCCCACACACCCTTTCACTTCACCACCCCCCAAAAAAATATTAAGTGCTGCCCATTTGTGTTATTTTCCTGATTGATCACATCCTCTCTCAGCCATGTGCCGAGATCTGTAGTGCCTTGCCAAATTCATCAAAGTTCCCCCGCCCCCTTTCCTCCTCTTTACTTGCAGCAGGTGACTAGGAGTAATATATGTGCCATAATTTAGTTGAGGTGACAACACTCATAAGAAATAAGAATTCGGTGGATAAGCAACTCCAGATAATCGGGATTTACATTTTTGCATTTCATGTTGGACGATTTAGACAGTCTCATTTTTAACCAGAGGTGCTGCAAGATAACTTGTCATACAATTAAGGAACATGAGTATCTATTATTATACTAAAGCTGAGCGAATCAACTTTTATCTCCTAAAGGCTTTTTTACTGTTCAGTTTGATAACACAAAAATTATACTAAAATTATTTCTTACTTTTAGGATTGAATTATGTTTGAAAAAATTTCCATTTAATTGTTTCTAATAAGTCGTAATTTGCAATTAAGTAAAAAACTGACCAATCTCTTACTGTACTTTGTGCCTATCACTTTTTCCCTCTATGTATCTCTTGATTACCTCCTTGTTATATAATCTTAGTTTCTCTTGGAGAGAGAGAGAGAGAGAGAGAGAGAGAGAGAGAGAGAGAGAGAGAGAGAGAGAGAGAAGAGAGATATGGGAGAATTTGAAATGAATTTCTATGTTAAATTTCACAAGCAGTAACCTGTAGCTTAGATTAGGTCAAACATTCCCTTTATTAGAAAGCTTACAAAACAATTTTAATGTTTTGTCCGGCCATATTTATTTTAAAAAAAATTAATTTACTTTGCAAACTCATTTTTCCCTAATCTCAATTATCTACCCAGAGCTGAATGGGTGACCTAAAGGGTCATGTTTTGCCTAGTTAATATATAGATATATGCATATTCTAACGGAAGACATTTTCTCATAGCTAGGAAACTAGTCTTAAGGATCAACTACTATTTTGTATTTGTTTTGTTTTACCAACTCTTTTCAGGTCATGTAATACCAAATCAATTTTGATAAACAAAAGACTTAGGTTGCTTACAGTACCTGCTGTATCTTAAGTGGTCACCCAGTTATATATTGAACAGCTTCATCACTGCTTAACTTTGGTGATCTAGTGGGAACCAGTGCTTTCAGTGTGACTTGGCAAGGGGTGAATTACATTAATAGCCTTTTGTTGTTATGTAATGATATTCATCTTTTATAGTAGACCAGAGTTTTGGAAGTGTCAATTTTTAAAATGTTACATGCAAAGTGGAATCAATAAGGTGAAGTCAATAAACTTTTCATGATCTGCTGCGCTTAAATTCAATGTCTTTTTTTATACACTGAATCTATCTCTAATTCCACCTCTACTATTTATGCTACAATGAAAATAATTTACTTCTCCTTCGAAATTGATTTTATTTAAGTTAGTTTTCACTTTATCAAATGATTTTTTGCAAAATAATGTTTTTATAGGTCATCTTGCAAAATAATGCTTTATAGACATCTTGCAAAATAATGCTTTATAGACATTTAGCAAAGAATGAATGGTTGTTTTATAGGACATTTAATAAAAGAATGAATGGTTGTTTTATAGGACATTTAATAAAAGAATGAATGGTTGTTTTATAGGACATTTAATAAAAGAATGAATGGTTGTTTTATAGACATTTAATAAAAGACATTTAGCAAAAGAATGAATGAGTTTTTATAGGACAGTTATCAAAAATGTTTTATAGGACATCTATTAAAAGAATGAATGGTTATCTAATATAACATCTAGCATAAGAATATCTTATAGAATATCTGGCAAAAGAATGAAGGATTCTTTTATAGAACATATAGCATTACTTCACTCTGTGTATAATTTGAAAGCCGCACAGATAAATATGCAATGTATTCTAATTTGGAAACTTATGCTTGATGAGTTTGAACTGGGTCATAACATTGTGGAAGCAACCAAAAACATTCAAGCCCTGTCAACTGGGGCTTTAGAATATACTGACTGTACTTCTGCAGAGGGGGAAAATCCCCCCCCCCAACGGGGCCACCTGTTAACTGTGGGTGGTGACCCACGATGCTTAAGGACAGAATCCTGGTGGATGAGCAGTCCATGAAATGCAACACTCCAATTTGGCCCTTACTTAGGCTAGACAGTGAGTTGGATAGGTCTCCTTTGATCAATTGGCTGGTCACCTAAAGCTCTAGCACCTATATGATTGTCCTGGCCATATTGTCCATATTGCAGATGCCTAACCCTTTTTATTAAATATGTGCTAGATGGCAGTGGCTGAGGGTCTTAGTGTCCTGGGTATGACTTTAAACTGCATCTAATGTTGAAGCTCAAGTTCTGGAGCTCTGGGGAATGTGGAGTAGCTTTTAGGGTTCCATCTATGGGTTGAATAGATAAAAAAATGAATATTAAAAATATGTGTTTAAAAAAAAATGGCTCCCAAAAATGACAAGAAGGTTCCTGAGTTTGAAAAAGAAAGGTTCCCGAGTTTGACAAGAAATACCACTTACTTTACTTACTTCACTTAATAAATTGACCTTGTGTCACATCCTGCTCATGTGGAGGGGTTATAATATATATATATATATATATATATATATATATATGTATATATATATATATAAAGTAGACATCAAACTGAAAATTTCCTCAACAGAAATTAAAATTGTAATTTTTTTTCCACAACTTTTCAGCTAATTGTTGCATGATATTTACCACATACCCTACGTATACAGGTTAGGCACAAGGCCCCTATTAATGTGGGACCACTCATGAACTAAAGCTCATGGGTGGTGGGTGCAAAAAATGCATTGATCCTGTCAGCATTCCCCCTCAAGGGGGGCGCCTCGGGGATGGCCCCTGGGATCAACGCTATTAGCTTGTAAGATCCAGGGCTGAAGCCACAGGACCCCCTTGAGGGTCAGGATTGTTGCATAATTGATAGGTGTACTATAAATTTGGAACAGTTGGACGTTTTGTGAAGCAAGCATGAAAGAAAGATGTAATGATGGGTGGTTAGCTGGACTCTAATGCATGTGGTTGAAGATTGGATCCATATCTTAAATTAAATTGAATAAACATGTGAATTCACCAAAATAACTGTCTTGTATTAGTCATTAAAAGCAAATGACAACGCAAGATGTCTCAACCAACATCTTAAGATGAAGACACTGCCCGAAACCAGAGAAACAACTAAAATGTCAGGACCAGCCATCAACGAATAGATACCCAGCCAAGCTACTCACAAGTAAGAAGTAAGTACAGATGAAGAAGATGATTTAGTATGGGAGATATAACCACGGATATCCATCATAATATATATCTACATCAATATCAAGGCTCATTAGCCTTGGTCAGCAACAAGGAAAAGTCCGATACAAAACCTACACTGCCTAGCAGCTTTATCTCATGCCAAGAAAAGGCTAGGGGAGTTAACCCTGAAAAATCAGGAGCTGGAGTCCCTAAAGTGATGTGATGCTGAAATCCAGTGTTACCCAGCAACTCTTGTGACACTACCTCTGCCAAACTGCATTGGTTCCTTACCTTTCCTTTGGATCACAGTGGCAGTGTGGAGAGGGAGGATTTGCTGCTCATCCTCCATATGTAGTTCCGAAAAAAAATTGGACACTACTCCATCGTCTCTTATAGACGAAAGGATACCAACAACAATAACAAAACGAGCATATGTAAAGAGACAGCTATACAACACAATAATCAAAAATCAAATCTTCAAAAACACTTGTTATTCAACAAGTATTTTTTTAAAATCCATTGTATGAGCATGTTAACCTCTTGACAATGTTTATCAACTCATAAGTCTTCACAAAAACCAAATCCAGTATTATGATTGTGTTTATTGGTGTAATAAAAAGTAGGATAGATAGATTTATGATCGGTTTGAAGTTTCACTTGTAGGGTGGGTTTTCAGCTAATAATAATCATTCAAAAGAGAATGTTGAAAATTTGGTGTAGGAGCATGTTAACCTCTTGACAACACTTATTAACTCATAAGTCTTCACAAACTTCAGTTTAAAGTTTCACTTGTAGGGTGGGTTTTCAGCTAGTTTAGCTCAGCTGGTAGAGCATCTGACTAGGAACCACAAGGTTCCTGGTTCAATACCAGTCCTTACTAACTCAGCGTATGAATAGTACAGGGATCTGAGTGGTAAAGTGAGGAGCTTATGGTAGGTGTGGTGCTCCACCTCAGATGCCAAAAACAATCTCCTTTGTCTAGCGCTAGTAAAAAGACTCCCTCGCTGTCTGGTTGATACTGACTTTAAGCCACCTCAACGACTTTATTTACTTAATAATCATTCAAAAGAGAATGTTGAGAATTTGTCATATGAGCATGTTGACCTCTTGACAACACTTATTAACTCATAGGTCTTCACAAACTTTAATTTAAAGTTTCACTTGTAGAGTGGGTTTTCAGCAAATAATGATCATTCAAAAGTGATTATTCGGAAACGCTAAACCCTTTTCTCCATTTCTATTGAATCGGTACTGTCTTCCCAACTCATGACCATGTCACGCCTCTGCCTACTGCTTTCTCAACTTCCAACCACATTGTGCCTCTGCATACTATCTGTGACTGTCTCATGTCACTCGATATTTCCTTCACTTGTCCCTACTTTATGTTCCTACTTTTGTTTTGATGCATGTAGTGTCTTACTGTTTGGATCTTCCATCCCTGCCAACTCTGATTGTACATCTCTTATTGATTTGACCGACACCCCACACACCCTTTCACTTTCACCACCCCCCCAAAAAAAATATTAAGTGCTGCCCATTTTGTGTTATTTTCCTGATTGATCACATCCTCTCTCAGCCATGTGCCGAGATCTGTAGTGCCTTGCCAAATTCATCAAAGTTCCCCCGCCCCCCTTTCCTCCCTCTTTACTTGCAGCAGGTGACTAGGAGTAATTTCTCCACAACCAATAGCAAGTTTGCAAGCCACTGCTAAGCAGCTCCAACCAGTCAGATTTAAACTACTGCCTGCCTGTACCTTCCTCCTCCTCCCCCTTCTTCATCTTCTTCATCATCATCTTCATCTTCTTTCTCTCTATTTACTACCCCCCCCACCTGCCAAATGTTCAATGCAGAGTTCATTCCATTTACACTAGCGTAGTCTTAGAAACATTTTTCATTTTCCCCTTACTGGCTGCCGGTGCAAGTGTAGAAATGTTACCTGTAGATACATCAACCATACCTACAATGGTCCAGAAGCCTGCTACTCTTCTGGGA
>CM042149.1:40452899-40455399 GCA_023376005.1 Doryteuthis pealeii | reverse complement strand
TTAGTATTTTAATATGGCGTAGATTACTGTAGAAATTTATTTCTCAGTAATAACAATTGTTCTCAAGTAGAATTGCTCTATGGACCATTAAAACATTGTTGTGGACCCATAATTCAGTATTTTTTGTGTGGACCCCTAGTAATGTTACATGGATCCCCAGGGTTCATATGGACACCGATTGAAAACCTCTGTACTGTAGAAATTTAATTCTCAGTAATAATTGTTTTGAAGTAGAATTACTCTATGAACCATTGAACTATTTCCATAGACCCTGGAGGTTCATGTAGACCCTGGTTGAGAACCATTGGTATATATACTGTAGAAATTTAATTCTCAGTAATAGCAATTGTTCTAAAGTATAATTGCTCCATGGACTATTAAAATATCACTGTGGACCTCTAACTCGGTATTTTTTGTAAAGATGATTCATGCCTTTTCCAAGGGAATTTGTGTAAAGTGAATGCACAATATCTAAGAGCAATTACGGGGTCGTAGGGAGCTCTTAATCTCCCGGTGGTCGGCAATTGTTCTGGACGAAAATGAAAAACAACACAAATGAAAATTACACACTTATATTAACAAAGGTACAAAATCGTTGCAAATTTTGATGGCATTTGCTACAGACTTATCTGAGAGGTGAAATTAACAGTTCGTTGGTGAATTAGCACTAGAAAGGGACTCTACTTGCTGTGGTTGTAGAGTGCTGTAGAGATGTGTCCGTCTTGGTCGGTTCTCGTCCAATAAGTGTTGAGGTTTGGTTTTGCTGCCAACATCGTATGTTGGCGATTCATCCCCCTAGCGGCAGGGGAAGATGATTCTACTATCAGTTTTCTGATATATCATAGCCAGAATTTAAACCCAGTTCATCAATTCCATTGGAGGTGCGTGGTGTAATGGTTACCATCATAAGAAATGGACATAGTGAGACGAGTTCAAATCCTTGACATGGCTGTTTGCATTTCATATTGCAGTAATAACCTTGGGAAAGGTACGAATCCAACTATTCTCCCTCCAGCTATAGGGAGATAGTATAGCGCTAATACCCTTGGGAAAGGTATGAATCTTACTCTCCCTCCAGCTATGGGTAAATAGCAGGACAGACTGGGTTCTTTAACCATGGCTAGGTAACCAGTCTAGGAGAAGGAAAACTCTGAATTCAAACCTGTTGAACTCCGCTTAAGAAATTGACCTTGTGTCGTATCCTGCTCGTGCAGAGGAGTTGGTAAATATATATAGGGAGATAGCACAGCAGATTGTGCTCTTTAATTTGGTATGGCAATCATTCTAGGAAAAGGAAAATTTTGAATTCAAACCAAAGAGGCTCTCTTCTCGTGAGTCAAAACTAATTTGAGAACTTCCACCTTTTTTGTTTCCTCCATTCTCTGTGCCAATAACTGTTAGGCTACTCACTCCTCCCATAAAATGTAATGTAAACTATGTAAAAGTTTAGTAAGTCAGAAATGCATAAAATATATCTATTATTGATCTATTTCATTATTAACTAGCAGAGCTGCCTGGTGTTGCCGGGAATTAAAAAGTTAAAATTAAATCTCTTATCTATATTTATATATAACTGAATAAAGATTTCTCAGAATTTTTGAGATGAGGCTTGATAATTAGTATTATTTGGATTATTCGGACTACAGATAAAAATGAAGATGAGGACAATAGTCAGAATAATTCAAATAATACTGAATAAAGATTCTTTTTCAATAGATTTGTTTTATCATCTTTTATTCTTTAAATATTCTTATTTTTAAGTTGTTTATTTTTATTATTATTCTTGTTTTGTATTTTTTTCTTCTATTTGTCTTTTTTTTGTTTTTTTCATCATGTTTTATCCTTAATTAATTTGTTTTAGTTTTTAATCATTTTTTTAGAATTAACTATTTTAATATATCATTAATTTATACCCTTATATTTTTATTTAGCTTTTCTTATGGAAAATAAAGGGTAAACAGTTTTTTAACCCCCCACTTGGACAAAAATAGGATGTAAATTTTATTGAACTTCTGTCTCTGTTGGTCTTCATCAATTTTCCTTTATAAAAGGATGTAAGCTTTATATAGGTATGAATAAACATACAGAATGCATATTCATTGAATATATATATAAGGTAATCCAAATGATTGGTAGTAAGGGATGATTCTATTTGGGATCTTCGAGATCTCACTGTACAAACATACAGTATGCTCTTGTAGGTGCAAATATATACTCATACAAGGATTTTTATAAATCCCTAAAGAGAGTTCAATGTATAATAATCAATAAATTAGATTATATACAGAGCAATATTTAACTTTCAAAGAAAGAAAAACTTAACAGTCATCCCATTATATTTTGTATTTTGTAAAACTCAAAAAAAAAAAAATTCTTTTCTTTTTTCTTTTTGAGTTTCTGGTTGAAATAAAATATAACGGGATGATGGCTTGTTAAGTTTTTCTTTCTTTGAAAGTTATACATATATATATATCACATTACATACTGCATATGTACTCTA
>CM042149.1:40427899-40445399 GCA_023376005.1 Doryteuthis pealeii | reverse complement strand
CTCAGTCGGTAGAGCATTCGACTAGAAACCACAAGGTCTCAGGTTTGATACCGGCCCTCGTCAACTCAGCATATGAGAAACACATTCTATCAATATCAACATTCTCACCAATGCTATTATCTTGATTTGAAAAACACATAAACAAGAAATTGTCAGTTACCAAGTGCCATTGACTTCATGCCTTCACTACTCTAACTTAAATATACATGGGGTGGTCTTACCCCTCTGCAGTGGCGCAGTCGATACAGCCCCAGTCGATAGGACAGGGGTTGGGGTAATTGTGTAGGTCGCAGCAGGCAATGGTGCCGGAGAGTGATAGAAAGGAAAAAAAAAAATGATTTTTTTTTTCTGCTTAATTCTCTATTAATAATGGAGATTCGCTTCCGGGTTTTGTCTGTAACAAAAATTACGTCACTGCTTACATCACATTACCCAAAATCGTCATGAAATTTGAACATGCAACATGATAGCCTTGTTTAGTCCTCATTGTTTTTTAAAACAAGTTTTAATAAATACATGACTGGTATTATATATCTATATATAGTTTGTTTTATTTTAATACATATTTAAAGTTTACATTTCAAATTGTTTTATTTTTTAATCCTTTAATGAATTTGATGATTTTACTTACTTAGGGTACAAACTCGCTGACATTGAATTTTTTACTCCTACCCCTCAAGCAATATGTTTCAAAAATCAATTTTTACATTGCCCGGAGGGTGTTTTTTATTTTGTACTAGTAACACTTTATGGATTGAGGTTGGTCAATGCAAATCAATTTTGTTGATTCTATAAAAGCAGAACAGACAGCGGCAAAAATAGTTGATTATTTTTTAACAGAACCAACCAACCCATGGATCAACAAGTTCATTTGCCAAAGTGCCGAGGCATAGCAACAGGTCTGCAGATAATAAAAGCTATTGCAGCTAATTGTATTAATCTGGCATTGAACAACAATGCCAATCAGAGCAAAGTATGTATATATATATATATATATATATATATATATATATATATTTTACCAACCCCTCCGCACGAGCAGGATGTGACACAAGGTCAATTTATTAAGCAGAGTTTAACAGGTTTGAATTCAGAGTTTTCCTTCTCCTAGACTGGTTACCTAGCCAAGGTTAAAGAGCCCAATCTGTCCTGCTATTTACCCATAGCTGGAGGGAGAATTGAATTCATACCTTTCCCAAGGGTATTAGCGCCATATGAAGTTCAAACAGCTTTGTCAAGGAACTCTAGTCGACGAGTCCATTTCCTATAACTCTAACCATTAGACCACACGCCTCCATATATATATATATATAATATATATATATATATATATATATATATATGGTATTTGTGGAAAAGGTGACTTACCAGTGAAAATGGTCACAATGGTTAGTTGATGCAAGTTTCACAATGATAAGAAAGCGATATAACAAATATAAAGTGCTCAATACATTAGTAGAGCAAATTTATTATCATAATGGTACACGGTAATAACCTACTCGAGTTTCGCCATGGTTAAATCCACTGATATTGATTTGTAGTTGATTGCACGTGTGTATTTATCGTGAAAAAATGCACACATGCAATCGACTGCAAATCAATATCAATATCTTGATTAATCCAGTGGATTTAACCATGAAGATCCTTATGGTGAAACTCGAGTAGGTTATTACCGTGTACCATTATGATAATATATATATATATATATATATAATATTAGTAGAGGAAAAAGTTAAGTAGGGTCCTGATGAAATCATTTGGATTGAAACCATGGGAGACCCTTAAATTTTTCCTCTACTAATATTATTATTATTACTGCTCTATGTTTTTGATATATTGAGCACTTTTGGATTATTTACTGATGCCACTGCAACAGAAATGTTAAAGCGGCAATTGGATACTATATATATATATATATATATATATATATATATATATATATATACTAGCAAAAAAATATATATACTAAAAAAAAAAAAAGTGTAACAATTAATTTTTGAAAGATATTGAGGGTGTAGGAAAATGAAATAAATAAAATAAAATGTTTAATATTCTTAAAAAGTTAATTACTTAAACCGCATCACATTCACTCCACCCCACTGAGATATTTGTTTTGTTTTACAACAGTAGGAACCTCCAAAATGTTTCTAAAAATTTCTGATTTTATTATTCAGACTCTTTTCTTTGGAGAAAAATTTAAAAATCATACAAGTAAAATATATTTTGTTTTGATTTCATAAAATTAAATTATGGGGAGGAGCGACATTAAAAAAATATTTCCCCTAATATATTTAAGGAAAAACTATTTTAAACATAAATTCATCTAAAGGTGAATAAATATAAACATTTTCATGAAAATTTGAGAATTAATTGATTTTTCATAGAATTTTAACATTTTTATATAGTAATGATACTAACTATAAATTAAATACTCATTGATTAACTTATTTAATTCCTGAAATGACTGTGATGTAAGCAATGAGGTAGTTTCTGTTACAGACAAATAGAGACTGAATCTCTATTATTAATATATATATATATATATATATATTTTTGGGAGAATAAGTGCTTAATTGGAGTCGTACCTAATTTAGAAAATTAATTAATTAATAATGAATTAGGCGGGAATACCTATTAAATGTATGGCTAAACAAATCGAGAAAAATCAATCTCTGTATGTACATTTCAGCCTATTAGGCCTCATCAGCAGAGCTATAGACCGGACTGCCAAGCTGACAGCTGACAGCTTGGCAGTCCGGTTTCAAATCACGCACAGGGCGGTCTTCCGATCTATAGCTCTGCTGATGAGGCCTAATAGGCTGAAATGTACATACAGAGATTGATTTTTCTCGATTTGTTTAGCCATACATTTAATAGGTATTCCCGCCTAATTCATTATTAATTAATTAATTTTCTAAATTAGGTACGACTCCAATTAAGCACTTATTCTCCCAAAAATTATTGGCAAAAAGCCATTCTAAACAAACCTTGTTTACAACTTATCATATATATATATATATACTTTGCACTGATTGGCATTATGCAAGGCTCTCCTATTAAATCGATATGAGCTCTCTCTGGTAACCTTGACATATATATCTATGTATGTATTTATCAGTTAAATTCCCTTTTGCTTGTAGTTGCTGTTGACAGCCAAGTGGTTAAGACTGACTGATGATGAATTGGCCAGGTTTCGATCCTGGGTGGATGTAGCCTGAAAGTCTAGCCACACAGCGGATACGTGATAGGTTGAAACACGGTGTCTGTGGATGACTTATATATAAATATATATGTACATATATCTTTTATTATACTAAAGCTGAGTGAATCAATGGTTGCTAAAATTTTTTTCCTATTTAGTTTAATGACACAAAATTCATATCAAAATATTCCTTAGTTCTAGGAGTGAGTTATGTTTGAAAAAAAATCCATTTTAATTGGTTCTAATTAGTCATAATTTGCAATTAAGTCAAAAACTGACTAGTCTCTTATTTCACATTCCGCCTGTCACTTTCCCCCTCTCAATGTATATCTTAATTACCTCCTTGTTATATATGTTAGTTTTTCTGTAAGTGTAAAGAAAGTGATTAGAGAGTGTAAAATATATTTGTATGATAAGTTTCAGAAACTTTCGTAGCTTCTCAAAATAAAACTCCAAGAATTGGGTCCATTTAAATTTGGATTAGGTCAATGGTTCCCTTTCTTAGAAATCTTACAAAATGATTTTAATGCTTTTTTATTTCTAAATTCTTTGGCCGTAGTTTAAAAAAAAAAATTTAATTCACTTTGTAAACTCACTTTTCCCTAATCCCAATTATTTACCCAGAGTTCATTGGGTGACCCAACAGGTCTAATATATATATATATAAGTAAAATAAAGTTGTCGGGGCGTCCTAAAGTCGGTATTAGCCAGTCAGCGAGGGAGTCTATCCCCTTTTCAATAGCGCTAGACCAAGGAGATTGTTTTGGCGTCTGAGGTGGAGCGCCACACCTACCACCAGCTCCTTACTTTACCGCACTGTGCTACTCATATGCTGTGTTGGCGAGGACCGGTATCGAAATAGGAACCTTGTGGTTTCTAGCCAAACGCTCTACCGACTGAGCTATCCCGTCCCCTTAATATATATATATATATATATATTAGCAAGAATATGTGCCTTTCTTAGAAATCTTACAAAATGATTTTAATGTTTTTATTTTTAAATTCATCGGGCATATTTTTTAAAAAAATTTAATTCACTTTGCAAACTCACTTTTCCCTAATCCCAATTATCTACCCAGAGCTCAATGGGCGACCCAACGCATCATGTTTTATCTAGTATATATTTAATGCTTACAGCAGTGAAAGATGCCATAATCAGTGGGAGATGCCAGTAGATTATTGGGAGGAAGTATTCTAAATGTATTAATGACAACACAGCAAGTGGTGTTACTCAAAATAGCAGCAGCAGCAGCAGCAGCAGCAAGAACCAGACAAATAAGTAGGATTAGAAAAAGGAAGTAAAAACCAATCATCTTTTAGCCATTTTTACACAAAATGTAAGCATAGACAATAGACTTAGGAATCCAAACAAATTGATTTGGTTCAGTTTCTTTGTTTAATGGCATATCAACCTTCATAGGTTTACGGCATGTCAATCCTGATGTTATTTTATGGCAAAGGTCACATTAGTTTTAATAATAATAATAATGGGGGAGGGGGCGTGATGTAGTGGCTAATGTGCTGATCGCGTGGTGTACTGATTAGAGTTGTGGGAAATGGACTCGTCAACCAGAGTTCAAATCCTGGACAAAGCCACAGTTCACATAGCGCTAATACCCTTGGGAAAGGTATGAATCCAACTATTCCCCCTGCAGCTATCGGTAAATAGTAAGACAGACTGGGCTCTTTAACCTTGGTTAGGCAACCAGTCTAGGAGAAGGAAAACTCTGAATTCAAACCTCTTAAATATCAGCTCGGGGTGGTCACTACTAGAATAGGCTCAGTCCTAATTAGTGATCTATCTCAATTAAAAAAAGAAAAAAAAGATCTGTGACATTGTCGTAAGCAAACTAAGTTGCACTACTATGTTCACTTTTTGAACTAATACCCTTGGGAAAAGTATGAACCCTGTCATCGCCGACCCCCATCTATGATAGAGGTCATTGGTGAGAAACTATCAGTTACCAAGCGCTATTGATTTCATGTTTTCACTACCCTGCGCAACCACACACACACACACACAAAACACCTAAAAAATACTCAATGTCATTTTTCGATACACACACACACACACACACACACACTCACACCATAAAAGACGAATATTTGACGTCATATTTCAAACCATCTACCTTTCCAGCGTTTCTTCTTCAAACTTCAAATTTTGAACAGATTGATAAACAAGGACTATCGCATTTTTTCTCGTTATTCTGTGATAAAAATTTATTTTTCTTTATATCAACAAATGCCCTCAAGAAGATCTACTTAACAGATCGAAACACTGCAGTGTCGGTTAATAAACTTACCACTCATTTTATTTAAACCTATGTTTTTTCAAATTTCTTACTATACTACATACCGTCGGATTCACTTCCATCTTTTCACATATTTATATATATATAAATTTGGGAACTTAAGTGTTTTTAGTGAACTTAGTAACATAAGTATATCTGAAGCTTGCTCATACCTGAAAATTTAACTCTGTGGTACTATCTAACCCATAGCTGGGAGGATGAGGGAGTTTATACCTTTCCCAATAGCACGACTGGGTGGTTTGATTTATTTGTTTAATAACAACTCGTAACTCAGAAAACTTGTAAGTTGAGGCACTTATAAGTCAAGTTACCACTATATTTCCAAGTTAAATAAAATGAACCGAAACTACAGTGATTCTAAGCAGATGGCCAAAGAGTGACAGTTAGATTCTTGGCAGAGTGTGCAGATACTATACTGATCCTAGGCAGAAAATTGGAGAGGAACAAATTGGTCCTAGATCACATATTTGCAGTACTGATCCTCAGTAGAGAACCTGGTAGTGATACTTTAATTCTAGATAGCATGCACAGCTACTATACCGATCTTAAACAGAGGGCTGGGAAGTGATACTTTGATCTTAGGCAGAACGTACAGATACTACACTGATCCTAAACAGATGATTGGGGGAGGAACACTTTGATTCTTGGCTGAAGACAGATATTTTGATCATAGGCAGATCTATAGATAAATATATATATCTATCAACCTCTCTGCACCGGGACCTTCACAGTCTAGATTAAATAAAAGGATTGGGTTCAAAGTTCTGTGAAGCCTCCCAAATATGACATGAAGGTTCTCAAGTTCTAGATAAAAAAAAATACCCAAAAAAGGATGGAGGGCACATCGGCCGAAACGTTGTGCAGATAACAATAAAGATGAGGACAATAGTTTGAATAATCCAAATAATCCAAATTTAGAGAAGTAAAGTTATTACCAGATGAGCCACAGTATTTGCCCCATTGAGATTAGAAAATAATTCTAGCACTTATTAGCCACCTTTTCTCACCTGCCCAACCACCTTTGTTTTTGGATGGTGAGAAAATTGGCAGCTGGCTGTGATCAGACTTCTTCATATTTTGCCTCCAGACCTCAAAACCTCTTTATAAGGATGAAACTATTTTCTTCCCTTTACAGCCACCAAATTATTTTTCATTCTTAATCTATTATAAATAGTGGAGGCACGTGGTGTAATGGTTATTGTCATAGGAAATGGACACAGCAAGACGAGTTCAAATCCTGGACGAGACTATTTTCATTTCACATAGCGCTAATACCCTTGGTAAAGCCATGAATCCAACTATTCTCCCACCAGCTATGGGTAAATTGTAAGACAGAATGGGCTCTTTAACCTTGGTTAGGCAACTAGTCTAGGAGAAGGAAAACTCTGAATTCAAACCTGTTAAACTCTACTTAAGAAATCGACCTTGTGTCACATCCTACTTGCATGGAAGGGCTGGTAAATATATATAAATTTGTATGTGTGTGTTCCCACCTTCTATCTTCTAGAACAAAAATGTGGTAGTACTTGTTAGGGTCCCATCAATGGGTCAAATAGATCTGTTTGAAAATGATTACTATTAGATAGGAATACTTGATACCATATAACTGTAAATTATTTGTATTAGAAGTTACTTGAAGCTATAATTGTTTACTAAGGATTATCATTATTAGTTATCATATAACATGTGTAATTATTATTAAATAGAAATAATTACTTGAAACTATATAACTGTGTATAAAGTATTATTATCTGTACTCATCAAGGACTGATATCAACATTAGTATATCCATGATATACTAACACTGAACACAACGGAAGGAAGAACAAAATAAACTCATTTAGGGCTGGTTTAGCTCAGTTGGTAGAGCACCTGCCTAAGAATCACAAGGTTCCAAGTTTGATACCAGTCCTTTACAACTATGCACACGAGTAGCACAGCTTGGAGTATGAACAGTTTCCCTGGTGTGAGGTTATTTTTGTATTTCTTTTTAGAAATTTTAGTTAAAAAACATACTCGACCTCTGTTTGGTATACGGTGTGCTGAAGATCACAACTTGTATTTATAAACTGTCCCAAAAACAGTGTTGGTTAAATCAGCCAATCAAAATGCCCAAACATGTATTTAATTCATCAAGGTACCAGGATGTTGCTTGATGATACTGCTGCTGCGTGTGTGTGTGTTGATACATGATTGTGCATGCAAATATGTGTGTATGTTAGTGTGTGCGTTAACTCACTAGAATGGAATCATTCAGTAAAAGTCATGTGACAGTAGCTAAAAAAAAAAAAAAAAATTTTAATTAACTCTCCTTAATCTATTGAAAAAAAATCAGAAAAATATATTTTTACTAATTAAAAAAAAATATATTTTTTTACTAATTAAAAAAATATATTTACTAATTAAAAAAAATATTTTACTAATTAAAAAAAAATATATATTTTACTAATTAAAAAAAAAATATTTTACTAATTAAAAAAAAATATTTTACTAATTAAAAAAAAAATTTTTACTAATAAAAAAAAAATATATTTTACTAATTAAAAAAAAAAATATTTTTACTAATTAAAAAAAAAATATATTTTTACTAATTAAAAAATATATTTTTACTAATTAAAAAAAAATATATTTTACTAATTAAAAAAAAATATATTTTTTTTTACTAATTAAAAAAAATATTTTTACTAATTAAAAAAAAGATGAATAAATAAATTTGGTTACTCAGTTATGTAATTCATTCAGAGAGTTTGAGAATCAGCTTGAATGATGTATCAGCAAAAATGGCTGCAATGATTTAAATACACCTCATGAATTAAGGGTCTGGTTTAGCTCATTTGACAGTGCATCTGCCTAGGAATTACAAGGTTCCAAATTTGATACTGGTCCTTGCCAATTCAGTGCATGACTAGCACAGGTTGGTTAAATTGATCTGTATGGTAAAGAATCTGGGAGCTGACTTTAGGTATGGCTCTCCACCTCATCAAAAACAGTCACCCTGGTCTAGCACTAGTAAAAAGGGGATAGACCCCTTTGTTGTTTGGCTGATACCAACAATAGGCCACTCAACAGATTTTACTACTAAATCAAGAATAAAACTTCATATCCTGTTTACTATAGGATTCTATATTTACTATTATCTGCATTATTCGGACTATTGTCCTCATCTTCATTGTTATCTGTACAACGTTTCGGCCAATGTGCCCTCCAGCCTTCTTCAGGTATTTCTTGTCAGACTCGGGAACCTTCAAGAAATACAAGAAATACATGAAGAAGGCTGGAGGGAACATTGTCCGAAATGTTGTACAGATAACAATGAAGATGAGGACAATAGTCTGAATAATGCAGATAATACAAACATCAAGCCTCATGTAAAAAATTCAGACAAATAGATTCTATATTTGTAAATGAGTCATTGAATTTTAAATTTCTTAGCACCTTGTATTTTTAGATATATAATATACATAAATTTTATATGACTTCTGTAGAGAATCGTTGCCTATTTTAAATTTCTGAACACCCTATATATATAAATATATTATAGAGGTATGTGGTGTAATGATTAGAATCATAGGAAGTGGACTCGTCGACCCGAGTTCAAATCATAGACAAGGCTGTCTAAATTTCACATAGCACTAATACCCTTGGGAAAGGTATGAATTGAACTACTCTTCATCCAGCTACGAGTAAATAGTTGGGTGGACTGGGCTCTTTAACCTTGGGTAGGTAACCAGTCTAGGAGAAAGAAAACTCTGAATTTAAACCTGTTAAACTGCACTTAAGAAATTGATCTTGTGTCACATCCTACTTGTATGGAGGGGTTGGTATATATATATATATATATATATATATATATATATAAATAATATATATATATATATATATATATATAAAATCAGGAAATGGTCTTACTCGAACACAAGTTGACAGCCATTATATATATATATATATATATATATATAATATAATAAGATAAATATATAAAGGTTTTACATATCTATTTATTAGGTTACAAAGGAACATTCACAACCATATTGGTTTCATGCAATGCAATCATCAGGTGAAGATGTTTCAAATGTAAGGAAAATCGAAAAAATTTCCAAAAATTTAATAAACATGGGATGCGTATGATTGGATAAAATGATGTGCGTATGTATGTGAAGGTAAATTGAATGTATGAGAGTGTTTATGGACAGCATAAAGGTTGCGTATGTGTAGTAACTGGTCACACACATAATACGTTGTTCTGTGAATGTGCGGCATTTTAACAATGCTTACGTGCAAGAGTTTGTGTTTGTGCATGAATGTGTGTGTGGGTGTGTATTTTTTTTTTCATATCCGGATGTGTAGGTTATGTATATTGTATATTGTCGGGTCGAGTTAATTGAGGAGTGTGGTTGAATAATATTAACTTTAAGATTACAAATGTTGTATATTATGGGTGGGTGGGGGGTTATAGAACAGTGGTGTTGCAAATACGCACGAGGTTGCGGTGTCAACCGAACATGCTTGCATGCAGTCACACATATGCACAACATAGACACGCATACAAAACAATATTCATGCATACCGATATGCACACACATACTACTATATGTGCTACGTAATCCTTACATATATACACTGAAGCGTTTACGCATACTACTATGGGCCCCACATGTACACATATACACACATACGCACACATGCACACACACATATACACGTATATATGCACACACACATACGTGCACACATACATGCACAAATACATATACATATATATGCACACATATATGCATGCATACATACATGTACAAACATACATACGTATATATATATATATATATATATATATATATATAAATTTAATGTGTAGCATTGTCTATTTCATAATATGCATAAATTTAATAAGTGAAGCATTACCTATTTTAAGTTTCTGAACACTTGTATATATAAATATATAAATTCATTGGGGTGGCCTAAAGTCAGTATCAGCCAGACAGCGAGGAAGTCTTTCCCCTTTCCCCTTTTCACTGTTTGGGCGTCTGAGAAGGAGCACCACTCCTACCATCAGCTCCTCACATATCCATGTGCAACATATGCTGAGTTGGCGAGGGCTGGAATTGAACCAGGAACCTCAAGGTTTCCGGATGGACACTCTACCGACTGAGCTAAGCTGGCCCCATATATATATAAATTTGCTATATCCTCTGTAGTGAAACATTGCACACGCGAGGTAAGCGAATTTGAGTGGCTTGTGCATGGTGCAATATGCACTTAGGTGATTAGTACCACTATTTTGGATTGAACTCTCGACCTTTGGTTTACAAATAAATATTTAGTAAACACTAAATATTGGTTTACAAATAAATATTTAGTAAACACTAAATATTTATTTGTCACTATAGTTTTTGGACTGATTTGTATAGGCCAATAATTAGTTGTGTATTTCTGGAGAGAAAGCCATAAAACACCGGGGGTTTTGCTGTCAGTCGAGAGACACTCTTCCTTCCGTCCGAACGGAAGGAATGACCAGGGAGAAAAGACAGCAAGCAAATTGAGTGAAAGTGGAACCAAAGAACTGGATTTGTTAATAATATTCTACTTTGCTCTTGGTGTTTTTCGCTACAGTTTTAACTGCCTTTACCACCACTTAAAAATAACCCAATCACATTTGGGGAGCTAATGCCATTTAAGATACATGGGTGGAATAATCTCTCAAACATGAGTGCATATTAACTTCTAAGAACAAACTAATTAAAATTCAAAACTATTTTTCTAACTTCTAGAACTTTTTGATCACATGACTGAAATCTTCCAATCCCAAAAACTGACCTCGGAGTCATCACCTGTCAATCAAACCTATTTGACCTAATGTCTCTGAGTACAATTTCTATTTCACTTTTCAAATTCTACACTACGCTCTCAAATAATTTTGATTAATGAGAAGAGAGCCCCTTTGGTTTGAATTCAAAGTTTTCCTTTACCTAGATTGGTTTCCATGCCAAGGTTAAAGAGCCCAGGGTAATTCCATGTCAAATCATCCAGGCCATGTCACCCACCCACTTCAATTTTTCTGAAATTTTGTACATGTGTGGACTATGTTAAAATTAGACAATCCCCAAAATCTGAGCTTCCAATTCCAAGAATTGGCGGGGTTAACTTTCAGACTTTTTCAAGAAAAATTGAAGTGGGTGGGTGACAATTTTACTTTGATTTGACATGGATTCCCCCCCTCCTCAGTCTGCACTATTATTTACGTATAGCTGAAGGTAGAATAGTTGTATTCATACCTTTCCCCACTCATCCTGCCATGTCCATTTTCTACCATTACACAAAACACATAGTTATTTGCTAAAAACGGTTGGGAAACACTTATTTAAATAGTGTAAGTTGATTACTATAGCCAGAAGTCATCAAATTGGTAAAATAATACATCTGTATTTACTCTATCAACTTGTGTAAATCCCACTGTTAACTAAACAGTACATTTTATACTGGGTCGGATAAGTGAGTAAAAATGCAGAAATTTACTTGGTCACACCAAGGCTCTACATTACAAAACCTATTAATTCATTCTTTTTTCGTTCAGTGTGTGAATGTACACAGCTGGCTTCAATATTAATTTAGCTCGTAGATATTTTGATGAGAGACAAATAAACAGATGTTAACAAAAATAATGATCGACTTCCTTGGAGTGATAAATATATTTAATGAATTTCTTTTTTGTTTGTTTGTTTCCAACAACTATAGAGTCATAGAATTGAAGTACAAATTGTCCGATGGGTGTTGAATGGAAACCAAGAAAATATTTAATTATATGAGGGTGAGTTAAAAAGTAATGCCATTTTCTTTATTTCATGTGAAGTTTTTATTATAAAACTAAGACCTACAATAAGACCCAACGTCCTCCTTCTGCATGAAAATGCTTGACCACACACAAGCATCAAGACAAGGAAGAAAATTGCCTCATTCGGGTGGACAACTTTACAGCATCCTCCATACTCACCAGATTTAGCGCCTTCAGACAATCCTCTCTTTGGCACCATGTAAGAGGGTTTGAGAGGCAAACATTATTCCAGTAATGAGGAAGTGAAATCCGTAGTGAAGGAGTGGCTCAAAGAACAGTCAACAGAATTTTACGGGGCAGGGATACATGCTCTCGTTCAAAGGTGGAACATTGCTATTGAGAGAAATAGTGACTGTGGAGTGACTGTGGAGAAGTAGATATGGGATCCACAGAGGACCAGCGTCATTTTGATGTATGATACATGTTCCTTTGTTGGTAATTATACCTGTCCTAAACAAAATGGCATTACTTTTTGACTCGCCCTTGTATAAAACAACAAATATTTTTAAAATTCTGCCCCCCTTCTTTTCTTGTTTGTCACGAAGGAAAGGCAATAAAGAAAGAATTCCATACCATCATTTTTTTGGTCTTTATTCTTCATTCTATTATTGGAACAGTAGAAACTCTTCTAAAGAGTGTTTTTTTTTCTCTTCCACAGAGACACACTCACACACACACACCAGGGATGTGGGATTGGAATTGTGGAGTTAGAGTCGGGAATAATTTAGGGGTCACTGAAGTTGGAAAAACTATATCAACTCTGATTCCAGTTGAAATTAAACTTTATTCTTTGATATAAACCAGTTATAATGATATAGCAGCATATGCATAGGCTTTATGAGATTTGTAAACCCTAATCCCTTGAAAAAACACAAAGAGCTCAGTTTTCTTACACTACCTGTTGTTAAAATGGTCACCCTAAGATAAACTTTCATGTACAGACATATCATAAAGATAAACATGATAGTAGCAAGATTCTCTCCCTTTGGCTTCAGAGAACCAACAGTAAGTTCGTTGGTTTTATAGTATGTCAACTCTTGTTGGTTATACCAAACTCAATTTCATAATTATAGTCTCCAATTACACTCGTCTGCATTAAATAAATTTTTCCAAAGGTCAAAGGTTTATCAAGTGATGTATGATTGCCATTTTATGCTGAATTGAAAAATTTCATCCATTGTGTTTAGTCAGGTCTGATACGTCACAACAAGTTGTACACAATAATAACATTTATTCAAAAGCCTATGTGACTCTACTTGTCACAGCTATAATACTATTCTATACATTTCAAGTAAGAGTTTGTATCTTAAAAATTTGATTTGATTAGAAAATAGGAGTGTGAGTTTTGGATTCAGTATAAAAAACTGCCTTAAAATCAGTTATTATATATTAGACCTTGTAAACATCACAGGCCAGTGTTATTATTATCTATATGTTAATACTCAGGTTCCTTATTTGTATGACCATTATCATCTTGAAACACCCTCTGTTTAAAAATGAGAGTGTCCAAATCATCCAAGATGAAATGCAAAAATGTAAATCCTGATTATCTGGTTTTGCTTATCCACCAAATTCTTATTTCTTATGAGTGTTGTCACCTCAGCTAAATTATGGACCATTCCATTTTATCATAAAGAAAAGGAAGAAAAAGGACATGCTACACAGTAAAAATATAAGGAAAAGAAAGAAAACATGGGGATATATATATGTATATATATATATATATATATATATATATATATATATATATTCGTCATCCACAGACACAGTGTTTCGATATTTACGTCTCAAATTCGCTTACTACAATGTCACAGTCCAGCATATTAGTTATGGGGCCTCACCCACTTTGGCTATTTCTTTATTTAAATTATTAATTCTATTTACTCTGCATTTGGGAATGTTGGTAACATTTTATCACCAAAATCAACTTTCACTTTCTCTAGTAGACATAATGACATTTCTTAGCAGTATACTGTTGTTCTATACTTCTTTTTAGCTCAATCAGTAGAGCATCCGGCTAGGAACCACAAGGTTACTGGTTTGATACCAGCCCTCTCCTTGTGTTATTGATAATCCTTTTCACTAGTATTATCCTTCATTTTTCTAATTCTAATTCCTTTTTATCAGGTCGTCACTTCTACAACAACAGGAATTGGTATGCATTTGAAACAAGGACAAACAATATGCTCTTGGTTGTGAGAGTTACTCGATTATCTGCCCTTGAGCAGATTTTTCTCTCCACCATTTTTCTTTTTTTTCTTCAATAGTGATTGTATGTTTGTATGGAAACCACATCAGTAGCAGCCGCTAAGTATAAAAACAAAAGAATCACTACATTCGCTCTTTCCCTAGGATGCAACAAAGTTCTAATTTAGTGATGTTAAACAAACTAATATACACAAAGATTATCAAGCAACCTAGATTGTGATCTTTTGTGTACATACACTGTGTTTGTGTTTCTAAAATGCACCCTGGCCAGATCCTAAGACAGATTTCATGTCTCAGACTAGACATGTTTCTATATTACATAACAAGAAATTTTCCTGATTGTAATCAGGGTTGTGGTGTCGGAGTGGTGATGAGTTGGAGGTTTTGGATGGAGTCGAAGTCTGACTTTATACCTTCTGAATCTGCAACCTTGTTCTTTATCAACTATAATTTTATTGTAAACCAATACTATTTTTTTAATGTTTGCATTAAACATCTAAGATATTTATTTATTTACAGATTTACAGATATATGAATTTATCAGAAATACATAATTTTACAAATTTATCTTATAAAATGGTGAGAAATAGAGCTAGGCTCCCGTCAATGTAGAGCATGCCTCAAGAAACAATGAAATTCTTTTTTTAGTAAAATTATTTTAGTTAACTACTTTGCCTTTGTTAATAGTCTAATTTAATTCGATCTATGTTAAGGAGTTGGAGTCAGAATTATAGGAATCCTAGGAGTTGGAGTTGGAGCTTATAACTTCAGACTCTGTAACCCTGATTGTAATGGTTGGCACCCTTTCGTCTACGAGAGACAAAGGAGTAGTATAAAAGTTTTTGTTTGTTTTTTACTTCGTTTTCTATTTTTTTTGAATTTGAACTACATAACCTGGGTGGGTTCGTATGGAGGATAAACTGTTGCCCATGCAGCAAATCTCCCCTCTCCACACTGCCGCTGTGATCCAAAGGAAAGGTAAGGTACCAATGCGGTTTGGCAACAGTAGTGTCGCAGGAGTTGATGGGTAATACTGGATTTCAGCATCACACAACCTTAGGGACTCCGGCTCCTGATTTGTTTTCAGGGTTTACTCCCCTAGCCTTTCCTTGAAGGCAGAGGTTTTGTGTCAGACTTTCATAGTTCAAACTAATGTTTAATTAAAATATCCACTGGTATGGGCTTGTTTAAACTTTTGTTTCTCCCAACATAAGCTAATTTTCACTGCAGGCTTGTTGCATTTTTGTGCAAACATGTGCATGTATTTACTAATTTACTTCTACATTTTTATATCTAAGTATATTAAGTCCTTTGTAAATATAACTTCTGACTTTATATTCAGTTTCACTCAAGCTTTAGATTTTTTTAAAGGCAAAAAGTAATTAAAATTAAGGGAAGTCATTATTCAGTACATATGGAATGGGATCAAAAAGTATTGAGACTAAAGCTTTAATTTTGGAAAAATAAATTTAAATGAAAATGTATGCACAGTGAGATTCAAGAATCTAAACAATAAAGATGAGGACAATAGTCCGAATAATCCAAATAATACATAAAAAATGAGTTCTACAAAAGCAAAATTGATTTCCAACTGTTGAATAAAGTTAGAGCGCAAAATGCACTCTAACTTTTGAATTCAAGAATAAAATATTTACTCTCAATATAATCTCATGTATACAAAAAAAAAAAAAAAAAAAAAAAAGATTTGGAATTAAATAACCCAATATTCTATTAAACAAAACAAACAAAATAAACTGATTCTAATAAATTAAAAAAAATTTTTTTTTCTTTTTTAATTTTTTAAATTGAAATAGATCACTAAGTAGGTCTGTTCTAGTAGTGACCAGGTTTGAATTCAGAGTTTTTTTTCTCCTAGACTGTTTGACTAACCAAGGTTAAAGATCCCAGTCTGCCCTACTATTTACCCATAGCTAGGGGGGGTGTGAGAATATTTGGATTCATACCTTTCCCAAGGGTATTAACGCTATGTGAACTGTGGCTTCATCCATGAATTGAACTCTGGTTGACGAGTTCATTTCCTGCGACTCTAACCAGTACACCACCGCGCTTCCGCTATTCAGTTTTAAATGTCAGAATAGACAGGCATGAAATTGAAATGTTAATGTTTGCTGTTATTAATATGAAAATATCATTTAATCTGTTTTTTCTGAATATGTCAATATTGCATTGCGTATCTATGGAGAATGCACAGTAGTTAATGGATGTTGAGTATTGGACTTGTCTGGTCAGTGAGATAATTACATATTTCCTACCAATTCCAGATAAAAAGCATTATGGTAAAGTCATGCTGAAAGCACCGGCTCCCACTAGATCACCAAAGTCATGCAGAAATGAGCCTGTTCAGTATTTAATTGAGTAACCACTTAAGCAATAGCAGGTACTGTAAGCAATCTGAGTCCTTTGATTATCAAAATGACTAGATCCAGCATTGAATGACCAGAAAAGGGTCCCATCTCATTATAGTCAAGTCACACTGAGAGCACTGTTCATTAAATGACCCCAAAAGGATTGATATGCTGTAAAACAAAACAGCCATCCAGCTTGGGCCTTAAAATCCATCACTTCTCATTATAGTCAAGTCACACTAATAGTACTGGTTACCACTTGTTCACTGAAGTTAAGCTGTAATGAGCCTATTCAATACTTAATTGGGTGACCACTTAAGCAACAGCATGTACTGTATGTATTTACCAACCCCTCCGCACAAGCAAGATGTGGCACAAAGTCAATTTCTAAGTGAATTTTAACAGGTTTGAATTCAAAGTTTTCCTTCTCCTAGACCAGTTGCCTAACCAAGGTTAAATAAGCCCAGTCTGCCTTACTATTATACCCATTACTGGAGGGAGAATAGTTGGATTCATACCTTTCCAAAGGATATTAGTGCTATGAGAAAACAGCCTTGTCAAGGATTTGTCATTACAATAT
>CM042149.1:40395399-40412899 GCA_023376005.1 Doryteuthis pealeii | reverse complement strand
TATATATGTGTGTGTATATATATATATATATGCATATATGTGTGCGCGTATATATATGCATATATATGTGTATGTATGTATATATGCATGTGTGTTAATGTGTATGTATATATATATGCATGTGTGTGTGTTTATGTGTATGTGTGTATATATGCACGTGTGTGTGTATATATGCATGTGTGTTTATGCATGTGTATATATATATATGCATGTGTGTTTATGCGTGTGTATATATATATGCGTGTGTGTATATGCATATATATATATATGCGTGTGTGTATATGCATATATATATATAAATATATGCGTGTGTGTATATGCATATATGTATAAATAATTGTGTGTATGTATATATAAATATGTGTGTATACATGTGTGTGTTAGAGTAACTATGTATATATGTGTGTTTGTGTCTATCTATATGTGTGTCTAGATGTGTGTGTGTGCACATATCTCTCTCTTTCTCCTTCCCTCTCTCTCTCTCTCTCTCTCTCTCTCTATCTATCTATCTCTCTCTCTATATATATATATATATATATATTGATCAAAAACTTATTATTTGTTGTAAGATGAGAAAATGAATTTGATACTGATTCTTGTTAATTTCTACTGATTACATTGATTAGGATTTTCCAAGTCTTGTATTTCATTTGCAAAAAAAAAAATGTCTCCATCAATACATTCAAAGATGGATTCAGCAAAGAACAACAAAAAAAAATTTTTTTTTAACCACTACTTACCTAAATTCTTAATCATATGAATATAAATTTTCATACTTTCTCATTTCTTTAATTATTTGCATCCAAATTGATAAAGTAAAAAAAACTCTCACATGGAAACAATTGGACCATATTACCTTTAGGCACCCCTTTTTGAAAGGACATGTTTTTCATTTACAACGTCAATATCCGGTTGTTTTAACAGACAATTTTTAAATTTAAAAAAAGAATGATAAAACTAACCCCTAACAAATAACCGGATATTGACGGTATAAATGAAAAATATGTCCTTTCTTAATCGAGATCAAAAAGGGGTGCCTAAAGGTAATATGGTCCAAACAATTCAAGTCATTAATCATCTTAACAACAGCAACCTTTTTTGATCTCCATGTTTCTAACACACGTGGGCATGCCTACAAAGTCAGAAAACAGCATAGCTCACATGACTTTCGGAAACATTTTTTCACGCTCAGAGTTGCCAAGGCATGGAATAAGCTGCCTGCGTCCGTTGTGGGCTGCCAAAACACTGCATCTTTCAAAGCCTCCATGCTTCCTGTAGTCTGCCAACACTATATCTGATAACCCCCTCCACACACATATGCACGCACGCACGCACGCACACACATACATGTATATTATTACTGTACGCTGTTCATGTTCCTGACACTAATACATTATTCTATGTACTAGACATGAGACTTTGATGAGTTGTTGTGCACCTGAGCACTCTACACAATAAATTTCATTATTATTTCATTATATAAACACACCTTCCCATCCATTTGATATTGGAGTACAGTTTGCAACACATCTTTCCAATGTATGTATTTACTAAGCTTAGCTTAGATGTGGCACAAGGCCAGAAGTATGGGGCACCCAATGAGAATTGAACTCACTAACAATAGTCTGTGAATCTAGCTTGGTAACCATTACACCAGGTGAGGTGCCCAATGTGCAAGATATAATTATTTACTAAGCTTAGTTTAGATGTGGCACAAGGCCAGCAATATGGTGTGCCCAATGAGAATTGAACTCACTAACAATGGTCTGTGAATCTAGCTAGCTAACCATTACACTATGTGAGGTGCCCCTACTATGTGTATAATGATGTAACCCTTCTCTATCTTTTCTTTCTTTCTTTTCTTTGCTTTTTATTTCTTTTTCTCTTTTATTTCTTTCTTTCTTCATCAGTCATAACTGACTATGATGGGAGTGTAGTATCTGTGCATCCAGATTAGAATTTGTATCACTTCTTGATATTTCCATTGAGCATCAGTGTAGTATCTGTACCCATGTAAATCTAATTAAATATTCTACAAAAACAGTTTAATTTTTTTAATTAAAATAATCAGTTTATATAAATGTTTTTTTTTTATTTTTGTGTATTTATTTCTGAGGAAGTATTATATTTTATATTTCATATTTTCAAAATAATTATATATTATATTTCATTGTCTGAAAATAATCATATTTCATATTTCATAGTCTCAAAATAATCAGATTTTACATTTCATAGTCCCAAAATAATTATATTTCACATTTCATAGTCTCAAAATAATCAGATTTTATATTTCATAGTCTCAAAATAATTATATTTCATATTTCATAGTCTCAAAATAATCAGATTTTATATTTCATAGTCTCAAAATAATTATATTTCATATTTCATAGTCTCAAAATAATCAGATTTTATATTTCATAGTCCCAAAATAATTATATTTCATATTTCATAGTCTCAAAATAATCAGATTTTATATTTCATTGTCTCAAAATGATTATATTTTATATTTCATGGTCTCAAAATAATTATTGTTTTGAAACAACTGTAGGATTTTTAGTTGAACAGATACTACACCCTGATCTTGGGCAGAAGTGATGATCCATACACAAATAATCTTGTCATCATTTTATGAGAACTATGCTAGGTTGATATATAAAAATGTTTTAAATAAATAAAAAGAAGAAAGAAAACACATCTTCAGCATAAAATAAACCAATGGGTTGACATGCCTTAAAACCCAACCAACCAATCAATACTTGTTTTAAGTGGTTACCCATCTAAGTACTGATCATGCTGATTACTGCTTAACTTTAAAATGCATTGTGTTAAATAGTTTCTTATTTTTCTTATGTTACCTTCTATCTTCTTTCTGACCTTCTATGCTGGCCGGATTGGGTTGAGTTCTTGCATCTTCATCTGGGTCTGGTGGCATCTGGGTCTGGTGGCATCTGGGTCTGGTGTCATCTGGGTCTGCATCTCTGTATTCATTTGGTCAGTCCTTCTTAATGAACATGAAAACAAATTTTTTTTTATTTTTTATTTCCCGAGACACAACATTCCAATGTGTGGAGAAGAATTCTAATATTTAGCATCTGGCTCCATGGAGTGTTTCAGTCCAACTCACTTCTAAACTTTTCCACACCTTTTTATCATCACGTGACACTTTCAACCAATCAGAGCATCATATTCAGATCAATCAGAGGTCACCATCTGTCTTTCAAATCTATGGTTATTTTCCATGACTCTTCTCCAAGATTAACTTTTGAATTTGGATATTTTTACACTACATTACAAAATGAATAGGCAACCCTATTCATTTGGTAACAATAGGACTAATTGTTATTTGCTAAGATTTGATTTGTCTGGCACACAGGCATTTAGTTGCTCACAATAACTTCTGTTATAAAATCGTCACACATCTGAGTACTGAATAGGCTGAATCACTGCTTATCTTTAGTGATTGTAACTCAACTAGGTTATTTCGAGTTGATTACATTTTTTAATTTCAAAGATTTTAGTCAATTCCATTCTTGGTGCTGTTAAACCAACAATTTTTGGATATTCATATTAGGGGCTGGTTGGTAGAGCATCTGCCTAAGAACCATAAGTTTCCAGCTTCACTAGCAATCCTTGCCAAATCATGAGTAGCACAGCTTGGATCTGTGCAACAAAGATTTTAGTCAATTTCATTCTCGGTGCTGTTAAACCAACAATGTTTGGATATTTATTTTAGGAGCTTGTCTAGCTCAGTTGGTAGAGTATTTGCTTAGGAATCTCAAGGTTCTGGGTTCGATACCAGTCCCCAACAACTCAATGCATGAGTAGCACAGCTTGAGTAATCTGATCTGTGCAACTTTGAAGTGAGTTAGTATACTGCTGGTTTAAACAACAACAACTAACTAAACACTTCAACATTACTGTTGAATTGGCAGACAAGGCAACAAGCAAGCCATAACTCAATACAGATCTTGCATTGTCACAAGCCTACTGCAGAATGGTATGATGTTTATTCTACATGCATTCAACCTCAGCAACAACAAAAAAAAAATCTCCCTGGTCTAGTGCTAGTGTAAAAGGGGATAGACTCCCTCATTGACTGGTTGATACTAACAATAAACAACTCTGCCTATTTTACTACTTCGGGTTAGCTCAGTCGGTAGAGCGTTCGGCTAGAAACCACAAGGTTCCTAGTTCGATACCGGTCCTCGCCAACTCAGCGTATGAGTAGCACAGGGATCTGTGTGGTAAAGTGAGGAGCTGATGGTAGGTGTGGCGCTCCACCTCAGATGCAAAAATAATCTCCTTGGTCTAGCGCTAGCGAAAAGGGGATAGACTCCCTCGCTGCCTGGCTGATACCGATATTAGGCTGCCCTGACAACTTTACTTACTGGTCATTGTAAGATGAATATTTTGGGTCAAGCAATATTTTACTATACATTATAATCCCAAAGAAGACACACATGTCATAAAAGCACAGCTTGGTTAATCTGATCTGTGCAGTAAAACACTTGGGAGCTGTAAAAACAATCTTCCTGGTCTAGCACTAGCATAAAGGAGATAGGCTCCCTCACTGTTTGACTGATACTGACAATAGGTCACTTTTCAGACTTTACTTACTATTATATTGTCAAATAGATTCAACAAACTTTGATTATTTCCCTGGAAACTATATATGTGTATGAACCAAGTCACCTCTAAGCACCCCAGGGGCGACCTGGATTCAGAAGGACATGTTTTTCATTTACACCGTCAAAATCCAGTTATTTGTTACCAGACGATTTTTAGACACATTTTTTTTAGTAGCAAAGACACTTTTTCTTTTTATTTATTTCATTACTTTTTAAAAAATTATAAAACTGTAAACGAGATATGTTTATTTCAATAGTTTTTGTTTTTTTTTAAATAAAAATAGTTTTTTATTTACAAAAACTTTAAATAAAAAAAAAGTTTACATGGGAATAGTTAACAATTTTATGGGACAATCCTAAATCTGGCACCAGAGCATTACTTTTAATAAATCAGAAGTTTTGCTTATTAATCAGAAGTTGATGAATATTTTTCAACACTAACAATAATTTTTTTTTAAATTAGGAAAAATATTAATTTTTAATTCTTCATCTGATAAAATAGTTTTTGATTTTAATAAAAAAAAAAATTAGCTATTTCATGTTGTTGTTAGCATATGTGAAAAAATTAAATTTGCACTAAAGATAAATTAATATTGTTATTTAAAAAAAAAACAACTTAAAACGAAAGACATGTTTATTTTTTTCCCATGTGCCTCTACGTATAGTTAATATTAAAAAGTATTTATTTAAAAAAAGATTCTGCTAGGGTTAGGGGTTAGGGTGAGGGTTAGCAGTTAGTTTTATAATTTAAAAAAATGTGTCTAAAAATTGTCTGGTAACAAACAACCGGATCTTGATGGTGCAAAGTGAAACATGTCCCTCTGAATCCAAGTCGCTCCTGGGGTGCTTAAAGGTAACTTGGTCTATGTGTATTTCAGAAAAATATCAAAGAAGACAAAATAAAACAAGTAGTTTTACTTCCTAAGCAAACAAGGAGACCAGAATTTTTATAGTTTGGTTTGGTTTGGTTTCTTAGTTCAATGGCATATCAAGCTTCGTGGGTTATTTAATACAAAAGTCATTCTTGTTATTATTTAACTCATAACTGGGGTAATGATGTTGTTCACACCTTTATCAAGGGTATTAGTCAGAAAGTAAATGTAATAACGCAAGGTCAATTACTTTGTACATATCTTGGTAATTTTCACCTTTAGTTGTTAAAATTCCTAGCATAAAATTGTGTGTGCGCATTATCTGAAATGAACTTAATTGTTATTAAGAACACATTTTATGATATTTTTGTGTTAAAGCATGCAGTTGTATTGTTTTTGAAAAAGTTTCTAAGATTTGTTTATTTCGCACGGAGACTTTCAAAATAGCTACCGGCTTAGTTCAAAGTGAAAGTCAAGGGAGGTTACTCTAATTGCCTTATTTGCTAGGAATTTTGACAACTAAAGGTGAAAATTACCCATATCTTATATTTATATGTATACATACTGAACGGCAAATGTTTTGATATTTAACTACAAGGATGAGTCAAAAAGTAATGCCATTTTGTTTAGGACAGGTATAATTACCAACACAGGAACATGTATCATACATCAAAATGTAAGCTGGTCCTCTGTGGAACCTATCCCTACTTTTCCACAGTCACTGTTTCTCTCAATAGTAATTTCCCACCTGTAAATGAGCGCATATAAGACTGCCCCATAAAATTCTGTTGACTTTGAGCCACTTCCTCACTACAGATTTCACTTCCTCGTCACTGGAATAATGTTTACCTCTCAAACCCTCTTTCAAGGGGCCAAAGTGATGCAAGCATTATTCCATGAGAGAAAAATATGATTGTTTTGCAAATGAAAGTTAATTGTGAAATTTAATCTCTGCAATTTTACATACAGTCTTGTATCTACTGAAACATCTGAACGTGGGAAGGAAACTGTGTTTCTAAAAATGAAACGCCAATTGGCAGATTTCTTATTTTTTTGGAATTTTTGCTGATGTAATTAGATTTCCAATCTCTTATCTACCAAACTTCACATCTTTTGTCAGAATATGAGAAATTTTGCTCTTCAAATAAAACCCGCTTGAAAGTTCACCTTGAGACAATTTCAGCACTCGTTATTTGTGTACGACTCTTCCTTGCACGAGTAAAATAGCAAAGTCCGTATCAATTTTGTGCCCCAGGGAGAAAGATAAGCTTAGCACGTGGTTCTCTCTATTTGAATTGAATCAGAATAATTTTATTGATTCCTATTGTGGGAGAAAGCAACATTTTGCTTTATATGAATATATAATTAGTCGTTTTACTTGTTTGCATGAAGAACACAAGAATGCTTAATATGAAATAAAGATCATTTATAGGGGAAAACGGTTCATTTATACAGGGTGTGATCAAAAGTTATTGAGATTAAAGATTCTTCAAACTTTTTCATTTTAAAATCTAAAATTTAAATGAAGATGGGCACTTATACAGGTTGTTCGGGATAAATTTGACAGTGTCATAAGGAAAAAGAAAAAGTGCTTGGCAACTACAAAATTTAATGGATTGTAAAGAAATTCAACAGGCACGGAAATTACACTACTGTCAACAAGTTTTACTCAAAATAACCGTCATTAATGTTGATCACAGCCTCAATCCTGCTCCAGAACCTGGAGTAAGCTGATGTTACGGTTTCCCTGGGAAGGGTCTCAAAAACTACCTTAATTCTGTCGATGAACTGGGCTTTTGTAGTACTGGAACGGCGATTGGTGTTTTTCTCAATAGCGCCACATACATAATAATCCATGGGGGTTCGGAGACCAAACATTGGGACTGGTGTAGTCATAAAAAACAACTATTTTTTACTTTTCCCACTTTAAAAGCGTCCTAATAACCAGGCTTCCCTTTAAAAGCGTCCTAATAACCAGGCTTCCCTTTAAAAGCGTCCTAATAACTAGGCTTCCTTTTGAAAGCGTCCTAATAACCAGGCTTCCTTTTAAAAGCGTCCTAATAACTAGGCTTCCTTTTAAAAGTGTCCCAATAACTAGGCTTCCCTTTAAAAGCATCCCAATAACCAGGCTTACCTTTAAAAGTGCCCTAATAACCAGTTACCTTTAAAAGCACCCTAATAACCAGACTTACCTTTAAAAGCGCCCTATTAACCAGGCTTCCCTTCAAAAGCATCCTAATAACCAGGTTTCCATTTAATAGAATGGTGCCCAAGAAATAACAATTGTAGCACAAAAGGACCAGACAGAAAATGAAGAGGTGAGATAATGGAATTTGTTGGTAAGATAAAGTAGAGGTTGGCACAATCAAGGTTGTCATTTTGTCAGGAATTGGAAAAGGTCTTTGTCCAGCAGTGAACTCAGAATAGCTGCTGCTGCTGCTCCTGATAGTAATCATAATAGTAATTATCAAAAATGCCATCTTGGATAAAAAAGAAAGAAAATGGTAAAAGTAGTGGCATTGGAATTGTCATTGTTTCCAAAACTGGAAAATGCTATTGTTTTCAAAACTCTCCTGGACATTTCCTAAGAAACCATAAGAAAATGTGAATTACTCATAATTCTTGATAATAAATAAATAAATAAATAATCATTATGAATAATAATAACTTGATAATAAATAGCTGCATTAGTCTGGTTTTTATTTTGCCTTAATCCAAATTTAACATGTCAACATGGTGGAAAAGAGTTAACTTGCTTTTTAAAATTTCTTTTTTATATCAACAAAATTTTGAAGTTTTGAAAAAATGCTGCCAAAATATACTTTCTTTTTCTTTTTTAAGTTTAAAGAATCAGATTTGTTGAGTGTTAAAATCTCATTATATCCATTCATATTTTTAAATATCTTGCTCAATGCATAAAACGTTATATATATATATATATATATATATATATATATATATATATAAAGTGTATTTTGGCAGCATTTTTTCTTTTAAACGTGTTTTGTTAAACTCCACTGATGATTCTTGTCGGACGAGTTTTTGTTCAATTGCCAGACAGTTAAAAAGGATTGAACAAAAACTTGTCCAATAAGAATCATCAGTCGAGTTTAACAAAACATATATATATATATATATATTATTATAGAAATAACCTACTTGAGTTTCACCATAAGGATCTTCAGTGTTAAATCCATTGAATTGATCAAGATATTGATTAATTACAGCTAACTGCAGGAGTTCATGTTGTTGTTATGAGCGTTGAAAACAGTTTTGCAGTTAATGAATGCTGCTGCGTCATTTTGAAAAGTTGCAACAGCATTCATTAACTGCAAAACTGTTTTCAACGCTCATAACAACAACATGAACTCCTGCAGTTAGCTGTAATTAATCAATATCTTGATTAATTCAATGGATTTAACCCTGAAGATCCTTATGGTGAAACTCAAGTAGGTTATTTCCGTACACACTATAATAATAAATCAACTCTACTTACGTATTGAGCACTTTATATTTGTTATAACGCTGACTTATCTGAGTAAAACTTGTACCAACCAAATATTGAGACCAACCCAATATTTTCACTGGTAAGTCATTCCTTTTATATATATATATATATATATATATATATATATATATATATACAGGGTGTTCAGGATAAATTTGACATATTTATATTTGGTTATTTTTCTCCGTAGGTTGGAGGTATTGACACACACTATGCATCATTTAAAAGCTTGGGCCCTTCTTCATTCATATACATCATAACAGATAGAATGATAGAAGAGAATAACTTATATCATGATGATCTGCACCGGCCATCAAAATAAGGAGATTATGGTTGTTTGCCCAATGCTCCCTGAACACTGTAAAAACAATCAGGCATGAACTGGAGAATTGCAATGGAGATTATGAGGCTGTGGCTAGAAGAAAGCAACATAACAGATGATCTGATTGCGTTTGTACAGCAGAATTCCTAAAAAATCTACAGAAAAAGGTGTTGGAGGACCCTCAGATGCCTACATGGAGTTGCTAAAATCTGTAGTCAAGCCCTAATTAACAAGGGTAGCCAATGGTAGGCCATATGTATAGTAGAAGGATTCAGCACACACCTCTGGGAAAAGTCAAAAATGGTTGTCTGCAAATTATTATGACTCCACCAGTCCCAATGTTTGGCCTCCGACCACGCCAGATCTTAACCCCCATGGATTATTATGTATGTGGCACTATTGAGAAAGACACCAATTGCCGTGCCAGTACTACAAAAGCCCATCTCATCGACAGAATTAAGGTAGTTTTTGAGACTCTTCCCAAGGAAACTGTAACATCATCTTGCTCCAGATTCCGGGGCATGATTGAGGCTGTCATCGATGCTAATGGTGGTTATTTTGAATGAAACTTGTTGACAGTAGTGTAATTTCCGTGCCTGTTGAATTTCTTTACAATCCATTAAATTTTGTAGTTATCAAGCACTTTTTTCTTTTTCCTTATGAAACTGTCAATTTTCTCTCGAACACCCTGTATCTATCTATCTATCTATCTATCTATATATATATAAGGTAATCTAAATGATTGGTTGTAAGGGATGATTCTATTTGGGATCTTCAAAACTGTATAACCATACTGTATGCTCTTGTAGGTGCAAATATATATTCATACAAGGATTTTTATAAATCCCTAAATGTATAATAATCAATAAATTAGATTATATGCAAAGCATTTTTTTATTTTATTTTTTATTTTATTTATTTATTTATTTGTTTTTTGAGGAAGTCAGTTGAACAGGAAACTAAGATATACATTGCATCTTTTTGTTAGACTTAGAATTTTTAACTTCATACTTGCTATCTGACAAATTTTGTGAATATTGAGATTTTTTTCTGGTTGTATAACTTCTTTTTTCAGGGAATCCAATTATTTTTGTAAAATCCGTCTGATGAGGCTTGGCTCTTAAGAATTATAAAACACTTTTTGAGTTTCTGGCCGAAATGAATTATTACGGGATGATGGTTTGTTAAGTTTTTCTTTCTTTGAAAATTATATATATAATATATATTGAAGTCAGTCAGTCTACTATTGGTTTGAACAATGTGACTGGCCAAGCACAACTGAACCAGTGTCAAGACAACTGGTACTTATGGGAATTCAGAACAGTCTACTCATGCATTTGGGTGATTCCATTCTCTGAATCCTGATTGGCTGCTTGGTTTGTAGGTTCCTCTGAGGCTCCATAAATCATGCCATTTTGCAGCAGTCTTTGCGGCAAACCAGAATCGTATTTCAGTTACGACTGCTTGCCGTCTTGTCTTGCCAATTCGACGGTAATTGGACTTAGTATTATTCTACATCTCCCCTTCCTCCCCCCTTTCCCATTGCGCGAACATATTGGCCTTTGGGGAGAAATTAGTTCCTTTCGGCCAGGCTGATTACAGGGGAGCAATCTTGACAATGCCTGGGGTATTTTCGTCGGCCTTGGTTTTGGGGGTGGAGTGACATTGGGTGAGGCCAGGTCCCTAGTGTTGAAGTGTGGGGTGTTAGAGTTGGGGACAACGGGATCAAGCATAGCACTAGGCATTGGTGTGGGTTTGGGTTTTGTGATCAGCTTTTTCAGGAAGCGTCGGTTTCTGAGTGTGATCCTATCTGATCCGTCCACTCGGAGCCGGTATTGCCGATGTGGGAGAACTTCAATGACAGTGCCTGTAGTGGTCCACTGGCGGTTTAGTGGGTTTTGGATGGCTACTTTGTCACCATTCTGTAGCAGGTGAAGACTGTGTGTGTGCCTATTGTATCTTTCTGACAGTAGGACGTTCCGTTGACGAAAGCTCTCCTCTCGATATTGTGCTGCGGCTATCCATTCAGAATGTGGTTTGTAGAGGATAAGTCTCAATGGGATCGAATCCCGTAGTCGGCGGTGGAGCAGCAACTGTGCTGGGGATAGGCCGATGCCTTGAATGGGGTTATTGCGGTATTGGAAGATTGCTTGGTCAACACTATCATTGTCTAGTGAACCCTGAGGGCCTGTGTTGCCATGGATTATCCTTTTGGCAGTTTTGACAGCGAGTTCCGCTCGGCCACTGGACTGAGGGTATGCTACTGATGATTTTCTATGTTTTACACACCATGACTTGAGAAACTGCTGAAATTGCTCAGAATTGAAAGGTGGGCCACCATCACTACTCAGCTCTTCAGGGCACCATAAGTGTGGAAGAGTTTCCTACAAATAGATACTAATTTTTGAGTGGTGGCATGACCAG
The DNA here is from genome assembly GCA_023376005.1 of Doryteuthis pealeii. NCBI lineage: Eukaryota > Metazoa > Mollusca > Cephalopoda > Myopsida > Loliginidae > Doryteuthis > Doryteuthis pealeii. The sequence continues at coordinate 40,401,145 of CM042149.1, read as the reverse complement.
GCTTTAGATGATATAAGATGATCCAGCCCGTGAGTCGGTCTGCGCAACAAAGGTATGCAATATGCCCAACGTAAAATATATCCATTACTATTTGTTGGAAGGGCCAATCTGGAGTTGCTGTTAATGTGATTGGCTTGCGGGGTTGGGATGGGGCGATGCTGGTTCACACCAGGCAATTATTCCTGAAATTGCGTATGGATGCGTTCATACCAGGCCAATACACTGAATCATTTGCACGAGCTTTCATGCCCTCTACACCCTGGTGAGTTGAATTTAGGCAACGTAGCACTTTCCCTTGTAGGGTCCTAGGTACGACAATTCTTCCGTCCATCAGTGCTAAGCCTCTGTCTGTGGTGAGTCTGTGACGTACCTCCCAGAAATGGCGGATTCCTGGTTCGACCTGAGAACGTATAGAAGGAAATCCTTGTTTAATTGTCCTTAAAAGTGATGTGTAATGCTGATCATTCTGGCCCGATGCACGAATATGGTCAGGTGATATGATATTGTTGCTATCCCTACAATTCGTCATTGCCAGATGGGTCACCGATTCCATCAAGTTATCTATGTCGTCAGAGAGGTGTGTGTCCTAGTTAGAAGGTTGTGTTGAGAATAAAGTGGTAAGGGCTTCTACTATGGCAACTGGGTTGCGGGAAATGTCATTAGAACCCTTGTGCCACTTGCCAGGGCAGTGCTGGATGGGTAAGAAATATCTTAGGGACCTCTCCTTCAGTTTAAAAAGGCGTGGGTTGTGAATCTTACTAAGGTCCCTATCACCAAATACCCCTGTTAAAGGCTGGTGGTCTGTGACCACTATTACATTAGGGCATCCCATGATAAACATGCGGCATTTGTCTAATGACCAGGCGATTGCAGCTGCTTCGCCCTCAATGGGTGCATATCGGCGCTCTACTTCAGTGCAGAATCTGCCACCTGCAAATATGATGCGCCAGCCCTCTGTGTAACAAACTGGAGCCTTCTCTGTGGGGCATGTGCAGTGTTTTTGGAGCAATAAAAAACCCATACCTTCTTTGCTCCAGTCTGGGGCAAGGCAGGTTGCGCGATTGATGTCAAAGGTTGTAACTCCCTTCTTTACCAAGCCAACAATAACCTCCTTAGATTTGCAGAATGCATTCTCGAGATCTTGGTTCCACGTAAAGTGTGAATTCTGTTTGACCAGGTCTCGAAAAGGAGCCATTATGGGGCTTAGGGAGTAAGCCCATGCCACTTGATTAACCAACCCAAAGGACCTTGCGTCGGTTATGTTCTTTGGGATAGGGAAGTTTTTTTATTGCGTTGAACAGTTCTTTGGAAGGGGCAACTCCTGTTGGTGTTATTTGGAGACCACCAAATTGAACCACACCCTGACAAAATTGGAATTTTTCCTTGTTGAGCGTGATCCCATTTTCTGCACACAGTGACAAATAATCAAAGGTGTGATAAAAAGCACCTTCTATACTTTCATCATAGAGTAGGGTGTCATCAACTACCTTAACTTTGCAGGGAACATCTCTGATTAGTTAATCTTATCTGTGTGTATATGCATCGCCGGAGGCTAAATACCCCTGGGGCATTCGCAGATACATAAAACGACCCCACTCAGTGATGAAGGTAGTGAGTGGTTGTGATTCCTCATCTAGAGGGATTGAATGATAACCATCCACTGCATCTAAGACAGTTTTCTTAGTGTTGGAAGGTACCTGTAATGCCAATTGGAATGGCGAGCTGGTGTGGTGTGTCTCCCGCTTGCATTGGGAGTTCAACTACTGGTAGTCTACCGTTCTTCTAGGCCTCCCGTCTTTCTTTGCAGTTATTACCATCGTGCTGCACCAGTTAGTGGGGGTGCCAATGGGTACTGGGGCGAGGATACCCCTTTTGACATCATCCCAAAGGGGCTGTCGTACCTTCTCCTTAAAATGATATGGTACCGGGATAGGGTTATGTCTTGCTTTGGGGTTGATCCTTCCTTGAGGTGTATGTGGGCTGGGGGCCCAGACATAGCAGGAAATTTTCCGTTTTTGTTGAAAACTGTAGTGGCGAATCGGTCTAACAACCATTGCTTAATTTTTTCTACGTTTTCATTGGTTGGTGGAAATGGAGGGGTTTTAGGATATTCAGATTGGATTTCATGGGCTGAGTTTTTGGTGTGTTATGCTGGGAATCCGTGAGTACCGCATTGCATGTTATTGAATTAATTGTAGGGGCGGGAGGCCCTGCCATCGGTTTAGGAAAGAATGGAGGTAATATACCCACATCGATGCAGGCTGCCTTACTGAAGTATATCACCTGTATATTTTTACATATGTATAGTGCCTGTTTTGTGGTCCTTTCCCCAATTGTCAACATGATGGGTAGCCAACCTTGATACACCAACGAGAACCCTCCTACTGCACGTACTTTTTTTTTAGAGGGGACTAAATTTTTCTCCGAGAGTCCCATGTGCTGTAGATGTATCAACCCATATATTTGCACCACTGTCAGGATAGATTTTGAGATTGGTAGGACAAGCGGTGGGGATATCTCTGGCTTGTCTTGGGTCAGGACAGGGGGAAAATGGGGTTAATGTTGCTTCCATCTCCTCGCGGCCGTTGTTACTGTCTGGTTTGTAACTGTCAGTTACTGGATCGAACGTTAGGTGCGCAATCAGAGCATCCATCGTGGCTCCTTCATCTTCAAGACACTTTATGGCACCTTCTTCATTCTTTGATTGGCAGACATTTGCAAAGTGGTTCCGTTTGCCACAAGCTTTGCAAGTTTGACCCCATGCAGCATACATCCGTGGCTGGTTACCTATTCCAGCCCCACCATGCCGGTAGCTACCACAACCTCTGCATGCATTACGTTGGGGTTGTGTTTCCACTATGTCTCCATGGTTGTGGGTAGTGTCTGAATGGGCTGAATTCTGGGCCCATTTCTGCCGGCGATACGCAGATGTTCGAATCCTCGCAACATCTGAGGTACCAGATATCTTATCTTGGTCTCACATGGCCATCTCGAATGCTTTTGCATGATTTATATTTTGTTCCAAGGTCATCAGTGACCCTGCCTTAGCCAATATATCCACTTGTAGCACGTCAATCGCAATGCCCCGAATGAACTGATCCTTTATGTATATGTTGGCTAAGTCATGATCACAGTTGGGGCATATAAAGTTGCAATCTTGTGTTCCTGGATGGACTCATTGTCACTCTGTACGACGGATGAAAACGAGATTCTGTGCATCATGGGATTCGATCTCTGTGTAAACAACACCTCAAGCATATCGAGCAGTTTGCTAGGGTTAGTGTTGAAGAATTTAGGGTAAGTATTGATGATAGAATTCTGGACGGTTTCATCAGCACAATTGTATAGTTGAATGTTAGTCTGTGTGGGAGGAAGATTGGTCATCTTTGTAAATACGTCCCAGTCTATCCTGAACTTCCTGAATTGTTGTGGTTTCATTTCCGAACTGAGTTGAGGAAGTTTTGCAGTTGGTGTTCTTGCATAATTAGCTGATGATGGGAGTGTCACTGGGGGATCCTTGGCTAGCTTTAGTATAGTGAGCATGTCACCCATAGTCTTGATGCCCAGTTCCTTAAGCATTGCACGGTCCAGCATATGCAAGCTGGACCTTGCAATCTCTTCACTAGAAAATGTCTGGGCATAAGTTTTGGCAGAGGCAACAGATATGCCTGCCTCAATAAAAATATTTTCCCATCCAGCTAGGTCAAATCCTGTTCGCAGCGCAATATTGAAGTCAGTCAGTCAGTCTACTATTTGTTTGAACAATGTGACTGGCCAAGCACAACTGAACCAGTGTCAAGACAACTCCATTTGTTTGCAGCAAACCAGAATCGTATTTCAATTACGACTGCTTGCTGTCTTGTCTTGCCAATTCGACGGTAATTGGACTTAGTATTATATATGAAGCCAGATATATACTGTAAATAATGAGAACTCTTCTGCCTTGGGAAAATTTTTGGCTTCATTATAAAAGTGTTGGCAAAAGTCCTTATTATATATGAAATAACCAAATTCTTGAGAGCTGAAAGATTATAATGGTGTTTTTCGAAATTCTTTTAGCTTCATTTCCAAATTCCTAAGAATTTAAATATCCTGTCAGATATTTTTTCATTTCCTTTCACTTCTCAAATTCTGTAAGTATCTTCAGCAACTTAGAGGCCCAGTTTAAAATATTGCCTGGAGATTGCTAGGATCTCAATACTTGAATCTGGCATTATAATATCTGAAACAGGGAGTACAGCTGAATAGTATTGATGATGATGGCATCATCATAGTAATAATAATAATGATAACAATAATAATAATAGCAGGAGTAGAATCATGATGTGTACATAAAAAGATTCTTTTAATAAAGGTCTGTAAAAAAAGTTTTTTTTATATTCCTTTACAGATTATACTAAGAAAAAAAAATAACTAGATAGATAGCTAGATATACATATATTTGGTAAAGAATGAGGTTTAAAAATTGTCCATAATTCCAGTCGTTTTGTCTTATAATTTATAAGTCCTTTTTAAGAGAAGTCCACATTTTCAGACTGATAAATACAAAATGAAGACAAAATATAAAATGAAGAAAAAACAAAACAAAATGGAATCTTAGATATTACTCTGTATGAAATTATAAAGTTGTCATGTATTGAGTTCTGAGAACTTTTAAGAATCTACCTAATGAAAAGAAAATTTATATATATATATATATATATATACTGTATATATATATATACTGTATATATATATACTGTATATATATATATTGAAAGGGTTTAATTTATATGGATTTATATATGTGTGTATGGATGGAAGAAGAATAAGGTCCTGAACAGAATCATCCCCACCACCAACTTACATGGTTTATTGCTTATTTGTATATATATATATATATATATATATATATATATATATATACAATCTGTTATTTAAACAACAATTTACTCATTGCACACACACACACACTCTCTCTCTCTCTCTCTCTCTCTCTCTCTCTCTCTCTATATATATATATATATATATATATATATATATATATATTGTGTGTGTGTGCGCAATGACTAAATTGTCGTTTTTAAATTACACAAAAATGAAAATAACAGTGGTATTTCACTTATATATCAGATATATTTACCTAAATTTTATGAAAATATCTTGAAATACTATAGATTGAATTTATTCAAAGAAATTGCCATTTTCTTCAACCATGGCCTCCAGACGATGTCAGAATCTCCTACAAGCCTTTCCGGTGGTCTCCTTGTTTAAATTGGTAAATACTGCCATTATTATTATAGAAGAACGTCACTTATGAGTTCGTCCTTGCTTCTCCAGCAGTGTCTTGTTCATCTCAATTGAATGGTTTGCATAATAGCAGGTAGAAATTTAATGTTTTAATGGTTCATGCAGGATTGGATTTATAAGGGGACAAAGGGTGCAATTTCTTATATATAAGTTGAACTATTCTATATCATTTTTGAGACCAATGGTTGTTCCTAGTTTTTCCCCATTATGTTTGAATTTCAACCTTACAAAATTATTACTTGCTGCCAATTTTTGGGTCTTCAAAATGTTAGCCATACATGAGTATATAATAATAATAATGATCTTATCCCAAACAGAAAACCAGACCTAGTATTGATTAAATAATAAAAAAAGAGAACTTTGTCAACTGGTAGATTTTACAGTTCCAGCAGATCACAGGGGGAAAATGAAAAGATAGACAAATAACTAGACCTTGCTAGAGAATTGAAAAAACTAT
>CM042149.1:40367899-40390399 GCA_023376005.1 Doryteuthis pealeii | reverse complement strand
TACAATGTTTCAGCTGATATGCCCTCTGGCCTTCTTCAGGTATTTCTTGTCTGACTCGGGAACCTCCTTTCGGACTCGGGAACTTTCTTGTCATAATCGGGAGCCATCACGGAACTTTGAACCTAACCCTTTATTCAGTCCATGGGGGTATCCTGTTCTCATTCTGCTAACAATAGCTGGGGTAGGGGCATTAAGCTGTGTTAATTACTATTCTATGTTAAAAAAAATGTTTTAAAAAAATTGAGTTTTAAAAAATATTTTAGAATACCCATCAAGGATAAATAAAAGAATGTCTTTGGCATAAAATAACCCAACAAGGGTTGACATGCCATGAAATCCATCCAAGCAACCAACAGTTTGATGCTAGAATTTTCACTGAAAAATATCTAAATGACTTTTGTGGTTGGTTGTAGAATAGAACATTTCCTCTGTGGAAAGAATGTTAATAATTGGTTAATTATCTTTTGTGACCTGATTATTGATGTTGAGTTTAGAGAACTAACCATTGATACCCACTGCCTGCCCGTCTGATTTTGGTTGTGAAACAAAAAATATATATCTATACACAAAATGGGTAACTATGTAAGTAGGAAACACTTCTTCCCTTTTTTAAAAAGTCTATATTTGTTGTTGTTGTCCACACAGGCTTTGATGACCATTTATTGACCACTTCAATTCAAGAATATTTCTAGTTAACAGTGTAGATCTCACCAAAAATGATCTATCCTTGTCCATATGTGTGAGCCATTTTGTTGTCCACTCCTCTTTTAAAGTGAGAAATAATTCTAATCTTAAATTCTTAAATTCAAGGAAACCATGTTTTAACTCTTTGTAATTTTGTAGCGTTCCTTGAGGATATCTACTGAAATCAAGTTGACATTTGCACAGTCTATGGTTTGAACAAAATGGTTAAGTTATGTCTTTATAAGGTAAAGTCTGTTATATATACTACTATATTTACTTACTTACTTACCCTCTTGGTAAAATGAATTAAAATCAAATAGAAAAGGTAAGAAACTATTTTTTTTAAACCAGTGTATCTTTTCTGTTTATACTTTGGTATTAAGATCTTTTGTGACTTGGTAAGTTTCCTAAAATTTTTATTTTAATTACTTTTAGATTTAAGTATTTTTAATTGAAAATTCATAAATTGCCAATTTTATTATGAAAATTTTGGTGTTATGTGATATTTATTTTAGTTACTTTTAGATTTTAAAAATTTGAAATAGACATAGAATTTATACATTGCTAATTTTAAAATTATAACAATTATTATGTTAACTAATATTTATTTTAGATTCAAAAATTTTAAAATAGATTTTTAAATTTTGAAATGGAAATGGGATTTGTAAATTGCTAATTTTATTATAAAAATTCTAATAAGTCAGATAATTATCTATTTTAATAGCTTTTAAATTTAACTATTTTTATAAGAATTTGTTATAAATTCCCAATTTTATCTATTATAAAAATTTGAATAAGTTTCTTTACAATGATGATGGTGATGATAGTAATAATGATAAAATATTGAGATGATTTTTAGTTTGAAAGTATTTAATTGTATTTTTGTTTCTAGACAAAAAATACCTGGTTTTCTGGTCTAATAACTTAGAAATTACTCTTACTTTTTAACATTAATAAAATTTATTATGAAAAATATTTCAAAGAGTGCTATAGTAATTCAATTCAAGATAGTGCTAAATTAGGTATTACTGTAATGTTAAAATTTTATTGTTGACATCATCAAGAAAGTGCTAGCAGAAGAGAGAAATAAAAATTGTAGCTTGTAGCTTGTAAAAATCTATTAAACAGAACGTTAGAGGCATGTGGTGTAATGGTTATTATCATAGGAAATGGGCATTGTGAACAGAATTCAAATTCTGGACAAGACTGTTTGCATTTCACATAGTGCTAATACACTTGTGAAAGGTATGCATCCAACTATTCTCCCTCCAGCTATGGATAAATATTGGGGCAGACTGTGCTCTTCAACCTTGGTTACGCAATCAGTTTTGGAGAAGGAAAACTCTGAATTCAAACCTGTTAAACCCCACTTAAGAAATTGACCTTGTTTCACATCCTACTCGCGTGGAGAGGTTGGTAAATATGCATATTGTCATTTTCAAATATATATTTCATGTTTTCTATGTTGTAAAAACGTAAAAAAATCACATAGCGCTAATATCATTGCATACAAATCCAACTATTCTCCTTCCAGCTATCGGTAAAGTAGTAGGTCATACTGTGCTCTTCAACCTTGGTTGCGTGACCAGTTTTGGAGAAGGAAAACTCTGAATTCAGACCTATTACACCCCGCTTAAGAAATTGACCTTGTGTCACATCCTACTTGAGCGGAGGGGTTGGTAAATATGTAAACAGAATGTGTAATATTATTTATTGAATATTTGAACTTAGAACATGAGTTTCTAAGTGAATCAAAGAAAATTTAGCAAATTTCCTGCTCTCTCTCTATCACACACACACACATTTTAAACTCTATGGTCTGGACAAACGATGCCTAGTTGAAAGTTGTTTACGTTATGGAAGAGACAACTAAATTTGAGGCTTTTTTTCAAAATCCAAAGTTTCGAAGCAAATCCCTGACGGGATACAATCGTTTTTATTTCACATATTTTATATGGAAATAATCCTAAGGCTGTCTAGTATTCGACACATAGTGCTTTTTATTTTTTTGCTTATCTTAGATTTTTTGAAAAAATCGTAGTTTCACTCCCAAAGGTCAGAAAGGAAAAAAACAAATTTCTGCTTGTAGTTAAAACTGTCTCCTATTTAAGTGTATAATTTTAAGAATATTGATAAAGATTGACTACACACACACACACACACACATTTTGGCAAAAGTCTACTGTAAATTATTTTAGATAGAGCAGAAGGATATGACAATTTTCACAAGCCCATATGACTTGGTTGGGAAATAATTTATATGGTACAAAATAATTATCTAAAACTACCATGCCACACCCAAATCTCCAAATTGGTCATGTAACTAAGAAAATTGCATCCTTTTTTTTATTTTTGAATTTAAGTCATTATATTGTCAAAAAGTTTGATATACTTCCGATACTAAAATAAAAGGTAAAGTCAACAGAGTGGCCTATTGTTGGTATCAGCTGGACAGTGAGGGAGTCTATCCCCTTTTCACTAGCACTAGACTATGGAGATTATTTTTGCATCTGCTGTAGAGTGCCAAACCTACCATCAGTTTCCCCACATTACCACACAGACCCAAGCTGTGCCAATCATGTGTTGAGTTGGTGAAGGCTGGAAACTTGTGATTCCTAGGCGGATGCCCTACCGACAGGTAAACCAGCCCTTTTAAAATGTTTTAAATTTGACAAGGGAAAATTCAAACTGAAAATGATCTGTTGTTAATATTTCTCCTGTTAATAATACACAGGGTGCACCAAATAATTGTGAACAGATAATCTATTAATAATGATGATTCAGTCTCTATTTGTCTGTAACCAAAACTATGTCACTGCTTATGTCACAATTTCCAAAGTCGACAATACATAAAATAAACAACAATTATTACTAATATAAAATAAAAGCTATTCCTGATAATTCATTGTTTGAATCATTTACATTATAACTAGAAGTGGCTACTCAGCGTTGCCTGGGTAGAGGGGGGATTTTTAAAAAGTTAGTCTTGCAGATCCATTATTACTTATCGCGAGTGAGATCCTCGCTGGTTGCTCCATAAAAATCCCCACGGAAATATATAACAATATAGTAAGAAATTTCCATTCAATGATTTACAATTTAAAAAAATAAGATATAAATGATGCAATTAATTCAATCAATCAATATTATATTTCAAAGCGAAAAAAAAAAACAAAAAAAACAATAAACAAAATAACATGCAAATGACTTTCCCTTCTGTTACTTTTCAAATTTGAATTTTAAAATATCTTCCCAAATATAAATCAAATCTTCATTATTTTTGCTCAAAAACCAAGCCCTGGTGATATTTAATATGTACATATATATTTACTTTGTCGTTGATTGTTTTATTTTTTAAGTTTCCTCTGGACATACAGATACACACAACTGCCCTTTTATATATGTATAGATGAATAAACTATATATTATTTAAATAAACTATATAAACTATGAAATTAATTAAAAAATTGTATTACTTTAAATGCAAAAATTATTTGTGAAATTTGTAATCAATTTTAAGATTTATTTTTTACTCTCACCGTTTTTTCAGTAACAAGAAGTTAACTAAAAGTTTACTAATAAATAAATACTTACGATTTTGTGTAAAATTTATGTGTAAAATATTCAAAATAATTATTTAATTATTAATTAATAGGTGTGTGCAACATTTTATTTGCGGAGGACAAAACTAAGTTTCATTTCAAATTGTTTTATTTTTTTTACTTTGATAAATTTAATAATTTTTACTTACTTATGATACAAACTCTGATATTGAATTTTTAACTCCCCCCCTCTTCAGACAATATCTTTCAAAAATTAATTTTCACACTGCCTGGAGATCGTTTTTTCTTATTTTTCTAGTAATAATAATAATAATAATAATAATAATAATAATAATAATTGATAGTTGCCAAGGTTTGGTATAGTGTCTCTAGGCAAGCCATGGGTAAGTGGTCGGGAACAAAAAATATCTGTTTAAATAGTGTCTATCCAAGTCTATACTCCTGCTGGAACAGTCCATTTAGTTTGGGAAGGGGGATAACGTTTTTTTTTTTTTTTATATATCTGTTACAATTAACAGTTGTTAATAATAATAATGTAATTATTGCATACAGTGCTCAGGGGCACTACAACTCATCAAAGGTGCATGTATTGTACATAGAATAATATACAAATGTCAGGAAAATGAACTATGTATGAGACATATATATATATATATATATATATATATATACTAGCAAATATATGCACCCTCCGGGTGCAAGTATTTAAGTTTTAATATAATAATATATCATATTAAATTATAAAGACTAATGAAACTGAATAAGAATTCAGATAAAAATATTTGAAACAGGGGGGTATGATTGAAAAATAGAACAAGTTTGAAACTAACCCTTCCATCATTTTCCCTTACTCCCGTCTTTCATTGGTACATTTTCCTAATTTAACTATTTAGTTAAAATAGGAAGTAAAGAATAATATTACAGTTATTTCTTCTTGTTAATGGATTTCTTTTAAGATTTATCCCCGATTTTTGCTCATATTCATTAATATAAAAAACCACAATTAGAAATCAATAATACTAAGCATATATTTATTAAAATCAATTTTTTAAGATCAATATGCAAATTAGCCTTCCCATTCACACTGTAAACCGCTATTTTCTTGTATATATAAATACAATTGCATGTTATTAGTATGTAGATATGGTCAACAGTCTTAATGATGTAAAACAATTTTATTAATAATTGAGGTTTAAATAAAAATAAAATCATGGAGAATGTGATGTAAATAACAAAGGGAATTGAGACTTGAATAGTAATGTAGTTTCGGTTACAGACAGAAAAACCCACAATCTCCATTATAATAAGATATATATGTGTGTGTGCATGTATGGAGGGAGGGGTATATCAGGTATATTGTTCTTGAATTACAAGAAGCATGGAGGTTTTGAAGGATACAGTGTGTATGCAGCTAACAACTGATGCAGGTAGCTTGTTCAATGCTTCAGCAATGCTGAGCATGAAAAAATGTTTCCAAAAGTCATAGGAGTTGTGCTGTTTTCTGGCTTTGTAGATTACAGAATAAAAAGCAAAAATGATTTTCAAAAGAAAAATTCAGAATATTTCTTTAAAAATCGTACACATGATCAACTTAAAAAAAAGAAAAAAGTCAGTATTATTTAGATTTTTTTTTTTTACTGTTGTCCTCATCTTTATTATTCAAACAAATTTGGTTAAAAATAATGGAATTCTTATTGTTTTTCTTTTTTCTTTTAAGTTTTCTAACAATTTAGCAACAAAACAAAACAATAATTTATACAAATAATAAAATGTCTTGATAATGATAGTTTAGACAAATAGTAAACAGCCTTCATAATGGTTCAAGAAAAAATGAAAGTACTTGGATTACTAATGATAGCTTTGTTGGATAACTCATTAACATGTTTCAAAATGATAACCTCAAAAAAATTGTTAGAAACTTTAAAAAGAAAAAAGAAAAAACTTCAAAACAATAAGGATTCCATTATTTTCAACCAAATTTTCTTTGAATGAAAAATGCTGCCCAAATATCCCTATTTCATCTTTATTGTTATATACACAACATTACGATTGATGTGCCCTCTGGCCTTCTTCAGGTGGTTCTTGTTGAACTCAGCAACCTTCTGGTCGAAATTGGGAACTGTTATATCTATACAACAGTCAAAAAAATCTAACAAATGAGAGTGAAAAAAACAGTGAAATATGTTTAACATATAACAATATTTGTTTTATTTATTCTCACTGTATTTTTTGGATAGAATTCAACTGTGTGTTGTCATGTGTGTATTCACACGTGGGCCAGTCCTTTGTCTGCCTGACTGTCAGTCTTTGTCTTGCCTGACTCTCTACTTGTCAGTTTTCTGTCTCACTGCTAGTCAGTGAGTATATTTGGTGTAGAAATCGTTAGGAGGAGATAACTCCCCCTAACAGGAGCCCTTATGGAAGTTTGAACCGAACCCTTTCTTTAATCCATTGGGGTTTGTTCTAATTGAATAATATAATTCAATCCAACAAGTGTCAAACAACGACGTCATTATTTGAATGAGATCTTTGTAAGTTCTTCAAATGCCTATGCTTAAAAGATAAACAATTCAAAATGATTTCCCAGGTTGATTCATTGCTATGTTCAAATGGACAAGGTACAACTTAAGGAGATACAACGGCTGAAATGTTGTTTTTTAAAAATTTTTATATATCACGTTATATTTAAAGATATATATTATCTTTATATATAAAGATGAGGACAACAGTCCGAAAAATCAAAATAATTCATTTGTTTTGTATGGACATTTGAAAAAAAAACTTTTATGAAAAGACTTGCTTAAGGTAGGTAAATTTTTGATAGAAGCCATATTTGGAGAGATCTTTATCAGTAAATACTAATTCACATGGTCATGTTACATTGGTTGAGATAAAACGATCATATCTGGTTTACGTTCAGTTGTTTTATCTATTAAAATAGTCAATAAAACCTGCACAACAAAAGAAATAGTAATTTGATTTTGTAAGTATATGTGTATAATACTAAGCTTACCATTTTAGTATAATACTAAGTCTACCATTTTTTAATGCTGTTCCATTCATATAATTAGTATAGTAATTATTATAGTTAATACTTAATTATACTTATCTAGAAATCTATATCAATTCTAAATGCATACAGTGACCTAAAATTAAGTCTCTCTCTCTCTGTCTCTCTCTCCCTCTCAACTTCCTTTCTCTCTCTCCCTCTCAACTTCCTTTCTCTCTCTCTCTCTTCTTTCTCTCTCTCTCTCTCTCTCTCTCCTCTCAACTCCTTCCTTCTCTCTCTCTCTCTCTCTCTCTCTCTCTCTCTCTCTCTCAACTTCCTTTCTCTCTCTCTCTCTCTCTCTCTCTCTCTCTCTCTCTCTCTCTCTCTCTCTCTCTCTCTCTCTCTCTCTCTCTCTCTCTTCCTTTCTCTCTCTCTCTCTCTCTCTCAACTTCCTTTCTCTCTCTCTCTCTCTCTCTATCTCTCTCAATCCTTTCTCCTCTCTCTCTCTCTCTCTCTCTCTCTCTCTTCTCTCTCTCTCTCTCTCTCTCTCTCTCTCTCTCTCTCAATGTCCTTTCTCTCCCTCTCTTACCTTCCTCTCTCTCTCTCTGTCTCTCAACTTCCTTTCTCTCTCTCTCAACTTCCTTTCTCTCTCACACTCTCTCTCTCTCTCAACTCCCCCCCTCTCTCTCTCAACTTCCTTTCTCTCTCTCTCTCTGTCTCTCTCAACTTCCTTTCTCACTCTCTCTCTCTCTCTCTCTCTCTCTCAACTTCCTTTCTCACTCTCTCTCTCTCTCTCTCTCTCAACTTCCTTTCTCTCTCTCAACTTCCTTTCTCTCTCTCTCTCTCTCTCAACTTCCTTTCTCTCTCTCTCTCTCTCAACTTCCTCTCTGAACTTCCTTTCTCTCTCTCTCTCTCTCTCTCTCTGAACTTCCTTTCTCTCTCTCTGTCTCTCTCTGAACTTCCTTTCTCACTCTCTCTGTCTCTCTGAACTTCCTTCCTTTCTCTCTCTCTGTCTCTGTCTCTCTCAACTTCCTTTCTCTCTCTCTCTCTCAACTTCCTTTCTCTCTCTCTCACCCAGTCACTCACATATTAAAAGTTTGTTCTAAGTCATTGGGATTTATTGAGGGCTTCTGTTGTGATCAACAACTGAGTTGATTGTTCATTATGTGCTATATCCTAATTTATTTAATTTCCAATTATCTGGTAAACTGATTGGAGCAAACACCTTGCCATAGACTAATGGCTAACTAGCTAGTATTGGAGACCAATGCTAGTAAATTTGATCCTAACTGGGTCCCCCATTATTATGGCCTTATAAGAGACTAAATTGAGATTAGTAAAGATTATCTACTGTATTATATGCAATGTGATACATAGGATTATCTCAGAAATAATTTTAATACATACAGTATGGATTAAGTTGGTTGTATGTCTAATAAACTAAGTCTGGCATAAGATGAATGGGAGATAGGAAGATTGTGTTACACTAATCTTACACTTTGGAAGAGATTGCCCTCTTGCCTTGAAAATCAAAATTCAAAAATCTCTACTGTTAACTGGGCTTGAACATCAACCATTGTTGCTGATGAGAAACGGCTATTTTAGCCACACACATGCATATATATATATATATATATATATATATATATATATATATATATATATGTTGTTAGGGAATCCACATATGCTTCTTTGTAGATATATATGATGGAAGTTGGGAAACTTTTTGTAGTGTCTTAGAAGCATGGAAAAATATAAGATAAAAACATCATGTATTTTGGAACATTCTTAGAAGGAAAATGACTCTATGTTAGAAGACAACTGGAATCCATCAAAAAATAACTGGCACACACATTATACTAATGCTATCATCCATGATGGGGTTGGCTTCCATAAAACAAAAGTGCAGATAATTTTGAATCTCCCTCATATATATATATATATATATATATATATTGGTTTGAAGGTTGATTTTTGAAGGCTATCACAATGCAGGTGTAAAGAATAAGGTAACAATGGTGTTGTGTGTTAACCTGTATTTTATTCTTGAATTTTCGAGATAAAATCTCTTTTTAAAAAGATCACTGGAACTGAAGTCGTCTTGTTATCGCATTTCTAGTTAAACTAGAAATGCCATAACAAGACGAGTGGCTGTGTAACTCTGAAGTTCAGCATTACTCCATCTTAGGGACTCTGGCTCCGGATTTGTTTTAGGGTTTACTCCCCTAAATCGGCAGCGATTATTTTGTTACAAACTCTTCCTTGTCGTAGATGGATTGACGCCCAGGACCAGGGAACAGCATCTAACCAATTTGGGTTTTGTGTTTGTAGTACGGGCGCCAATCCTACCGTCTGTGTGGATGGTGATAAGCTTCCATAGAGCTCATCCGCTCCTTTCCAGCTTCTGTGTTTTTTTCTTTTTATTTCCACCCTTAATATATAGCATTTATTTTATTATTTTCTGCATTGTTACAGGCCTAGTATATATACAATGTAGTTTACTATATTTATAGATAAAGAGTGTTCAATATCAGTGATAGGATAAAGAAATAAATATCATAATCAAGTTATGTTGACTGCATAGATCTCCATGACTCTTCCTTGTCATCCATCCCTATCGGTCATTGCTTACACAGCATCCAGTGTCTGCACAGAGCTGATTTATGTAGGGCTGCCCTGCCCACACTGATATTTCTATGTGCAGTGTCTTCATGAAGGCATGACCTGTGATATATTTTCAATTTTTTAATTTTTTTTTTTAGTTCACAGTCTGAATTTAATCTTTTCAGTGTCATGTGCAATATAAACAAATTTTTTACTATATTCCTTTTACTCGCTCAGATTGATTTTCGAGTGGGATCTGTCACTCTCTTTGTCTTACTACCCCCCCCCATTCTTGGCTGTAAAGTCAAGTCACGTTAAAAGCACCAGTTTCTGCTAGATCACCTAAGTTAAGCAGAGATGAGCCTGTTCAATATTTAATTGAGTGACCACTTAAGCAACAACACTTACTGGAAGCAATCTGAATACTGTATGGAGAAGCCATCATCTTTTGTCTGTTAATAATCTCCTGTCTGCTGATAATCCAAAATGACACACATGAAAACAGAAATCAAATGCCATGCCAACATGATGAGATAAAAGCAATCTCTGTCTAATTGTTTAATAGATACCATTATTTGAGAATATTCTTCAACAGGATATTGCAATTGGAATCTGCAGGATGTTTTCAGATTGCCCTTTACAAGGAACATTGTCACTCTAATCAATATACACACTGAGGTACTTTAACAGATTATTTGCCTCTAGATCATTGAAGTTAAGAAGCAATGAGCCTGTTCAATATTTAATTGGGTGACCACTTAAGCAACAGCAGGTACTGTAATCAACCTGAATCCTTTGTTTATCCCATTGATTTGATTCAGCATTAAATGACCCAAAAAGGGTTGGTATGCCTTAAAACAACCAACCAACTGGACTGTAAAAGGGTGTCTATTACACAGGACCTAATCACTCTCTAAGTAATCATTCCAAGATGTAAATAGCTCTCCCCATTCCCATATGCACTTTAACCATCTGAGAAAATCCATTTAATCTCAGCTCGCTTAAAAATGTCTTAGACCCACCCCTTTTACTGCCTAATGGTCTCAAAGAAAAGGATGGCATGACGATTCTTTACTGATGTCATTAAGTTTATTTAATAAACACCGTGAAACTACAAACAAAACAAATAACATTTAATGATGGATAACAGTGAATACTTTTAAAGAAATAGAAAATCCTCAAAGAAATGAGAAAGTTGTTGCCTATCCCGACCAGTGACGTAAAAAATCTGGGCTTGTCTCTTGTCCCCTTACCCTTTTCTGTTATTCTAGACTTTAATAAAAGTGACCCGACATCCTTTATTTGTAACTAGAAGCGGCTACCCGGCATCGCCTAGGTAGAGGGGGAATTTTTAAAGTTAGTCTCGCAGGTCCATGGGGCATCCTTCGGGTATGCAACTCACGATTCAGTAATAATTTATTACTAATAAAATATTACTGAATCATGAGGTGAACCCTCGCAGGATGCCCCATTAAAATCTCCAAATAAAAAAATAAAAAAAAAGATCTAAAAAAATAGAAAAATTAATGTCTACTATTTACAATTTTTAATGCAAAAAAAATCTATGCTGTTATCATTGAAATCTTATTTTTTAATTATCTACACAAATATAAATCAAATCTTCTTTATTTTTACTTAAAAACCAAAACCTGGTGATATCTAATGTGTATATATATTTACTTTGTTGTTAATTGTTGTATTTTCTTAGTTTCCTCCAGACATACATACACACAACTGCCCTTTATATATGTATAGATTACCCCCGGAAATACATACACACAAACTGCCCTTTATATATGTATAGATAAATGATTATCTTACACTTCATATATAAAATACAGGTAATTACTACTCATCTGAATAATCAAGATCTGTATTGATATTTTGTGTTTCAACTGCAAAGAAATTTATTTAGTTGTGTCAAAAGTATTTTCCTTTTTTAATCAAATAAAATCTTAAGGAGATTGATTTCAGAGGTTCTAGATGTTTTTTTTTTTTTTAAAGTTTACAAAGAGAAAGAGTGCATCACATGTATATGTTAACATACGGACACAAATCAACTACCAAGACAAATACAACTACATACATCAATGCTGGAAATGATTTTAAAATTTGAAGCACATGTCACGCAACTAATATAAATTTAAAGAAACAAAGTTAAAACCATTTTGTGCACCTTATTTAAAAAAATATTTTTTTCATTGGACAAGACCAATAATCTTATATATATATATATATATATATATATATTATATATATATATTATTTATTATAGTGTACAATACATTTATGGTGCAATTGCTACCATTGGTTTATAGGCAGTATTCTTGTTACTATCCACCATCACAGCAATGCGCCTATGAAGAAATATTTGGAATCCAAATATTGTTTCATAGGTGCATTGCCGTGACGACGGATAGTATCAAGAATACTGCCTATAAACCAATGGTAGCAATTGCACCATAAATGTATTGTACACTATAATAAATAAATACAGCTCTTACAAAAGTAATCGAGCACTTTATTCTCATTTCTCCAATGCTTACAAAGGACTAACTATATATATATATATATATATATATATATATATATATATATATATATAGTATCCAACTGTAATTAGATTCCCGGATAAGAAAAATCTTTTGAATAATAGAATTGAATAATTTTTAATTGTAGACATAGGTTAAGCCGGTCACTTAAATGTTAATAGAATTACGATATTAGAATTTAACTATATGATTAGAATTGTTTTTGAATAGGAAAGATACTGAAATAGAACAGTGAAAAATTAGTAATATCAAACTCTTACATATTTTTACATATGCAATTTTTTTGTGATCCTAACTCTTATAATCCTAGTATTATTTGTATTATTCAGATTATTGTCCTCATCTTCATTGTTATCTATCACCCTGGGGCTGTAAAATACGCCAACTGTATCTCTGCAGAAGGTTAAGACCACCTCAACGGGGCCGCCTGTTGGCTGTGGGTAGAAACCCTTGATGCTTAAGAATAGAATCCTGGTGGCTGAGCAGTCCATGACATGCAACACCCCACTTTAGCCCTTACTTGGACTAGACTGGTGGTTGGATTGACCCCCTTCAATCAATCAGTTGGTCACATCAAGCCCTAGCATCTATATGATAATCCCAATCATCTTGCTCTTATGGTACCCCCCCACAACCCTTTTTATCTTATACGTGTTAAAAGGCAGTGAATGAGGTTCCTCGTGTCTTGGGTATGACATTAAATTGCATCTAGTGGTAAGGTTCCAATTCTGGAACTCTGGGGAATGTAGAATACCCCTTTATCACCAAGTTCACCCTGACCCGGAGTGGCAGTACCGGTTAGAGTCCCATCTATGAGTTAAATAGATCAAACATTGAGTATTAAGAATTGTGTTTAAAAAACTGAGTATCCAACAAAAATGAATAAAACAAAATATTTTCAGCATAAAATAACCCAACAATGGTTGACATGCCGTAAAATCTAACCAACGAGTGGTTGGAGTGGCCACCTCTGATCAATCTAAACTTTAATAAAAATTACCCTACAATGTGTATATAATATGGATAAGTACTCCTCATCAATCCCTGTTGGTTTAGTGTCAATCATTTTTTTTCTAGATTTACAAAGGCTAATGAATACAAGTATATATATATATGGATGTTATGATTTTATCTCTTGTTACAATCCACTTAGAACATATTATTTTCACTTTGACCTTCAAGTATCAATAACCAGCTAACATTTCATGAAAATATACATAATGCATAATATATAGTGTATTTATAAATGTTTACATGTAGTTATTATAGTCCCCTTGATCTGTTTATTTTACGCTTATTTTACAATTAACAGTTTTACATAAACGTTTGTGCAGAATTCATTAATTACATAATTGGTTGCAACAAAACAACTGCAAGGTGGACTGGGGTATATAAGGAGGGGGTCCATGATAGATCAATGAAATTTTTGTAGGGGTCTACGGACTTAAAAGTTTGAGAACCCATCAGGGGTTCTCAAACTTTTAAGTCCATAGACCCCTACAAAAATTTCATATGAATGACCAACAGTTCAGTTAAAGATGTGAACAATTGGACTAATTAAATAGGTGATTTGTTTATAGTGGTGTGTAGAACCAGTTACACTTTTTGATTAAGCTGATAACAAGAAAAAAAAAAGTTACTGTATGGGTAGGATTTGACACATGGCCACAAATATGGGTCATGCAGTGAGGATTGAACTCACTTTTGAGTAGTAATGTATCTGTGAGACTAGCGTTATACCACATGCTAATTATTTATCCAACCAGTTCACCTTGGGTAGAGATAGATTCATGCCTTTCATAATAGCATTTAGTGCAAAGTTAAATGCAGACAGCCTCATCCAGGATATGAACTCAGTTTGTCAAGTCCAATTTTTACAATGATAGCCATTAGACCACAAGCACAACCACATGAGTTATATATATATATATATATATATATATATATATATATATATATATTAATAATAATAATAATAATAATACATCTCTTTCACCCTGCCTTTTTCACAATCTTTGTGCTATGATATATATATATATATATATATTGTAATAATAATAATAATGATACTACTGCTAGGAGGAATTTTCACTTTATCTTATCAGTGAAATCAAAGCTATAAAATTTGATTTCTGTATCTCTTAGTTGAAACCATTGAATTCTTTTGAGTGTTAGAAATCTATACCACCACCTTATATGATCGGCCATGTGACATTATTATGGTTAAGTCAAGCTGAAAGCACAAGTTTCCACTTGATTGCCAAAGTTAAGCAGTGATGAGCCTATTCAATACTTAATTGGGTGACCACTTAAGCAATAACAGGTACTGTAAGCAATCTGAGTCCTTTGTTTATCAAAAATGACTTGATTAAGCATTAAATGACCCAAAAAGGGTTAATATGCCGTAAAACAAAACAATCAGCCAACCAAACCATGTGACCTTATACCTGACCTTACTACCTTTGATTTTAGCAGCAGTAGTAGCAGCAGCAGCAGCTGTTTAAAGGTTGGAAGGGAGATAACTCTTTCCTTTTTTAAACTCGTGACTGCTTCTCTCTTTCTCTTATTGATTTTAAACATGCATGGCAAATATTTTGCACAAGT
The DNA here is from genome assembly GCA_023376005.1 of Doryteuthis pealeii. NCBI lineage: Eukaryota > Metazoa > Mollusca > Cephalopoda > Myopsida > Loliginidae > Doryteuthis > Doryteuthis pealeii. The sequence goes on along the minus strand of CM042149.1, from coordinate 40,375,403 downwards.
CTTTTTGAAGTCGTCCTTCACTAAATTTGTAAAGATGACCTGAAATAGATTTTCCTATATTTTTGGAGGTAAATAAAGATAGCCAGTTATAAAAGGGACACGTAAATTCTCTTTAGAAGCACATTGTGAATGTTGATAGATTAAGCATAGTCCAGTCAAAAATGTAAATAATAAGCATAATCAATTTATTTGGTACAGAATCTATTTTCAAAAATAATTTGTATTTTATAGAATAAATTGAAAAGCCTCTATTTTTTTTCTAAGTTTACAATGAGACAGATACCACTAATATTAGTCAATATTTTATATAAAAAAAATAGAGTGGCCTATTGTCAGTATCAGCCATACAGTGAGGGATTCTATCCCCTTTTCACTAGTGCTAGACCAGTTGCCATACCAAGGTTTAAGAGGTATGTCTATCCACCTTTTATTTATTTTAAGTAAAGAACATGTGTTTGTCCTGAGTAACGTATGTATAATTGTTAAACATTGAGCCTGATTATATATTTACACAGACATGTGGTCTTATGGTTAGAATCGTAGGAAATGGATTCGTCAACCCGAGTTCAATTCTTGGATGAAGCTGTTGGCATTTCACATGTTGCTAATACCCTTGAGAAAGGTATGAATCTAGTTTTCCCTCCAGCTATGGGTAAATAGCAGGGCAGACTGGACTCTTTAACCATGTCTAGGTAACCAGTCTAGGAGAAGGAAAACTCTGAATTCAAACCTGTTAAACTCCACTTAAGAAATTGACCTTGTGTTGCATCCTGCTTTTGTGGAGAGGTTGGTAAATATATATATATTTACACAGCCCCTCTGTATGAGCAGGATGTGACAGAAGGTCAATTTTTAGGCAGAGTTTAACAGGTTTGAATTCTGAGTTTTTCTTCTGCAAGACTAGTTGCCTTAACCAAGGTTAAAGAGCTCAGTCTGCCCATTTACCCATAGCTGGAGCGAGAATAGGTGGATTCATACCTTTCCCAAGGATATTAGTGCTATGTGAAATTTGTGCTGCCGTATTCATTTCCTATGATGATAACTTGTACTCTTTGTACAAAGTTGAAGAATAGAAAGCTATGATGGTAATCCCAAAAGTAATGTCTCCAAAATATTTAGAAATCACAGAAATGTTTACTGTTTATAGTCAATGATATTTACATCATTTTAAACTTTTTTGATCTCCATATTTCTAACACATGTGGGCATGCCTACAAAATCAGAAAACAGCATAGCTCACATGACTTTCGGAAACATTTTTTCACGCTCAGAGTTGCCGAGACATGGAATAAACTGCCTGCATCCATTGTGGGCTGCCGAAACACTGCATTTTTCAAAGCCTCCATGCTTCCTGTAATCCGCCAACACTATACCTGATACCCCCCCTCCACACACACATGCACGGACGTGCACACATACATGTATATTATTACTGTACGCTATTCATGTTTCTGACACTAATGCATTATTCTATGTACTAGACATGAAACTTTGAGTTGTGGTGCACCTGAGCACTGGACACAATAACTTTTATTATTATTATCATAATCACCATTTGAGTTCATGTATTTTTGTAGACTCTGTGGCAGTTTTTGTATGCCCATCTCATAAAAGCTCACCGCTATGTTGTTGAAGAAACATCAAACCTTGTATTAATGCAAACTCCCTACACCACTTGCTGACTTTCTTGACATTCATGCAGAACTCGCCATGGTTGGCATCCGTCCGTCTACTAAAGATGGTGGCGTAGTGTCCACTTTTTAAAATTAAAAATTTTTTTTATCTGCAACTGCATGAGTGGCTGAACAGACCAATTTTTGAATGGCTATCTCTGGTGCAGTGACTGCAAACAAACAATGATGCTTGTTAGAGTTGCTTTTGTCTCTCCTTCCTTTTGGCTCTCTTTTCTGCGGCGGCTACTTTCCTCTCTTTTTCACTTCTTCTCGTTCCTTGTTTGATGAGGAGGCGCCAGGTCGCACGGCCTTCTGCACAAACCTCCCATGTGTTGGTGTTGATGTGGCATGTCTTCATGTCCCTCTTACAGACATCTTTAAAGTGCAGGTGTGGTCTCCCTACTGGGTGGGTGCCCTCTACTATCTCACCATACAGTAGGTCTTTGGGGATGCGGCCTTTGTCCATCCTCCTGACATGACCAAGCCAAGGCAGGTGTCTCTCGCAGATAATGGCAGGCATGCTGTTCATGTTTGCTCATTCCAGCACATCTGTGTTGGGCACTTTGTCCTGCCAGCATATGTGTAGAATGTAGAACTTGGCATATACTTCTGTTAATTGGTGATGAATTTCAATCAGTTTAAAGCCTTTTGCATGCAAAAACCAAATAACTGTGCAAGCTTCACACTTGACAGTTATGTCAATCAGAAACTCAATCAGAAACGACTGTCCAGCCACGATGGTGTGGCAGCAGGGCAGGTACAAAAAATACAACATTGTTGCCAATAGCCACAAAATCAGTTTCCCTGCATCCCTGGTGGTTTGAAGACCCTTCTTTTGGGATTATCCTCGTATAAAAATAAGGTCAGCAGACATGTTGAAAAAAGATACTTTTAAACATAATACTAAGCTTAATGGCAGCCAAAGTGAGTTTAATGTTTTCTTTTTTTTTTAATATGAGATATTTTTGTAATCATTTCCTCGATAAAAATTCGAAATTGGAAAGTAATTATTTTACTAAATTCATTGATAAATTGAATCATTTTTAAAAAGGATTTTTTTTTGTTGAAATTGATTGCAGATTCTTCATCCCTATAATTTATTGAAGGCTTCTATTATGATCAACAACTGAATTGATTGTTCAACATGTGCTGTATCCTAATTTAATCAAGGATCTCTTTCTCTCTCTCTTTCTCTCTCTCATATTAAAACTTTGATCTTAGTCCTAGGGATTTACTGAAGGGCTTCTACTGTGATCAACAACTGAGTTGATTGTTCATCATGTGCTGTATCCAAATTTAATTAAGGATTTCTCCCCCCCCCACTCTCTCTCTCTCATATATTAAAACTTTGTTCTTAGTCCTTGGGATTTAATTTCCAATTCATGGTAAGCTGTAGGAACTGGCCACCTTCCAACTGTGATTAGGCAACCAATCTAGGAGAAGAAAAACTTCTGAAGTAAAAACCAGAGGTCATAGAACATCACCCCATAAAAAAAACTACTAGAAACTGCATCACTATAACAGACTAGGCATGTGGTCTAATGGTTAGAATCATAGGAAATGGACTCGTCAACGCGAGTTCAATTCCTAGACGAGGCTATTGGCATTTCACATGGTGCTAATACCCTTGGGAAAGGTATGAATCCTACTCTCCCTCTAGCTATGGATAAATAGTAGGGTAGACTGGGCTCTTTAACCTAGGCTAGACAACCAGTCTAGGAGAAGGAAAACTCTGAATTCAAACCTATTGAACTCCGCTTAAGAAATTGACCTTCATATCCTGCTTGAGCAGAGGGGTTGGTAAATATATATATATATATATATATATATATATATATATATAACAGACTAAGTGTGGCTGCACTCTCATAATCATATATAAAAAAATTGTTTGGAATTTAATTTCCAATTATCAGGTAAGCTGTAGGAACTGGTCATCTTCCAGCTATGATTAGGCAACCAATCTAGGAGAAGAAAAACTTCTGAAGTAAAAACCAGAGGTCATAGAACACCACCCCATAAAAAAAGTACTAGAAACTGCATTACTATAACAGACTAGGCGTGTGGCTGTAACCCGATGGTCTCAAAGGAGCAGGATATTTACATACACTGTCATATTGATTGTAGTAATGCCTGTGTGTGTGTGTTTTGAGATTCATATCATATCTGTGTTTTTCCAACCCTGCAGGAAGTTGTAAAGATTGAAGCTTTTTGACCTTTTACCATTGATTCAATTCTTGAAATCTGTGCAAGTATTTTCTCACTTGTGACATTTTGCACTGATGTCCTGACAACACTGACCATATTCATTTGAAAATTGTGGCATTCTGCCAAATGTCACTGGACAACAATCATTATTTAGTTTAGTTTCTTCTTTCTTTCTTTCTTTTTTGTAATATCCACTTTAAATATGTCATCGCTTGAAATAATTCTTCTCATAATATTCAATTTCCTTTTAAATTTAACCCAGTATTTTGAAATTTTCTGAACTTTCTTCAAGATAGCACTGAGTTGCTGGGGGGGGGGGGGGGCTGTTCTATCTGCAACCAGAAACTGATGAAGGAATTTAATTGAAACAAAATAAACAGGTTATTTCCTATAAATTTAACATAAATAAAGGGGAACCACTTTTGAGTGATAAATTATTTATTTATTGATCTACTAGGAAAAAAGAAGACGAAGTTAGGAGTTTTTTTAAGGGTTAGGGTTAGGGTTTAGGGTTAGTTTAATGAGAAAATAGGAAATAACCAATAAACATTTATTGTGATATATAAAAGCACAACATTTCAGTTGTAGTACCCTCCAGACTTCTTCAGGTGTCTCTAGTCTATCCGAGCATAGCAATGATTCAATTTGGGAAATCATGACAAGGAACATCTGAAGAAGGCCGATAACATTGTGTTTTTATATCTCACAATAAAGATGAGGACAACAGCCTGAAAAATCAAAAAAATACATATCAAGACTCATCTAAAAAATTCAGACAAATTGAAAAAACATTATTTCAGCTTAAACTATTGTGTCCAAAGAATACCTGAAATGGTTACCTAGCCAAGGTTAAAGAGGCTAGTCTACTCTACTATTTACCCATAGCTGGAGGTAGAGTAGTTGGATACATACCTTTCCCAAGGGTATTAGTGTTATGTAAAATGCTAACAGCCTCATCTAGGGTTTGTTGATGAGTCTATTTCCTACGACTCTAACCATTACACTATGCGCCTCCAATTTATATATATATATATATATATATATACAAAAAGCTCAAGGGAATTCTGCTTTCTGTTTATGGAAATTTTGATGATATCTTAGAAGTCAATTTGGAATAAATTTTCAGGAAAAAAAAGAAAGTTGGACAGATTGAGATTGTCGGGTACTCTACAGATTGAGCTAAACTGTCCCCAAGCTAGCATATTCTAAGCCCTGATAAAAGGGCTACCCTGTCCCCAAGCTAGCATATTCTAAGCCCTGCTAAAAGGGCTACCATGTCCCCAAGCTAGAGCCTGCTCTACCTGTCCCAAGCTAGCATATTCTAAGCCCTGCTAAAGGGCTACCCTGTCCCCAAGCTAGCATATTCTTGCTAAAAGCCCTAAAAGGGCTACCCTGTCCCAAGCTAGCATATTCTAAGCCCTGCTAAAAGAGCTACCTGTCCCCAAGCTAGCATATTCTCTAAGCCCTGCTAAAAGGGCTACCCTGTCCCCAAGCTAGCATATTCTAAGCCCTGCTAAAAGGGCTACCCTGTCCCCAAGCTAGCATATTCTAAGCCCTGCTAAAAGGACTACCTGTCCTCAAGCTAGCATATCTAAGCCCTGCTAAAAGGGCTACCCTGTCCCCAAGCTAGCATATTCTAAGCCCTGCTAAAAGGGCTACCTGGCCCAAGCTAGCATATTCTAAGCCCTGCTAAAAGGGCTACCCTGTCCCAAGCTAGCATATTCTAGCCCTGCTAAAAAGGGCTACCCTGGCCCCAAGCTAGCATATTCTAAGCCCTGCTAAAAGGGCTACCCTGTCCCAAGCTAGCATATTCTAAGCCCTGCTAAAAGGGCTACCCTGTCCCCAAGCGAGCATATTCTAAGGCATAAAGCCCTGCTAAAAGGGCTACCCTGGCCCCAAGCTAGCATATTCTAAGCCCTGCTAAAAGGGCTACCTGTCCCCTAGCATATTCTAAGCTAAGCATATTCTAAGCCCTGCTAAAAGGGCTACCCTGTCCCCAAGCTAGCATATTCTAAGCCCTGCTAAAAGGGCTACCCTGTCCCGCTAGCATATTCTAAGCCCTGCTAAAAGGGCTACCCTGTCCCCAAGCTAGCATATTCTAAGCCCTGCTAAAAGGGCTACCCTGTCCCAAGCTAGCATATTCTAAGCCCTGCTAAAAGGGCTACCCTGTCCCCAAGCTAGCATATTCTAGCCCTGCTAAAAGGGCTACCCTGTCCCCAAGCTAGCATATTCTAAGCCTGCTAAAAGGGCTAAAAAGCTAGCATATTCTAAGCCCTGCTAAAAGGGCTACCCTGTCCCCAAGCTAGCATATTCTAAGCCCTGCTAAAAGGGCTACCCTGGCTAACTAGCCTGCTAAAAGGGCTACCCTGGACTGTAGGAAAATTTTCACTTCAAGAATTCAAGAATAATATTTTTGCTATAATGTCATGGTCTATTGATTTCAATGTTACACTCATTAAACTCTATCATTATTATTGATCTCTTGTACTAATCAGTCTTTTCTGATCAATTTTTCTCCCCCGCCAAAAAAAAAAAAATGCTACTTGGAGGTACACTCATGCAAATACAAATTTTATTTACTTTCTATGTGAGGAAAAAGTATTTTATATTGTGGTTTTAATGAATAAAAGAATTTCAATGAATATTTTCAAAGATTTTAATGTTAAAACAGAATTTGATTTTTTCTCTGTTTTACCTAATTTTTTTTAATGTTTAGTCAATATTCACTGAACCATAACATCCTAAAGTAACGTTAATCTAATTACTGTTGTTAGAAGGGGCTCATTAGTCTTGGTCGGCAACAAGGAAAAGTCCGATACAAAACCGGAATCCCTTAAGTGGTGTGATGCTGAAATCTAGTGTTACCCAGCAACTCTTGCGACATTACCTTTGCCAAACTGTATTGTTCCTTAACTTTCCTTTGGATCACAGCGGCAGTGTGGAGAGGGAGGATTTGCTTCTTGGGCAACAGCTCATCCTTCATATGAACCCGCTCAGGCTACGTAGTTCTGAAAATGAAAAAATTGAAGGAAAAATAATGGAAAAATGAATAACAAACACAAACAATTACATTCAATTAATATTTTGCTTCTGTTGGTTTTGGAAACCCTCAAAATAGTATGTGTATATATATATACTATATTGCCTGAGTTCGTGAGGTGAACCCCTGCAAATGACAATTTTATTTACTTTCTGTAGAAATTAGACTTTTTTAATTAATTTTACTCCACTCAAAAAAAAAAAAAAAAAAAATACCATGCAGAGGTACATTCCTGCAAATGCCAATTTACTTTCTGTACAAATGAGATTTTTCTGATCACTTTTACTGGGGGCACCCACAATAAAGATATTGAATTATTGGTTAATATTGATCTATTTCTCAGAATTTTTTGAGATGAGGCTTGATAATTAGTATTATTTGGATTATTCGGACTATTGTCCTCATCTTCATTGTTATCTGTACAACGTTTCGGCCAATGAAGATGAGGACAATAGTCTGAATAATCCAAATAATATCATTGATCTCTTTATTGTATCTATTAAAAGGCTGAATAAATATTGATCATTTATTTTCTTATAATTCAGTAATAATCTTTTGCTATTTCTTTACAAAAGGTTTGTTT
>CM042149.1:40289172-40365299 GCA_023376005.1 Doryteuthis pealeii | reverse complement strand
TATTATATAGGGTGGGGCAATAGTAAGAAAGTCAATAACAGCATAATATCAACAGCCTTATTACTGTCCCATTCAATATATATATAATATATTATATATACACACACACACACACACACACACACACACACACATATATATATGCAGCCATGTGTTTTCTATAGATGTACACTAATACACCTACACACTGTTTCTAGTCTTTGGTAAATAAATCCATACAATATAATACCTACTTATCTTTCTCAAACACCATGGGTAACCATATATAAATCATAGTATTGGTCAAAACGCCCACATTGAATGTTTTCACGGCACTCCAGTTGTTTTGTATAGTGATAGACACTATTACACCTACGCATTCTGCAGCATAGTTTAAGCCCTGCACATATTTGCTGTGTTTCTTTATCATCCATAAATACTCCCACGCATAATATAATTTGTGCTGTTCTCTGTTTACCAATTCCCAAATCCAAAAGAGATAAATGATATCATTGTCCACTTACAGATGTTATAACATTGATTAAATTTGATTTTTTAAATTTTTTGTTAATATTTCCTTGTTATAGAATTTTGTGTACATTTACCAACTGTTCCCACTGAAACTGACATCTTCACTTGGTTGTATATTGTTGTATTTTCAATGCAAGTTGCCATCATAGAGATTGCTTCTCTTTATATCTCTCCTTCTACCATTCCCTCTCTCTCTCTTTCTCTGTCTCTTTCATTCTTTGCTTTCCCCCCACCTTTTCTGGATGTATTGATTTTTAAAAAAGCAGCAGCAGCAGCAGCTTGGTGCTTTGGCTAGCTCCCTCTGGTGGTGACACTTTCACTTATTGGCTGTGTGCATGTGCTTCTTGTGATTGTGGATGATTTTTACCTTAAATAATGGTAAGGAAATAATTTCTCTATTTTCTTAGTTTTTTTGTTTGTTTTTCTTTATGATTGTTTATTTGTGTTGTTCTTGGTTGTTTGATGATGTCAACATAAACAAAAAAATTGTTGGCCAGTTATTTCCTGGAAGCATTTTTTTTTGAGTTTGGTGACAGCTACAACAGCAGCAGGCAGCTGATTTTCTCATCATTTGTACTATTGATCTTGTAAGAGTATTTCTGTTGGAGTTGATAAATGATGGAGATGAAGATCGTAGAAAAGACGAGGAAGATACTCTGGCCTATCTGTTTTTTTGGGGGGTTTTTTCTGCTATAGTATTTACTCTAGTTGTTTGTTAGGCAGCGTGTCAATAGCTTACAATAAGTTAGAATCAAATTGGATTTTCAATTGAAATCCAAAATCCAATTCTGTTTCTTAACACTTTTGGTAGAAATTTTTCAGTTCTTAGGAGAGATGTTTTTTGTGATAGAACATCATTTTCTCTGGGTTTTTTTCTTTCTTTTTTTGAATGATGTTAGAGATGAAAGAAAATCAGGTACTTGTCACTATAAAAAGATATCTTCTTTAATCTCTAACATTTTCTACTTTTTGTCACATTAGTTTCTTAAGCAGTCATCCTCAGTCAATGGATTGACCTTAAATAAATATTGGTCTAGTGGATAAGAAGAGAGAAATGACATTTCAAATATATAAGAAAGAAAAAAAAAGGAAAGGAAGATCCTTTTTTTATCTAATTGTTTAAGGTGGACAGAATTAGCAAAATTAGTGTTTTGATAAATCAAAGATCTTATCATTATCATCTCTTTATATTCACCTGATAAACAACTACTACTATCAGCTTCCATAGATAATGACTGTAAGGATGGCCAGTTTATTTTTAGACCAAAATTAATTATGAATATTGGCACTGCTTATACAGTTTCATTTTCTACAAAAAGGTTATTATTTTTAGATTGATAGTAACACTTAAAGATATTTTTAGTCAGCTGATTCTTTTTTTAAATAAATATATTTATCTTTTAATTACATTCAAATTGTGTGTCCTGTGATTTTCTTTCTTTTTTTTTTTTTTTTTTTTTGTGAATATCCAGAATGATGGTGTAGAATAGATGTGACAATGTCAACTGGTTGCCATTTTTAGAAATTGTCTTGCTTTACCTGTTCCATATTAGAAAGGTCTTTTGAGAAAAAAAAAAAACAAAAACAAAAAAAAAAACAGGAATGGAAATATATCTCTATTCCTAAAATAGGAATCAATGAATAGCTTTGATTTTTTTTTTTGATTTTCTTTTTTTTTTTTTTTTTTTTTTTTTTTTTAAATGTGTAGATACTGATATAAGAGATCTGGACTAAAATCTTTACTAATTCTCTCTCATAATAATTGTTACATTTTCATATAAATTTCATACACTAAATGTACCAACTATTATGGGATGAGGGATGCTTTTCTGTCCTATAATAATTGTTACATTTGTATATAATTTTCATACACTAAATGTGACAACTGTTGTGAGATAGAGGTTGTACTTTTTAAAAATACATTTTTCTTTGTTTTATTTTTCATCATTAAAATGTTCTTTGAAAAAAAAAAAAGGATTGAAAAATCTTTTTACACACTAGATGGGGAACAATAAAAGTCTTTGATTTAAAAACATTATTTTTTATGAGTAGATACTGATACAAGAGAGCTGGGTTAAAATCCTATTACCCCTGTCCCGTAATCACTGTTACATTTGCATATAAATTTCATACACTTAATGGAACGACTATTATGGGACAGGGGAGGTTGATTTATTCACTTTTCTGTCCCATAATAATTGTGACATTTGCATATAAATTTCACACACTAAATGTACCAACTATTATGGGAAAAGGTAGGTTGATTTATTTTTAAATCTGACCCATAATAATTGTTACATTTTTAGATTCCATACACTAATGGAACAACTATTTTGGGACAAGGGAGGTTGATTTATTCATTTTCTGTCCCATAATGATTGTTACAATTGTATATACATTTTACACACTAAATGTACCAACTATTATGAGAAAGAAGTAGTACATTTTTTAAATTTTTTTCACACATTTTTCTCTTTCTATTTGATTATTCAGAATTGTATGTTTCTTGATTTATTTTTTGTTTAAAAAAAAATGAAGAAAGAGAAAAAGGAAACCTTGTTTGTTAATAAATTGTCTGTTGCTTAATTTGTCATTTCCGATTTGTTGAGTAGAGGAAGCTGTGTGTGTGTGGGAGGGAGGCTAGAGGCAAGCCAGAGGAAGCCATAACTCTTGAATATCTTAGCTTATCATGCACCTTGCTTGAACAGTTTCCATTTTATGATTCAATACTATTTTCACTTTCATTTCCCTCCAAGTGAGATGATTGCAACATTGATTGTTGTTTCTTATTAGAGAATAAGAAATGGATAAAACGCCTTAGGATACGTCCAAACTGATTGATTCAATGCAGTTGTCAGTGATTTCTTAGTAGTCTTCACCTTCTTCCATATCAGTACTCCATCTTGGAATCCACAGATATAGGAGAAGAAGAAGAAGATCCAATGAATTAAAGATCTACAGCCTTTTCTTATTGTTTTATTTTCTTGAATTTGATTGTCCGATGTAAAATAATGAAGCTGTAATGTTTGTCAATGTTCTGGAAAGTCTGACACCATGATACAATATAAATGAGGCTAAATCTGAAATGGCCACTCACTAGTTTTCTACTTCTTTCAAAAAAACAAAATTGGAAGTTATTTTATACTCTATTTAGTTTATATCTTTTATTTATTTAAATTCTTACCCTTTATTACCTAAACTCTTATTCTGTATTATAATACTATAAAATTTTCATGAAAAAAAAAAATCTTTTACAAATTTATAATGAACTTAAAAAAAAAAAAAAGACTGATTTTTACTATTCTAGTTATCATGTATTAACAAAATTGGAAGTTATCTTATATTCTATTTAGTTTTTCTTTTTCTTTCTAAATTCCTACTCTTTATTACCTAAACTCATATTCTTATTATAATATTATAAAATTTTCATGACAAAAAACATTTTTTTTAAATTTATAACAAACTGTTTTAAAAGAATGATTTTTAATGTTCTAGTTACCATGTATTAACATTTTTGCGTGATTTCTTGTATCTTATAAATATCTTATAGTCATTTAAACATGTAGGTGGATAAAGACAAAGGAACAGAAATATATTAAAATTTATGTTCTTGATAGTGACCAACAGTGGTAAAAAGTACTTTATATATAATTAAAAAGATTTGGAGATTTTTATACAGTCTTGATCCACATTTCCGGCATCTTATTTGCCGGCAGGAAAAATTTAATAAAAAAGAAAAAAAACTCAATAGACAATTTTTATTTGTCATATTTAATGAAACATGTCTAAAAGAGAAATTTTATATATATATATATATATATTATATATATATATAATGTACATGTATTGAATAGGGCCTGTACATTATGTCCTTGTAAAGTTATTATCATAATTTACAAGCCTTAAATAAGAATGGTTGAAGTGTGATGAAGATCTGCTGCTCCCTACTCTCATTTACAGCACTTTTCTCCTCTTTCTCCTCCTCATTCTTCTCTCTCTCTTCTTCTCTCTCTCTCTCTCTCTCTCTCTCTCTCTCTCTCTCTCTCTCTCTCTCTCTCTCTCTCTCTCGAAAACTGCTGCTACCAGGGAAAGAACATTTTTGTACAAGTACCACTCAAATGCTAAAAGAATACTCATTCTTAATTGTTCAATGTTTTTTACTCTTCTTTTTGTTCTCTATTAGGGCCAAACTTCTCTGTTGATTAAACTCCTTTCTCATTCAATAGAAAAACCCCACCACAACCCTTCTCTCTTTCACTATACTTAGTAATTTTTGGAATATTTATGGTCTAAATGATATCCATTCAGATTCTGTTCAAAAAATTGTAGGAGTATATTATATCATGGTAATTGACCATTTTCATGCTATGATTTTTATTTAACTTACTGGATAATCATTTTTCTTATTAGTTGAGAATACACTATACTTGATAATTTTTTTGATATCTATGGTCTAAATGATATCCATTCAGATTCTGTTCACAAAATTGTGGGTTTATTTAGCTCAGTCAGTAGTGTTTCTGCCTGAGAACCACAAGCTTCCTAGTTTGATGCTGGCCCTCGCCCACTCAGCATATGAGTAGCACAGGGATCTGTGTGGTAAAGTGAGGAGTTGATGGCAGGTCTGGTACTCCGCCTCAGATGCTATAAAACGATTTCCTTGATCTAACACTAGTGAAAAGGGGAGAGACTCAAAAATTGTCTTTTCCCTTCACTTACATAATGTCAGTTATTTCAATCTTTGCAATCTCTCTTTTTTCCTTTGGAATAATATTCTTTGACCATTATCCGCAGGGTTGTTGGAATTTATTCTTTCGGTTCTATCAAATTCCTGCCATTTATCTTTGAGATTCAATTTGGTAGAGATCAAAAGTAGAAATTTGAATGCATCAAGTAAAAAAATGGCATAATAGCTGTACTGTTATTTCTTTCTTTCTTACTTTCTTTTCTTCTTTCTTTTCTTCTTTCTTCTTTCTTTTCTTTCTTCTTTCTATCTTTTCTATCTTACCTTCCATTTTTACTGTCTTTCCATTTATCTTTGCACTTTCTTTCCTTCCTCTACCCTCTTTCTTTCTTTCCTTCCTCTACCCTCTTTCTTTCTTTCTTTCATCTTTACTCTCTTTTCTTCTATCTTTGTCTTTTGTTTTCTTCTTTCTTTATTCCCTCCTTTCCTTCCATCTTTCCTTTCCCCACTTTCCTTTATTTTTTTCCTCTTTCTTACTTTCCATAAATTACATTATCACATATTTTAAAAAATTGTAAAATCTTTGCAAAATGAAGTCTAATCATTTTAAAATTTATGTAAAGGTGTTTTGATAATTACAAATGTGCTGTTTTAATGAGAAGAATATCCAACCTCTCCATTCCATTTCAAAGCTTTTTTTTTTTTTAAGGGAGATAAATGTGGAAAGAGAGCAGATTTGTACTTTCTTAAAATAGTTTCTTTTCAGAAGAATATTTTCTTAATCTGAAGACACCATTCCAATTGCAGCTGCCAGGATTTTTATTATTTTGAATCAAATATATTATTTATTGAATCCTATCTTTCATTTTTTTGAATTGATTGTAAATTACTTTTCATTTTTATACCATAATTGTAATTGAATTTTCTTTTATAATCATTACTGTAAATCATGTCTGTTCTTTGTTTTGTGTCATAATTATGATATTACTGTCTTGTTTTTTTTGTTGTTTTTTAAATTTTTTTTTACTAGTATTCATCCTAAACAAGGACTTTTCAACACTTCTCAGCAAACAGTTGCAGAAAAAGGGTCATTGATGTCACAAAACTTTATATAATATATATATATATATATATATATATATATATATATATATATAAAGCTTTGTGGCAAGCCTTGTATATATTATACATATAAAGTTTTTGTAGAATACTATAAACTTTCTACATATGCGTTTTATTAAAGAATGAAATATTTCAAAACTTTTGGATGAAAATAGGCACAGATCATTGTTTGATGCTTGCACAGATTGGCATGTTGTAAATAAATGGCAATGTCCACCATTTTATAATTAACCAATTAAATAATAATTCAAAGGTTTTGATGTTGCTATTTATCTTTTACTCTTAATAGAAAAAAATAACACATATCAACATGTATTTTTTAGCAATTATATTTTTTGTAGATAGTATCAATGAATATTTATCAGAAGTAGAACCGTGACAATTGTTATGCAAGATTGTTTCCTCTTTGGCTTTTTATTCTTATTCCATTTAATATTTTTCCATGTTATAATGATCCAATTTGTATTATGTGACCATAACTCAGAAAAAAATGACACTCCATAAGTTAATACAATTAGAGAAAAACGCCCTCTGGGCAGTGTAAAAATATTTAAAAAAAGATATTGCCTGAAAAAATTAAATAAATAAAATAAAATGCCTAATATTTATAAAAAATTACTTACTTACTCCACTGAGATATTTGTTTTGTTTTATGACAGTAAGGACCTCCAAAATGTTTCTAAAAATTTCTGATTTAATTCTAAAGACTCTTATCTTTATAGAAAAAATTAAAAAGCAAACTAGTAAAAAATGTTTCCCTTAATATATTTTAGGAAGAAACTATTTTAAACATGAATTCATCTAAAGGTGAAAAAGTATCAACATTTTCATGAAAATTTGACTCTTAATTGATTTTTCATAGGATTTTTTTGAAAATTACTGTGCTGTAAGCAATGATGTAGTTTTGGTTACAGACAAAAAGAATCTTCATTATTAATAGATAATAAGATAACTTGGCACAATGGAGTGGCAAAATCAGGAGCTGGATTCCAGCATTGTGTTCAATTTCCTTCTGGCAGTTACTGTTGTCTGACAACATTGGGAGAACTGCAGTATGGGCAACTTCCAGTATTCCATATAACCTTGCACCCAAGGCTTCTGTCAAGATCCATGTGCAGATCTTAAGTTTTGAGAGACTGATGGATGAAAAAAACAAAAAACAATAAAGATTAAAATGCTCTTAGAGAATAAAGCAATATAAATAGTGTGGAGTCTTTGTTTATGCTCATCCTATTCATTATAATTAAAAAAAAAAAGAAATTTAAAAAAAGTTAAATGTTTATATTCCCCTTATAAGTAGAAAAATAAAATCTGAAGAGTAGCCTATTGTTGAACAGCAAAGGAGTCTATCCCCTTTACACAAGCACTAGACATGGGAAATTGTTTGTACTGATATGGATAGCCACACCTACCGACACCTCCCAGATGCTTTAATGCACAGATCAGATTACCAAAGTTGTTCTGTGTACTGGGTATGATGTTAAACTGCATCTAATGATGAGAATCAAATTTTGGAGCTGTGGAGTCTGGAGTACCCCTTCATCGCTATTATTCCATGGTCCACTCTGACTCAGAGTGGTAGTACTTGTTTGGGTCCCATCTATGGATTAAATGGAAAAAATGAGTTTAAAAACATTGTGTTTAAAAAAAAAAAAAATGGAGTTTAGATGAAAAATTTTGAATACCCATCAAGAATGAATAAAACAAAACATGTTCGGCATAAAATAAGCCAAGAAGAGTTGACATGCTGTAAAATCCAACCAACCAAGTTGTACTACTCATGCGGTGAGGTAGTGGATAATGGTTTCAAACCAAGAACCTTGTGATTCCTAGGCAGATGCTCTACTGACTGAGTTAAACCAACCCCTGTATTCTCCTTATAGATCACTATTAAAATCTAATATTTCCCTGTAGTTTTTTTTCTTTCTTTATTTGCAATTAATTATAATACAGAATCTATAAGTAAGATTTGACTTGAAATTGAGCTTAATGGACAGGTCTTTATGCAAGCTATTATATAAAAACTAGAAGCGGCTACCCGGCATTGCCTCGGTAGTGGGAAAGGTAAAAAAGTTAGTCTCACAGATCCAATTTATTATTAAATCGCAAGTTGGAGCCTCACAGGATGCCCCATTAAAATCCCTATGTAAAAAATGACCTTGCATTGATCCAGCTACCCTGAAAAGAAAAATTGTCTACTATTTAGAATATTAAATGCAAAAGAATTTCCTTGCTGCTATCTTTTAAAATTTATTTATAAATTATCTTGACTAATATAAATCATACCTTCATTATTTTTGCTCAAAAAGCAAGATCTGGTGATAGTGAATGTGTATATATATATTTACTTTGTTGTTAATTGTTTTATCTTCATAGTTTCCTCCGGACATACATACACACAAACTGCCTTTTATATATGTATAGATGTTCCCTCTTGGCTTTTTATTGCTATATCCTTGGATATTTTTATTGTAATGAATAAAGATGGTTTTATTGTAAATGGTTAAATTATTTGGAAACTGCTTGAATGTCTTAAGTGCTGTGGGAAAAGGATGGTCATCATTATAAAGTGAAGTTAAATTTACAATTACATTGAATGCTGGGTTTGTTCCATTATGTAATGAAGAAAATGTTAGCTCAACTGCTGATTAATAGTGATGTTTCATCTCTCAAGCAAAAGACTTTTCTTCATCCCCTTTTTGTTTGTCATTTTTCTTCTGACTCAATGAACTTGTTTACCTGGCTTGTGTTTAATAGATTGCCTGCAGAAAGTAATAATTGTGAATCTAGTCAGAAAAAAAAGAAGAATAAAGATGGCCGACATGCAAGAAAAAGAAGAATTAAGATGGCTGACATGAGCCAAATATGTCTGCTTCTTATATCTATTCAGTTTTCAATCAATTCTTAGTTCTATCTATAGCTTTTTTTTTTCATTTTGTGATGGGCTCTCTTTTTATTGTCAATAAAATAGGAATATCTCTGACTCAATTGTTATTTACTAAGCTTAGCTTATTTGTGTCATAGGGCCAGAAATCTAGGGTGTCCAGTAAAAGTGAAACTCACAAATAATTGTGTGTCAAACTAGCTTACATTATGTGAGTTGCATCTCTGACATTAAGTGAAGTAGTAAAGGTCATCAGAGTGACCTACTGTTGGTATCAGCCGGACAGAAAGCGAGTCTATTCCCTTTTTGCTAGTCCTACACTGGGAGATTGTTTTTGCATCTGGGGTGGAGTACCACACTTAACATCAGCTCCCCACTTTACTGCACAGATCCAACCTGTGCTACTCATGCGCTGAGTTGGCGAGGGTCAATAGAGCACTACACCTACTGTCACCTCTCAGCTTTACTGCACAGATCCAACCTGTGCTAGTCATATGCTGAGTTGGCGAGGCTTGGTATCAAACCTGGAACTTTGTGGTTCCTAGGTGGATGCTCTGCTGACTAAGCCAAAACGGTAGGAAATAATTCTTGTTTCTATGCCACATTTCACATTTGTAAAATTTTGATCAACACATTTCTGACCTTCATCATGTGGATAATATTGTCAAAGAAGCCTTGAAGAAATTCTTTTAGTCCTTAATGAATGTTGTTGGCTGTCAACTCGTGCTCAAGTAAGTCCATTTTCGTTTTTTTTTTTTTTTTCTCATAGTTGAGTACCAGTAGCATTTGACACAGTATCCTTGTGTTTTCTCAGATGACTCACCAAGCCAGCCAGCCCTGGAGAGACATACTCTTCCACATAAACTACATGTTGGAACTTCTCCACTTTGAATGTTGTTGGGCTGAAAATTACTGGTCTGGTCATCTAGTTCACATGAATGATTGCCGAATCCCTTAATGAATATTCGTATATTAACATAACACTGAAAAAATGGCACTTTGTTGTGAGATACATTTTTTAGTGCAATATATATATATATATATATATATATATATTATATATATATATATATATAATGATTTAACTTGGAGAATAAATTGATTGCCAAACCAATGTATAACTTGATAATGTAGAAGTTTGTGTTCATGCTCACCAGGATTGTTATAATTACTCAAGGGAGATAATTAGTGAATGCTAATTCTACTTCTTTATTTATTTGTAATTAATATTAATATAAATTCTGTAAATAGGCTGTGATTTAGCATTGGGCTTAATGACTGCCAAAGGTGTCCCTTAAGTATGTGTATAAATGCATGCATGTATGTATATATGCATGTGTGTGTGTGTATGTATATATATATATATATATATATATATATATGAATGGACTATTCTCCATATCAGCCGGACAAGGAAGGAGTCTATTCCCCTTTCCCTTGATCAGTGTGATTGTTTATGCATCAGAGGTAGACTGCCACACCTACAATTAACTAACCACTTTACCCTACAGATTCAAACTGTGCTACTAATATATATATGTATTTGTATATATATGTGTATATATATATATGTATTTATATATATATATACTAAGATTTTCTTAAATATTATTGCATATTGTAAATTTTAATTTCATGATTGATTTTAGCTTTGAATAAGCTGGTTTTGATTTTTGGTTATATTTTTTTGTTATATATTGTCAGTTTAATACATTTTCTGTAGCAGTTTTTAGTTTGAGGAGGTTTTTTTGTATATCGCTTCACTAGAAAATTAAAGCTATCTTATTTACAAGAAGAGATAGATTTTAAATAGAGCGTGAGGTAAATTATCAAGATTTTTTCAATTCACATTTAATGCTTTTAACAATTTTTTTTTCAAGGCTATTGTAGGATCTTGTTTACGTTTGAATTTCCAAGATAATTAATGTAAAATGACATTTTATTTTCACTAGGAATTAAGATAATTAAGCTTAATACAATATGGTTGATTGCTACAATGTTGCACACATCCACTGAACCAATTTTATAAAAACATCTAAAATTATCAGCCCTGCAGTTAGTTTTTATAAAAGCAAGTTAAGTTGGCGCAGTGGCCTATTTATTGGTATCAGCAGGACATCGAGGGAGTCTAAACCCTTTTTGCTAGCGCTACACCAGGGAGATTATTTTTGGTGAGATGAAGCAACACACCTACCGTCAGCTCTGCACTTTACCACACAGAACAGATTACCCAATCTGTGCTACTCATGTACTGAGTTAGTGGGGACCGGTATTGAACCAGGAACCCTGTGATTCCTAGGTGTGCTCTACTGACTAAGCTAAACTGACCCATCCTCGACCTAAAATAGTTGTTACTTTTGCATATATATTTCATATACTATATATATGCAGATATACATAGTATATATCCAGTATATTTCATATACTTGTAAGGCGAACGTGGTGTAATGGTTATCATCATAGAAAATGGACCCGGCAACATGAGTTCAAATCCTGGACAAGGCTGTTTGCTTTTCACATAGCAGTAATACCCTTGGAAAAAGTATAAATACAACTATTCTCCATCCATCTATGGGTAAATAGGGCAGACTGGGCTCTTTAACTCTGAATGTAACTCTTAACATCCTGTTGAGAATTTTCTAAGTCCAGAGCCCCATTCCTATAAGGATTTATTAAACAATGGCTAAAAATGTCCTTTTCACTTAAGTTGTAAAGTCGATGGGGCGTCCTAATGTCAGTATTAGCCATACAGTGAGGGAGTCTATCCCCTTTTCACTAGAGCTAGATAAAGGAGATTGTTTTTAGTATCTGAGGTGAAGCGCCACACCTACCATTTATTTCCATTAAATCAAAGACTTCTAAATATGTTTAATATTACATTTAAACAAAGGCTATCATTTGGGGTAGATTAGAAAAATGAATGTGACTTCCAGACGGGTGGAATGAGGCGGTATAGGATGTTAAGAGTTAAACCTGTTAAATTCCACTTCAGAAATTGACCTTGTGTCACATCCTGCTTGCGCGAAAGGAGTGGGTAAATACATATATTTCATACATTTAACCACACCATATATTATGTAAACCTTTATTTCTTATTGATATATAAGACACATTGCAGGATTTTAAACACACTAATAACATGGGCTGTTTTGAGGCAAATCTAACACAGATTTTCAAAGATACATTATTAATAAACTAGGTTTATTCTATGTATAATTGATTTTGACTATGAATTGATAAACTTACACAATTCCTGAGGGTATTGTGATGTAAGCAGTGATGTAGTTTCAGTTACAGACTGACTGACACTGAATCTCCAATAAGATATTTTTGGTATTAGATATAGCACTTAAGATAATTTGAAACCCTCTCAATGCTTTTTTTTTATCCTCACTGTTTAGGTTGACAATCAGGATTTTGAATGAATCTTTCTTATTGTGAAAGTCTTGTTCAGTGTTGAATACATATGTGTCCTTATTGATCTTGGTATTTATTTTTGGAAACCTTTTACAAAATCAGAACAATTTTGCTACAAGTTTCAGAAATAATTAACATGATTATTTTGGGGCAATGTTTCTCAACTATTGATACCGTTAACAGTGCTAAATGGTGAATTATAAACAGTACTGAAATAACATTTGACAAAAATATAAAATTCATCTCAAATGCTGTCGCAAAAAGAAAATTGTTTTTTGATAAAACAAACAATCTTCAATTTATTTATTTTTTTTACATAAAATGCCTCCACGAAAAAACTTTAGAATGACTAGCAAGAATAAGCACCCTGCAGATGTAAGTATTTAAGTTTTAATTTTATGAAATATATAAATTAGAAAGACTAACTTAAATTATATTTTAATTGGTTTCTATATAAAAATCATTCATTGGATTAATTTCAATATGGTGGAGAATAAAACAATAATATTAGAGATCAGTAAAACCAAGTAATTTTTTTATCAAACCTGGTTTTGTTAAAAGCAGTAATCAAATTAACCACACCATATATTATGTATACCTTTATTTCTTAGTGATATATAAGATACATTGAAGGATTATATATATATATATATATATAAAGTTGGTAGAATGGCCTATTGTCAGTATCAGCTGGATAGTGAGGGAATCTATCCCCTTTTCACAAGTGCTAGACCAAGGAGATTGATTTTGTGTCTGAAGTAGTGTGCCACACCATTAGTATTCCACTTTACTGCACAGATCCAAGCTGTGCAACTCATGCACTGAGTTGGCAAGGGTCAGGATTGAACCTGGAAACTTGGGGTTTCAAAGTGGATGCTCTACCAACTGAACTAAACCGGGCCTTATATATATATATATATATATATATATATATATATATATATAAGCTTTACCTCATCCCAGGAAAGGCTAGGGGAGTTAACCCTGAAAACAAATCAGGAGCTGGAGTCCCTAAAGTAGTGTGATGCTGAAATCCAGTGTTACCCAGCAACTCCTGCGACACTACCTCTGCCAAACTGCATTGGTTCCTTAACTTTCCTTTGGATCACAGCGGCAGTGTGAAGAGGGGGGATTTGCTGCTTGGCCAACAGCTCATCCTCCATATGAACCCTCTCAGGCTACGTAGTTCCGAAAAAACAAAATTGGACACTACTCCATCGTCTCTCATAGACGGAAGGATGCCAACAGCAATATATATATATATATATATATATATATATATATATATGATTAATTGTGGTTCTTATCTTCTTTGTCACCAGCTATTGTCTCAATGATTAATTTACCTTGTCTTTGATGTTCCTAATGAATGGTTGTTTTATTATTTGTGAAATGATTTCAAATCATTGCCGATTTCTTGTACAGAAAGCCATCATCTTTTGTCTGTTAATAATCTCCTGTCTGCTGATAATCCAAAATGACACACATGAAAACAGAAATCAAATGCCATGCCAACATGATGAGATAAAAGCAATCTCTGTCTAATTGTTTAATAGATACCATTATTTGAGAATATTCTTCAACAGGATATTGCAATTGGAATCTGCAGGATGTTTTCAGATTGCCCTTTACAAGGAACATTGTCACTCTAATCAATATACACACTGAGGTACTTTAACAGATTATGTGCCTCTAGATCATTGAAGTTAAGAAGCAATGAGCCTGTTCAATATTTAATTGGGTGATCACTTAAGCAACAGCAGATACTGTAAACAACCTGAGTCTTTATCAAAATGACTTGATTCAGCATTAAATGAGTTAATATGTCGTAAAACAAAACAACTCAGCATGTTCAAGTTAAGCAGCAATGAACCTGTTCAATATTTAATTGGGTGACCACTTAACAGCAGATACTGTAAGCAACCTGAGTCCCTTGTTTATCAAAATGAATTGATTTGACATTAAATGACCCACAAAGGATTGATATGCCATAAAAAACAACTAAATAAACAACTCAGCATGTTCAAGTTAAGCAGCAATGTGCCTGTTTAATATTTAATTGGGTGACCACTTAAGTAACAGCAGGTACTGTAAGCAACCTGAGTCCTTTGTTTATCAAAATGAATTGAGTCAGCATTAAATGACCCACAAGGGGTTGATATGCCATAAAACAAACTAAAAAGCCAATCAGGTTATTTCTAGTGTGGGTGTGGGGTAGTACATCCATTAATTCTGGATGGAGGTTCAAGTCCAGATGGAAGAAGTGGCAAGTAAAAATGGTTTATGTTGTAAAAATTAGCATGCAAAAATTAATTGATATCCCATACTTTCTTTCACTTTATCTATCTCTTTTACCTACATTGTTCTTATTATAATTTTAAGTTTATAAATTGTACTGCAGCAGTACAATGTATTGTTTTACTATTTTGTAGTTTAAAGGTGTGTGTGTCTGTGGGGGTGGGGGTGCACAGCATCTCTTCCCCAGCAACCAGCTCAAATATATATATATATATAAAGATACATCACTTTTCTGGGTTATGTAATACTTTACATGTGTTATCTTTCACTGATCCAAGCTCTTCTAAAAATCTTTGAGTGCAAGTATTTGAGTTCTTTTCAACCTTGCAAAAAAAATCATCATAATTGACAACTGATGATCATTGACTTAATCATTGATAATATGTAATTACTAATATAATTATATCATATTATAGATTTAATGATATTATATATATATATATATATATATATATATATATATATATATATAAAATATGTGACAAGAACTTTGGATTTTACAGTCACAGGAGGTGCTGTAACTTCAGGGGCACAAAAACTACATTATAGTCTTCCGAGACTGAAATGCCAATGATGAATATGTGATAAACTACCTGCATCAGTTGTTAGCTGCCAAGACACTGCATCCTTTAAAACCTGCATGCTTCCTGCAATTTAGCAATACTATACCTGATATCCCCCTTTCATACATATGCACACATATATCGTAACTCATACACTAGGCATACCCAATTTTGTCAGCTGCTAGGTTTTTAAAAACAAATTAAAATTAATTAAATCTATCATTTAAGGTCAAACTTTTGTCTAAAATGATATGTAGTAACATAATGACCATCGTTAAAAAAAGAAAAATATCATTACATATGCAGTTTATTTTTAATAGATTTAAAACGATTTGTTTTGATCAATTTCGACGCGATCCGCCATTCTGTCTCTTTTTCAATGGTTTTAGGCGCTTGTTTACAATTTGAATGTAATATTTGCGATTGAAAAAAAAATTACAAAAAATCAGGTAATTATCCAATTTTAATGAAATTTTCAGTATTGATTTATCAATTAATGAATTTTATAATGCAGTAGTTATTTTATTTCAAAACTTTGATTTAGTATTTTTGCTATGAAAAATTAATATATAAAATTCATTTAAAATATGAAAAGCCTGATGTTAAGTTTAAAATGTTATATTTTTAGATTCTAAAAATAAATATCTATTTAATGCAAACCTTATTTTATTACATCAAAGTATACTTTTTGAAGAAAAACTCGATTGAAAATGTACCCCCCCTCCTTTTTAAGCAGAAAAAATATCGATGTATAATTTTTTCTTTTATAAGATAATAGCCAATTAAATAATTATCGAAATGAGTAAAAAAGAAATCTCCAAAAAATTAATTATTTATTATTTTTTTACATTTTATTTTTCAATTTTCGGTACTTATTTTCTCATAGAAAATCCACTGTAAAAATTTTTTTTTTTGTTTCTATTCATAACTTTGGTCTTTTATCTCTTTATTTATACTGTAATTAGAAAACTATAAGACCAACGTGAAAAAAATGTTACGCTCTCAACATTAAGTGACCTGAAATGTTACGCCCCTCAAAATTAAGTGACCTGAAAAAAATGAGAAAGTTTTGAAATAAAATAAATAATGCATTGTAAAGATCATTCATTGATAAATAAACACTGAAAATTTCATTAAAATCCGATAATTCCCTGATTTTTGGTAAATTATTTTCTGTAGAGGGGGCTAAAGTCATTTTGTCAAAAACGCATTTTAGGCTCATTTTGGGTATAGCTATCATACACTGTTCATTTTCCTAGAATTTGTACATTGATTTATGTACTATACATGTACCTTTGATGAGTTGTAGTGCACTGTATGCAATCATTTCATTATTATTATAATTACATTCCTCATCATGCATGCCTCTTCCTTGCCATCTGTCCCTATTGCCCATTGCTTCTGGCAGGTCCTCTACACAGCATCCAATATCCGCACAGAGTTGATCAATGTAGTTTTTTGCTGACCAATCCACACTGGTGTGTCCATGTGTCCGTGAGAATGTTCCTTATGATCTTATCCTTGCTTTGCCATTAGTGTCCAGCATGTCTTGTTCATCTTACCTAGATGGTTTGTGTGATAGGAGGCAAGTAGCCATACAGCTGCTCTTTTGTAGGCTGCTACTTCCAGGATTTGTTCAAGACAGCACGCAGCAAGCATCCTTATAAATTTCCCAGCTAGCTTTTTCTCCATGCATTTTGTTAGAATCAAAGTGGTGTAGCCATACAGTAACACTGACTCAGCTACAGCTTGGAAGAATTCTTGCTTTACTTTATCAGAGAGATTAGGGGCTGTAATTTTAGAGATTCTCTTTATTAAGTAAAAAATTTTGAAAAGATTTGGCTGATGTGCCCTCCAACCTTCTTCAGGTATTTTTTCTTGAACTCTGGAACCTTCTTGTTGTAATTGGGAGCCATCACAGAACTTTAAACCCAACCCTTTATTCAATCCATGGGTGTATCCTGTTCTCATTTTGCTAACCATAGCTTGGTACAAGTCTTAAGCTGTGTTAATTATTCTATGTTACTGTTGCCCTTGACTAGGATTTAATCTGCAGTCCAGAGATAACTGTCACTTAGAAATGTCTTAACCCAATGCCTATATCCACTATGCTATGTCTCAAATTGGCAGTTATAAGTGACAGTTATCTCTGGGCTGCAGGTTCAATGTTGTTCATCCTTAATTTTTCATACTTGGATAAAATTCCTTTAAAAGTTGTTAAGATTGAAGGGAATATCATTACAGGCCTAGTAAAGATGTTAGTATGGACCCTTTCTATCAAAACTGGCCAGATCTGACCAGGCAAAAACTTATATTTGGTTGGTTGGTTGGTTGGTTTTTATGGCATGTCAAACCTTGTTGGTTATTTTATGCTGAAGATGTTTTGTATTATTCATTCTTGATGTGTATTCAATTTTTTAAAAATTCAATTTTTTCTTTTTAACACAATTTTTTAAAACTAATTTTTTTTTATTTAACCCGTAGATGGGACCCTAACAGGTACTACCAATCTGGGTCAGAGTGGACCTAGGAGTAATAGTGATAAAAACTCCTCAGAACTCCAAAATTGGAACTTCCCAATTAGATGCAGTAGCTCAGTTGGTTTGGCTAGAAACCACAAGGTTCCTAGTTCGATACTGGCTCTTGCCAACTCATTGTATGAGTAGCACAGGGATTTGTGCGGCAAAGTAAGGAGCTGATAGACGCAAAAACAATCTCCTTGGTCTAGCGCTAGTGAAAAGGGGATAGAATCCCTCACTGATTGGCTGATACTGACTTTAGGCCACCCCGACGATGACTAACATCACACCCAGGATACTGACTATCCACCACCACCTCTCCACGTTAAAAAGTCCTTGTGTCAAACCAGCCTGGTGGGAGGTCAGAAAAATACCTACAGTGGTACCTTGACACAACTCAATTTCCTCATATATCAAATCAATTTTTCTCATTGAAATAAACTAAAATACCATTAATCTGTTTGCCCACTCCCCAAATAAACAACCTATTTTTTTTTTTTTTTGTTACGTTTATTTTTTGAATAAGAAAAATAGCTTTAATATTCACTAAGATTAAAACCTTTATTTTGATAGATCAAACTCTTATAATAAAAAGACCAACAATTTTTTTTTGGGGGGGGGGTAGGCCTCACCTGTTTTTTAAAATTGATTTTATAATCACAATTATGCCACAAGGCCACAACTATGAAGTATTCAAGCCTGTTTAAGCTATTGTCCATATCTTGGATTTTGTATGTTATAATTTTGTAATGAAGCCAGAAATATGAGATTTGATTAGTTGGATTTGATTAGTTGGATTTTATGGCATGTCAACCCTTGTTGGGTTATTTTATGCCTAAATAGAAGGACCAATATAATAATGGACTGGTATTATAATGGGAATCCGTGGATTGTCTAGTTTCTTATAAAATGAAACTGAACATTCTGTGAGATTTGCACTGAAAATGTCAGAATAAAACAGGAATGGCATTGTAAAAGTATTTGCTGATTGCTCCTTTGAAATGTGTAAATTTCTAAAATTCTTGCTCATGGAAAATTTGAAAAAATAGCAAAATGAATTTTTAAAAAAAGAGGAAAGAATAGAATAAAGGAAAAAGAAAAGAAAAATCAAAGAAAAAATATCAAACGAAAATTTATTTCTTATTCTATTCGTTCTTGTTGGTTTTGTAAAGCTCATCAAATGTTGAAGTGTCTTTTATCACTGAAGTTATGAACTTGCTAGTCCAGCATTTATTGTTAATGCTCCACTTATTTATAATAATATGTTTTTGCAGATATTAGCACCGTTTAAAAATAATTGAAAGAAAAAATTGGAGCTGGCGTATATAAGTGAATTTAAAGTAGTCATAAATTAAATATTTTGAATAAAAGGCATTTATTCTGTTTCTACGAGAGAGTCAAAAATTATCCGCACTCTTGCCATATTATATATTGTCACACTGCATTCTGCACGAGCGTGCTTATAGTTGGGAGTGGGTAAAAATATCAACAATAATTAGCCAACAATAAAAATGACAAAAACACGACTTGGTAAATATCTAAGTTGAGTCAGAAATTTGCCTGATGCTGGCTCGCTTAAACATAGCATAAAGACAGGAGGCCAGGACAACATAAGATCAAAATTACCAAAATGTTTTATTTGTAATTCACAATTTGAATAATACAAATAAAACAAACATGTTACTTATTTTTTTTCAATTCATTCTAATTTTATGTTGGTCATTAAAGTGATGCAAGACCATTTGGAATGTTTCATTTTTAAAATTGGATGAAATGAAATAAGACAAATAAGAAATCTGTGATTAAGCAACACCAGATAATTTTGATTTCCACTTTTGCATTTTATATTGGACGATTTGGATGGTTTCATTTTTAATTAGAGGGTGTTGCAGGATGATAATGGATGAAAGATTTATGAACAAGCATATTAATACATAGATTACATATTAGTGCCTCTGTCCCATAATAATTGTTAAATTTACTGTATAAAATCTATATGCAAATGTAATAACTATTATGGTACCTCAATTTTTAATTTTTACTGTCCTCCATTCACAGTTGTTTGACTTTAATTTCTTCTTTTTTTATTTTAATTTTGACAGCATTTTGGAAATATATTTTTTTAATGTTTTGACTTTATAATTCAGCCATGACACTTGTCAACCATTTTTATTTCTAGGTTTTAAAAACTTACCAATTTATTAAAAACTTACCAATTTATTAAAAACTTACCAATTTATAAAAACTTACCAATTTATTGATTTGAAGTAAGTTTCTAGTTAACAGGCTTCAGCCTACAAATTTTAAGAAAATTAACAGTTTGTTCCCAGGAGGCTGTCCCCTCAGGCAACACTTGCCCCTTGATTTAAAGGGGCTGGACTGGGTTTATTGCCTAGTGTCAGAGGCACCCCAAAAAAGGAATGGTAATAGGAAACCACACATTTTTTCACTCGCCATTGCATGAGCTTCAATTTGTGCAAGGCTTTCCATGTTAAAAAAAACAAAAAAAATCATGTTTTTCTAGCCTAGTGGGGTGTCAGCAAAATATAAAATAAATTAGAATTATTCATTTATTTATTTATTCAAATTTAAATCTGGTTTGCTTTAGACCTAAAATTTTGAGAAAATTAACTGTTTGTTCCCAGGACGCTGTCCCCCCAGGCAACACTCGCCCCCTTGATTTAAAGGGGCTGGACTGGGTGTCAGAGATACCCAAAAAAGGAAATGCCAATAGGAAACCACAATTTTCTTTTTTACTAACCATCACATAAGCTTCAGTTTGTGCATGGCTTCCCACATTAAAAAAAAACCTTGGCCTAGTGGAAGGTCAGTAAAATATCAAGTAAATTTAAATCTGGTTTTTGCTTCATTTGGTTAACTTTTGGAAGTTTTACTTTTCCATACCTGAGGAACAAATTAAGTGTGTGCGTGTGTGTGTAGTTAATCTGGAGAGGAATGTTAGTTGGTCACTAAAACACCCACATAAATACTTGACTTATTCTTTCCGTTTTGCTCTATTAACCCAACTGATAAACCATGACAGGATGCAATTAAATGGGTGTTGTTACTGGCTTACCTGGATATTATATGAGGGTACGTGACGAGACTAATGGGGTAGCCAAGTATGTTGTCATGACACCCAACTGTATTTAGTTTGTGAGTCTCAAAGAAACAGCAGCACATTGTGGTTTTGTTTATTCAAGACTTTGAACTTTTTTCCCCAAATATACATATGTACACCCTCGTGTGTGTATGTAATGTATTATTAATGATAATGATAATAATAATGAAATTATTGTGTCCAGTACTGAGGTGGAGCACCAAACCTACCATCAGCTTCCCATTTTATGACATAGATCCAAGATGTGCTAAGTTGGCGAAGACTGGTATCGAATCTGGAACCTTGTGGTTCTGAGGCAGATGATCTATCGACTGAGCTAAACTGGCCCTTATATTTATATATATATATATATATATATATATATAAAGAAACTTAACTCTTTTCTTCATATTTGTGTCTGCTAATCTCTGTTATATCTTTCCAACAAACCTATATCATCTCTCTGTTTTTTTTCTTACTGCATTTTTTATCCATTGGGCATCATTTAACCAACTTTTGTACTATCTTATATATAGAGAGAGATATAGATATATATTGAAAGAGAGAAAAATAAATGAAAACCTTTAATTTATCAGCTATAAATTTATTTCAGTCTCTTGGCTTTTTAAAATCTGATTTCAAAATGGACAAGGATTACAGACTATAGTGGGTTGTTAATAGATTGAGGTGGATGGCAGTGACATTAATTAAATATATATTTTTTTCTTTGTAATAATCACTTTTTAAAAAAAATTTCCATTCGTTTTTTTTTCTTTAATGTCAATAAACACACTCACACTCATATATATATATATATATATATATATATATATATATATATATATATATATAATATACAAAACTTATTGGTAAGAAATAAACGGCAAATAGTTTGATGGTAAAAATATACTACCAAACTTCACCTGGGGAAAAAATGAAAAAAAGAAAAGACCAAGAGGGTTGTACCAACCGAAAATGATCGATTAATACTATAACACTTGCCCCCCCCCAATATATATATATTTATGAAAAAAAAAAAATATATATATATATAAACCACTAGGATTATCGAAAGCTAAAATGGAAAAAGTGCTCAATACCTAAGTAGAGCAAATAATAAAGTTACACCTAATGAGTCAGATATACCTACTAATAGTTTCGCTTAGTAGCTGATCAGGGAAAGAATCTGACACAGATTCTTGCCCTGATGAGCTACTAAGTGAAACTATTAGTAGGTATATCTGACTTATTAGGTTTAACTTATATATATATGCACACAAATATTAAGACATTATTAATAATATCTTCATGTTTGTATGTATGTGTACTTTATTATTTATTTCTTATCTTAGCCATTTTAAGGTGTGAGATATTGTCTGCCAAAGCAGATGCAATTACCCATTTCAAAATAGTTTTAAAAACTAGTTTTGCATAGGAATTGCAAATATCTTTATCTAGTTCAAACCCAGCTATTACAAAGGCTGATGTTGAAAGAGAATGAGTGTGAACAGTGGCATACCAAGTTGTGATCTTGGGGGTGGGGGAAAGAGCTTGGCCTGACACCCCCATCCAGTGGCTAATAAATACGGATTCAGATTTTTCAAAGCTTTACCTACCTGCCTACCTGTGTCAAACAGTCTGGTTTTTCTGCCAAGGTGTATAGTGACAAAAGTTAGACTATGTAGTCATAGTGTATTTCAATGCTAGAGCAATGCAAAGACTTTTGGGTTAGGGCAATTTTGCATCCCCACCTGAAGCTGCACCCAGGGGCAACTGCCACACCCTGATACCACAATTCCATCAAGTTGTCAATAATTCCAAGAGTTTCTAAACTCTTCATCACTTAATCTTTTACTGAGTTGTCAGTAAATTCAACAGAGTGGCCTATTGTTGGTATCAGCTGAACAGCAAGTGAGTCTATTTCCTTTTCATTAGCATTAGACAAGGAAGATTGTATTTGCATCTGAGGTAGTTCACCGCACCTGCTGTCAACTCCCCACTTTACCACACAGATCCAAACTGTGCTACTCATGTGCTGAGTTGGCAAGGGCTGGTATCAAACCTGGAACCTTGTGGTTCCTTAGCAGATGCTCTACCAACTGAGCTAAACTGGCCCATGTATGTATGTGTATATATATATATATATATAAGTATAGATAAAAGGATATGAAAACACACAATGCTGTTAGAATGAAAATATTTTATATCATATTCATAGCTAATATTGAACAATATTTCGATTTATAAAAATCCTCTTCAGAGCTTGTTTTTACTCCGGACTCATCGAAAGAGAAGCTGAAAATAATTTGAATTCAAAACGAAAACATTGAAAAGGTGTACAAGTCATGCGATCGTTTCTTCATTAGCACATCCGCTACGCGTTTCTTGATATGATATAAAATATTTTCATTTTAACAGCATTGTGTGTTTTCATATCCTTTTATCTATACTTATACTGTCGGATTCATTGCCTTACTCTTAACTATATATATATATATTATATGTGTGTGTGATCATTCAAACCAAATATGTTAGAAACCACAAGGTTCCTAGTTCGATACCAGCCCTTGCCAACTCAGTGTATAAGTAGCACAGGCATCTGTGCGGTAAAGTAAGGAGCTGGTGGTACGTGTGGCGCTCCACCTCAGACTCTAAAAAAACAATCTCCTTGGTCTAACTCTAGTGAAAAGGGGATAGACTCCCTCGCTGATTGGCTGATTCCGACTTTAGGCCACCCTGACGACTTTACTTTTTTTTTATATATCCATACATACTTGGTTTGAATGATCGCATAGGTAAGAAACTGTCAGTAACCCTGCACCATTGATTCCATGTCCATGATAACCTAACTTGGATATATGTATGTATGTATATATATATGTATATATATACTTCATTAACGTTCTTTTGTACCAATTAGTCCATAGAGAGTTTGATTGGAATAAACATTGAAATATACAACACCTACCATCAGCTCCCTACGTTGTCACACAGATCCAAGCTGTGCTACTCATGAACTGAGTTAGAGAGGGCCAGTATTGAACCTGGAACCATGTGGTTCCTAGGTGGATGTTCTACCAACTAAGCTAAACCAGAGTTGTAATTACCTCTTATTCTAATTGGTCACACTGGTCTGTCTAAGACCAGATGGCCTACTGTTTATCGTGCAAAATGACAGGCCGGACGCAATGGCCTATCAATCACTCCTCATTTGTAGAGGTTTGATTTAAGTCCGTTGTGTTTTGATCTGAGCCTGTTTGCAGTTTGTTCATAAATAAGCGTTGAATAAATAATTTGCCGTTTCTATTGCTCTTCCCCAAGAGACCAAAAGGGTTTTAGAGGAGAGGGAGGAGTAGAAGAAAAAAGGCCAGTAGGGTTGTGGAGGAGGAGGAGGAGAGGGAGGAGTAGAAAAAAAGAAGGTCAATTGTAAAATGGCTATTGATACAAAGAATGACAAATTACAGGAAGTACCTTTTTTTCTTTCTTCATTTCTATATTATCTAATGAAGAAACATAATTTACACTTTGTACTCTATTTATTATCAAGATCTGTCAATTCTTGTTTCGACATAATAATGGTCATTTGATACTGAATAATAATTAAATAGCTGTTTATTTCACATAATAACTCTCTCAGCATTATTAATAGTATGAGTAGTATTATTTATATTATTCGGACTATTGTCCTCATCTTCATTGTTATCTGTACAACGTTTCGGCCGATGTGCCCCCCCATCGGATTTAGGAACCTTCTTGTCATAATCGGGAACCTTCTTGTTGTAATCGGGAGCCATCACGGATGTTTGAACCTAACCCTTTATTCAGTCCATGGGTGTATCCTGTTCTCATTCTGCTAACCATAGCTGGGGTACAGGTGTTAAGCTGTGTTAATTATTATTCTATGTTACTGCTGCCCCTGACCAGGATTGAATCTGCAGTCTAGAGATAACTGTCACTTAGAACTGTCTTAACCTAACTCCTTTATCCACTAGGCTATGTGTCCAATTGCGAGAAATAATAGTATGAGGTTTTCAATCACCTTAACTTTATAATTTCTTGAGAGAAATAACTACTAAATGCAACTATATAGAGTACTTCCCCTTATATGCAACCAGAAGCGGCAACCCAGCGTTGCCTGGGTAGAAGAAAGGAAAAAAATTAGAGTTGCAAATACATTATTATTGAATCATGAGTTGGATCCTCGCAGGATGCCCCATTAAAATCCCTACATAAAACACCTTGTGTTGATTTGGCCTGTTGGGGCGCCAGAAAAAAAAAAAGTGCACAAACACTCTGAAAAGAAAAATTAATGTATCCTATTTAAAATATTAAATGCTAACAAAATCCATGTTGTTTCTATTTAAATTTTATTTTTAATTATCTCCATGAATGTAAATCAAATCTTTATTATTTTTGCTCAAAAAGCAAACTCGAGTGATAGTGAATGTGTATATATATATTTATTTAGTCGTTAATTGTTTTATTTTTGTAGTTTCCTCTGGACATGCATACATACACACAACTACCTTTTTTATATGTATAGATAAATAGATTAATTATGATTTAAATTCTTGATACTAAATTATAGTTAAGTAGCTGTTTATTCCACATAACTCTCTCTCTCTCTCTCTCTCTCTCTCTCTCTGTCACCCACACTAAAAGACAGCATAATAATATGAGATTTACATTCACCCTGTTCATTATAATTTCTTGCAGGAGATAATTATTGTATGCTGTTATACAGAGTACTTCCCCTTATATGCAATTAATTATAGTATAAATTCTAGATATTGAAGTATAGTTAACTAGCTGTTTATTCCACATAACTCTCTCTCTCTCACACACACACACACCAAAAGAAAGCATTATTAATTGTATGAAGTTTACAATCACCTTGAACAATAACCATTAAATGCAACTACTTAGAGTACTTCCCCTTATATGCAATTAATTATAATATAAATTCTTGATACTGAATCATAGTTAACTAGCTGTTTATTCCACATAACTCTCTTTCCCTTTCTCTCTCTCTCTCTCTGCCACCCACACTAAAAGACAGAATTATTAATAGTATGAGGTTTACATTCACCCTGATCATTATAATTTCTTAAGGGAGATAATTATTGAATGCTGTTATATAGAGTACTTCCCCTTATATGCAATTAATTTCTTGATACAGATAAATAATTAAGTATCTATTTTGTATCCGCCCTCTTTCTTTGCTGTCCATACAAAACAACTTATCATTTATTCGGACCACCTACATATAAAATAATACTCTTTTAATTTCTTATTCTCTTTTCACCAAGAAATCACACTACAATTTTTAGTCATCCCCACACTTTCTCTCTCTCTCTCTCTCTCTCTCTCTCTCTCTCTCTCTCTCTCTCTCTCTCTATCTGTATGTGTGTGTGTGGGGGGGCAACCTACACATAGCCAGACAATACTACATCTTTCTCTGTCATTCCTATTCTCTCCACCTTCACATATGCGGGTGATCTGTTTTTTTTGTTTTTTTCTGTCATGTTACTCTAACACAGCAGAAAAAAAGGCACATCATAGAGAGATTTTTGTTAGTACAAAAGTGTTAAGATGCTCTTTAAGTAGCTGTTTATTTCACATAATAACAGTCCCACTTTCTCTCTCTCTCTCTCTTTCAGTATGTTTACATCTATTATCTTCATCTCTCCCTCTATCTTTCTATTCAAGTATGTTCCCATGTATCTATCTACCTATCTATCTATCTATTATGTTCATCTATCCCTCTCTCCCCTCTCTTTATCTGTTCAATTATGTTTACTTTAAACTATCTAAACATGTTCATCTCTCTCTCTATCTCTCTATCTGTTCAAGTATGTTTATCTATCTCACTCTCTCTCTCCCAATATGTTCACCTATCTCTCTCTCTCTCCCTATATGTTCTCATCTCCTTTTCTCTCTCCCATTATATGCACATATTTATCAATCCCACTATGTTGACATATTCATCAATGTATTGTAATATGTTTATCTTTCTCTCTCTCTTCAATAGGTACCACCAATTTTACCCTGTGAAATTTACCCCCCCCCTATATTCAACACTATGAAACTTGCAGAAAAAATTAATATTTTCTTGAAAATGTTTTTCCATTCAAAAGAAAAAACATTAAATAAACTCCTGATGATTTAAAAAAAATGTTTTCAGCTTTGCACTGTTAAATCAACTGAAATTTAACGTAGCTAAAAACAAGTTACGATAAGAGGTTTTTTAAAAAATTCTATGAAAAATCAATTAATTATCTGATATTCACGAAAGTTTCCATAAATGTTTACCATTGGATGTAAATACATCTGAAATAGTTTTTTTCTAAAATATATTAGGGGATATATTTTTTTACGAGGTCTATCACCCCCACCCCCCTATTTTATTTTATGAGATAAAAAAAATGACGTGTCAGAAAAATTTTGTACTTTTTTTTTCAGATAAGAGTCTGAATAACTATATCAATGAAATTGTATGAATGTACGAGGTGTAGTTTTTTAGGAAAAATTAATCAAATCGGAAATAAAAATTGCAAAAAAGTGTCATAATATTAATATTTGAAAACTTTTTTCACTTTTGTAATTGGTATGTACTATATTCTATTAAATTGTAAAAAGAAAAATTTTTTTTTTAAAGAAATTAATTTTTAAGAGATTTTTAATCTTTTGTGTGATTAAATATTTTCATTTTCTGTGTGAAATAAATTAAATATTTCTTTTTTTCTGCGTCAAAAAATCGAATTTTTCACGGATATTTAAAAATACGGATTTTAGAATTCAGGTGTATTAAAAGTTGGTCTGATCCGAGCTCGATTAATATTTTAAAAAGAATTTGTAATTTTTATTGTTGAATAGTAATGTGTGATTCTTAGAATATACGGAAGAGCTAAACTGACATATTTGTTTTGTTTTTATACAAAGAGACGAGACGCTTCTCAGTAACCAAAGTTTGTTTTTCTTAGCGTAAAAAAATATTTTATTTAACTTTTTCGACCAATTAGAATAAAAAGTATATATTGATTATTTTATCAGTTTTTCTCTTAGAAAAAATATTCAAATTTTCATTTTATTTTCGATTTTAAGAATTAATACTAAAACCGAAGACATTTTTTTAATGTCAATTTCACTGCGAAATTTTAAGATTAAATTTTTTCAAGTTTTTATTCATTTTAATAGTAAATTTTAATATTAAAGTTTTTAAAGATTTTATTCATTTTAATAGTAAATTTTGGCTAAAAAAGTATGTCCGTTACACCCATCTGTACATAGACACATAACTGTAAGAGGGTAATAATATGTATTTTTTTCTGTCTAAATTGTGGCCTGAAAATTACCCTTTTGTATGTAATACGGATAGGTCTGTTTATTTTTTTAAGATAACAATGTAATTTTTTGCAATCGGATAATATGATCTTTGAATTAACTATTTTTCTTTGTAACAACCCTGTAGGATCTTTAATGGTTTTTTACGAGATTTTTGATAAATAAAGTTCGGAAATAATTATTTCCGTTTTATTCAAGATGGCCTAAACCTAAATTGGTGGTCCCTAATCTTCAAGTATGTTTACATCTATCTATTCATTCCAATATATTCACCTATCTCTCTTTCCCACAATGTTCACCTATCTCTCTCTTTTCTACTATATTCACATCTCTCTCTCTCTCTCTCTCTCTCTCTCTCTCTCTCTCTATATATATATATATATATATATATATATATATATATATTCACATTTATCTATCAACTTATTCCAGTATGTTTATCTCTCTCCTCCCCCTAAATACAGCAAGGCAACATTGTGTCTTTCTCAGAAATTACATATTCTGTCCACCCACACCTATATTATAATGATCTGATTTTTGGATATATTTTACTGTAACACAACAGAAATGCCACTGTAGGAATATTTTTGTTCAGTCTAATCACATTAAAAATGCTCTGACTTAAAGAATAGAGCTATTTCCTGTCCATTTTGTAATAACAATATGTGTGTGTGTGTGTTGCATTTGCACTTGTTCAGATCATTATAATTTTTCAAGGGAGATAACTATTAAATGCTATATATAGTGTACTTCCCTATATCTATTTATTTGGAATTAATTATAATATAAATTCTATAGACTCTGGATGTAAGTATTTAAGTTTTAATGTAAAGAAATATATTAAATCAGAAAGACTAACAAAATTAAATAAGAATGCATATGAAAAGATTACACTTATTTTAATTATATTTCAATTGGTTTCTGTATAAAATCATTTATAGGATTGATTTTAATATGTTGGAGAATAAAACAATAATATTAGAGATCAATAACGCCAAGTAATTATTTATCAAACCCATTTTCTTAAAAGCAGTATGCAAATTAATCACACCATATATTATGTAAACCTTTATTTCTAAGTGATAAGATGTATTCTATGTATTGATGATTTTGACTATAAATTAAATACTCATTAATAAACTTGGGCAATTCCTGAAAGTATTGTGATGTAAGAAGTGATGTAGTTTTGGTTACAGACCGACCCTGAATCTCCATTATAATAAGGTAATATGTGACTTGAAATTGAGCTAGAAGGCCACCGAAGGCGGTCTTTAAGTGAGTCTCTCTAATAGAAGCATAATTTGTAGTTTGAATTTCATTGCTACTGCCTTTGATATTAAGATCTGTCAGTTCTTGTTTAGTTTAGGAGTAATAATGACCAATTGATACTGAATAGTTAAGTAGGTATTTATTTCACATAAGTTTATTTATCTATCTATCTATCTATCTCTTCCGCCCACACAACACAATAAAACATTATATCATTATTTATTCTGTCCACCCACATATGAAATAAAAGGTTTTATATTTCTCATTCACTTCACTCCAACAAATCAGGCTGCATTTTTATATCTTTTTTTTTTGAGGGGAGGGGGTATTTTTTTTCTTAATGTATGCCATATCTAATCAATGTGCTTTTTTTCTTTTTTACTTTCTTTTCTTTTCTTTCTTTCTTTTCTTTTCTTTCTTTTCTTTTTAAAAAAAAAAAATTTTTTCCTTTACTTGCTTGCACAAAATAAAAAGAGTTACTTCCAAAAGAATGTCCACATTCAGCCGAAACTCTTTGTAGTTAGATTTCTCTTCTTTAACCTTTCACACTTGAAAGAATTTAGGAGGAGAGTGTTATAAATAATATATATATATTAAATGAAAAAAAAAAGGTTATGTGTATATATATGTGTATATATATATATATATATATACACACACACAACTCTTTTTTTTTTTCATTTATTATATTTCTAAAGTACATTTAATCATTTCTATTAGTATGTTTCACCTACTTTTATTGACCAATGAAATTGGTTTAAATCTCTCAGGTCCTAGCTTTTCTCTGCTTTCGTTTTTGTAGTAAAAAAATAAAATCTGAGAGTGGCCAATTGTCGTTATCAGCCAGGCAGCAAGAGTGTCTATCCACTTTTTGCTAGGGCTAGACCAGGGAAATTATATTGCTGTCCACTGTCAGCTCCCCACTTTACCGCACATATCAGATTACCTAAGCTGTATTACTCATGTGCTGAGTTGGCGAGGACTGATACCTGACAATTATGAGATGGATACTCTACCAACTGAGCTAAGCCTGCCCCTCATAAACGACCTTCTGCCCCCATTATAAATAATCTCCAAAATACTCTGAATTGAAAGCTTTTAAACTTTGCTTAAAAAATTGACCTTGTGTCACATCCTGCTTGAACAGAGGAGGGGTTGGGTTAATACATGTTGTAGGCTGTCAACTCGCACACGACTAAGACCAATTACTGATTTAAATTTCTTGGAACACAATAACACTTAATTTCAATTGTTATAATTTCTCTGAGAAAATTTCTAATCTATATGACTAAAATTCTCATTATAGAACCCTCCCTTCTCCTATCACTTTAAAACTTCTCTATCCACCCTTACACACTTCTACGCAGTAGTGCACTGTCCCATATATTGTGCTAAATGCCTCCAATGAATTTCAGCCCCTGACACTCCTTCTAACCAAAGAAATCGAGTCACTTCCTTGTTGCATACTGCTAGTGGAGTGGCTATGTTTACACTGTAAACACAGCAAGCAAAATGGTACTATCAGGCTCAAAGTTCAATCATGTTATCACAACAGTGCCAAATATAAGCACACATGCACAGAACACAATATGACAATAATAATGTTATGTTATGATGAAAGTGCAGATAATTTTTGACTATCTCTTTTATATGAATAAGATTCTCGTTTTAGACCCCCACCCCCTTCACCGATAAGGAACATCATACCCAGCATGTCATATTTAGATTTTTATTAGAACAATACAATTAAAATGCTCTAACTTAAAGAATAAAATAGTTTCCTGTACAGTTTGCAACTGAATTATGATTTTGTGGTGTCTGTACTTATGTTAGAGTAGAATAGAAATTTAAAAATAATTCATAGGGCTTTGAACTTTCACTGACCTTGTGACTGTTCTCTGATTGGTCAGTTCGGTCCATGGAAGCAGGAGGTGAACTTGGAATTTTGGCAGTTATCGTTTAGGTTTTCAACGAGACTGACTTGTCTTCAAGATGGCTATTTCTTTTGGGCGTTTATGGTTAACTTGGGTTGAATAAAAGACATCTAAAAATACCCAAATCTTTGTGTTCATTACTAAAAGCAACAACGAACACAGATGATAGGGTTTCAAGGGAACTGACCAGAAGAACGGTAAATCAGCCCAGATCCATACAGAGAAGAGACAACCCAATTTAGCCTAGTAGCAAAAGTACAAGGTGATAAGATGGTGAAAATAAGGACATGTACACTTATATGTAGATGTTAATATGCCTATAACTATCATTAGTGTGTGTCACGAGCGAAAAGGAGATAATCCTGCTGAAATGGCCACAATTATAAATAGAGATATACAATACACCATTGTACAGAGAATAAAAAAAACAAAAAATAATTTTAAAAAAACCCAGAAAATAATCTTAATTCAACCAATGGATATGCTACATTACAAGTTCATTTTTGTCACTTCTCTTATAGTTATTTACTAAGCTTAGTTTAGATGTGGCACAAGGCCAGAAGTATGGGGCGCTCAG
The DNA here is from genome assembly GCA_023376005.1 of Doryteuthis pealeii. Classification (NCBI taxonomy): domain Eukaryota; kingdom Metazoa; phylum Mollusca; class Cephalopoda; order Myopsida; family Loliginidae; genus Doryteuthis; species Doryteuthis pealeii. The sequence goes on along the minus strand of CM042149.1, from coordinate 40,333,078 downwards.
TGAGAATTGAACTCACTTACAATGGTCTGAAAATCTAGCTTGCTAACCATTACACCACGTGAGGTGCTCTGACACTTCTCTTATAGTTATGAACACTTTTAAAAACTTTTAAAAATACTTTCAAAAAACAAAAAGCACTGAAGAGATGTGATACATGAAGACAGGACTGTATGTGGATGCCTCTCTCTCTCTCTCTCTCTCTCTCTCTCTCTCTCTCTCTCTGTATATATATATATATATATATATATATATATATATATATATGAGACAAAATGTGATCTGTTGGGTCACCCATTGAGCTCTGGGTAGATAATTGGGATTAGGCAAAAGTGAGTTTGCAAAGCAAATTAAATTTTTTTAAATAAGTAAATAAATACAACCAGAGAATTAAAAAAAACCCAATAAACCTTAAAATCATTTTGTAAGATTTCTAAGAAAGGGAACATTGGCATAATTCAAATCTATTAAGAACCAAAATGTTGACCCATCTGGCTGTTTAAAATAATAATAATAAAATTTTAAAATATCAAACATTTTACCCTGAAGAAGGCCGTTTTCTTTGTATACTTAAATATTTTCTATTTTTCTATTATTATTATTTTATTTCATATTTAAAATAATGATAAATAGAATACAATTTGAATATGAACAAACTCCTGACCAAAACACTTGTTGGTAATTCATTAAACTAATTTTATCCATTCAATATTTTTTTTCCTTTATTCATTTATCCTTTTAACACACACACACACACACACACACACACACACACACACACACACACACACACACACATATATATATATATATGTGTGTGTGTGTGTGTGTGTGTGTGTAAAGTTAACAAATTTTTGTCCTCCCAGCACAAAGAGCTTGTTAGCATAATTCTTTTCTTTATTCATTAGCACTGTGCTTGGCTGTGAAACAAAAGAACTTTGTCGGTGATTTTCTTATTAAACACCCAAAAGATTGGCCATCAATTGATCTAATCAAAATCTTTTGCAATTGCCACGATAGAAAAGGCAAACATTAAGCAGATAATTTACTATTAATTATCTACTTTGTAGTTGTTATAAAATCAAATGAATTTGGCCAATACTTAGAAAATGGCATAATGACTATTAGTCTCTCAGTAAAACGTTGCTTGTATGTATGTACATGTGGCTAGTGGTATTTTTACTGCTGTTCCTTAATATCAACCATTTACCATTTACAAGCAGCTGTAGTCACATTCTGTCATTTCTTATTGAATAGATCTTTGCTTAAATACTCAAAAAATATTGATTTTATTTTCTCCTTTTTCTTTTCTTTCTTTTTTTCGTCTTTCTTCTTCCTTTTTTTCTTCCTTCTCTTCTTTTTCTCCCTCTCTTCTTTTTCTCTTTCTTTTTTTCTTCCCTCTCTTCTTTTTCTCTTTCTTTTTTTTCTTCCCACTCTTCTTTTTCTCTCTTCTACTCTTTTCTTTTTCCTCCTTTTCTATTCCTTTTCCTTCTTCTCTTTCTTTTTTCTTCTTCTAATTCCTTTTACTCCTTCTTTTACATTTTCCTTCATCTTCTTTCTTTCCTTTTCTTCCTCTTTAATTTTCACCCTTTTATTTCCTTTTCTTTCTTTTTCTCTCTTTCTTTTTCTCTCTTTCCTTTTCTTTTATCTTCTTCTTCTTCTTTCCCCCACTTTCCTTTTCTTTCTCTTTCTCTCTTTCCTTTTCTTTCTCCTTCTCTCTTTCCTTTTCTTTCTCCTTCTCTCTTTCCTTTTCTTCTCTTTCTCTCTTTCCTTTTCTTTAATCTTCTTCTTCTTTTTCTTCTTTCCCCACACTTTCCTTTTCTTTAATCTTTTTCTCTTTTCTTTTCTTTTCTTTTCTTCTCTCTTTCTTCTTCTTCTTCTTCTTCTTCTTCTTCTTCTTCTTCTTCTTCTTCTTCTTCTTCTTCTTCCCCCCACTTTCCTTTTCTTTCTTTCCACTTCCTTCTCTCTTTTTCTCCCCATCTTTCTCCAGCACTATTTTTAGCATCGTCCATCATTCATAAATACTACTTCTGCGCAATGGATCAGCTTCATTGCTCTCTCTCTCATCTTCCCTTGAATTGTTTCTTTTATAACTCCTCCTTCAACTGTTGTCGCAATCTGTCAAAGTTTCTTACAGCTTGTGACATTCAAGTGCAAATGAATATATTTAATCACTATGTAATATCAAGCTAAAAACACATGGAAAAGAACTTTCATTAAAAAACAATCAGGTTGTAAATAGCCATTGGGATAAATCTCTTGGCTCCATTTTTTTCCCCCTTATAGTTTCAAGACAAAATCCCTTATAAATGAAAATCAAATTAAGATACACTATTGCCCATAAATAAATACAACCCACCAATCTTTTTTAATAAAAACTTAATTTTATTCTATACCAAAGATTTTATTATTTCTATTGGAACATTATCTAATCTAAACAGATATTGTTAGATATAGTTTTTGTTGTAACTCGAGTATCAGAGTTAACAAAGAAAGAATAGGAAGAAACACAATGAATATGAAGCATAAGGAAAAAGGTTTACTAAGCAAAGATACAAAATGAACAGAGTAATTAGCAATTGCTAGGTTAAACTAACAAGTCCCGTAAGATCTTGTTGTTTCTCGCCTCTAAGATTTCATCAGATATTATTTAAAGGAAAACAGACGATTCCATTCTCCTTATTTAGGTGCTATATGACAGCTAGTCAGAGAGCTTTGAAGAGTGTGGAGTACCTCTTCATAGCCATTACTCCCAGGTTCACTCTGACCTGGAGTTGTAATACCTGTTAGAGTCCCATCTATGGGTTGAATAGATTAAAAAAATGATTTTTTTTTAAATTGAATACCCAACAGTAATGAATAAAGCAAAAATGTCTTTGGCCAAAAATAAGCTAAAATCCCACCAATTAACCATGTATCTTAGTTTTTACAAGTATTCTATTTTTTGGGTAATAATTTGATTTGTTTCCCTACATTTATGCTTATTCATATTTACCAATCCCTCCTCATGAATAGGATATGATACAAGGTCAATTTCTTAAGCGCAGTTTAACACCTTTGAATTCAGAGTTTTCCTTCTCCTAGACAGGTTGCCGAACCTAGGTTGAATAACCATGTCTGCCTTACTATTTACCCATGGTTTGAAGGAGAATAATTGGATTCATACCTTTTACAAGAGTATTAGCACTACATGAAAAGCAAACAGCCTCATCCAGGATTTGAACTCATCTCGTTATGTCTATTTTCCACAACAATAACCATTACACTACACACTTCCTATATTCAGGTTTATATTTTATTTTCAAAATAGCTTTTAAAATTTCATTAGCTTTGCAGTTTAATCTTATATTAATCTAATTATAAAATGCACACTCAATACGCATGCTATCTTTCAATTTCAGTGTCAAGTCTCAATTCAAATAGGCAAATGTGTTCAGCATCATTCAGAATATTGACTTTTTATATTTTTCAATGCAAACATGGCTACTCGCTAGAAGAGGCCATTTTGTGCTAAAAGCGTACATTGTATTGACTAAAATTATAGTTTCCCCTACTCTTCAAATTCATCTAGATTATAATGCATTTTCTCCTTTCTTTAAGCAAAAATTTTTGGTATTTTAAAGATTTTGTTGAAAAATTATTGTAGAGATTTTCTGAAAGCTCATTTCAAAATTTAAAGTTACCTAAAAACCTATTAATAAACAATTAATAACATATATGAAATGTAATACATATATGTGAATGCGCGCATGTGTGTGTGTGTGTGTGTGTGTATATATATATATATATATATATATATATATATAATCACCATCATCATTTTCATCAAGGTCTGCTGACTGCACAGATTCTCATGACCTTCTCTTTTATGTGTATATGGGATTTCTTTTTTTTGTTACTGAGAAAGAAAACTCATATTATCAAAATCCTACCTGTGTATGAAATAACTAAATATCCTATACATACATACATACATACATACATACATATATATATATATATATATATATATTTATTCTATATGCTCCTTCAAAAGTGATATGGTCCTCAGGGAAGCATATGGCTTCTAACTGAGCATCACTGAATTAAATCAATATCAAATGTTCGAAAAGGAAGACCTTTTTTTTAAAATTCTTTTTATATTTTTCATCAAGCAATCTTCTTTCTATTCATCGTTTATCGACTGAACATGTTTAGAAAAAGTGTAAGTGATAGAAGAAATAATGATGAAAGGTGTACAGAAATAGTTTCATGTCTCTATCAACTCCTATACCCACTCCTAGCTTGGTCGGACTGCTTCCTGCCTGAGCAGGTTTCCAACATGACTATGGCTCTCATTTCAATTGAGATTTCTTTTGCCTCATAAAGAAATCAATATTTTTCTCCCACACTTCCATCATTTTTTGAAGTAATCAGTTATTCTCTTGGTGATCAGAGAGAAAATAATTTGTAATCTAACCCATGAAGCCTAATTTGTAGGAATAAATTCTCTGATTACTGTTGACTGAAGAAAACTTTCTTTTTCATCTTGCAATTTCTGTTTTAAGAAAAAAAAGTTTATTTATTTATTTATTTAAAAAAGTATAAATTGATATTTGTGTGTAAACACTATTAGCAATCTTTTTTTCTGGGTAAGAATGAATACGTTTTGCTTTTTTTTTTTGGGGGGGGGGGGATTTTTAACTATCCAACTCTTGAACGACCAATTCTATAGCAAACACATTATCACTTACCTAGAAATTGCAGTTTTTTAAATTTTTAAACAGAACATATCTCAGATATTGATAGAGTGAATCAAAAGTTATTGCTCGCCCTGTCGGTGGGGCTTTAGAATGCACTGACTGCACCTCTGAAGAGGGGTAAGAGTCCCCAAATGGGGCCACCTGTTGGCCATGGTTGATGACCCGTGATGCTTAAGGACGGAACCCAGATGGCTGAGCAGTCCATGACATGCAAAACTCCACTTTGGCCCTTACTTGGACTAGACGGGTGGTTGGAGAGGCAGCCTCCGATCAATCAGCTGGTCACATCAAGCCCTAGCACCTATATGATTACCCCAACCCTATTTATCATATGGGTGCTAGAAGGTGGTGGCTGAAGGTCTTCATGTCCTGGGAATGATGGTGAGGTTCCAGTTCTGGAGGTTTGAGAGTGTGGAGAACCTTTTCATCACCATTGCTCACTGGTCCACTCTGACCTGGACTGTTAGGGTCCCATCTATGGGTTAAATAGAAAAATGGCTTATTTCCTCTAACTCCAACATAAACAAAGGAGAACCACTCTTGACTGATAAATTATTTATTTATTTTCCCATTAAACTAACCCTAAACCCTAACCCTGTCTTCTTTTTTCCTAGTAGATCAATAAATAAATAAATAATTTATCAGTCAAGAGTGGTTCCCCTTTGTTTATGTTTGTAGAATAATCATACTAAGTCCAATTACCGTCGAATTGACAAGACAGCAAGCAGTCGTAACCCAATACGATTCTGGTATGCTGTAAAGACCACTGCAAAGTGGCAGGATTTATGGAGCCTCAGAGGATCATACAAACCAAGCAGCCAATCAGGACTCAGGGAATGGAATCACCCAAATGCACTGACTGACTTCAATAATGTTGGAGTTATAGGAAATAACCAAAAAATGTGTTTATGAAAAAAAAAATTGAGTATGCATTAAGAATGAATTTATTTCAAAACTGTCAGCATTAAATAACCCTTTGAGGTTGATATGCTGTAAAACAAAACAAACCAAGCCAAACCAAACCTAAAGTTATTGCTAAAAATTGTATTTTCAAAACCAGAAAAGGGTCAAAAGAAAATATTTGAGAATATTTGTAAAGAGATATCTTGGTAATAACTTGAGTCTTGGGCATAGTAAACACATTATCTCTTTCCATCTACCCCAAAATTGGAATTTTTACCCTAAATTTCATTGTGACAACCTCTAATAAGCTGCTTTGAAACCAATGGTAACAATCATCTTTTAATTGTATAGATTTATTTTTTTTTAATCTTGTAAATCTAACAAATTTTTGTCCTCTCAGCACAAAGATTTATTGTCATGAATGGCATAAAATGTGAAAGTGTTCTGATTGATCCAAATTGAATGTGTTGAACAAGCTGACTTACGTCCAATGATACGCATTTGTTTGGTTTGTCAGATTCTGCCGAACTAAACTTAAGAAAAATGGCTGCCATTAACGGGTGGATTTATAGGGTGTGGTCTCCTTCTGTCTTGTTTGTGGCGTGAGTGTGGTGGCACCTATGCAAATTATGCCACCAGGAGAACCCATGCTATAAAAAGAGCTTTTTGAGTCATTTGGGCAGCAGCAATTTTGGTTTGAAGAAAGACTGCAAGTGTGACATGCACAACAGGCAAAGCGAATTGCTATTATCACAAAAAATTTCAAGTTAACAATTGATAATCATTGATAAACAATTAAATAATCATTGCCTTTAGTTTTATGCATTTTAGTTTTCTGAATAGCCTGATAATATTTATATCCACTTAAATTTTTATTTCAAATATTAAATATCTTAACAAAAACAAAAACAAAAATAAATAGCCAATTGTAACTTTTGAACTTTTGAGATCAACCATTTTCATATCTAGTTGGTAGAGCGTTCGGCAAGGAATCACAAGGTTCCTGGTTCGATACCAGCCCTCGCGAACTTAGCATATGAGTAGTACAGGGATCTGAGGAGCTGATGGTAGGTGTGGCGCTCCACCTCCAGATGCTAAAATAATCTCCTTGGTCTAGCGCTAGTGAAAAGGGGATAGACTCCCTCGCTGTCTGGCTAATACCGACATTAGGCTGCTCTGACGACTTTACTTTTACTTTTTAAATAACATTTTTCTAAAAGTCAGAATTGGAAGGGAAGCAACTCCTAATAAATTGTTTGAGTTAATGCCCTTACCAGATATTCTCAAAAAATATAACATCAAAGCAAAACATTCCAATATTAATTAACTTTTAACCCTTTCAATATACATTTCAAGAAAATATGTTAACACAACCAGTTGTTGATTTATGTGAATAATACCAGATGTTTATTATATAATTCTGCTGGCAAATCTTAAAAAACAAAAAAAACAAACATTGTATTTGAAAATATCTAAAGTATAGTGCTTAGTGAAGGTTTCATGAATTTATTGATACAAAAATATACTAAAAAAATTGTTCATGCAATAGTCTAATTGAAAGGCTAAGTGGAAAAAAATTAGAAAGTAAAATTATTGAAAACTCCATTTAACTGCACCATTAAAAAAACCAAAAAAAACCCATTTAATCATACAAAATTATTATTGAATGAGAAAGGTCACCATATTTGACAACAGAACTCAGAAGTATTTAATTAAAAAAAAAAATCTTTTTAAAAATTGAAAGGCTAAGTGGAAAAAAATTAGAAAGTAAGATTATTGAAAACTCTATTAAAAAAAACCCATCTAATCATACAAAACTATTATTGAATGAGAATATTTTAATACTTATATCTATGTTGACAACAAGACTCAAAAATATTTAATTAAAAAATGAATCTATTTGATACCTGCTGATAAATTATTGATTTTAAAATGATATATTTTTTATAAGTGAACAACAATATTAATTTACTTTCTGTTGTTAGGAAGAAAATTTAACTTTTCTATCATTAATTTGTCAATTGTTATTCTTGTCGTTTAAGTTTCAGTTTATTAAGTCTTCAAATGACGAACATGGTCATCAGCTTGTGTACAGATATCTAAGTTTTTCTTGAGTGACAGGAAGGGTTACATATTTTTGATTAGATCTCGTTCTCTTAACTGTAAATCTGTGTCTCCAAACTTGTATCTTGACCAATCACTAACACCAGATGTTACCAATCTTTGTTTTTCTAAGAAAGCTTAGTGTAAACAAAATGTTAGCATGATGTAGTCTGTAAATATAGAATTTAGAAATCCATATACAATGGCTTAATTTTATTCCCAAGGCAATAAATTACAATGGACAGTTTTGAAGAGCAAAGAAAAAAGGACATAGAAAATTTGTCCAACATTTGAATATTGATTGTATGTGTCCCAATTATAAATGAAATAATTACAATAATTATAATTAATTTGGATTATTTTCTTTCATCTTTTCTAATTTAGTTGTTTTATTTTTTTAAAACAGAAATCTCATATCAAGTATTTGTTTAAAGAGACCAAAAGAATTAAGATGAAAGAAAATACCAGTAAATATTATTAACTAGCAGGACCTGTTGATATACCACAGTATGAAAAATTTGATTATTTCAACATTTGATATGTTTACTTAAGAGTTATTGCTAAATAGTTCAATATGTAAAAAGCATAATAATCTTGATTTGACTCTCTCTCACTCTTTTTTTCTTTCTTTCCTTCTTTTTCATCTTTCATTATATTTGAGTGAAAACAGATTAATGTTATTGCTTCTGTGCACTCACTCTTCTCTCTATCTTTCCCTTTCTTTCTTTCTTACTTATTATATTTCTTCTGTGTAGTATGTATTTTTTCTTCCCTTTCTTTCTTTATAATAAAACAGAATGGTCCATCATTTCACTGAGGTGATGACACTCAGAAGAAATAAGAATTTGGCGGATAAACAAAACCAGATAATCAGGATTTATATTTTTGCATTGCATCTTGGTGGATTTAGACGGTCTCATTTTTTACCAGAGAGTGTTGCAAGATGATAAGTCATATTTTTTAGGAACACCAGTATCATTATATAGATTATTTTCTTTCATCCATTTTGACTGCATAATGTTTCACGAGAAATAAAATCTTGGTGTCTTTTGCTTAGAAGAAAATTAACTTTAATATTGGTAGCAGTGTACTTATGGACAATCCTGTATATATATATATATATATATATATATATATATATATATAAAATAATGAAATTCGAAGGCAATACAATGCGTAAAAAATAAAGACAAAAAGATGTTTTATTTTATTGTCTTTATTTTTTACGCATTGTATTGCCTTCGAATTTCATTATTTTATAACATACTTAACAATGCTTCAAGCAAATTACCAATTACTTTTATATATATATATATTGGTTAGGAGGTAGATTTAGAAGGCCATCACAATGCAGTTTGGAATAAATAAAAAATAATAATACGGTAACAATGGTGGTGTGTGTTGACCTGTGTTTTTTTTATTATTTCTTGAATTTTCGAGGTAATACCTCTTTATCAAAAGAATTGAACTGAAGCAGTACAGCTATGGCATTTCTTCCTAGAAGAAATGCCATAGCTGTACTGCTTCAGTTCAATTCTTTTGATAAAGAGGTATTACCTCGAAAATTCAAGAAATAATAAAAAAAATACAGGTCAACACACACCACCATTGTTACCGTATTATTATTTTTTATTTATTCCAAACTGCATTGTGATGGCCTTCTAAATCTACCTCCTAACCAATACATACACAATGCTTCAAGCAAATTATGAAACTCTCTTATATATATATATATATATATATATATATATATATATAAGTTGAAAAATGGAAATGAATCCGACAATATGTTGAAAGGATAAATAAATAAATAAAAGAAAATGTTGAATGGATAAAAATAGTTTAATGAAGTACCAACAAGTGTTTCATATTTGTTTTCTTTGTATACTTAAATATTTTATAATTTTCTATTATTATTATTTTATTTCATATTTAAAATAATGATAAATCGAATACAATGTGTACATGAAAAAACTCTTGGCCAAAACATGTGTTGGTACTTCATTAAACTAATTTTATCCATTCAAAATTTTCTTTCCTTTATTCATTTATCCTTTCAACACACACACACACACACACGCATATATATATATATTTCTCATGCCAGGATTTTCGATTTCTTTGAGTAACTTCTGAATGGTTAGTTGTTACTGTCAACAAGCCAATATTTCTAAGTCCTGTCGGCTTGAATTAACTTCATGTATTTTCTTATTTGTATTTAACTTTTGTTTACCATGACATGCAACACTCCACTTAGCCCCTTACATAGGCTAGACGGTTGGTCGGAGAGGCCACCTCTGATCAAATCAGCTGCTCATGTCAAGCCCTAGCACCTATATGATTGTCCCAACCCTATTGCCCTTACTGCAACCCCAAACCCTTATCATATATTTGCTAGAATGCAGTGGCTGAGGGTCTTCATGTCCTGGGAATGATGTTAAACTCTATCTGATGGTGAGGTTCCAGTTCTGGAAGTCTGGAGAATGTGGAGCACGCCTTCATTACCATTGCTCCCTGGTCCACTCTGACTCAGAATGGTAGTACCTGTTAGGGTCCCATCTATGGGTTAAATAGAAAAATGTGTTCATAAAAACAAAATTGAGTATCCATTAAGAATGAATTTATTTAAAAACTTTGTTGGCATTAAATGACCCACCAAGGTTGATATGCCGTAAAATAAAACAAACCAAACCTTTTGTTTATTATGAGAATTTACTAGTGAATTTCTTTGATTTTTCCCCTCCCCTTGCCACACAATAGCTTTGTACCTGTCTTGAATTGGGACCCTGATTGAAGGACCCTAGTTAAGAAGTGTTGGTGCTTATCTCCCAATCTCTTCTTGCTATTCTACTTTGTTGAATTATTGATTCACCTGGCCACCATCTGTTGATAGGTAAGTGTTCATTACTCATACATACTCTCATTATAGTATACCACAACAACTGCTATTTGTGAGAGAATGTGTAGGATGACAACTTGAACACACTACACATACCACATACATACAAAGAGAGAGAGAGAGAGAGAGAAGACTAGTGTTTCCTAACGAGCAGTCATTCAGTTAGATTTATATTCCAACAAAACAGGACCAGTCTTGCTTTACCTGTCACCATTTGCACGTTGTTAAGGTAGGTCACGCTGGATTTCTTCCCTTTTTATCTATCAAGTTCCTTTTTAGCGTGTAATAATAAAGGTTGACTGTTTTCAGTTGGTCAGCTGACTGATACAACATGTCACTATAAAAACTCTATGCTCCTTTTCTCATTATAAACTTTTATAGGTGTCTACTTCTGTCGTAACCGGTTATATATCAATACCAACTTCTTATTTTTTTTTACTAGACATGGACATGCGTTTTGTATCATTTCTGGTATATGATTTCTTCTATACTTTTTTTCCGATAAGATCTTCCTAATTTCTTCTTTTGTTATTCTTTTCCTTATCTTAAAGCAGTGATATTCAAACCATACTCACACTGGTTCATTGTAGAGATGTAGTTGTGTATTTGTCAAAATGTGTATAGAAAATCAAAAATAAAAGAAATTACTCTTATTAGTATCTAAAAAATTTATAATAGAAATTAAAACTAATTTTTTTATCATTAGACACAGAATATTATGAATGGGTTTCAAACCCATTCATAAAAATTTCATTTGAAATTATGAAAGAAGAATAAGAGTTAGCTTATATATATATATATATATATATATATATATATATATATATATATATATATATATATATTCACCAAAAGTTGCTACATTTATTGTAGTAGCATTAGTAGTTAATCCAAACAGTGCTCAATATATTTCGTAAAATATAGGGCATTTATAGTTGTAGAAAAGTTTTTTCCCTCTATCACGGTTTCGGTGTTAAAGTTACACTTTCTTCAGGAGAACTAAAAATTATAGGTAGGTACATTTTATATATACTTGTATGGTTTGAAATTATTTTTATTGCTCTTTCTGTCTTTTAATTAGTTTGTATAAATTTAGTTTAAGTCTAGACTTTTTTTTTCCTTTGAAATCCTGGACTTAAAATCAAGAAAGAAGAGTTACCTGTTGACAGATTTTTGATTTCTATCAAAGAAGAGTAAAAAAAGTGATAAATATTTTGATAAAGTTTTTTACTTTGTATTTATGCCAATTAGGATTTTCTTTTCTTACTAGCATTAAATAAATAAAAAATAAAAAGAAAAAAGTCTGCTGTGTATTGAAGTGGAAACGAGTCTGTTTGTCACTTGTCTTAACATAAAAAATATTGACAAGAAATGTCAACCTTAGGTTTCTCATTGATAAAGTAAAAAAAAAAGAAAGTAAAGTAAACGGTTCTGAGCCAGATGCTCTACTGACTTAGCTAAGCTGGGCTGGTTCTCATAGATAACTATACTTAATTTACTAAATGAAAAAAATTTTAATTGCTAACAATGTTCTGCAGTTTGAAATATTTTTTTATAAACTAAAAAGCATGATTATCTTTTTAAGATAACCTTTTTGGGTTTACACACAAAATTTGGCCCAAATAGTTTTTTTGTTTCTTAAAAGTAGGGGGGGGGGGTTCTGGAAAAAAGGGTTCGGGAACTTCTGTGAAAGGGTTTTAAAATTATCTCTTATTTTTTCTGCTTGTGATATTTACTCTTGTTTCATTATTGTTAAATTTGAAAGATTATCTTCAACTGAGTGTCTTGTCACAATGTCAATAAAATAATGGTTCTGTCTGTAAACATTTTGGTTCCCAGTTCTATCTGTGCATCCATAGATTTCAGGTCATAATTTTTGGACAGATATTAGATTTGTGACAAAGATAATTTATCAATAAAAGTACCATCATCAGTTGAATAAATATTTGTTAAGCAAGTGAAATAGTTATATATGTATATATATATATATATATATATAATGTTGGCTTTCAACTCGTTTCCTGTTTTTTGTTTTTTTTCTTTCTCATAGTTGAGTGCCAGTAGCATTTGACACTCTATCCTTGTGTTTTCTCAGATGACTCACTAGGCCAACCCTGGAGAGACATACTCTTCCACATAAATTACATGTTGGAACTTCTTATATATATATATATATATATATTTATATATATATGAAATGGCTTTTTGTCTGTATCAGCCAGAGAATCTATCCCCTTTTCATTAGCGCTAGACCAAGGAGATTGTTTGTGCACCTGAAGTGGAGCACCACACCTATCATCAGCTCCCCACTTTACCACTGATTTTATAATGGACAATAATTACATATTAGGTCTATTTAAATATAATTTCCTCTTCTCAACGATTTTGTTTTAAAATTCCTTTCAGTATTTATTTCTTAAAAAAAAAAATAAAAATCAGCTCACGGATACACCCACACTTGAGTATGAGTTCTCGATTTTGATTGAATCCTACCACAGAAACACTTGATACCATTCACATATGTATGCGTGTTAATGTCTTTTAACTTTCCATGACTCATTTGGAAGTGACAAACTAAAAAAAATAAAATGCTAAACTTTTCTTTTTGAAGTCAAACCTGCATTTTCAATTGAGTCCCAATATTGATTAAGCATGACCTAGTACCATATAAAAACTAAACTGAAAGGTGATAGAAAGATAGTATTGTACTGATCCTTTTAGTAGAAAGTAAAAGTAAAGTTGGTATCAGCCAATCAGCAAGGGAGTCTATCCCCTTTTCACTAGCGCTAGATGAAGAAGATTGTTTTTGTGTCTGAGGTGGAGCGCCACACCTACCATCAGCTCCTTACTTTACCGCACAGATCCCTGTGCTACTCATACACTGAGTTGGCGAGGGCCAGTATCGAACTAGGAACCTTGTGGTTTCTAGCCGAACGCTCTACCGACTGAGCTAAATCCTTTTAGTAGAAAGACTTAAAACTTAGCATTTAGAAACCAGACTTTTTAAAAAACTGGGCTTGAGCACCAACCAAAAGTATAAGAGAGAAATATGCAATTATCTTGAGAGAGAGAGAGAGAGAGAGAGAGAGAGAGAGAGAGAGAGGGGTACCATATTGATAATCATTTAGGTGAACTTAGTCATTTATGGGGTACCAAATTCACTACTGTAGTAATAATTGATTAATTGATGTTAATGGCACATCAATTTGTTTGGGGTTATTTTATGACAGGGTTTTGAAATTGCATTTATTGTACATCTATATTTACATTTTTTGTGTAGTTATTTCTAAAGAGATTTTTTTTTGCATATGGTCCTATCAAATATGAAATATTCTTAAACAGATCTATTATTAAACAGATTGAACCCTAACAAGTTCTAAGACTCTGGGTCAGATGGGATTGGGAGTAATGGCAATGGAGGGATACTCCACATTCCCCATATCTCACCATCAGATGCGGTGTTATACCCAGGGTATGGAGGCGCGTGGTCTAATGGTTAGAGTCAAAGGAAATAGATTCATCGACCTGAGTTCAAATCCTGGACGAAGTTGTTTGTAATTCACATGGTGCTAATTCTGCCTCCAGCTATGGGTAAATAGCAAGGCAGACTGGGCTCTTTAACCATGGCTAGGTAACCAGTCTAGGAGAAGGAAAACTCTGAATTCAAACCTGTTAAACTCCGCTTAAGAAATTGACCTTATGTCACATCCTCTTTGTGCGGAGGGGTTGATAAATATATATATATATATATATATATATATATATAACCAATACAACCAGAGAAAAATCTACACAATAATTGAGTTAAGTAAAAAATTATTCATCTACTAGCATATTTCCCCATCATCAATTCTCACTAGATCACCAAGGTTAAGCATAGATGATGAGCCGATTCAATACATTAGTGGGTGACCACTTAAAAAACCCACAGGTACTTTAAACAACCTGAGTCCTTTGTTTATCAAATACGACTTGATTTGGCATTAGATAACCCAAAGGGTTGATATGCCATAAAACAAAACAACCAATCTTTCTTTTCTGAGTATAGGGATTAGGATTAAAGAGAAAGTGATACTCTATAATCTTTTAATTTACATGAAAAAATCCTGTAGTTTTATCCTGTAGTTTTATTTCTTGTTGATTTCAATCAAAGGTCAGTGATGAGAATACAAGTATCAAGTTTCCTATTCTTTAAAATGAAATTAAAAGAGAGTAACAGTTGAAATAAAAGGATAACAATATAAAAGAGTAACATATAAAATAACATATAACAAAACATATACAATGACAATATAAAAGAGTAACATGAGATAACATATAATAAAATATATACAATGAGATAGCAATATAAAAAAGTAACACATAAGATAACTCTGCAGGAGTAGGATGTGACACAAGGTCAATTTCTTAAGTAGAGTTTAACTGGTTTATATTCAGAGTTTTCCTTCTCTTAGCCTGGTTGCCTAACCAAGGTTAAAGATCTCAGTCTGCCCTACTATTTACCCATAGCTCTGAAGGGAGAATAGTTGGATTTATACCTTTCCAAAGGGTCTTATTAGTGCTATGTGAAATGCAAATAGCCTCATCCAGGATTTGAACTTGGTTACGCCGCGACCATTTCCTACGACGATAGCCATTACACCACGTGCCTCCACAGAGTAACATACAAGATAAAAGTAAGTAAGTAAAGTCGTCAGGGTGGCCTAAAGTAGGTATCAGCCAGACAGCGAGGGAGTCTATCCCCTTTTTCACTAGCGCTAGACAAAGGAGATTGTTTTTGCATTTGAAGTGGAGAGCCACACCTACGATTAACTTTACCGCACAGATCCCTGTGCTACTCATACTCTGAGTTGGCGAGGGCCGGTAACAAACCATAAAACTTGTGGTTCCTAGTCGGACTCTCTACCCACTGAACTAAACCGGCCCTAACATATGATAAAACAATATAAAAGAGTAACAAATGAAAGTTTTCTAACCTGTTACATTCTGTTCAATTATGAATCATGAAATTTCATTGCCTTCTCTTCTGTTCTCTGTTTTTTTATAGGATTTTCAGAGGTGACAAGTGGCACCTGTTGTTCCTCACCTCAAACGAAAGCAGACCCAATAATATTTGGGGGGAGGGGCAGGGTAGAAATTCAATGCCATTCAGTTTTATTGATATACTATTTACTTACAAATGAATGACTAGAGTTTTTTACTTTTAGATTAATTTGTTATACTCTCTCTCATGTATTTCAATGTATGCATATGGAAAATAGTCAGGTAATTTCTTCTCTAAGTTGGGTCGGAGTCTGGTTAAAATTCTGAGTTTCTTCTTCTATAAGAAACCAGATTTATATATATGTATGTATTGAAGTAAGTCAACAGCAACTCCAGATTGGCCCTTCCAACAAATAGTAATGGATATATTTTACGTTGGGCATATTGCATACCTTGTTTGCGCAGACCGACTCACGGGCTGGATCATCTTATATCCTAAAACCCCTCCATTTCCACCAACCAATGAAAACGTAGAAAAAATTAAGCAATGGTTGTTAGACCGATTCGCCACAACAGTTTTCAACAAAAATGGAAAATTTCCTGCTATGGCTGGGCCCCCAGCCCACATACACCTCAAGGAAGGATCAACCCCCAAAGCAAGACATAACCCTATCCCAGTACCATATCATTTTAAGGAGAAGGTACGACAGGCCCTTTGGGATGATGTCAAAAGGGGTATCCTTGCCCCAGTACCCATTGGCACCCCCACTAACTGGTGCAGCACAATGGTAATAACTGCAAAGAAATACGGGAGGCCTAGAAGAACAGTAGACTACCAGTATTTGAACTCCCAATGCAAGCGGGAGACACACCACACTAGCTCGCCATTCCAATTGGCATTACAGGTACTAAGAAAACTGTCTTAGATGCTGTGGATGGCTATCATTCAATCCCTCTAGATGAGGAATCACAATTCGACGGTAATTGGACTTAGTATACTACAGTATGGATGTGTATGTATATATATGTATATATATATATAGAGAGAGAGAGAAAACTCTAACCGCATCAGCATGGATATGGCAATCCTACATTGTGACATTAAACCGACAAAGTCTGGTGGTATCGTGAGATACTGCTGGGGCACTCTGATGCCTCGGCCCCAAAACTATGCCTGAACCCAGAGTCATCATCTAATAAAGGCTTCGTTGGTTTCAATGCTACTGTGTAAATAGCAGTCATTGTATGAAGATTATATGTATGTCAACTCATTTAAGGTTATATTATATATTATAAGGTTATATTATATTTTTATATATTATATATTATAAGGTTATATCATATTTTTATATATTATATATTATAAGGTTATATTATATTTTTATATATTAAATATTATAAAGTTATATTATATTTTTATATATTATGCATTATAAAGTTATATTATATTTATATATATTATATATTATAAGGTTATATTATATATTATAAGGTTATATTATATATTATAACGTTATATTATATATTATAAGGTTATATTATTTATTCTATATTATAAGATTATATTATATATTATATGGTTATATTATATATATATATGATCATATTATATATTATGTATATAAGGTTATATTATATATATATGGTTATATTATTTATATAAGGTTATATTATATATTATAAGGTTATATTATATAATATATATTATATTAAGGTTATATATATTTAAGGTTATATTTTACTTTTAGAGTATATATATATATATAATGTATACATGTGTATGTATGTATATATGTGTATAATTTGTAGAAACAGCCTTCTTCTGTGAAGAAGTGGCAATCACTATGTGTATATATTTACCGGAAACACAGAAATATGTACTTTGCAAGGCACTATGTCAGCAGGGTTTTAAAGTCTTATATTTGCGCTAATTCTTCAAAATGACCACTTTTCAGTGACATTTTAATCTACGCATTGAACTCTACCAGAAATGTCAATAAAATCAAAAGAAAAGAAAATTTGTAAAATAAAATATAAAAATAAACCTTGTCTATTGTCTTTTATATATATATATATATATATATATATATATATATATATATATATATATATAAGACAATAGACAAGGTTTATTTTTATATTTTATTTTTCGTATTACCCGATGAATGCTCTAGGCAAGAAACCGCTGGTTGTAATACCGTTCCCGTAATTAAATAAATAAAAGCAAAAACTTTTATTTGTTTTGAGTTCTCATTGAACTATATATATATATATATATATATATATATATATATATATATATATATATATATATATATATATATATATATATTGTGTGTATTGGAGGCATGTGGGCTAGTGGTTAGAGTCGTGGAAAATGGACTCGTCGATTCGAGTTCAATTCCTAAATGAAGCTGTTGGCATTTCACATAGCGCTAATACCCTTGGGAAAGGTATGAATCCATATATTCTCCCTCCAGCTATGGGTTAAATAGTAGGGCAGACTGGGCTCTTCAGCCTTGGGTAGGTAACCAGTCTAGGAGAGGGATAACTCTGAATTCAAAATTCCTGAGGTTGGTTCGTTGATTGGGTTTGTGGCAACCCTTGATGCACCAATTCTTTCCTATCGACTGTGCCAAAAAGTGTGGATGGTCCAACACAAGCCTTCACCACTATAAACAAATCCCTGTGTGGATGTGTGTGTGTTTGTCTGTGCATCCTCAAATAGTATTTTTAGTAAATAATTTGCATTTATGTATTTGAACAAATTGTGTTTTTGTATCTTTATTCCATGTGTATCTTTTTTGTTATGAATCTTATTTCTTTGAATATTGTATGAGGGAGATTAAAAAATTATCCGCCCTCTTGTTTTATGGAAGCTGAGCTCATCATGGATGATTTGGTAGGTAGGCCAGCATGACCTGATGATGATGATGGCAAAAGTGGAGATAATTTTTTACTCTTCCTTGTATATGTCATCATACAAGCTGACTTTTTAACCAAAGAAAAAACAATTATAAAAATAAAGGGAAAAAAATTTAAATCAACCTATTTTGACATATTGAACTTTTTTTACTTTTTAAATCAAACAAATTTTGGTTGAAATCAGAATTTACTTCTCTGAAACCTTGTTGATAGTATATATGGTAAGTATTTGCATATATCAGTATGAGAAACAAAAAGAGTTTGAAAAATGAGATCGAAAAATTTCATTAGAGGTCTGACATTATTAAAATTCAAATGAATTTATTATATATATATATATATATATATATATATATATATATATAATAAAGGGAATGACTTACTGGTAAAAGATATTAAGTTAATCCCAATACTTGGTTGATACAAGTATTAATAGGATAAGTCAGTGTTATAACAAATATAATTGCAATATTGACTTCCGCAATTAACTGTAATTAATCAAGATATTGATTAATTCAGTAGAAATTAACCATGAAGATCCTTATGATGAAACTCGAGTAGGTTATTTCCATACACACTGTAATACTATACATGTGTGTGTGTGTGTGTATATATATATATATATATATATATATATATATATATATATATATAATCTTCATACAATGACTGCTATTTGCACAGTAGCATTGCAACCAACAAAGCCTTCATCAGATGATGACTCTGGGTTCAGGCATGGTTTCGGGGCCGAAGCATCATTACCACTAACCCAGAGCGCCCCAGCAGTATCTCACGATACCACCAGACTTTGTCGGTTTGATGTCACAAAATAGGACTGCCATATCCACGCTGATGCGGTTAGAGCTTTCTCCTGGATCTTATTTAAGTATTTCCTCTTGTCTGGTAGAGAAAGTCCAAGTTTAGACAAAAATGCAGAGGTTGAGTTGGCAATAAACCCCCGACATCCGACCTCAATGGGAAATACATCCGTGATCCATCCGTTTCTGGCGCATTGTTCACGTAGGTCTTCATATTTTTCCAACTTCCGCTGATGGGCCCAATCCAGATTTTCTTCAAATGGAACTGTCAACTCAATGATAAAAACTTTCTTTTGATTAACAGACCAAATGACAATATCAGGACGCTGGGCCGTTACGGTTATTTCAGTTGGAAAAACGAGCTGATGTTCCAAGTCGCATGCAATGCGCCAGCTCGCGGAGCCGTCAAATATAGAAGACACGTGCCTATTTTTACGCGAAAATTTCGAAGTGTTTCCTTCTTTAACAAAATATATTGCTTTGTTGATGTTATTATCAGATTTATTTGCAGTCTCACAACCTATCTTTGACGCCTCCGCAACAATCTCGAGGACTTCGTTGTGTCTCCACGTGTAGCTTCTTAGAGCATACTCGCATCCCGTGAGAATATGTTTCAGGCTAGCAGTTTTCCCACATGCTTTGCATAGGTTTGACGTTATATATATATATAATACTATAAAATACTATAAAATTATATATATATATAATACTATAAAAAATATCTAACAAATAAATTGATTTGCATTCTGATGATGCTAGACCTCTAGCAGCCTCGTCCAGGATTTGAACTCTAGTTAGCGAGTCCATTTCCTATGACGATGACATTACACCACGTGTCTCCATTATATATAGAAATAGAAATTTTAAAATTCCAAAAATCAAAAATGAATAAAAATTAAACTGAATTTAAAATCTAAAAAGCAATTTAAAATTATGATACAGTTCAAAATTATTATTGTTGTTGATGATTCATAATGTTTTAGTATTATTAACGTTATTCGGACTATTGTCCCCATCTTCATTGGTACAATAGTCCGAATAACGCTAATAATACTAATCTTCAAGCCTCATCTCAAACATTCAGAGAAATCATAATGTTTTATCATAAAAAGGAAAAAAACTGATGATATTCATTCCTTATCATAGAATAATTTATAATGAAGTGATCCGCTTCATTATTTCATTATTTACTTGAAAGATTTAATAGAAGGAAACGACCAGTATTTCTTTTAATGTTACCTGTTGTCAAGTTTTTAATTGATTTTCTCATGAGACAGTTGTTTGTCTTTTAAATTTTTGCATTTTGAACCTCAAATCAGATTAAATACATCAAGAAGTAATACTCGCCAAATTTCATATTGGGCACACCTACATCACTCATTCTCACCTCAGTGTGCCTAATAGGCAAAGTAAAACTTAAAAATCAAACATATCCTCCTAAATTGTAACAGCCTCAAACACACCCTCCCCAAATACTATCAAACAAGAAACCTGAGGGATCTCTTATGGAATACAAACCCAGAAGACATTTTAAATTTTCTAAAAAATAAAAAAAGCAACGTTTTCAACAAGACATAACAAAACATAACCGAATATCTCCATAGAACCACTACTTTAAAGACTGAAATCCAAAATAACCTTTTTAGCATTAAATGACCCACAGAGGTTGATATGGCGTTAAACAAAACTCAAACTCAAACACGACCTCATACTTTTAAGTTTTAAATTTATTTTTCAAAAGTTTTAATTTAACTGATTTCCCTGACAGCAGAATTATTGCTATGATATCAAGTTCAGATCCTTCAAAAAAAATATATCCCACAATTCCAAATATTTTAACTCTTTGCCTACCAAATTTCCCCCATGCTTGTACCAAATTTTCTTGGTATTTTTTACCTGAATGATGGGATATTTCAAAGTTCACTATCTATTCACCTCAAAACTCATTCTATTCAAATAAATTCCTATTATTATTGTAATCTGAGTCTTTCTGCTCAATTATAATGAAGCCACTGCCATTGGTTTACGGTAGGATCACAGTCGTGGGAAAGGTACTGTGAGCAGTTTATAGTAGATAAAGAGTTAAAAGAATATATCCCACAATTCCAAATCATTTCCCCTTGTTACAAAACATCTATTTACAAGATTTTTAGGAATATGAGTAAACATTTTTCAGCTCATGGCCCACTTTGAAACCAGAATTTTTTTGTAACCCATGAAATTATTATAATAGAAAAAAATATTTCCACTTTAAATAAAATATTTATTCAATCAAGATACAACCATGAATTAGTTGACATCTTACTTTCTAGAAAATATAAATTTCCCAGATATATGATTGGATTTTGTATATAAAAAGTATGCTCTGAAATCATATAGAATTATATTTCCTTGGCCCACCTGGAATTTGCTGTGGCTCATTTTGGGAACCACTACCCAACTTTATATGTCTCTTTGAGTTGTAATAATTCCAACTGTGATACCTTGCATTGTGTAATGGTTAAGCAAGTTACACTAGCAAATCATTATGAATATTTAGTTTGATTTTCCTTTTAATTTTTAGTTCATTTTTTGTGAAGTTCTCTTTTTTTTTTTCTTCTTCTTCTTCTTCTTCTTCTTCTTCTTCTTCTTCTTCTTCTTCTTCTTTCTTCTTCTTCTTCTCTAAAGCAAACTTTCTCTTATTAAATATTCAGTCAAATAAATTATGATTATGTTTTTCTTATGTCAGTTTCTATTAATAATAATAATAATAATAATAATAATAATAATAATAAAAGCGAAATAGTAAATGCAGACTTTGTGGTAATAAAGATGAGACTGTAAACCATGTACTCTGCGAATGTAGCAAACTAGCACAACGGGAGTACAAAACTAGACACGACTGGGTTGTGAAGGTGATCCACTGGGAATTATGCAAAAAATTAAATTTTAACCACACAACAAAATGGTATATGCATAAACCAGAATCTGTTCTTGAGAATGAAACGCATAAAATTCTCTGGGACTTTGAAATAAAAATGGATCACCTTATCCCAGCAAGAAAACCAGATCTAGTGTTGATAAACAAAAAAGAAAGAACTTGTCAACTGGTGGATTTTGCAGTGTCAGCAGATCACAGAGTGAAGCTAAAGGAAAACGAAAAAATGGACAAATATCTGGACCTTGCCAGAGAACTGAAAAAGTTATGGAACATGAAAGTGAAAGTGATACCAATTGTGGTTGGTGCACTTGGAACAGTCCCAAAAGGATTAGAAAAGGGATTGGAAAGTTTGGATATCAAAGGAAGGATTGAAACCATTCAGAACACTGCACTGCTGCAATCTGCCAGAATACTCAGAAGAGTCCTGGAGACCTGAGGAGACTTGCTGTCACTCAGATTCCAGTGAAATACCATCAGCTAACACTGGTGTGAAAACTCAAAAGGAGTGAATAATAATAATATTCTTTCAGCTAGTATTTTAGATCTGAGACCTGTCAGCTGTTCCTTATAAATATTCATCTTAATTCCACAGAATATTTATAATCATTCCACAGATTATCCAACATTGCCTTGAAGGAGTTTAGAGATGGGGCATTCACTATTGATGATGGTAGTTTAAGATTTTTTAATTCCTTCTTAATTGAATAAGTAAATCAGTTATTTTTTTTTTGCTTTGATTTTCCTTTTAATTCCTAGTTCCTTTTTTGTCAGGTGCTATTTCTTAATTTTGTTTGTTCTTCTTTAAAGCAAGTCTTGGTTTTCTCTTAGCAAACATTCAGTCAAATAAGTTATGATTATGATTATTTCTTATGTCAGTTTCTATTCATAAAGATTTTTTATTTCCTTCTTAAAAGCTCTATTGAATAAGTAAATCAATTATTTTTTTTTGCTTTGATTTTAAAGAGCAGAAACTGAGAATTAAATAAAAAAAAAAGAAATAGACAGCTTGCCATTGTATAATGGTTTGTAATTAACTTGAATATATATGAAAAAAATAAGTTAAAAAATATGAAAAAGAAAATTGGTAGTTCTATTCTGTAGAAGCAGCAAAAGTTGTTTTAATTGAAATACTTGAGTTCAATTAACAGTAATCAGTGTTTTCTACATTGACTTTGATTATGCAAGTTAACTTGAATATTTATATAAAAAAATAAGTTAAAAAATATGTAAAAAAAAACATGTAAAATAAAAAAATGTTTAAAAATGTGGTGGTTCTATTTTGTTGAAGCAGCATTTTTTAAAAAATTGAAATACTTGTGCTTAATTAATAATAATCAGTATTTTTCACAGTGACTTTAATTGTGCAAATCAACTTGAATTTGTAAAAAAGTGTAAGTTAAAAAAACAGATATATGTAAAAAGAAATATGTAAAAAAAAAATTGATGGTTCTATTCTGAAGAAACAGCAAAAAGGTTTTTAATTGAATTATTTGCATTTAATTAACAATAATCAGTATTTTTCACAGTGACTTTGATTATACAAATTAACTTGAATATGTAAAAAAGAATAAGTTAAAAAAATGTGTAAAAAAATATATATATATAAAAAAAAGTGGTCGTTCTATTCTGAAGAAATAGCAAACATTTCTTTAAATGAAATATTTGCATTTAATTAACAATAATCAGTATTCTCCACTGTGACTTTAATTATGCAAATTAACTTTAATATGTTAAGAAAATATATGAAAATTTGTGTAAAAAAAAAATATGTAAAAAAAAAGTGATGGAGCTATTCTGAAGAAACAGCAAAATGCTTTTAATTGAAATATTTGCATTTAATTAACAATAATCAGTATTCTCCACTGTGACTTTAATTATGCAAATTAAGTTGAGCATGTTAAAAAAAAGAAAAAAAAGAAAAGTCAGTCTTGTTAACATTGATCACCAATTATTGTGTATCATCTTTTCATCATCCCTGGGGTGTTGGCCTATAGTGGGTGGCAAGAAGCAGCTCTTTGATTTGGGTCATAAATTCATTTAATGGCAACTATTGATCCTTCATCTAAGTTCACAGCTCAATAGTTTATATATAGTTGGACAGCCAGTAATGGCCAAGCAGTGTATATAAGTACAGGCACAACTCCCCTTCTCATTCCTACCACTGCATAATTATCATTCCTCCTGCCCCTCCTCTTCCTGCATCACATTATACTCCAATAGTACCACAGCTGTTTAGAGTGGTTATTATACTATAATCTGATTGGCAGTAGTAGTAGCAGTAGCACTTGTATCTAGTAGCAGCGGCCAAGGTAGCAGTAATAGTAGTCATAGCAGCAGTGTCAGTAAAGAGGATTCAGTTGTGTCCTCTACACTGTCATCGCCTTCTACTGCTATATATTTTCATATAAGGAATTACAAACTGTCTTTTCTATCTGTTTTTCTTCGTTACTTGGTTTCACCTGTTTTTGTCCGACTCTGATTCTTTCAAGGGAAGCGTGAAACAGTCTATCCTAATCGTACGGTAAGCTTTGGCCATTTTTTTTAGATTGTTCTCCGATTGATGAAGAAATGTTAATCATGTAGTTGGCCTCCATTCTAATGTTTCCCTGCCACAAACCTTACCCCCACACACACACCAATTCTAAATGGCATGTAGCAGCAAACATATATTTATCTTGCTTTTTTTCTGTTGTTTTTCTTTTTTTAAATTTAATTTTTAGTTTTTCAGTGATTTGAATAATTACATGAAGACATCCTCATCCCCCTCAGTTGAAACTGTTGTCTGTCGTTTCGCATATACGTACAAGTGTGTGCGTTGGTATTGTTGTCTTTAGATGCAGAGGCATTTATGTAATTAAAACCAAAGACCTGTGGGTGGTAGTTCTCTTTATAATGCAGGGCTTTTTCTTAACCTATTTTTCATTCCCTGTTTAATTTCTTCTGCTTATTTTATTCCTCATTTTCCTTCATTGGGATTTGCTATTTGCTATTATCTTCATAGATTAAATAAATACTATTTCTCTATTGACTTGCTGTAGGAACTACATTACCAGGTTTTATTCCAGTCTTCTCTATCAAATTTATCCTCTAATGGATTCAGCCATTTTCTTTCCATTCACATTGTCTTTGCTACTTTCACTTTTACTTTCTCTTTAATTATAACAAAATCTCTATGAATTATTATGAGTTGTGACTGATCTGTATTCATATTTAAAGCTGATATAACCACATAGCTGCTATCTACAATTACTAAAACTGTCTAACTTCTGTATTAAAATATACATGCTATTTTTAGTAGTAATATGTTATAATAATGTAAGTGTAGTAATAGCAATTCAAGTTGTTTTATTTCGCATTTTTAATGCTGCTCTTTATCACTGGTCATTTGATTGAATTTAAATCATTGAAAATTAGATTAGTTATAATAATAATATATTTGATTAGCAAAGTATCAGGTTATGATTAGGAGTAAATAATTCTTCTGGATGTTTCACACTGAAAAAACAAAAAACAAATTGCTTTCAACGTTGTTAAGGACTCAAATTTAGCAGAAGATTTACGCATATCTTTTGAGTGCAAATTTATTCTTACAACAGAAATTTGCATTCTTTTGTCTTTAGAATATTTCTTGTTATTAATTGTTCATTCTTTCTTACACTGCCTACATTTTCTGATTTTCTTCATTATGTATGTCAGGCAACTGACATATTAACTGTGTGTATAATATATATATATCTGTATATCTATATATCTATATCTATATCTATATCTATCTATCTATATATATATATATATATATATATATATATATAGTTTTATTTTTAGATAATTTTGAACACAAATTACGTCACTTAGTCTTGAAATAGAACACTACTAATGGTTATAGAATGCCAGGTTTTGTCTCTTTTTTTCCATATTTATATTGAATATTATTCAAAAGTTACATCACATATTAACAATGCCCTGATGATGATTAAATATACAAACCGAAACGTTTTAATTTTAGCTAATACTTCTAACTATAATAAAATCATCCTCTAAATACTTTGTTTTTTCATATTTTATATATTTACATACTGTCAGATTTATTTCCATTTTCCCTGATATATATATATATATATTTATATGAGAGAGAGAAAAATGGAAATGTATCTGACAGTGTGTGGAAAAGTAATAAGTAAAAGTGAAGAATAGGAAATGTGAGGATAATTTATTGATATTTGAAAAATATATTGTCTGTGTTTGATGTTTCAATTAATATGTGCATATTAAATATATATCTAAATATGTATCTCCAATTTTCTTCAGGACAAAATGAATATCAACTGTTGATGTTAGTTTTTGTTTGATAAGTCTATCATATATATATATATATATATATATATATATATCAGTTTAGATAACTTAATATATATTCTCATTACATATATTTTTATTTTCCTTTGCATATATATATATATATATATATATATATATGCAAAGGAATATTTAGGCTATAGGTCTCCCTCTTAAATATGTTCCATTAAAACGTACAGACAAAATTCTTTTGAACAAATTTTTATTAATTTCTTTTTTATTGCTGTCTAGTAAGACACCAATAAAAAAAATTAATAAAAATTTGTTACATTTGATTGTGTGTGTATGTGTGTATATATATATATATATATATATGGGAATGATTCAATTCAGGACCTTTTTTAATATAGATATATTAAATATTGATAATCTGCATCAAGAGCTCAATGTATAATTACTTGATAATTATATACAAAGCAATATTTAAAGGATTGATAAAGAAAAAACTTAAATTTATAAATCTATTTCAACTGAAAGACTCAGATCATTGAGAGGACTTTTCTTAATATGGCTATTCTCAAAGATGAGAATCTTTTGGTTTAAATGAATTTATAACCATTAACATAACTGATATTTAAGTCTTTTCTCTCTCTCTCTCTCTCTCTCTCTCTCTCTCTCTCTCTCTCTCTCTCTCTCTCTGTGTGTTGTTTAAAAATAAGTTAATATTACCAAAAAGTAGCCTCAGCAGAGCATTAATGCCTAAGTGCTTGTCAAAGTTAATTATTAAGTGTAGCTTAGATGCGGCACAAGGCCAGAAGAATGGGGCACCCAGTGAGAATCGAACTCACTAACAATGGTTTGTTAATCTAGCTTGCTAAACATTATACCACATGAGGTGCCCTAAGTGCTTGTCAAAGTACCCTTCTTGAGACATCACCACTTTTTAATGTCCTTCTACGCATTAACAAATATGTCTAAGATTTTTTGCTTATATTAAATGGCTAGAAGCCATCTATACATATATAAAGGGCAGTTAATGTGTATTGTATGTATGTATGTATGTAATGTCTGGATGAAACTTCAGAAATAAAACAATTAACGACAAAGTAAATATATATACACATTAAATATCACCAGGGCTTGGTTTTTGAGCAAAAATAATAAAGATTTGGTTATATTTGTGAAAGGATTAAAAATAAATTTAAATGATAACAGAATGGAATATTTTTTTGCATTTATATTTTGAATAGTAGAATTTAACATTTATTTTCAAAAGTGGCTGGATCAATGCAAGTCTATTTTTTACATGGGGATTTTTAATGGGGCATCTGACGAGGATCCAACTCATGATTGAGTAATAATGGATCCGCGGGACTAAACTTTTAAAAAAATCCCCTTCTACCCCAAGGTGATCTCGGGTGGCCACTTCTAGTTTAATATAAGCAAAAAATTAGTCTATTTAGAGCAAATGATGCCTTAGTCCATTTGAAAGGACGCCAATTATGCACACTTATCCCTGAATCCTTTAAATTTAAAAAAAACTACAAATTCCTTCTCGGGATCACCATCAGCTGACTTGATAGTCCTTTTTCAGGATCACCATCAGCTGACTAAAATCTGAAATATTTTTTTTCAATAAATTGATCTGTTCATTCTTATTTCTTTTCTTAGAATTTTCTTTCATTGGTATGATAGTACCAGGCTACAGACATATTGATCTATCCTTAGTATTTGGATGCATGTGGTGTAATGGTTACCTTCATAGGAAATGGACATGTCGAGAATAAGTTAAATCCTAGACATAAGGCTGTTTGCATTTCACATTGCACTAATACCCTTGGTAAAGGTATGGATACAACTACTCATACACTAGCTATGGATAAACAATAGGGCGGACTCTGAGTTCTTTATCCTTGGTTAGGGAATGAGTCTAGGAGAAGGAAAACTCTGAATTCAAACCTGTTAAACTCTGCTTAAATTGACCTTGTGTCACATCCTGCTTGGGTAGAGGGGTTTAATATATATATATATATATATGTATATATATATGTTGAGTCTAGTTCTCAGTGTGAATATATTATATTTGTGTATATATATATATATATATATATATATATATATATATATTGGGGATTTTTGTGGAAGCATGGAAATGTTAAATAAATAAGAAACTCCGTTGGGTGTTAAGTTTCATTTATTTCATTCAATATTTCTTCTAGCATGGCTTTTCCAGTGTATATATAATATATATATATATATATATAGTATATATATATAAAGCTAAGAAAATATGAAAAAACGTGTTTGTCATATTATCTTACCTTATATACCATTGGATTCTTTCCTAATTTTTAATTTATATAATTATATATTTTGTTACAAATGTATCGCCAGCCAACTAATATCATAAAATAAAAATATCCCTCTCCAGAATTATGGCAACTTAGCTCCCTTCAAAAGTACCTTCTTTGGCATCTCACATTTAATATTACTTAGTTAGATTGGCACAAGGCATAAGATTATGAAGCATGCCAGTTAGAATGGAAATTTAACTAGTAAAAATGGTCTGCTGACGTACGGTCAATAACCATGCACACCATTCACAGAGGTAACCTGACCACATGCACTCTCTAGAAACCTAACCACTTTTCAAAAAGTTACGAAATCCTTTCTCGGGATCACCATCGGCTGACTTGTTACAACTGAATATTTTAATTATTTTTGCCTTCAATTGTTTTTATCAATTTAACATTTCTTATTTCTTTTCTTAGAATTCTTGCTAACAGTCTACATTGTTGTATCTTTTTCTTTTCTTTGCTTATCCGTGTCACGTGATGGACATATTGATCTCTTTATATATTTTATTATATATATATAATATATATAATACAAGGTGTCAAAAGTAATCAGATTTTCAGAAACTTTTTGACACACTTTGTATTTCTGAAAAAAATTAATCGTTTACATTTATTGTTCATTCCTATCTTGGTAAATACAGCTTCAATTTGATTCCTTTTTTTTACCCCCCACACACACAT
The DNA here is from genome assembly GCA_023376005.1 of Doryteuthis pealeii. Lineage (NCBI taxonomy): Eukaryota > Metazoa > Mollusca > Cephalopoda > Myopsida > Loliginidae > Doryteuthis > Doryteuthis pealeii. The sequence goes on along the minus strand of CM042149.1, from coordinate 40,303,454 downwards.
TATATATATATAATATATATATATATATAATATATTATTATATATATTATAAAATACTAAAAGCTGAGCAAATCTGTTTGGTTCTCTAAGCTTTTTTCTGTTTGGTTTGACTAAAAAATTAAAAGTTACTAAAATATTCTTTTATTTTTTGGAATGCCTTCTAAATGCTAAAAAAATATTTTAAAGAGTGAGGAGGTTAAAAATTTACTTGTTGAAGAAAAGACTGGGGAGGAGAGGGTAAAATATTATATTTCATATCGCATTAACTTTTTGGGGAAAACGCCTTCAAAGCTGGAGTTAAATAGTAACATGGGTTGGTTTTTCAAGCAGGCCACCTGCTTAGCATATTTTTAGGGCAGAGCCAGGGCGCATTTAATGCGATAATGCACCAATGATTTTAATGATTTTTAAAAATTTTCTGGCCCTATTTCCTTTTTTTTTCCACTTTTTTTAAAAAAAAATTAATTCACTTTGGCAAACTCAGTTCTTTTCTAATCACAATTATCTACCCAGAGCTCAATGGGTGAGCCAGTGAGTCAACATTTTTCTAGCATATAAATATATATACATACATATGCAAATTCATAATATAAATATATATATAAATATATTATATAAATATATATATAATTATATATATACATATATAATATATAATGTGTGTGTGTGTGTGTACAGCGCTCATATATATACACAAGATTCATATATAAATTTATAACATACACATATAATACACAAAATTCATAATATTTATAGAACATACACACACATATATCTACACACACATGCATATATGCATAGACTATATATACACCACAAGATATATATTTACACCACACAATATATATAATATATAAATATTAGGAAAAAAACCCCAAAAGATTCACAGTTGGATGCATATTTCAGGGAACATAGTGAATGATCTAGGTTCCTTCAAATAGTCTATTATGCATTCAACCTAAATTTTTTTTCCTAATTTGCCCTGTGACTCTAACAATAAGAGCACATATGTAAACTAGCATATCGTAAGGAAGATTTATTCACATCCAATCTTTGGATTAATATATATATATCAAAAGTATCCAGCCATTTAAATAATATGAGAATAGTCTATCCAAGGTATTTTGCCTTAGTGCTCACTTTTGACCTTCATGCATTTGTACACTCTGCAAAAATACTATTTCCTCCATTATATTAAATGGCTGATACTTTTGAATATATATACTATAATCCCAAAGATTGAGTGAATAAATCTTCCTTTACGATATAGTAGTTTACCATATGTGCTCTTATTGTTAGAGTCACAGGGCAAATTAGGGAAAATTTAGGTTGAATGCATATAGAATGATTTGAAGGAACCTAGATCATTTCACTATGGTTCCCATGAAATAAGCATCCAACGTGAATCCTTTTTGGGTTTTTTCCTAATATTTATTATATATTATGTGTGTGTGTAAATATATATACCTGTGGGTGTAATATATATGGTCTATGCATATATGCATGTGTGTGTAGATATATGTGTGTGTATGTCTATAAATTATGAATTTTTGTGTATATATATGTGGTTATGTATAAAATATATATGAATCTTTGTGTATATATATGAGCGTGTACACACACACACACACATTATATATATATATTATATATATATATATATATAATATTTTATATATATAATTATATATATATTTTATATATGAATTTTTTGCATATTTATGTATATATATTTATATGCTAGAAAAATGTGACTCACTGGCTCACCCATTGAGCTCTGGGTAGATAATTGTGATTAGAAAGAACTGGTTTGCAAAGTGAATTAATTTTTTTTAAAAAAAGGAAAAAAAAAAGGAAAATAGGCCAGAAAATTTTTAAAAATCATTAAAAAATCAATTGGTGCATATCGCATAAATGCGCCCTGGCCTCCTGCCCTAAAAATATGCTAAGCTAGTGCCCTGCTGAAAAACCAACCCATGTTATATTTAACTCCTAGCTGTTTGAAGGGTTTTCCCAAAAAGTTAATGCGATATGAAAATAATATTTTACCCTCTCCTCCCCCAGTCTTTTTCAACAAGCTAATAATATTTTAACCCTCCTCACTCTTTAAAATTTTTTTTAGCATTTAAGAAGGCATCCAAAAATAGAATATTTTAGTAACTAATTTTTAGTCATTAACTAACAGGAAAAGGCTTAGAGAACCAACAGATTTGCTCAGCTTTAGTAATTAAATATATTATATATATATATATTATATATATATATAATATTATATACTGTGTGTGTGTGTGTGTGTGTGTGTGTATAAAAAGCTCAAGATTGAAGCTGTATTTACAAGATAGGAATGAACAATAAATGTAACATTAATTTTCAGATACAAAAGTGTGTCAAAAAGTTCTGAAAATCTTGATAATTTTTGACAACCTTGTATATATATATATATATTATATATATATATATATATATATATGAAGATGGATCAATATGTCCATCACGTGGACACGGATAAGCAAAGAAAGAAAAGATACAACAATGTAGACTGTAGAAGAATTCTAAGAAAAGAAATAAGAATGTTAATTGATAAAAACATTGAAGGCAAAAAATAATTAAAATTCAGTGTAACAAGTCAGCTGATGGTGATCCGAGAAAGGATTTCGTACTTTTTGAAAAGTTGGTAGGTTTCTAAGAGAGTGCATGTGGTCGGTACCTCGAATGTGGCATGGTTATGACCTAGGTCAGCAGACCATTACTTAGTAAATTCCATTCTAACTGGATGCTTCATAATTCTGGCCTTGTGCAAATGCTAATCTAAGTAAATAAATGTGAGATGCAAAGAAGTGTACTTTGAAGGGAAGTAAGTTGCCATAATTCTGGAGAGGATATTTATTTTATTGATATTAGTTGGCTGGATACATTTGTAACAAAATATATATTATTAAAAAATTAGGAAATGATCCAATGGTAATAAAGGTAAGATAATATGACAAACACGTTTTTCATATTTCTTAGCTTTATGTATATTTTATATATATATATATATATATATATATATATATACACTGGAAAGCCCATGCTAGAGAAATATTTGAATGAAATAAAAATGAAACTTAACACCCAACGGAGTTTCTTATTTTATTTAACATTCCATGCTTCACACAAATCCCCAATATATATATATATAATATATATATATATATAAATATATACACAAATATAATATAATTCACACTGAGAACTTAGACTCAACATATATATATACATATATATATATATATATATAAACCCCTCTACCCAAGCAGGATGTGACACAAGGTCAATTTTTTAAGCAGAGTTTAACAGGTTTGAATTCAGAGTTTTCCTTCTCCTAGACTCATTCCCTAACCAAGGATAAAGAACTCAGAGTCCGCCCTATTGTTTATCCATAGCTAGTGTATGAGTAGTTGTGTATCCATACCTTTACCAAGGGTATTAGTTGCAATGTGAAATGCAAACAGCCTTGTCTAGGATTTGAACTTATCTCGACATGTCATTTCCTATGAAGGTAACCATTACACACATCATCCAAATACATAAGGATAGATCAATATGTCTGTAGCCTGGTACATTACAATGAAAGAAAATTCTAAGAAAAGAAATAAGAATTGAACAGATCAATTTATTGAAAAAATGATTCAGATTTTGTCAGCTGATGGTGATCCTGAAAAAGGACTATCAAGTCAGCTGATGGTGACCGAGAAAGGAATTTGTAGTTTTTTTTAAATTAAAAGGATTCAGGGATAAGTGTGCATAATTGGCGTCCTTTCAAATGGACTAAGGCATCAATTTGCTCTAATAGACTAATTTTTTGCTTATATTAACTAGAAGTGGCCACCCGAGATCACCTTGGGTAGAGGGGGATTTTTTTAAAAGTTAGTCCCGCGGATCCATTATTACTCAATATGAGTTGGATCTCGTCAGATGCCCCATTAAAATCCCATGTAAAAAATAGACTTGCATTGATCCAGCCACTTTGAAATAAATGTTAAATTCTACTATTCAAAATATTAAATGCAAAAAAATATTCCATTCTGTATCATTTAAATTTTATTTTTTTTAATCCTTTTCACAAATATAAACAAATCTTTATTATTTTTGCTCAAAAACCAAGCCCTGGTGATATTTAATGTGTATATATATTTACTTTGTCGTTAATTGTTTTATTTCTGAAGTTTCATCCAGACATACATACATACATACATACATACATACACATAACTGCCTTTATATATGTATAATGGCTTCTAGCCATTTAATATAAGCAAAAAATCTTAGACATATTTGTTAATGCGTAGAAAGGACATTAAAAGGGTGATGTCTCAAGAAGGGTACTTTGACAAGCACTTGGGCACCTCATGTGGTATAATGTTTAGCAAGCTAGATTAACAAACCATGTTAGTGAGTTCGATTCTCACTGGGTGCCCATTCTTCTGGCCTTGTGCCGCATCTAAGCTACACTTAATAATTAACTTTGACAAGCACTTAGGCATTAATGCTCTGCTGAGGCTACTTTTTGGTAATATTAACTTAATTTTTAAAAACACACAGAGAGAGAGAGAGAGAGAGAGAGAGAGAGAGAGAGAGAGAGAGAGAGAGAGAGAGACTAAATATCAGTTATGTTAATGGTTATAAATTCATTTAAACCAAAGATTCTCATCTTTGAGAATAGCCATATTAAGAAAAGTCCTCTCAATGATCTGAGTCTTTCATTGAAATAGATTTATAAATTTAAGTTTTTTCTTTATCAATCCTTTAAATATTGCTTTGTATATAATTATCAAGTAATTATACATTGAGCTCTTGATGCAGATTATCAATATTTAATATATCTATATAAAAGGTCCTGAATTGAATCATTCCCATATATATATATATATATATATACACACATACACACACAATCAAATGTAACAAATTTTTATTAATTTTTTTTTATTGGTGTCTTACTAGACAGCAATAAAAAAGAAATTATAAAAATTTGTTCAAAAGAATTTTGTCTGTACGTTTTTAATGGAACATATTTAAGAGGGAGACCTATAGCCTAAATATTCCTTTTGCATATATATATATATATATATATATGATATATGCAAAAGGAAAATAAAATATATGTAATGAGAATATTATTAGTTATCTAAACTGATATATATATAATATATAATATATATATATATGATAGACTTATCAAACAAAAAACTAACATCAACAGTTGATATTCATTTTGTCCTGAAGAAAATTGGAGATACATATTTAGATATATATTTAATATGCACATATTAATTGAAACATCAAACACAGAATATATTTTTCAAATATCAATAAATTATCCTCACATTTCCTATTCTTCACTTTTACTTATTACTTTTCCACACACTGTCAGATACATTTCCTTTTCTCTCTCTCATATAAATATATATATATATATATCAGGGAAATGGAAATAAATCTGACAGTATGTAAATATATAAAATATGAAAAAACAAAGTATTTAGAGGTGATTTTATTTAGTTAGAAGTATTAGCTAAAATTAAAACGTTTCGGTTTGTATATTTAATCATCATCAGGGCATTGTTAATATGTGATGTAACTTTTGAATAATATTAATATAAATATGGAAAAAAAGAGACAAAACCTGGCATTCTATAACCATTAGTAGTGTTCTATTTCAAGACTAAGTGACGTAATTTGTGTTCAAAATTATCTAAAATAAAACTTATATATATATATATATATATATAATTATATATATATATATATAGATAGATAGATATGATATAGATATAGATATATAGATATACAGATATATATATATTATACACACAGTTAATATGTCAGTTGCCTGACATACATAATGAAGAAAATCAGAAAATGTAGGCAGTGTAAGAAAAGAATGAACAATTAATAACAAGAAATATTCTAAAAAAAGAATGCAAATTTCTGTTGTAAGAATAAATTTGCACTCAAAAGATATGCGTAATCTTCTGCTAAATTTGAGTCCTTAAACGTTGAAAGCAATTTGTTTTTTGTTTTTTCAGTGTGAAACATCCAGAAGAATTATTTACTCCTAATCATAACCTGATACTTTGCTAATCAAATATATATTATTATAACTATCTAAATTTTCAATGATTTAAATTCAATCAAATGACCAGTGATAAAGAGCAGCATTAAAAATGCGAAATAAACAACTTGAATTGCTATTACTACACTTACATTATTATAACATATTACTACTAAAATAAGCATGTATATTTTAATACAGAAGTTAGACAGTTTTAGTAATTGTAGATAGCAGCTATTGGTTATATCAGCTTTAATATAATACAGATCATCACAACTCATAATAATTCATAGGATTTTGTTATATATTAAAGAGAAAGTAAAAGTGAAAGTAGCAAAGACAATGTGAATGGAAAGAAAATGGCTGAATCCATTAGAGGATAAATTTGATAGAGAAGACTGGAATAAAACCTGGTAATGTAGTTCCTACAGCAAGTCAATAGAGAAATAGTATTTATTTAATCTATGAAGATAATAGCAAATAGCAAATCCAATGAAGGAAAATGAGGAATAAAATAAGCAGAAGAAATAAACAGGGAAATGAAAAATAGGTTAAGAAAAAGCCCTGCATTATAAAGAGAACTACCACCCACAGGTCTTTGGTTTTAATTACATAAATGCCTCTGCATCTAAGACAACAATACCAACGCACACACTTGTACGTATATGCGAAACGACAGACAACAGTTTCAACTGAGGGGATGAGGATGTCTTCATGTAATTATTCAAATCACTGAAAAACTAAAAATTAAATTTAAAAAAAAGAAAACAACAGAAAAAAAGCAAGGATAAATATATGTTTGCTGCTACATGCCATTTAGAATTGGTGTGTGTGTGGGGGTAAGGTTTGTGGCAGGGAAACATTAGAATGGAGGCCAACTACTGATTAACTTTCTTCATCAATCGGAGAACAATCTAAAAAAAATGGCCAAAGCTTACGCGTACGATTAGGATAGACTGTTTCACGCTTCCCTTGAAAGAATCAGAGTCGGACAAAAACAGGTGAAACCAAGTAACGAAGAAAAAACAGATAGAAAAGACAGTTTGTAATTCCTTATATGAAAATATATAAGCAGTAGAAGGCGATGACAGTGTAGAGGACACAATGAATCCTCTTTACTGACACTGCTGCTATGACTACTATTACTGCTACCTTGGCCGCTGCTACTAGATACAAGTGCTACTGCTACTACTACTGCCAATCAGATTATAGTATAATAACCACTCTAAACAGCTGTGGTACTATTGGAGTATAATGTGATGCAGGAAGAGGAGGGGCAGGAGGATGATAATTATGCAGTGGTAGGAATGAGAAGGGAGTTGTGCCTGTACTTATATACACTGCTTGGCCATTACTGGCTGTCCAACTATATATAAACTATTGAGCTGTGAACTTAGATGAAGGATCAATAGTTGCCATTAAATGAATTTATGACCCAAATCAAAGAGCTGCTTCTTGCCACCCACTATAGGCCAACACCCCAGGGATGATGAAAAGATGATACACAATAATTGTGGATCAATGTTAACAAGACTGACTTTTCTTTTTTTTCTTTTTTAACATGCTCAACTTAATTTGCATAATTAAAGTCACAGTGGAGAATATGATTATTGTTAATTAAATGCAAATATTTCAATTAAAAGCATTTTGCTGTTTCTTCAGAATAGCTCCATCACTTTTTTTACATATTTTTTTTTACACAAATTTTCATATATTTTCTTAACATATTAAAGTTAATTTGCATAATTAAAGTCACAGTGGAGAATACTGATTATTGTTAATTAAATGCAATATTTCATTTAAAGAAATGTTGCTATTTCTTCAGAATAGAACGACCACTTTTTTTATATATATATATTTTTTTACACATTTTTTTAACTTATTCTTTTTTACATATTTCAAGTTAATTTGTATAATCAAAGTCACTGTGAAAAATACTGATTATTGTTAATTAAATGCAAATAATTCAATTTAAAAACCTTTTTGCTGTTTTCTTCAGAATAGAACCATCAATTTTTTTTTACATATTTCTTTACATATATCTGTTTTTTTAACTTACACTTTTTTACAAATTCAAGTGATTTGCACAATTAAAGTCACTGTGAAATACTGATTATTATTAATTAAGCACAAGTATTTCAATTTTTTAAAAATGCTGCTTCAACAAAATAGAACCACCACATTTTTAAACATTTTTTATTTTACATGTTTTTTTTTACATATTTTTAACTTATTTTTATATAAATATTCAAGTTAACTTGCATAATCAAGTCAATGTAGAAAACACTGTTACTGTTAATTGAACTCAAGTATTTCAATTAAAACAACTTTTGCTGCTTCTACAGAATAGAACTACCAATTTCTTTTTCATATTTTAACTTATTTTTTTCATATATATTCAAGTTAATTACAAACCATTATACAATGGCAAGCTGTCTATTTCTTTTTTTTTATTTAATTCTCAGTTTCTGCTCTTTAATCAAAGCAAAAAAAATAATTGATTTACTTATTCAATAGAGCTTTTAAGAAGGAAATAAATCTTTATGAATAGAAACTGACATAAGAAATAATCATAATCATAACTTATTTGACTGAATGTTTGCTAAGAGAAAACCAAGACTTGCTTTAAAGAAGAAACAAACAAAATTAAGAAATAGCACCTGACAAAAAAGGAACTAGGAATTAAAAGGAAAATCAAAGCAAAAAAAATAACTGATTTACTATTCAATTAAGAAGGAATTAAAAATCTTAAACTACCATCATCAATAGTGAATGCCCAATCTCTAAACTCCTTCAAGGCAATGTTGGATAATCTGTGGAATGATTATAAATATTCTGTGGAATTAAGATGAATATTTATAAAGGAACAGCTGACAGGTCTCAGATCTAAAATCTAGCTGAAAGAATATTATTATTATTCACTCCTTTTGAGTTTTCACACCAGTGTTAGCTGATGTATTTCACTGGAATCTGAGTGACAGCAAGTCTCCTCAGTCTCCAGGACTCTTCTGAGTATTCTGGCAGATTGCAGCAGTGCAGTGTTCTGAATGGTTTCAATCCTTCCTTTGATATCCAAACTTTCCAATCCCTTTTCTAATCCTTTTGGGACTGTTCCAAGTGCACCAACCACAATTGGTATCACTTTCACTTTCATGTTCCATAACTTTTTCAGTTCTGCTGCAAGGTCCAGATATTTGTCCATTTTTTCGTTTTCCTTTAGCTTCACTCTGTGATCTGCTGACACTGCAAAATCACCAGTTGACAAGTTCTTCTTTTTGTTTATCAACACTAGATCTGGTTTTCTTGCTGGGATAAGGTGATCATTTTTATTTCAAAGTCCCAGAGAATTTTATGCGTTTCATTCTCAAGAACAGATTCTGGTTTATGCATATACCATTTTTTGTTGTGTGGTTAAAATTTAATTTTTTGCATAATTCCCAGTGGATCACCTTCACAACCCAGTCGTGTCTAGTTTTGTACTCCCGTTGTGCTAGTTTGCTACATTCGCAGAGTACATGGTTTACAGTCTCATCTTTATTACCACAAGTCTGCATTTACTATTTCGCTTTTATTATTATTATTATTATTATTTATTATTATTATTATTAATAGAAACTGACATAAGAAAAACATAATCATAATTTATTTGACTGAATATTAATAAGAGAAAGTTTGCTTTAGAGAAGAAGAAGAAGAAGAAGAAGAGAAGAAGAAGAAGAAGAAGAAGAAGAAGAAGAAGAAGAAGAAGAAAAAAAAGAGAACTTCACAAAAAATGAACTAAAAATTAAAAGGAAATCAAACTAAATATTCATAAATGATTTGCTAGTGTAACTTGCTTAACCATTACACAATGCAAGGTATCACAGTTGGAATTATTACAACTCAAAGAGACATATAAAGTTGGTAGTGGTTCCAAAATGAGCCACAGCAAATTCCAGGTGGGCCAAGGAAATATAATTCTATATGATTTCAGAGCATACTTTTTATATACAAAAATCCAATCATATATCTGGGAAATTTATATTTTCTAGAAAGTAAGATGTCAACTAATTCATGTTGTATTTGATTGAATAATATTTTATTTAAAGTGGAAATATTTTTTTCTATTATAATAAATTTCATGGTTACAAAAAAATTCTGGTTTCAAAGTGGGCCATGAGCTGAAAAATGTTTACTCATATTCCTAAAATCTTGTAAATAGATGTTTGTAACAAGGGAAATGATTTGGAATGTGGGATAATTCTTTTAACTCTTTATCTACTATAAACTGCTCACAGTACCTTTCCCACGACTTGATCCTACCGTAAACCAATGCAGTGGCTTCATTATAATTGAGCAGAAGACTCAGATTACAATAATAATAGGAATTTATTTGAATAGAATGAGTTTTGAGGTGAATAGATAGTGAACTTTGAATATCCCATCATTCAGGTAAAAAATACCAAGAAAATTTGGTACAAGCATGGGGGAAATTTGGTAGGCAAAGAGTTTAAAATATTTGGAATTGTGGGATATATTTTTTTTGAAGGATCTGAACTTGATATCATAGCAATATTCTGCTGTCAGGGAAATCAGTTAAATTAAAACTTTTGAAAAAATAATTTAAAACTTAAAAGTATGAGGTCGTGTTTGAGTTTGAGTTTGTTTAACGCCATATCAACCTCTGTGGGTCATTTTAATGCTAAAAAGGTTATTTGGATTTCAGTCTTTAAAGTAGTGGTTCTATGGAGATATTCGGTTATGTTTTGTTATGTCTGTTGAAAACGTTGCTTTTTTTATTTTTTAGAAAATTTAAAATGTCTTGGGTTTGTATTCCATAAGAGATCCCTCAGGTTTCTTGTTTGATAGTATTTGGGAGGGTGTGTTGAGGCTGTTACAATTTAGGAGGATATGTTTGATTTTTAAGTTTTACTTTGCCTATTAGGCACACTGAGGTGAGAATGAGTGATGTAGGTGTGCCCAATATGAAATTTGGCGAGTATTACTTCTTGATGTATTTAATCTGATTTGAGGTTCAAAATGCAAAAATTTAAAAGACAAACAACTGTCTCATGAGAAAATCAATTAAAAACTTGACAACAGGTAACATTAAAAGAAATACTGGTCGTTTCCTTCTATTAAATCTTTCAAGTAAATAATGAAAATAATGAAGCGGATCACTTCATTATAAATTTATTCTATGATAAGGAATGAATATCATCAGTTTTTTTTCCTTTTTATGATAAACATTATGATTTCTCTGAATGTTTGAGATGAGGCTTGAAGATTAGTATATTAGCGTTATACGGACTATTGTACCAATGAAGATGGGGACAATAGTCCGAATAACGTTAATAATCTAAAACATTATGAATCATCAACAACAATAATAATTTTGAACTGTATCATAATTTTAAATTGCTTTTTAGATTTTAAATTCAGTTTAATTTTTATTCATTTTTGATTTTTGGAATTTTAAAATTTCTATTTCTATAATATATGGAGACACGTGGTGTAATGTCATCGTCATAGGAAATGGACTCGCTAACTAGAGTTCAAATCCTGGACGAGGCTGCTAGAGGTCTAGCATCATCAGATGCAAATCAATTTATTTGTTAGATATTTTTTATAGTATTATATATATATATAATTTTATAGTATTTTATAGTATTATATATATATATAACGTCAAACCTATGCAAAGCATGTGGGAAAACTGCTAGCCTGAACATATTCTCACGGGATGCGAGTATGCTCTAAGAAAGCTACACGTGGAGACACAACGAAGTCACTCGAGATTGTTGCGGAGGCGTCAAAGATAGGTTGTGAGACTGCAAATAAATCTGATAATAACATCAACAAAGCAATAATTTTGTTAAAGAAGGAAACACTTCGAAATTTTCGCGTAAAAATAGGCACGTGTCTTCTATATTTGACGGCTCCGCGAGCTGGCGCATTGCATGCGACTTGGAACATCAGCTCGTTTTTCCAACTGAAATAACCGTAACGGCCCAGCGTCCTGATATTGTCATTTGGTCTGTTAATCAAAAGAAAGTTTTTATCATTGAGTTGACAGTTCCCATTTGAAGAAAATCTGGATTGGGCCCATCAGCGGAAGTTGGAAAAAATATGAAGACCTACGTGAACAATGCGCCAGAAAACGGATGGATCACGGATGTATTTCCCATTGAGGTCGATGTCGGGGGTTTATTGCCAACTCAACCTCTGCATTTTTGTCTAACTTGGACTTTCTCTACCAGACAAGAGGAATACTTAAAAAGATCCAGGAGAAAAGCTCTAACCGCATCAGCGTGGATATGGCAGTCCTATTTTTGTGACATCAAACGAAGTCTGGTGGTATCGTGAGATACTGCTGGGGCGCTCTGGTTAGTGGTAATGATGCTTCGGCCCCGAAACATGCCTGACCAGAGTCATCATCTGAATGAAGGCTTTGTTGGTTGCAATGCTACTGTGCAAATAGCAGTCATTGTATGAAGATTATATATATATATATATATATTATATATATTATATATATATAATAATATACACACACACACACACATGTTAGTATTACAGTGTGTATGGAAATAACCTACTCGAGTTTCATCAAAGGATCTTCATGGTTAATTTCTACTGAATTAATCAATATCTTGATTAATTACAGTTTTGCGGAAGTCAATATTGCAATTATATTTGTTTATAAACACTGACTTATCCTATTAATACTTGTATCAACCAAGTATTGGGATTAACTTAATACTTTACCAAGTAAGTCATTCCCTTATTATATATATATATATATATATATAATTATATATATTATAATAAATTCATTTGAATTTTAATAATGTCAGACCTCTAATGAAATTTTTCGATCTCATTTTTCAAACTCTTTTGTTTCTCATACTGATATATTGCAAATACTTACCATATATACTATCACAAGGTTTCAGAGAAGTAAATTCTGATTATCTCCAAAATTGTTTGATTTAAAAAGTAAAAAAGTTCAATATGTCAAAATAGTTGATTTAAATTTTTTTTCCCTTTATTTTTATAATTGTTTTTTCTTTGGTTAAAAAGTCAGCTTGTATGATGACATATACAAGGAAGAGTAAAAAATTATCTCACTTTTGCCATCATCATCATCAGGTCATGCTGGCCTACCTACCTAATCATCCATGATGAGCTCAGCTTCCATAAAACAAGAGGGCGGATAATTTTTTAATCTCCCTCATACAATATTCAAAGAAATAAGATTCATAACAAAAAAGATACACATGGAATAAAGATACAAAAACACAATTTGTTCAAATACATAAATGCAAATTATTTACTAAAAATACTATTTGAGGATGCACAGACAAACAACACACACATCCACACAGGGATTTGTTTTATAGTGGTGAAAGGCTTGTGTTGGACCATCCACACTTTTTTGGCACAGTCGATAGGAAAGAATTGGTGGCATCAAGGGTTGCCAAAACCCAATCAACGAACCAACCTCAGGAATTTTGAATTCAGAGTTATCCCTCTCCTAGACTGGTTACCTACCCAAGGCTGAAGAGCCCAGTCTGCCCTACTATTTAACCCATAGCTGGAGGAGAATATATGGATTCATACCTTTCCAAGGGTATTAGCGCTATGTGAATGCCAACAGCTCATTTAGGAATTGAACTCGAATCGACGAGTCCATTTTCCACGACCTAACCACTAGGCCACATGCCTCCAATACACACAATATATTATATATATTATATATATATATATATATATATTAATATAATATATATAATATATTATATATATATAATATATTATAAATATATTATATATAGTTCAATGAGAACTCAAACAAATAAAAGTTTTTGCTTTTATTTATTTAATTACGGGAACGGTATTACAACCAGCGGTTTCTTGCCTAGAGCATTCATCGGGTAATACGAAAAATAAAATATAAAAATAAACCTTGTCTATTGTCTTAATATATAATATATATATATATATATATATAATATAGTATATATATATAAAGACAATAGACAAGGTTTATTTTAATTTTATTTTCAAATTTTTCTTTTTCCCTTTTGAATTTTATTGACCATTTCTGTAGGAGTTCAATGCGTAGATTAAAAATGTCACTGAAAAGTGGTCATTTTGAAGAATTAGCGCATATAAGACTTTAAAACCTGCTGACATTTAGTGC